>CM038670.1:458261077-459461077 GCA_021605145.1 Aegilops bicornis
ATGAGGGAGGATCCGTTTTCTTTCGGAATGCTGTTTCCCACAACCGGGATCTCCTTGAGGCGGAAAGCTCCGCAAGGAGGTGCCTGGAAGTGGAACAGAGGATCCGGTGGGAAGAAATCCCCAAGAGCAAGGCGAGTGGTGAGCCAGCCTCCCACTCGGAGGCTTAGCCGCGAATCCGTTTCGCCTAAGTTTAAAAAATCCTACCGAGTGGTGAGCCAGCCTCCCACTCGGAGGCTTAGCCGCGAATCCGTTTCGCCTAAGTTTAAAAAATCCTACCGAGTGGTGAGCCAGCCTTCCACTCGGGGGCTTAGCTGCGAATCTGTTTCGCCTAAGTTTAAAAAAATCCTATCGAGTGGTGAGCCAGCCTCCCACTCGGAGGCTTAGCCGCGAATCCGTTTCGCCTAAGTTTAAAAAATCCTACCGAGTGGTGAGCCAGCCTCCCACTCTAGGGCTTAGCCACGAATCCGTTTCGCCTAAGTTTAAAAACTCCTACCGAGTGGTGAGCCAGCCTTGCACTCGGGGGCTTAGCTGCAGTCTAGTACTCGCCTAAGTTTGAAAAATCCTACCAAGTGGAGAGCAATCCTCCCACTCGGGGGCTTAGTTGCAGTCGAGTACTCGCCTAAGTTTGAAAATCCTACCAAGTGGAGAGCAATCCTCCCACTCGGGGGCTTAGCTGCAGTCCAGTACTCGCCTAAGTTTGAAAATCCTACCGAGTGGTGAGCAATCCTCCCACTCGGGGGCTTAGCTGCAGTCTCGTACTCGCCTAACTTTGAAAAATCCTACCGAGTGGTGAGCAATCCTCCCACTCGGGGGCTTAGCTGCAGTACAGTACTCGCCTAAGTTTGGAAAATCCTACCGAGTAGTGAGCAATCCTCCCACTCGGGGGCTTAGCTGCAGTCCAGTACTCGCCTAAGTTTCAAAAATCCCACCAAGTGGAGAGCAATCCTCCCACTCGGGGGCTGAGCTACAGTCCAGTACTCGCCTAAGTTTAAAACAAGTACAATGTGCGCTCCATCCCTATCCGCAAGGACGACGAGGTGCAGGTCGACTGCAACCTTCTCCTTCGGAGCTGCGCTACAGGTACAATGTGCGCTCCATCCCTTTCCGCAAGGACGACGAGGTGCAGGTCGACTACAACCTTCTCCTTCTGAGCTGCGCCACAAGTACAATGTGCGCTCCATCCCTATCCGCAAGGACGACGAGGCGCATGTCGGTTGCAGCCTTCTCCTTCGGAGCTGTGCCACGTGTACAATATGCACTCCATCCCTATCCGCAAGGACGACGAAGTGCAGGTCGACCGCAACCCTCTTCACGGAGCTGCATCTCAAATTCAAAGGTTATTCCGAGTGAAAACAAACTCCACTCAACGATGGACTCAAACAAATTCAGAGATAAACCAAGTTCAGATAAATCCTAAGTCCCAGGACAGCGGATCGAAAGTGCTCGGGCATCTAGCCCGAAGGAGTTTAACGATTACAAAATCACTCGGCATTCCGAGGCAAATTTAAAGTGAGGCGTTAAGGTTTGTTCACCCGCAGGAGGAGGGCTGGCAGGCTCGACAAATTCATCCAGATCAATTCCATCAGCAATCCGAGTGGCGGCGGCAATGAAAGTCTCCATGAAGGATCGGAAATCATGCTTCTTGGTGTTGGCAACCTTGATCGCTGCCAGCTTCTCTTCTCGTGCTTCCTTGCAATGGACACGAACCAATGACAGAGCCACATCGGCACCGCACCGGGCAGAAGACTTCTTCCACTCTTGCACTCGACCAGGGATCTCATTTAGTCGAGCCATCAGAGACTCATGGTCATTCTGGAGAGTTGCCCTTGGCCAGAGTGCTGGGTCGATCCGCGACATTGCGACCTTCATTCGAGCAAGATAATCAACAACACCGTCGATGCGGGATTCCAGTCGGAGCACATTCATAGCAGCTTCATCCTTCACAGGAGAGTTGATGGGGTCCAAGCTTGGTTCGATTCGCCCGGTGTCTTCCTCGAAGTCCCGACAAAACTCTGCATGCACAATCCAAGTGTGAGTCAATGGTCTTATGCCGAGTCGACAAGGACAAACCAATCGGGTCATAGAAAATACCTTCAAGCTTGACGAACAACTTCTTAGCAAGGCTCCTCAGATAACTCTCCAAATCGTTCCTCCTGCGGGCAATACCTTCCATCTTCTCGTTCAGATTGACCTTGTCCTTCTTCAAGCGAGTCACTTCCTTATTGGCTTCGTCCAGAGCAGATTTTATCCTAGCGTTTTCCTCCTCCAATTGGCCGACTAAAGCCATCTTCTGTTCGGCCAGAGCGGTTTTCTCATCAGCCTTTTTCTGCGCGGTAGCCAGATCTTGATCCTTTTTCACCAGAGCTTGGTTCAGTTTCTCTGAAAGAAGTAATGCTTGATTCAGGAAAAGCAGAATGAAATCCAGAGCAGAGAAAAATCAGTCGACAAGCCTTTCTTACCAGCGGCGTCATCCTTGGCCTTCTGCAGACTTGTTTTGGCCAGCTCTAGGTCGAGATTGAGTTGAATCTGATGCTTCTCTAGGTCAGCAAAATGAGCTCCAAGGTCACAAGATTTCTGCAACCAAAGAACAAGTCAGTCGACAGGTGAAAAGATTGGTTATTGTGGAGAGCCAACAAATTCTAAGACTACTGCCGAATCAAATATCCAACAGTAGTCTCGGGGACTACACCCATTGGGTGCACTTAGCGTGCCCCCACTGGTTCAGTTTACACTCGACAAGGCCTGACCAGCACGAGTACCCAAAAAAAGAGAGTTGCTTTCAGATCAAGTCGACTGCCCGCAGTCAACTATGATCTCGGGGACCACACCCAGTGGGTGCACTTAGCGTGCCCCCACTAGTCCGGCTTCCACTCGACATGGCCGAGTGAGAAAATTCAAATTCTCAGACCACAGTCGACTGCCCGCAATCAACTATGGTCTCGGGGACTACACCAAGTGGGTACACTCAGCTTGCCCCCACTGGTTCAAAATCCAATCGACATAAATGAGTCGACCCACCAGTTTGCTCAGTGGCAAATCAAAACACCTAGTGGGCGTACAGATGCAAGGCGCAGACAGATGCAAAGATTCTTGGAAAGAAAGTTTTCAAGTACCATATCCTAACAGAACAAGCCAGAAGAGTCAGTCGACGATCTACTAACCTGGACGTTGCTTTGAAGAGCCGAGCTGGCATTGTAGGTAGCTTGACTGGCATCTCAAACCACCTTTAGCTGCTCCATCATGATGCCTGCTTGACGTATGGCCTCCTTGGCGGCACCCACTTGGTCTTCCGGGACGCGATGCATAGCAAAGAGCTAAGAAGGATCGGCAGGGACCTGTGTAGTCGATGCTAAAGGCTGAGCACTCGACAGCGGGATGGCGAAGGTGACAGAAGTTCGATTGACATCACCGCCCTCCTGGACTACTGGTTCCGCCACCGGCGTCGACTGAGGCGTCTTGCCAGCGGACGTTTTCCTGTTTCTTCTCCCCAAGGGCCTCTGTGGCTCGTCCTCATCATCGTCGGGGAGGTCAATGACGTTAGGAGCTGTAAAAAGATCAATCGCCAAAATTTCATCTCCCGATTGGGTTTATCACAGTTCAGTCGGTAAAGAGAAGACAAAATAACGAAGATGGTACCCAGACTGGAGGTGACCGCGTCTTCCATTTCTTCATCTTCGTTTTTATAAGTTGAAGTCCCAGAGGTAGCGGCACTGCCAGTTTCAAGATTCATTCGGTCAAACCAAAGGAAATATAGAAAGCACAGAACGTCGAGTAAAAGCGAAAGAAAAATACTCACGCAGAAGCAACGGGGACATCAATCTTGATATTCGGCAGCGCCTTCCGAGTCTTCTACACTACAACCTTGGATTGCTTTGGGGCTTTCTCAGTCGGTGCCGGAGAGGACGTCCGAGGATGCTTTGACGACTGTCCAGTCGGAACAACCATCTAGTCTCGGGCGCTCACCGGATCTTGGGCAAGCCTGGATCGCCTCTCCCTGCGAGGAGGGGAGTCGACTTCTTCTTCGTCACTCGGGTCGTCACTTTCTTCGTCCCCCTCACCGTCTGAATGCCACTCGCCACTTTCGCCTCTGCTTGCCTCCCCCTCCGGATCCTGCTCCTGCTCTCCGTTGGGCATCGAGTACATTTCGGTAAGGGCCTGGAAGAAAGCAAGCAGGACAAAGTCAGTCGGTGAAGCATAAGCAGCGGCATGATTAAAGCAAGTCGACATTCAGTAATTCAGAATTAGACCTTGCCTGGTTCGTAAGATTGGTCGAGTGGAGGAATTCTCCTGGCTCCCCTGGGGTTATCCTTGTTCCCAGTGATACTCCTCAGCCACCCCTCCAACGTGGCTTCGTTGACCTCCTCTGGATGCGTCCGAGTGGTATCATCAGTGCCCGAATACATCCACATCGGATGGTCACGAGCTTGGAGCGGTTGGATGCGTCGCCGAAGGAAGACCTCCAGCAGATCCATACCGGTCACCCCATCGCGGACAAGTTGAACTAGTCGATCGACCAGCACCTTCACTTGCGCCTTCCCCTACGGGATCACCTTCAAAGTCGAGGGCTTTCCCACTCGGTCCATGGAAAAAGGGGGAAGTCCAGTCGACTGACCCGGAGTCGCCTGGTCTTTGCAGTAGAACCAGGTCGACTGCCACCCTCGGACTGACTCAGGAAGGATCATGGCTGGAAAAGAACTTTTACCCCTCATCTGAATCCCAAGACCCCCACACATCTAGATCACTTGTGTCTTCTCGTCACTCGGATTAGCCTTTTTAACCGTCTGGGAGCAGCACGTGAAAATGTGCTTGAAAAGGCCCCAGTGAGGTCGGCAGCCCAAGAAATTCTCACACAATGACACGAAGGCGGCAAGGTATACGATGGTGTTTGGGGTAAAATGGTGGAGTTGCGCCCCGAAGAAATTCAAGAAGCCTCGAAAGAAAGGGTGGGGAGGCAAAGAAAACCCGCGGTCGATGTGAGTGGCGAGGAGAACGCACTCACCCTCCTGTGGTTGCGGTTCGGTCTCGTTCCCCAGAAGCCGGCCGATTCATGAGGAATCAGTCCTCCCTCGACCAGGTCATCGATGTCGTCCTGACGGATCGCCGGCGAATCCGATCGCCTGGATCCAGCGGCGGCGAGCGGACCTCGAGGAAGATCCGCCCTGGCTGGACTTCTTCCCCTTTGCCTTCACCGTCGCCTTCTTCGCGCACTCCAGAGCCATCGTCTTCTCCTTCCACATCACCGTAGACGGAACACGAACGGAGCAGCGGCACTGGAGCGAGAGCAGGCGCAGCGGAGAAATCTGAGAGGGAGGAAGAAGATTGAGGGTGCACTGTTCAAAAACCCCGGTCCGGCGCTTAATATAAGGTTGCTTCCGAGTGACTGACTTGTAGGCCCGGGCGATCTTATCAAATCCCGCAACAGTCACGCGCACGATACGTGGCCGAAAAGGCGGCATGGGAATCGAGGCGGCCCTGCCTTATCGGGCCCGATTACTGCGGCCTCCTCCTCCCCGCGCGCTTCCCGAATTTCGAATCCCGCGAGATCCGTGGACAGCAGAACAACTTATTAGACAGAAGAGCTCCTCCTCATCAGCACTCGGAGTTCTTCCAGCAAAAACTCACTCGACAAAACCAGGAATGGATCAAGGCGACTGAAAAAGAAGTTGGTGTCATCGCCTCGGTTCGTTGATCCAGAACAAGACATACTCGGAGTACGAAAAACGAGTCGGAAGTGTTTTCAACTCCTTCCTCACTCAAACCATGATCCATTCGGGGGCTAATGATGAAGCTATGTACCTTGGGTAGGGTCATGGACCTGTCCAAGATACCCTCCCCAAGGACATCTCCCTAAAACCAGAAGCATACGAAGAAGAATCATCATCCACTTGACCATGAAGCTATGTTCCACTTGACAGTCCTGAAGTCACTCGACCGTGCAGACTATCACTCGACTACCAGAAGATCTAAAGCCACTCCGCACTGCAATGGTCGGAAATTAAGTCATAGCTTTAATGGTCATTATGTATCTTTATTGCTGGCATTACCAGTAACGCCCCCCTCTTGATGTACCTTAATCCGCTTGTAACATGGGCTGGCTGGGGTCCTGGCGCACTCTATATAAGCCACCCCTCCACAGGCACAAGGGTTCGCACCCCCTGTAACACACACTCATATAATCCAGTCAACCGCATCCGGGCACCGAGACGTAGGGTTGTTACTTCCTCCGAGAAGGGCCTGAACTCGTAAAACTCACGTGTACAACTTCGCCATAGCTAGGATCTTGCCTCTACATACCTACCCCCTATTCTACTGTCGGACTTAGAACCACGACACCCTCCACCCTCGTGGGCCCCTCGTGGCTCCCCTGACGTATTTCTTCCACCTATATATATCCATATATCCTAGAACGATCGGGGAACATAATAGATCTGGAGTTCCGCCGCCGCAAGCCTCTGTAGCCACCAAAACCCAATCGGGACCCTGTTTCGGCACCTTTCCAGAGGGCGGAAACCTCACCGGTGGCCATCTTCATCATCCCGGCGCTCTCCATGACGAGGAGGGAGTAATTCACCCTCGGGGCTGAGGGTATGTACCAATAGCTATGTGTTTATCTCTCTCTCTCTCTCTCTCTCTCGTGTTCTTGATTTGATACGATCTTGATGTATCGCGAGCTTTGCTATTATAGTTGGATCTTATGTTGCTTCTCCCCCTCTACTCTCTTGTAATGGATTGAGTTTTCCCTTTGAAGTAATCTTATCGGATTGAGTCTTTAATGATTTGAGAACACTTGATGTATGTCTTGCCGTGCGTATCTGTGGTGACAATGGGATATCACGTGATTCACTTGATGTATGTTTTGGTGATCAACTTGCGGGTTCTGCCCATAAACTTATGCATAGGGGTTGGCACACGTTTTCGTCTTGATTCTCCGGTAGAAACTTTGGGGCACTCTTTGAGGTTCTACATGTTGGTTGAATAGATGAATCTGAGATTATGTGACGCATATCGTATAATCATACCCACGGATACTTGAGGTGACATTGGAGTATCTAGGTGACATTAGGGTTTTGGTTGATTTGTATATTAAGGTGTTATTCTAGTACGAACTCTAGGGCTGTTTGTGACACTTATAGGAATAGCCCAACAGATTGATTGGAAAGAATAACTTTGAGGTGGTTTCGTACCCTACCATAATCTCTTCGTTTGTTCTCCACTATTAGTGACTTTGGAGTGACTCTTTGTTGCATGTTGAGGGATAGTTATGTGATCCAATTATGTTATTATTGTTGAGAGAACTTGCACTAGTGAAAGTATGAACCCTAGGCCTTGTTTCCTAGCATTGCAATACCGTTTGTGCTCACTTTTATCTTTAGTTACCTTGCTGTTTTATATTTTCAGATTACAAAAACCTATATCTACCATCCATGTTGCACTTGTATCACAATCTCTTCGCCGAACTAGTGCACCTATACAATTTACCATTGTATTGGGTGTGTTGGGGACACAAGAGATTCTTTGTTATTTAGTTGCGAGGTTGCTTGAGAGAGACCATCTTCATCCTACGCCTCCCACGGATTGATAAATTATAGGTCATCCACTTGAGGGAAATTTGCTACTGTCCTACAAACCTCTGCACTTGGAGGCCCAACAACGTCTACAAGAAGAAGGTTGCGTAGTAGACATCAAGGCGTTGGGCTCTCACTACTAGGAAAACGCTTATAGATAGAAGTTTACTAGTAGCGTTTGTTTATACCCCCACGCTACTGCTAGTTAGTAGTAGTGCTGGCTAAAAAGAGCGCTATTGGTATCAGTTAGCAGCAGTGCTTGTTACATAGCCCCACGCTACTCCTAAATGTAATGCACCACACCACCGGTCAAAAAATAGCAGCAGCGCCCGTCGTCCAACCTGCGCTACGGCTAGTGGGCTTAGCGGTAGCGCTGGCCCGTTGCCCGCGCTGCTGTTAGGCCCACTACCTCCCCCTACGCCCCCCGGCTCGGCCGGCCTCACTCTCACTCACACTCCCACACTCCTCCCTCGATCCCAGTCTTGCCCGTCGACCCCCGCCTGCTGTCGTCCCCGCACTGCCCTCCTCCCAGCCCGGCCCTCGCCCGCGCCAATCCTCCTCCCTGGCCGCCCAGCTCCCGTCGGCCTCCCTCCTCCGCCCGCCGCCTTGCACCTGCTCTCCTCTACTGGCCCTACTCCACCGAGAGGTACTCCTCCCTCCTTCCTCCTCCTCCCTCCCTCCCTAGTTATAGTTATTAGAGTAGTTATTTTGAATTCTATGTAGTTGAAAAAATGTAGGTTATTAGAATAATTTAGGTTTTGATCGAACCCTTGCTTGGACAGATTAGGTATGAACCCTAGTTAATTCGTATGAACCCTAGGTTTTTAAATTTAGCTAGGTTTTAAAGTTCGGACAGAAATTTAGCTAGGTTTTAAATTAGGTGTGGTTAATAGAATTTAGGTGTTTTAAGTGTATTTAAAAGAGTTTTAGGTGTTTTAGTTGTTTTAGGTGTAGTTAACAGAATTTTAGGTGTTTTAGTTGTTTAAGGTGTAGTTAACAGAATTCTAGGTATTTTTTTAGTTAAAGCAATTTTTCCTGTTATATGCAAATTTGCAGTGGACATGTCATATTTTGAACATGTCACATTTTGGACATGTCATATTTTTCCGAGTGGCCTATGTTTTGCCAGAAATGTCAATTCGTTTACGTTCTGGCAAATTTCAGGCGCTCGATATGTCCTGTTTTTAGCAAAGGTCATGCCAAATTTTGCTAAGTGTTTATTAATTTTGTTTTCATAATTAAGCATTTTGTTCTCGACGTCGATGATGCCTATCCCGCATCCTCGTCGTCGACTCAATGAGGACTCTGGTTGAGCCGAGGGGCCATGTCGGGGCCCAGGCTCCGGCTGGTACTGGGTTGTGCTACCTTCTGGTGAGCACAGCTTAGTGAGGACCCAGCCCGTCGTCGACCCGGAGCTTCTTTGGTTGTGGTCACGTGGGCCTGCATCGGTGGAGAGGCTTGAGTCCCCCGCGCAGGTGGTATAGCACCATGTCATAGAGGAGAACGCGCACGTCCAGCGCTACTTGGTTGCGTTGGCGAATGGCCGGTTCTCCAATACCTGGCAGATTCTTTGGGGATCTCACCGGAGCTATGATCCGGTGATGGTTCCTTCTCTTTGGGTGTCCACCGCGGCCCATTGAACCTAGAGGAGCTATTATTCGAGATGTATTAGTGATATTATATGATGATCTTTGCTACAAACTACTATATATGTATTCGATGATGGATTATTAATTACCTATTAGTTATTTGCTTATTGAATGCAAAAGATGAGCGCGGTTTGTGCTACAAACTACTATATATGTATTCATGATGGATTATATGATGATGTCTGCTACAAACTACTACAAACTACAAATTTTAGGTGTTTTAGTTGTTATATGATGATCTTCGCTACAAACTACTATATATGTATTTGATGATGGATTATTAATTACCTATTAGGAAATGTCTGACGACGAAAGGGAATTTGCTATGTGCGAGTACTGCGAAGATGGAGCGATGCGTAGGATAGGCCTCACTTGGTAGAAGGTCGGTAACTTGACCTCAAGCTCCAAGAGACCTTCGATGTTGAAAGCGATGCATAGCGACGACAAGTGTTTTTTGTTATTTTTTGCACGACTTCTCTGCTTCTTCAACGTGTAATTTCTGTCTTCTACAATTCGACTAGCTTATCCCATGTCATGCAAGACGCTATGCCTTGGAGAAGATGGGTTTTGAAGATCATGAAAGAATGGAGACAAAGATAATTCAACTAAGGACCCATCATGGTTATGATTTTGCTGTAAATCTATACAATTATGTGAACACATCCAATTTTGGTTACCTGAATTGGGAAGCCCTTTGCAAGGCATATGATTTTCATGAGGGTATGCTTCTCACCTTCGATCTTGGTGATCCTGACATCGACGAAAATGATATGACCATTTGGGTCCTTGTTGACACGCTTCCAGTTCTACCGCTGTGTGAGTTTCTTAAACATATTTACTAAGTAATTTATATTGTTTATTTCAAAATATTTGACAGCTTATTTTCATTCTTCAAAAAATGTACGGAAAATGGTAGATGTAACCTACTACTACAATGATGAAGCACAATTAACTTATAAGGAGCAAGATGGTCTTATCGCATTTTTTACTGATATTGGAATTACAATAGCTATTATCAAACTCCTCCACATTATGGTCAATACGTGCCACTAGTGAATGTGTTGAACTACGGTAACATAAATGGAGATATCATGGTAAGATTTTCTACTATTACGACATCCGTGCATCTTTTGCATAAATTCTTCTAAAACTAAACTATATTGCTAACTACAAAGTTATTACTATGTCTATGTTTTTGAACGGAAAATCCCGATGGATTGTGTGCCTCATCTGATGTTGACGAGAGGTTGCGTTAATGTTATGAGCTGACGGCCACCACGTCCAGGTCAGCCGCAGTATCCATATCACTCCTGTCCATACCAGATTTCTAAAAGCGAGGAAGCCATGATAATAGATGATTTCAAAAAATGTTTGAACCATCGTAGAGAGCTACTTGGAAGCAACATTGTGCGTAGGCCAAGACTTGGAGACAGGATGATCTCCGTTCTTTATTATGGAGAGTCAATTTTCCTTAATGCAGCGTCAATGCCTATCTTGTTTTATGATATTTTACCTAAGAGAGGGTAGAGTAGGTCCTATGAGAGGAGTAGGTCGTAGCTAGAATGTGTTATTATGTGCTACAATGTGTTAGAGTTGATGATGATGAGGAGGAGTTGTGATTATGACTAGTGACCAACTTGTTATATGAGGTCTCATTGTGAACATTGTTTGATGGTGATGACAAGTGGTAATGAATATGCTATTTAAGCAGACTAGTTCATGATGAGTTGTTATTGTATAAAAGATATATCTGTTTAAACATGTACGGTACCAAAATGCTAAAAAACATAAATGTTAGCGATGGCGGGCCTGAAAAGCAGCTACTAGTACTTGAACTTACCCGATGGCGCTGGCCTAAAAGCAGCTCTGCTACAAAATAGTTATGGCGCCCGTGGCGATGGCGCTGGTGCCCGTGCTTTGGTAGCTCAAAACCAGCGCTCTTGGTAAGCATTTTCCTAGTAGTGTCTAATCGAACCCGGCGAGGCGTTGGGCTCTAATCGAACCCGGCGATTGCACCGCTGCGAACTGCGTTCGAACCCGGCGATCGATCGATGGCTGTTAATCAACCCGATCGGCGATTCCTTCACTAATGCTGCTAACTAAAGTCGATCGATCTTGCCTCTGGATGAACAATGGCGTTCTTTGGGGGGTTTGGATGAACAGTTCCCAGTGGGGGTGGATGAACAGGACCCCGTGGTGTTGCCTCTGGATGAACAGGACCCCGATCGATCGAGCCGGTTGGGGCTGGATGAACAGGACCACCCTGTGGAGGGCTGGATGAACAGTAGACGGTGGAGGGCTGGATGAACAGTAGCCCGTGGAGGGCTGGTTGAAAAATAGCCGGTGGAGTAGCGCGCGATGGAGGCTGGATGAACAGGAGCCCGTGGATGAACAGTCGCAGGTGGAGGGTGGAGGAGGTCGACGGTGGATGAACAGTAGCCCGTGGAGGGTGGACGGGGTTGATGGTGGAGATGAACAGTATCCCGTGGAGTCCCGTTTTGCGGTATGCCACAGCCCTCCCGACGAACAGGACCCCCGTTTCGGCCGTAGCGCTCCAACACAAGTCCGTTTCCTCCGTTTTGTGGTACGCCACACCCCTCCCGATCAACAGGACCACCGGTTCGCCCGTAGGAGGTCCGTTTCCTCCGTTTTGTGGTACGCTAGACCCCTCTCGACGAACAGGATCCCCTTTTGAATGTGGTCGGTCGAACACAAAGCCGTTTCCTCCGTTCTGCAGTACGCCAGGCCTCGTTTCCATCGGCTGTTTCGTCCAAGCCCTCCCGATGAACACGATGACGCATTCCGTTCTGACCCAACCGGTTGGATCCCATGAACACAACGACGATGCAGTTTCTCCGTTCCGACCCAGCCATGTACACGGGCCCTGGCCGTACGTACGCGCAAGTAGGCGTTCGAGACCACGCCCGTACGTACGTACGTGGCCGTGTTACTTTTACGGCTGCGGCGTTATGCGTGCGTGTACATGCTATGTGTGCGCCTCTACTCGACCGTCTTGGCGCTACGCAGACATCGACCAGTATGTACGTACACATTCGCGACCAGAATGACAATGCTACGTACGCTTCCACCAGGTGGGTCCCGACTGTCAGACACTTCCTTACGTGCGAACATGTAGCTGGTGGGTCCCAGCAGTCAGGGGGGCGAATCGTTTTTTTTGCTCGGACGCACTTACTTGCATGCGAAGATGTAGCTGGTGGGTCCCAGCAGTCAGGGGGGAAACGTTTTTTTCGCGAAATACAGTTGCCCGTCCGATGGGTCCCCGCTGTCAGGTGGAGGAATAATTATTTTGCACGTAATAAGGAGGCACTTCCTTGCGGCTGCCGTAGACCCAGCTGTCAGCCTCTCCACGTATAGTACTCTTCCGATGGAAGTCGTTCCTTGACCACGTTGACCACACCGCGCCGAGAGCACCAGGGCGGTGGACGACGGCGAGGCCTAGGAAATGGACGACTCGGGCCGGGAAAACAGCGATGGAAGCCCGCAGCGGAGAGAGTACGAGGTTCACCGGTTCGGCTGCATGTGAGGTATCATCGCCGCAGGGCACGGGCCAGTGGGAATAGTAGGGCGGTGAGGCCTTCAGCGGCAAGCCCGGCCACGGAGGCCGGAGCATGCGGCACGATGGCGCTGCTTTTGGGCGGCCGGAGCAAGAAGACCAGAGGTTGAAGAAGCACTATGGCCGTTGGATGGACATCGTGCAGTCCTTTGGAGCTAGAATCGTTCATATTGACTAAGTTGACAAAGCACCCTGTCCCCGTCAACTTAGTAGGCCCACAAGTCAGCCTCCCACCAAGGTGGGTCCCAACTAGCAGGGAGAGTATTCATTTTTTTGTACGTAATAAGGATGCACTTCCGGTGGGTCCGAGCTGACAGCGGGGGGAACGTTTTTTTTGCAAAATACGATGGCCCATCCGGTGGGTCCCAGCAGTCAGGGGGAACGTTTTTTTCTCCAAATACGGTGGCCCGTCCGGTGGGTCCCTGTTGTCAGGTGGAGGAATAATTATTTTCCACGTAATAAAGAGGCACTTCCTTGCGGCTGCCGTGGACCCAGCTGTCAGCCTCTCCGCGTATAGTACTCTTCCGATGGAACTCGTTCCATGACCACACTGCGCCGAGAGCACCAGGGCGGTGGACCATGGCGAGGTCTAGGAAGGGGATGACGCGGAGCCGGGGAAGACGCGGCAGTGGATGCCCACGCGGAGAGGAGTACGAGGGTTCACTGGTTCGGCTGCGATGTGAGGCTGCCGTCGCCGCAATAACAGGGGGTGTGGTTGAGTAGAGGGATGCCCTGGCCAACGGTGGGAGTAGTAGGGGCGGTGAGGCCTGCACGGGCGGCGGGAGTAGGCAGTCCTGCCGACGCTGGATTTGGCGGCTGGAGCAACAAGATCAGAGATTGAAGAAACACGACGGCCAATCCAACGGTTACGTCTGCTAGAATCGTTTGTCGACATATATAATAACTAAAAAAATCTTGCATACGCGTCAACTTAATAGGCCCACAAGTCAGACCATTTCCCTCTTTTTTTAATAATTTATATATAGCTCACTGCGACTTCTTATGCAATTTATTGCAGTCCATTTTTTTGGTTGGCCAGGGCCAATTTCACATATTTCTGTGGGTTCCAAACTATTTTTAATACCGAAATGTCGAGCCAGATTTAAAGTACTTTGAAGATATATTTAAATTAGGTTAATGCCCAGTGAAATAGGAATCTGAAAATGTGAAAAAATTCAAAAATTATAAAGTAATTGCCAATTTGTCATCTGCTTTTATATTTACAATCCATTTCATATTACTTTCAAGATTTGCAGGCGTCTTGAAAGAGTTGCAACCCATCAGGGCGTAGAAAAATAAGTAGGCCTGGATTGGGTATTCTTCAGAAAAAATAAACCGGGCTTATTTTCACAAAGAAAAAATAGCTGGGCTGGCCACATGGTGAACATAAAATATAAGCCTGGGCTAGACAGGCCACAGCCCAGTTCAAACCCTGCTCCTTCTCAACACTAACAAAAAATACTGCTCGAGCAGCTACTTCCCAGGTGTCAGCCGATCTTGTGTTGTTCTCTTGTCTATTGACTATATACGCTCACAATGTCGTGGGTCCCGGATGTTAGGAAAACACTAGGAGGAAGCATTTTATTTTTCCATACGCTGACATGGTGGGCCCCTACTGTCATCCTCTCCACGTACATCTGTCGATTCCTGTTGTTTGTTGACCATGTTGATAACGCGAGAGGGCGGCGCCGCAGCAAGCGCACCAAAGCGCGCGGAGGACGACGGCGAGGCCTCGGACGTCGGTGTTAACGATTTAGGAGATGGTGGGGCAGCGATCGTCTTGAGGCGCAACCGGCCGTCGGGAAGCGAGACCCAGCCATTTGGTTTGGTTTTGGCCGGAGGAAGATAGGACTGAAGAAACATGACAGATTTGTAAAAGCGGCAGGAGTACTTAACAACCTTAACCGAAACCAGCAGGGGCACTTAACAACCATAGTTGAAAGCAGTATGAGTACTTATACAGGTTCAACCGTACAAAGCACGCCTCGAACAGTGCTACTTTGCCTACAGTTAACCAAGGGTGAGGCCGCCAAGCCCTAGGACAAGGCCCAGGCGCCAGCCCGCGCATCCACAACCTTCTAAAAGCGGCTTCATCTTGCAATGTGGTCAATAAACAAGATATTCGCTTTAGAGCCATGGAAAAGCAGGAACATAATCTTCTGTCCTATTCTCCAAGATGGACGGGCCTTCATTATTTGAGACCACCCATGAATAAGTATCTTTTCACGTCCAAGGGGAATGGAGTAGGTCGACATAAACATCATGTTGTGACCAAGCACAAGTCTGACCCGACCATGGTCAGGCATCTGTATAGGAACAATAGAACTGGGCAGTTTCTACTTCAAGAAGATCACAACTGTAAACCTGTGTATAAGGAATATTTTATGAACAACATATATAACAGAAAACAGCTCGGACCATAAGTTTCTCAACACAGTTGGACCTGTTCAACGAGTGCAGCAGTGGCACACATATCCCACGTGGCCTTCCACCATTGAAACGCCCCACAAGGACCTCAAGATGATCAAAAAAGTGTAGGAACTTGTGGATGTCGTCCCAGTCAACTTCAGTGCCATCAGTAATAGCCGAGTTGTTACAGAATAACAAATGAGCAGCCTGCTTAACTCTCAAAAAACCTACACGTGCCACCAATTATAAGAAAATATTAGTTAGAACACTACAAAAAAAAGACACATCCGTGACATTTTGGGCCGAACGAAAATCTTTTCTGTCATACTTATGACACTTCTATGACGATAATTTTGACAAAACACGGTATCATCATAGATGTGTGGGGTCCTACTTCTATGACAAAAATTCATGACAGAAAATGGGCTTTTTGTCCTGGGCGGGCCGGAGACGCAGCTTCATGACATTCTTTGGGTCGTCCATGACGGAAAAAACCATGGTAGAAGCGAGGGCGAGGAAAATATCGGTGTGTCCCCGGTTACGGTGGGTGGTCGGGGGCCGAGCGATGCGTGTTTCTCTCGTCACGTGCAGCGGCGATGTGCGCGTCGGGCTCTAATCGAACTGAAGCGAGGCGTTGGGCTCCAATCGAACCCGGCGATTGCACTAAAGGCTATGCGTTCACGAACCCGAGCGATCGATCGATGGTCGTTAATCGAACCCGGTCGGCGATTCGCTTCGCTATCTGCTAATCAAGCCGATCGATGCCGCCTCTAGATGAGCAGTGAGCATTCTTTGGGGGGTTGGATGAACAGTTCCCGGTGGGGGTGGATGAACAGGACCCCGTGGCATTGCCTCAGGATGAACAGGACCCCGATCGTTCGAGCTGGTTGGGGCTGGATGAACAGGACCACATGGAGGGCAGGATGAACAGGACCACCCCGTGGAGGGCAGGATGAGCGATGGAAGCGGTGGAGGGCTGGATGAGCGATAGCCCGTGGAGGGGTGGTTGAGCAGAGCCCGTGGAGAGGGCTGGTTGAGCGATGGCTGGTGGAGTAAGCGCGGTGGAGGCTGGATGAGCAGGAGCCCGTGGATGAACAATCGCAGTGGAGAGGCCGGAGGAGGTCGACGGTAGATGAGCAGTAGCTCGTGGAGGCCGGAGGGGTCGACGGTGGAGATGAACAGTATCCCGTGGAGTCCCGTTTTGCGGTACGCCACACCCCTCCCGATGAACAGGACCCCCGTTTCAACCGTAGCGCTCCAACACAAGTCTGTTTCCTCTGTTTTGCGGTACGCCACACCCCTCCCGATCAATAGTACCCCCGTTTTGACCGTAGGAGGTCTGTTTCCTCTGTTTTGCGGTACCCCAGAACCCTCCCGATGAACAGGATCCCGTTTTGAACGTGGCCGGTTGAACACAAGGCCGTTTCCTCCGTTCTGCGGTATGACAGGCCTCGTTTCCGTCGGCTGTTCCGTCCAAGCCCTCCCGATGAGCACGACGACGCATTCTGTTCCGACCCAGCCGGTTGGCTCCCCATGAACACGACGACGACGCTGTTTCTCCGTTCCGACCCAGCCATGTACACGAGCCCTGGCCGTAAGTATGCGCGAGTAGGCGTTCGAGACCCTACCCGTATGTACGTACGTGGCCGTATTTTCTTTCTTGCACACTGGCCGCTGTACGTACATATACAAGCTATGTGCGCGCCTCTACTACGACACGTGTGCACCTCTACATCGACCAGTATGTACGTACACATTCGCGACCAGAATGACAACGTTACGTACTTTTCGACCAGGTGGGTCCCGACTGTCAGGCACTTCCTTGCCTGCGAAGATGTAGCCGGTGGGTCCCAGCAGTCAGGGGGCGAATCATTTTTTTGGCCCGGACACACTTCCTTGCCTGCGAAGATTTAGCTGGTGGGTCCCAACAGTCAGGGGGAAACATTTTTTTCGCAAAATACAGTTGCCCTTCTGGTGGGTCCCCGCTGTTAGGTGGAGGAATAATTATTTTGCGCGTAATAAGGAGGCACTTCCTTGCTGCGACTGTGGACCAAGCTGTCAGCATCTCCACGTACAGTACTCTTCCGATGGAAGTCGTTCCTTGACCACTTTGACCACGCCGCGCCGAGAGCACCAGGGCGGTGGAAGACGGCGAGGCCTACGAAGGGGACGGCGCGGAGCCGGTGAAGACAAGGCAGTGGAAGCCCGCGCGGAGAGGAGTACGAGGGTTCACTGGTTCATCTGCGGTGTGAGGTGCTGCGTCGCCGCGGGCTGGCCGCCAAGTGGGAATAGTAGGGGTGGTGAGGCCTCACAGCACAACCCGACCATGGGAGGCAGGAGCATCACGGCACCAGGCGCTGCTTTGGGCGGTGGAGCAACAAGGCCAGAGGTTGAAGAAGCACTACGGCCGTTGGATGGACATCGTCTGATCCTTTGGAGCTAGAATCGTTCATATTGACTAAGTTGACAAAGCACTCCGTCCCGATCAACTTAGTAGGCCCTAAGTCAGCCTCCCACCAAGGTGGGTCCCAACCAGCAGGGGGAGTATTCATTTTTTTGTGCGTAATAAGGAGGCACTTCCGGTGGGTCCGAGCTGACAGCGGGGGGAACGTTTTTTTCGCGCAATACGGTGGCCCGTCCGATGGGTCCCAACAGTCAGGGGGCAAATGTTTTTTTTTCACGAAATACGGCGGCCCGTCCGGTGGGTCCCTGCTGTCAGGTGGAGGAATCATTATTTTCCGCGTAATAAGGAGGCACTTCCTTGCTGCCGTCGTGGACCACGGTATCGACCTCTCCACGTCTGATCCACGTCCGATGGAAGTTGTTCCTTGACCACGTTGACCACACCGCCGAGAGCACCAGGCGATGGACGACGGCGAGGCCTAGGAAGGGGACGGCGAGCCGGGAAAGGCGCGGTGGAAGCCAGCGGAGAGGAGTACGAGGGTTCACTGGTTCGGCTGCGGTGTGAGGCTGCCGTCGCCGCGGAATAACAGGGGATGTGGGTGAGTAGAGGGATGGCCTGGCCAGCGGTGGGAGTAGTAGGGGGCGATGAGGCCTCCGCGGCATCACAGCCGGCCACGGGAAGCAGGAGCATGCAGCACGACCGGCGCTCCTATGGGCGGCTGGAGCAAGAAGACCAGAGGTTGAAGAAGCACAAGGCCATTGGATGGACACCGTACGGTCACTGCAGCTAGAATCGTTCATATTGACTAAGTTGACAAAGCCCTTGGTACGCGTCAACTTAGTAGGCCCACAGGTCAGCTTCCGAAATGGTGCGCCCCAGATGTCAGGGGGAGGAATCATTTTTTGGGCGGGTGAAGCTAGAATATCCGAGATTGAAGAAGAAGCATGGCATCCATTGGATGGACATCCAACGGCCACTGCTGCTAGAACCGTGTGTTGACTATAATAAGTTGACAAAGCCTTGCATACGCGTCAACTTCTTTTTTTAGGGGACGCGTAAATTAGTAGGCCCACAAGTGTGTGGGAGAGAACTTATAGCCCATTTGCGATTTGTAAGAATGTACAACCCATTTTTGAATTCTAATGGAATTTACTACAGCCCATTTACAGTTTGTTAAACATACAACCCATTTTCTAGCTAGGACAACGATTAATAATTTCAACCAACCGTTGAAGACAGAATTCAATAAAAAATTCCCACATTTTGATGGGATCCGAAATATTTTTATCCCGCAATTTCTAGTCAGATTAAATATAAGTTTGTATTACGTAAAAATCTAACAAAAGATTGCATGCGCAACAATTAAAATTAAGATTTTCAAAATCCATAAATAATATTTTATAAACTAATTCCGTGTTTGGTGCATTTTTTATAATTACTGCCCAGTTTTTATAATTACATCCAATTTATTATTTTTAAAGCCATTTTCCTATTAAGCCTAATGCATCCCTCCTAGGAAAGATTTGCAGCCGAGCGGGGCGGAGAATAAAAAGTTGACCTTGCCTGGGTATTCCTCAAAAAAACGTATAGCTGGGCTAGCCATTTTCATCTGGAAAAAAATTAATATCTGGGCTGGATATCTGTCCTGTGCTAGACGGGCCACAGCCCGCCCAGTTAATACCTTGCTCTCCTCTGAACAACAACGAAAACATCGTCAAGAAAAACTCTGTGGTGCTCACGCCTCAAAAACACAAACACTGCTCGTGCTGCTTGGTCCCAGCTGTCGGTCGCACCTTGTGCAATTCTCTTGTTTATTGACTACATAGGTTGACAATGGTGTGGAATCGTGATGTCAGGAAACCATGAGGAAGCAAAAAAAATAGTTGTACATAATAAGGAGGCACTTGCTTACGTACGGCTATGGCCCTAGTGGGTCCCTACTGTCAACCAGTCAAAATAAAGTCATCTCCTGAATCCTCATGTTCATTGACCATGTTAACAATGGTCGGCGCCACGGCGAGTGCAACAACTCGAAGGACGACGGAGAGGGCCTCGTGGGCCCTACGGATGGTCTGATACAGCCCGCTGCTCATTCAGGAAGCCAGGATCATCGGACACCTATGAGCACCTTCGAGAGACTGAGACGGCATGAAACGGTAAGGCCGCGCTTGGGAGCTCTGGTTCATTTCACAACTGTATTAAGATACAGGTGTAATTTACTCGTCACCAGAAACAACGCGTAAAATACAGGCGTAATGAAACCGAGGGCCCGAGGTCTATAAGTAAAACCGGCGGGTTACGCGTGTAATTTGAGAGACCGGTGTATATTTTACTAGTCGAAATCGACCAACCAAGCGCTTTGCCCGAGACCATCTGCTTTTATTTACAAGCGTCAGTTTTACAAGCGGTTTTGGTTGGAAAACGACGATCCAATCACGGCCTAAGATGATGAGTTGGTCGGAAGATCATATGGTTAGACGTCTAACCTACCCGACTTGTCATATAGGCTATGAATGAAACATAAGATGATGAACTTCTTAAGCATGGAAACAACAGAAGAGGATGATCTTCCTAACAAGCAAATCACTGGCATTAGATCGACATGCAAAACAATACGAAGCATTATTCTCAGGAGGCACGGTGAACAGCTCGTGATGCCGCATGCCACAACATTCCAAGCTCAACTTTGCAATCAAACGCAAGGCCTGGCATTACATAGACAATAGTCAGAACAAACTCTTAAAATATCTTACATAAGTCAACATTCATGTGACTATGCATCTCAGCAGAGTAAATATTTACTTCCGAACTAAAGACAGGAATAGGAAAAAACGATCGACGTTGCTCACAGTAAAGGCGTCCCACTCAAAAATATCAAATGCATGTCTTCTGGCTAACATCAATCAGCAAAAATTGACAAGGTTTTCCAATTCCAATATATTAAACTAATGTCAACTTTGACAAGCTTTTCCCATTCAAAATATGTAATGCATATGATTGTGGAACGGGCAGGATTTGTCATCAGTTTGTCATCTGATAGTCCGGTGGCTCAAGGTGACGATGAATGATTAGAGAACCATTCGATGTATTGTGCATGATGAAGTATTATTATGGAGGACACGAACCATCTGAATATTTTGTGCAGTTCCAATAAAATCAAGCTGAGCATCCCTGTGGATTTCGTATTTATATGCTGCCAGAAAACAAAGACACATCAGCACACACATGAGTATTGGCCCCAGTGTCAACCCACCAATCGGTGGAATAACAAACTAAAAGTACGGTAAACAGATTACCATACCCAGACGCCCCATCATTGTTGCTTAGAGTGACATTGAAAGACTTGGAGTCCTGTCCTGGCTTCTAGGTACTTGTTTGGGCACTTGTTTGCCCAGTGTTCCTCGGAACCACAAGTAAAGCAGCCATCTCTGCAGACTAGTCATGTCACTGACGTCTACTAATACTCTGTAAAGCTTCTCGATCATTCCTTGTGTAATGAAGCGCAAACAGTGACTGCTTCTTTCTGCAAAGTGCTAAGACCAACTGGACCCACTAATGCAGCTGTTTGCCTTAGACACATTGGCTCCTTTTGTGCAGTTCAACTAAAATCAAAGTCGGAATCAAACTGAGCTTTAATTTTGATATTCCTGTAAGCAACAAAAGGTATAGGGGAAACAATTACTTAGAAATAACGGTTGATGACGTGTACTCCCAGAAGAAAAACATCTACTGATCTACCTTATCTTAATGGGAAACAAAGCAGGAGAGTAGGAATTTTCACTCAGTGTGATTCATTCATAGTAACTGAGACATTATCTTAACAATGCCTTTTTTCAACATGAATGACAAAGCAGAAAAGTATCATTCCTAAAACAATGCGACTGATTCATTTTAACAGAGACATTATCTTAACAATACCTTGGTTAAACATGTAAAAAGAACTACAAAGCAGGATAGTACCATTTGTAAAACATCATGAATCGATATATAATAATAGAGACATTATCTGAACAATACATTTCTTAAACATGTACTCCGGCTGATCCCTAACAGAAATGGTATTCCCGCCGATCCCTAACAAGTGTTGTAGTTTCGAACTAATTCAGTAGTTAATTCTGAGGAAAGTAGGTACTGACCTTTCAAGACCAAGATTTGAAGCAACGCTTGAGGTGGATCTAAAAGAGATCTCAACACATATATGGAAATCCGGTCTCATTTTGTGCAGTTCCACCAAAATTAAGCGAAGCAAAATGTCGCAATAGCAACAAGTTGAATAGATATCCCTGTTTTAACAGAGGCAAAAAAGGGATCAATTCGCCAAGAAAGGAGGATGAAACATGCGGCCACAAAAATGGTAATCCCGCCAATCCCTAACAAGTGTTGCAGTTTTGAAATAAGATTCACTAGTTCATTCTGAGAGTGGCATTGCTTAATTTTACCAGCAGCATTAGATTAACAAAAGGCATAAACAGTTCCAGGGGAGAGTGGGCGCAACAACAACATGTGCTTCCATCTACTTATAAAGGGGGTGATGCAGAGTTTGTTGTAACAAAGCAACAAGCATAATGTCCGGTTGGTCCCATTTTTGTTCACTACTTAATGGGAAAAGACAGCAATACAATAGCTTCAATTCAACATTTATTTAAAATAGTCCCAATACAAGTAGTACAACATCTCAAAACACACTTCACGATCATGTGGATGAAGGCAAGTACCAACCTATCATGACGCACACAAGATCACGTATGAATCTGCCAACACGAATAGGAAATCCGGTCTCATTTTGTGCAGTTCCACCAAAATTTAGCGAAGCAAAATGTCGCAATAGCAACAAGTTGAATAGATATACCTGATTTAACAGAGGCAAAAAAGGAAACAATTACTACCAATAAAGGAGGATGAAACATGCGGCCACAAAAAGAAGCATCCACCTTATCTTGATGGAAAACAAAGTATAGGGCAGTAGCATTTCTAAAACGGTTGCATTGATTCATATTAACAGAGAAAATCTCTTAACATAGTTCAGTAGTTAATTCTGAGAGTGGCATTGCTAAAAATAAAATAGCTTCAATTCAACATTTATTTAAAACAGTACCAATACAAGTAGCACAACATCTCAAAACACACTGCACGATCATGTGGATGGGACATGCGACATGCCAGCATCATGTGCGTCCACACGTAGAAATGGGTGATCCAGAGTATGTAGCCAAGCAGCATATCTACGTTGGTCCCATATTTATTCTCTTTGAAACTTTTCCCGATGTGAGGGCAGCAAATCTAGTCATGCACAAACTACCGGACCCCCCAACTTCTTTCCCTTTTCAACAAAGAGTTGGGTTCCTTACAGATGTGTGTACTGGGTTACCCCCTTTTTCCCTTTTCGACCAACAAAGCGGCTGGATAGCTAGTCTATACTACTTTCCCTCCTTCCTTTCCTCATTGAACCACGTCCTAGATTCATGCTCCACCCCACCGCACCCTTCTTTCCTCTTTGAACCAAGACCTAGATTCGACTACAGAATCGAAAAAGATCGAGATGCACTAGACCAATGACGGTTTAAAAGAAACTTGTACCTTAGGGTCGTCGGGATGTGGCAAGGCGTGCGGCGGGAGGTCGGATCTGCTCACACTACGTACGGCAGCGAGGAAGAAGGGGTCGGTGGCCCTCCCGCACAGGCGCTAGGTGAAAGAGAAAAGCGCCGCCGGCAGTGGATTGCCTCCCTCGCCGAAGGCTATAGAGTGAACGCTGCACCTCCTCCCCTTCCCGGTGCGAAGGGATCCGGACACCTCCTTCGCCAGCTGTCTATGAGGGGGGTGAGAGAGACAAAGGCCACAATGCAGTCTTGTTTAGATCTGGTGAAGAGGGTGAGAGACAGTGAATATAGCAAACCCTAGCAAAGGAACGCTGAGCCTCCAGCGTGTATATATATATATATGTAGTCTTGGCGAGAGTGTGGAGAGTGCAAACCCTAGCGAACAAGCGTTGAGGCTCCAGCTTATATATATCTTTGTAGTACAGGTGAGCTCTGGTGCCTTAACTGCACACCTTTTGGTACATGTATGGTGGGCCAGCCTAATTTTGGGCCCACATGTCATAAACCCAAAGGCAGGTGCACTAAAGTCAATGAAGTTGCGTCCATATAGTACTCATGTATACGACTAATATATAGTGGAGTGGTTTTCTTATTCTCTCCATAACAATCATTTTAAATTGTGTAAGTATGAAATGAAACTCTTTATTTAATGTACCAGTGAAGAAAACTACTATTGTACTTCCGATGAACTAACGATCCACACGTCCTGGTCGCACTTCCTGTCCTTCACGTGCGGCACACTACCCTCCCTTTAGTGAACAACCACACATGCGCCAAATTATCGGAAACGTGTGAGAGTGTGTACAAATAAAGAATTTTAATTTCAATTATCGGAAAGGTTTGAGAGTATCTACAGTTTGCCCTCTCTATAATTATGGTTTGTTATGTTCGGCCTAAACTTGGTCAAACTTTACAAAGTTTGACTTCAGTCAAATCTAATATGCGGAGTAAATAAAAATGGAGGGCTACTACATCCATTCGGGTTTTTAGTCCACACCATTTTTTAATGAAAGTTAATAGCTGGACAAAGAAAATTACAGGGGAGCTGGAGGCAAAGTTGTGTGAAGGCTTAGAAATCAATACAAAAACTTATGCTCTTAGTACCAACATCAATCCTTCTTCGAGGAAACATTTGGTTTGTAGCCAATTGTGTGATAAAATTGCACCAACGTGAAAGATGACTGCGTCTCCAACGCAACCAAGGTGAACTGCTGAAGGATATCATCTTTGTGGGTAACAAGCAAAGAGCACTGATGGAAGACAGCTTGTTTTTCAATGAAAATCGATCAACTTCACCAGCCAACGCAACCATGAGGAGCAACCATGAGCATCGATAGGTCATCATGGTGATGCATCATCCATTTGGCATCAAGTTTGGGTGAGGCACCTATGAAGTTCGACAAATCCTCACTGTGGTCTATTTCTTCTCAGTGGTCAAGATCGAGGAAGGAAGAACCACGTGGCGAGGAGACGATGGCGGAACAACAATGGCCATCCAATTTTGTGCAATTCCACTAAAATTGAGGAAGACATGCCTGGGTACGGAGATACGCATCGCTGTTTCCAAAAATATAAAAAAGGGATATAGTGTTGTTACTTTGTTTTACAAGATTAACAACGACATCTCAATTGTCAATAAGAATTATGAAAATTACACCAACAAACAGAAGCATCATTATTATCTTGATGGGAACTAAACCAGGATACCCAAGAGAAAAAAAGCATTTCTTCATTTAACCAGTGATAGTATTAGATTAGCAGCAGCAATAGGAGCATATGGACAATGACCGCACAACCACCATGTACTTTTTGTCGAAACAAAATGTATACCTCCACCGAGGCATAAATCAGGACAACTTTTCGAGTGGCATTTCCTCTATAATAGTAGGTGATGTTGGACCAGCTGACGAGCCCTAGCTACTATACATGGGGAGTTGGGGAGTAGTCGCATAGAAGAAAACCCGCATGCAAAGTGACACAGGGAGCTGGACCAGTACAAGAAGTTATACCTCAGGTGGGCGAGATGTCGCTTAGGCGGGCGGGCGGGATCCGCCCACACGACGGCAGCGAACAAGGGCGCGGAGGACCTTCATCCGCGCCAGTGCCGGCTCCGAGAGGACGGTGCGCATCGGCTTCCTCCATCGCCAACGACGACAACGTCAACGCTGCACCTCCTCACCTCCCGCAGCGGACAGGATTCGGTCAGATCTGTGACCACTGGTGAGGAGAGAGATAGTGTGGACACTGTCATCTTGTTTTGATATGGAGAGGGTGAGAGAGCGAGACGCGAGAAACTCTATCAAACAAGAGGCTATAATGGAGTAAAACAATCTCTCCATAGCAGTGGTTTTAAATAGAATACACGCGTTCCCGGAAAAATGAAACGAAAACTGGCGGACAATTTTTTAACGTACCAAGAAAGAAAACTCGATCAAAAACACGCCCCGCCTGTGTCGCGAGAGTCGTCGCGCACACACACATAGACATAGACATGCATATCCGTGTTTACGTAAAATTCCATTTCCATCTCCATCTCCAATCATATTTGTCCAACTGGCACATTATTTACATTGTTCATTATATACGCGGCAATATTAACATACATCATCTCTTGTTTGCGGGCGTCCGGACCGCTACCATGGACGCTGTTGACCAACCCGAACCCTCTTCATCACCCGCGCGTGCTTCCCGCCCGAAACGGTCAGTGCCGCATTCATACCCGGCCAGAGCTGACGCGACCTCTCACTGGTGCCGGCATCAAAGCGGTGCGCCGGGCGAGAGAACGTCGCCCGCGCCGCTTCCTGGTGCACGCGACTGCTCCGCGTTGATAGGTCGCAATAGCCGGCCACAACATGCATGTAAAAAGTTCTTGGGAGTCCATGCAACAGCTAGCTGTCCTCCCCAACTCGTCAATCTCTTCCAGTAGTACTAGTACTCCATGGCGCGATCCATCGACAAGCGGTAGGGAAGTTATCGTATACTAAACTGCGGTGAGTGGCATGCCGAGCGACCGTGTGGGGTCGAGCCGTGGAGGAGGGTGAGACACGAACGCAACAGACGTGATTTAAACGTTGGTTTTGCTCGATGGTACGATCCAACAAAACAAAATGTTGGTTTCTCTCCGTTTTCCATTTTTTCTCCAAAGAAACAGAAACTTTCCACTCCATTTTCATTCCTACTCCAAGGTTTCCCCGTTACAATATTCCATCAAATACAAAGGAAAACTAACACGCATGCTGATGCATTTCAATGATTCACAGATCATAGCCAATATTTACTTCACAACTAAAGACAAAGTTGTGAGAGTGTGTACGAAAGAAAAACTACTGATGGGATCACTATGAATCAAACCCTAAACCCTAAACAGGATTTAATTTCCTGGCCAGGTAGAACCTGTCGAAGGAAAGACGGTTGGCACCCTCGGATCATATGATGCTTTTGTGCAGTTCCACTAAAATCGAGCTGAGCATCCCTGATGGCAAATATATTGAAGAAGTGTGATTATAATAATAGTACTGGCACTAGTTCATGAGACATAAACTCATCACAAGTAGAAGCCGGTAGAAGTAGAGAAAGATCGACATGGAGATGGAGCTACGTGGGGAGCTACGGCAGTGGAGCAAGCCGGCTCCACAAGGAAGATGGACTACCTCGGACGTCGGGCTGTAGCTAGAAGGGCGGTTGGGATGCGGCATCGGCCCATACCGCGGTGACCCCTGATTGGGACGCACTGATTGTGGATTTTTCTCCCTCACCGATGTCGACCGCGTCTACGCAGAACATTGTTCCCTTCCCCCAGCTGCGGGATCAGGCCGGATATGTGACCAGCGGTGTGGCCACCATCGTTCGATGCTTGTGAAGAGAGCAACCCAAGCAAGCAGGCTTGTAGCTTAGGCTCCTGCTAGTGTATATATAGTTGTTTTGTTTTTCTCTCCATATCAACCATTTTATATTGCGTACGTGTCATTGAAGAGTAAAATGATGGTTGCTTCTTTCGACTAACTTACTGTGTGATTTGACTGCTCCTTTAGTGGCCCCTACACGTACTCCCCCTACGTGTATGCAACAGTCACACGTACACATGGATGCAAAAACGCGCGCGACGCCCTAATGCACGCATGTCCGAGCACACGACAGAACACACAAGGTCACACTCAAGTGCTCAACCTACACGTGCATGCACACACATACTCAGCCAGGGTGAGCTAGTGACCGTATAAACACCGGAAAATGTATATATTGAGCGCAATGAGCGTATTTTGAAGTCCACTTATCGTATTTTTACAAATATACAGTGACAGACAGTGTATTTATCTCATTTGAAATTAAGCCATATTAACCGGAGAGGAGGCAGTATGGACTAGCATTACTTTATTGTGTCCCGTCAACTTGCCAAACGAGGAGAAGCTTGCAGGACGGGAGAAGCTTGCGCGCGGTGGCTCGCAGGACAAGGAGAAACTTTTGACTAATGCAAGTTGTCCTTCGCTCAGGCGGTGGATGTGTAACAGTTAATTCGGTGTCAGATTGCAAGAAGCATACACTTTACTAGTACTATTATTGTTGCACTTCCCGAAGAGGCAAACAGCCAAGCGCAAAGTTTACTAGTACTACTACTATAGTCTATAGAGGTACTATACTAGTACTAGGAACCGGATGGAAGAGCGTCTGCACTCTTATTATATTTTTAAAATGTGATAAAGCAACCTTCAACACATTTGGTTCTCTTCGAGGGTTCTCGCATGTGATAATGAAATTGATTGCATGGAACACTCGCCACAATTCTCGCTTAATTCTGGCTCATATCCTGTTACAAATAGGAGCGCTCGGTAATATTTTCTTCTTTTGTTATTCAGCATGTAAACAGGTCAGCAAACCTTGCGACGCATCTTTGTGCGAACCGTGCTTGCTGCACTTTGAATGTGGCCGAGAGCTGGCTTGCTGAAACACCTCGCTTCCTACTTATTTTTTTGCGGGGTACCTCGCTTCCTAGTGACCAGTGTCTTGGCTGATCGTCCTAAGAATGCTTATATATGAATAAAGCTCTCTCATTTACCCGCAAAAAATATTAAGCCATATTAACCGGAAAGGAGGGAGTATGGACTAGCACTACTTGTTGGTGTGTCCCGTCAACTCGCAGAACAAGGAGAAGCTTGCAGGATAAGGTGAAGCTCGCTTACGCCTTTTGACTAATGCAACGTACCTCGCCCAGGCGGTGGACATACATCAGTTCATTCGGTGTCAGATTGCCAGAGGCATACACTGTAGTACCAAACATGTGGAGTACCATCATTGTTCGACTTCACGAAGAGGCGAAGAGCCAAGCGCAAGGTTTAGTAGTACGTGTAGTACTACTACTAGAACCGCATGGTGGAGCCTCTGTACTCTTATTTTTTTTAATCTTTGAGAAAGTACACATTTATTTCGGAGAAGGGCGGAAAACGGCACCCCAACATGTAATGATGATATCGATCAACCATGCTTGAATATATCTTGGCCTCCGTGCGAGCCCGTCTGTGTGTTCTCGCTCCTCGTCTCTCTCAAGGAACGGCGGGTTGGCCATTTTGCCGTCAATTGAGATCGGTTTTCTCACACTCCGGTCCCACATGTCAGTGATATGCCAAGAGGAGGTGCATTGACCGACTGGCCATATGCGTACTTGGTTTTGCACCTTCATACTACTCCTCCCTCCGTCACAGTTTACAGGGTGCTATTCATTATGATGCATTTCTCTCAATGCATTTCCACCACCAGAGAGACTTTAGACGTGTTTGGTTTAATGCTTAATTAATTAGAGCGTGGTAACCGCAATTTTCTCTCGATGTAGTACTACGGAGTGGAGTACGTGCATGCATGTGTCTACCCGGGGTGGAAGCACTGCATGCATGTGTGTACGCATTATTTCCTCTAGTAATAGACGTCGTGCTATAACTACCAATGATAATAGAGGACTGCTGATGAAACAATAAACACACAAATAGAAGTCGGTCACCTTTGCAGTCTCTCTTAAGACTAACTAGTTGGAGAATATTAGGCTCGGAGTTGGATGAGGAGCATAGAGCAAAACCAATCTCCCTTTGTGCAGTCGCAGTGAAATGTAGAGACGTTGCCCGTGTGACATTTTGGTAGAACTGCACAAAACACTCTTAAGAAAAAATTGATTTGTGCAGTTCACCAAAAGGTCGCAATAACAACGAGGTGAAATGGATAGCCCTGTTTGCAAAAAAGAGGTAGAAAGGAAACAATTACTGGCCAATAACAGTTGATGACACATGCGACGACAAAAAGAAGCATATTCCTTGTCCTAAGGGAAGATAACAACACGGTTGTGTTTGTCTAAAACGGTGTGAGGACGAGATTGCAATATGGAAAGTACGCCGGACGAGCTACGTTTTGGGCAAAGAACTATGGAAGATCCACATGCAGCGACGTGGGAAGACGGGCAGTGGCGCAAGGCCGGAGGGGATACCTGGAGGTCATCGGGATGTAACTAGGTGAGTGGCGGCAAGCGGAATCTGCCCATACTGCGGCAGCGAGCAGGTGGCGTAGGCCCTACCACGCCGGAGCTTGGTCAGAGAGAACGACGTGTGCCGCAGATCGGGACGTGCTACCTCGGCACCGTCGAACGGAGAAATGATGCACGTCCTCCCTTTCCGCCGGCCGACGGGATGCGGCCGGATCAGTGACCAACGATGAGAGAGAGAGGCCACCGCAGCCTTGTGTGAGATTCTCTGAAGAGAGACAAACCAGGCAGGCACGCTCCATTGTATATAGTGGAGCAGACTACCTTTTTCTCCATAAAAATCGTTTTATATTCTGTGTATGTGCCATTGAGCGATATAACTTTATTTAAAAATAACGCGCCAACGCATCAAGTTGAACTTTGTTTCGTGCACGCATGGTACACGACCTCCGTAGGTAAACAACCGCTACACGCATTCAAATTATCACGTGGGCTGCCATTTCGTACAGAAATGAGCTCCACCCTGTACCCGCGCGAGTGTGGCTGGGCACGAAGCGGGAGTACGTGCACGGTGCACCTATTCTCTTCTTGTATACGTACACCACCTACGTGGGGTTGTGTGAGATAGATACACACGTAGAGAGATATAGTGTGTGGGTTCGTGAGAGTTTTTCTTTTTTTTGGGGGGGGGGGGAGGGGATGGTGGGGTCAATCAAAAAATGTAACATATGTAATGTGTGTGAAATAGAGTCCTGGATATATCATATATAGAGGGGGCAATCCACGAGAAGAGAGTGGAGGTATCATCGGCTTGAGGTGTCCATAGAATCGAAGAGAGGGATGATGTGTTTGTGTGTGCGCGCGCGGGCGATAAAGAGTGCCATCGAATTTGTGTGTGCCCACATCAAAGATATAGAGTGGCTGGCCTACTGGAACGTGAGAGGGGACATGTGCAGTTTATCTCAGTGGCATGGATACCTACCTACAGCGCTCGACTATCGGTGTGTGGGGAGGGGGAGGGAGGCCTAACTATAGAGGTACAATGACTGGTATATGTATGGAGGAGGAGAGAGGCCTACCTCATGTATTAAGGGAGATCGATCGTCATCCATGCATATGTGTAGGAGAGGAATAAGGTTGGGACAGAGATAGAGCTGGAGTGTTCGAGGGGTGGTAGTGGAGTTGCTTCTAACAAATGGTGTGATAGGCTTGCTAGACAACCGGAGGGCATGCCTGCAATATCAATAAGAGAGGGGATGGCTGCCTGTTTGTGCACCTGCGTGTGAGAGACGGGTCAGGAGGCATGCACGAATGATGGGGGGCGATATGGATGTCGTAAGCAGACATAACTACATAGGAAGATCAATCGTCCTTTGTCAGAGAAAGGAGAGACATAACTTGTGAGGTACGTCGATCGATGGGGGGAATAGTTAAAGTCGACCTAGGTATATGTTGGGAGATCGATCGGTATACATGCATGTGTGTGTTAGAAGCAAATGAGGCACGGGGAGAAGGATAGAGAGAGAGGGATGCATCTAGGAGGTGGTGCGAGAGTCATACTATATCGAGGGGGAGAAGTGTGCGAGTACGAGATTGATGAAAAGAGTGGTGGGAGTGAGGCATGGACGGTGATAAGAGAAGGGGGAAGCTTGTGTTTTGTGCTAGGCACACCTGGCTAGAGAGGCATATCGATCGATGTGTGCCGTAAAGAAGGAGCTGGGGGGCCTACACACACCGTGGGTGAACGACCTAAAGTGAAAAGACGAATTTGCGCGATGGAGCTAGAGAATGCTGAGGGAGGGTTAGAGGGATGCGGGCGTCTGCATGCACGAGAGAAAGTTAGCGCTAGCTAGCTACAAAGATAAGAGGATTGTGTGGGTGTAAAAGATGAATAGAGATCATACTTCATTATAAAAAGTGAATTCGGATATTTGAAGAATTTATCATAGTTTTTTAAACCGACACTTGTTTGAATATATATAACGGTGGTACACATGGTGTGGTTATGAACATGTTATACTACATATAATATATTTTATCTCTACTCTTATAAAAAACGGAGTTGTTGATGATGGTGCCATCCTGCAATATAGGCCGTCCGATTTATATCAGACGGATAGGAAGGAAACTATGGCAATTTTGAAAAAAGATACCCACACTCCTCTCCACGTTTGCAAATTAGGCCTCCCCTTGATCATGTTGATGTTCTATGGAACGCATGGGCATCTTGCTAGTACTACGTATAACATATAGAACATTGATCATAATTTGGGCTAATGTGTGGCTTTTGCAGCTCAGGTCTAAATACTTGTCATAATGTAGGGGGAGGGGCACTATACTATGTGTGATAAACACGGTGTACACGTATGGAAGATGGTTTAGATTATGAATATATAGTTAGTACATCAAATGTACTATTATTTGGAATCAACATCAAGTGTATTCAAAAAATAGAATTCGAGTTCATGTAGTACACATAGTTCTTATCTATCTCTATAGTAATCATGTGGTGTGTTATTAAGGTAATACACGAATGATGGTTGAAGTTGGCAACAATCATGATTGTAGATTTGTTATTGAAATAGAGAAACGAATTCAAATTCAGTTCGAATTGCAGGGTAGTATAGACATTTGGAATGCACTAAAATGTTGGTATGACTAGGTTACATGCATTGTACAGCAAGCGAAAAAATTTAATTGGACATAACATGGATTCATACTACCGAATAGCATTTAATTGCACTAAATTGTTGGTATGAGTAGCTTTAAATAGCATTTTTATAGTAAAAGCAGGGCAAGACTCTCTCTTTGTGTGGTGTGAATAGTTTTATTTTTTCGCTTTTCTTTTGGTTGAGGGAAGTGCGAATTGATTTGGATGCATTACAAGTACAATATTACACGTTAGGCTTGTCCCTAAAATTCAACCCGCGCCTTGTTATATCCTGAAAATTCAGATATCGTGCTCCCAAAACTGGCGCCTTCACAACCCGTGCCTTGCTATCCTGAAATTACAACGCGCGCGAAAACTCCCTCCAGCTGCCAAATCCCAACACGCGAAATCCCCCTTCTAACCCTGAGCCAAAAGGGTCGCTAGTTCAAATCGGTGCGGGGTACTTTTGTAACACACCCTACATTTTGGACAAGCGCGTTGGTTCACCCCCTCCCATCGCCTCCTTTTTGTCATTCGAAATCCCAGGCCGCCATAACCTCTCCGCTCCAGCCGCGAAACCCCACCCTCCTCCGTCCGCCACCTCACCACTGCCCAGCCGGAGCCTCTTCCCCGACGACATCGTCCACCGCTACAGCTCGATGTCCCTCGTCCACCTCCCCAGATGAGGATCCGTCGTCCATCTCGTCGTCCCGCCGGTTCAACCGCCCCGTCCTCCTCCACCTCCAAGGAGCTACTCCAACGTTCGCCTCGTCTATCACGGCTGCTCCATCCCCACAGCGCCGCCTTAACCTGCTCCACCGGAACCGCGGCATCCTCACCGACTCCTCGGACGAAGCCGGGGCCTACTCGGCGCCACCAAAGAGGTTGTACACTCATCGCATCGCAGCTTCTCCTTAGCTCACCCTCCTGGTGCCGACGGTGCTCCATCTCGCACCCCCATGGAGTGGCTACCTTGAAGCCGGCGCCGCGGGCGACATCTCCACGGCGGCTCTCCCCCAGTGCGAGGCCCCTTCGGCGGTGGCGTCCATACCAGCCGGATCTGCTGTTGCTGCTCCGGCTCTCGCTCATCTTCTTCTTCTTGCTCCGGTTCTCGCCGATCCTTCGCTTTCGCCCATTATTCTTGCTCCGGCTCTCCTTTCGGGCCTTTCAGCGCTCTTCTTCTTTGTTTCAGCTCTCGCCGATCGCTTCGCTTCCTTCTTCTTTGCTCTGGCTCTCCTTCGCTTCGCTCAGCGTTATTCTTCTTGCTCCCCTCGCTCGTGCTACTGCTCTGCTCCGATTTAGCTACACCTCAGTCGACTGAATCGACTTTTGGGTCAGTCGATTTTCAAGGGGTGGGGTGGGGGGGCTCTTCGGAGTTAAGGAAGAACCACCCGCAGCGGGTCGGGGAATCGCCGGAGAGGTACCCCACTATCTATCTTAGGGTTGAGGGTGGGGGTGGGGGCCTATAGGTCTGGCCGGGGCAGCGGCGGGCCGGCGGTGGGGAGTTGTTTCTGGGCGGCGAGGTGGTGTTGGGGCCAACGATTCGGCCGGTGGTGGCTGGCGGCTCAGGGGGGTGCAGGTTGAAGATGAACTGCAGGCCCTCCCTAAACTACATGTCAAGTGCCTCTCTGCTACCATTGTGTTCAGTTTCGACAGTAACATTCAGATTCCACAGTAAATTTCAGTTTTGACAGTTAAGTTCAGAGGCAACAGTTTTTACCCCATCTGTTGTAGTCAGGTGGTTTTTGGTGATATAAATTTTACATCATCTATTGGAGATGCTATTAGAATCCCACTTGAAATTGACGATGTCTGTCTTGTGCTGCTTCAGCCTTGACGTCTTTCGGCTCACTGGGGCTGCTCCAACGACAAAACGAACCATCATAGTAGAGCAGTGCTCTGGACGCCGTCTACAGATTCCTCAGATCTTCCTCCACACTTCCGACAACCACCTCTACCTCAACCGCTTCAGCGACCAACCCAATGATGATGAGGTCGACATGGCTACGGCAAAGAGGTTGTACACTTGTTGCATCACTTATTACTATACATTCATGTCGATCCATTAGGGCTGTTTTGGTTCAACGGAAAAACATAGCAATAGGGAATTTTCCAATGGCACTCTACTATTCAATTATTCATGCATTTTGTTGAAAGGAATGAAGCAAAACATCCCCCACGGACGTACTTTTCAAAATCCTATGCATGAAAACAAGACCAACTGCATTAGTGCCATAATTACATTCTAACTGTACACTCTTTCATATGGTTTCAGTTTATTTTGGCCATGTTTCTTTGCATTCCTCTGCTCTTCCAATTCCTGTAAACCAAACACCCAAGTTGACAGAAATCCTGTGTTTACAAATGCTCTGTTTACCATGTGCATTCCTATCCTATTCCGGTGTTTTTCCTATCCCTGCGTTTTTAGAATCATGCAAGCCAAATGAGCCCTTACAGAATTACTTCAGTTACATGTAGGTGTTGAAGGGAACTTTGTGTGGTTTGTCCTGCTCCTGCCGCGACGTCGTCCACCTCAACTGAGTTCAAACCTGAGTTCTAAATTAGTTTTGGGGCACATATCAAGGAAGCAATGAATAGTATCTCTGTATAATATCTGGTTCACCTAGGGTATGCCTATGTTATTCATCTTGGGTGGGAAACAAATAGTAAAGCAATCATCATCTTTCTTTTTATTAAATTAAAGCAATCATTAGCCTGCTATCATTATCTTTGGATCCATCCACTGGTTGTTACCATCACTCTAAATTTCTGCATGCTCTCCATACATAATCTCACCATATTTTTTTCGTATGCATGTCAGATATTATACACAGTCATGCTGAACATGTAGATAAAAAGAGAAGAGTTTTGCGTGGCAATACAATGTCATGCAGACATCGCTCCATGGTAGGTTCAATGGCAAACCCTCCCCACCCCTCTCCAGATTGTAATCCAGAGGAAGATATACATTACGAGGCGGATTCGCATAATCACCGACCACTCCTATTTACCCCCAAGGTGTTTGCTCTACCTTGGCATGATGATATTAGTCATATCATGCATATGTTGCTGGCAGTGCCTACTTTTGACATCATATATGTCATACGCTTAGTTTAGACATGTTACGTAATGCCACCTGTTTAGTTTCTATATCATATATGGGAATTGTGCAGTCTCATGTCTTTTAGCCAGCCATAATATACGTGAAATGTGCAATGCCCTCCTGTTTAACCAGGCATCATATATTTGAATGATATCTTGCAGTGAATCAGTCATTTGGGTGGGAGATTGGAAAATGTGGAGTGAAAACAAGGCCTTCAGCATAGACAGTGCTACCTGTCGAAGCAGATCTCTTGTTGGGTCCCGATAGCTCCTCAGAGATGGATTCAGAGACAGATGACCAGTCCTATTCCCCTACTGAGGTGTATGCTCTAACTTGGCACGGTTATACTGCTCATATCATGCATACGGTGTCTTGCATTGCATAGTTTAGACATCATATACACAATATTCAACACCATGTTCTTAGTTCAGACATCATATCTAATGCCCTCTATTTAGCATATAAATAACATATGTGAATTAAATGATGCGATCCTGATTACTTAGATAACATGTAGGTGAATTATGTCATGCGATCCTTTTTAGTTATTCATCATATCTTTGAATTATGTTATGCTATGCTATCTAGTTTAGATAGACATCATATATGTGAAATTATGTCATGTTATCCGTTTTAGTTAAAAAATTATACATGTCAACTATTTCATGCCCTCTTTTCTCCACACTATCTATTGCATATGTCTCTCATACAATGTCTGTACATTCAACTATGTTTCCTGTTTATCAGCCATTTGAATTGGAGCGGGTGATGCCAAAGATCTAGAGGACTAAAACACGGTCTTCAAATAAAAGCAGTGCTACCTCTTGGTGGAGATAGCACCTTGGTTGTACATGCACGAGAACCAGCCCTACCACACATAACCCAAACTCGCATGATTGTACCCCTCTGCGATGGACGGAGAACCAGCTTCACCCAATCTAACCCCAACCCCAGCAGATAGTAACCCAGTTCCTGTTGACACAGCACCATCTCCACCACAGGCTCCCAAACAAGAGCAGTTAGTAAGGAAGCTCCGGTGCCCAAAGGGCCAAGATTACCACAAATAACCCCAACTCCACCAGTTAGTACGCCTATTCCTGTGGAGGAAGCACAATCGGCTAGTCGTAGTTTAGCATCTATCGCATTTGATGTTGTTAAATAGTATGTGTGTATCTTCCCATCTTGGAAATATTATACTGAAGATGAAGGAAAATGCCAGTTGCATGTGTTTGTCCAGGATTTATGTGTAAGTAATGTTATCCATGGCAATTACTTTGCTTTGTCCCATACATCCTACCTCCATGATGGTTATAATTCAGCAAATTTTCCCATTTTTCTCTATAGAGAAGGACCGATTTGGAAACTCAGGATGAGGTAACCTGTGCTAATACCTCTGGTATCTTCAATAATGCTTGGTTGCGATTTGAATTACCTAAGAAAACGTACTTCACCGGCAAAGAAACTCATCAAATTCCCTTACATTCTCCTGAGACACATTTACTGGACGATGACTGGGAACGCCTTGTTCTGTACTGGTCCCGAACCAAGAATGCGGTAAGGTCTATGAGCTCATTTTCTATTTTAAGTACTATATTCTTGCGTCTTATTGTACTCTGTTCATGTAGAACAAGTGCCTAAACCTGAAGAACAACTGTTCTAATTTAACATTCCATTGCTATCATAGTTCAAAAAAGTGCTAGGCGTTAACTGTGCGTTTTGCCACCGCCTTGCGCTTTAGTGACCAAAGTGCATGCTTATGCGCAGTTACGGACAGATTAAGCGTAGTTATGCGCAATGCGTTTCGCCAATGCCTAGAGCTTAGGCGCTCTTAAGCGCTCGCTTAGGCGCGTCTTTTTTAACTATGATTGCTATCGTGCATACTGCTTTGCTCTTGTATCACTGTATTTACTCATACAAACTTATTTTTAAATTGAAGGATCCAATCGAAACTTCAATGGCATAGCAGGTATGTTCACGCATGTTTCTTTAACAGGCTTGCTCTTATCAATAGCTCTGTTGATTTCAATTTCAATTGTGTATATAGTTGACTTCTCATATCATGCACATTACTAGCATCACGATAGAGCCAATAGTGTTGTTGTACATGTAGACCCGTGGTACCCATCTGAAATCTTGTTGTGCTGTGTAGTTTCCCACGCTTTGTAATCTATCACTGCTGCTTTGTCTTGAACTGATATGATTTGAATCGTGTCTCTATTTTGATTTGGCAAGATAATGCAGTGACCATAGGACATGGACATATGTTTGTTTGATGCTTTTATTATGTAGTAGTACTTGGCAATAGAAGACTTGGTAGTTTAATCCTGTCCACCTTACTAATGAACTGGTTCACCGAAATTGAAAGTGCGTTATATCGACTAGAGGGGGGTGAATAGGCGATTTTTATGAATTCTTCACTGAGGAATTTGCCGGTGAGGAAATTCCTTAGCGAAGAACTACTTGCAGCGGAATAAGTACTCAGAAGTAAGCATAACAGAATACACACATGGTCATCATGATGAAATGAAGACTAGCACAGAGTACAGAAAGCGTAATCACAGGATAACACAAGATGAAGACAAACAGACTGAAGAAATTGAACTGAGGAAATTGAGAAAGTCTTGATCAAAGTCTTCAAACACAGATATGAACAAACACTCAACACAAGAATGAGGAAATGAAAGGGTTGAGGAAATAGAACCAGATTAGGTTGTTGAAGACAATGATTTGGTAGATCAGTTCCAACTGCTGTCTCGGTTATGCGTCTGGTTGGAGCGGTGAGTATTTAAACTCGAGGACACACAGTCCTAGACACCCGATCGGCGAGCACGCAGCTCGAGGACACCAAGTCCTCACCGTATTCTCCTTGAACTAAGGTCACAGACCTCATCCAATCACTCGTGGTAAGTCTTGAGCGACTTCCAAACCTTCACAGACTTGGTCACTCGGCGATCCACAATTCCTCTTGGATGCTCTAGACCATGACGCCTAACCGTCTGGACGAAGCACAGTCATCAAAGGTAACAATCGTCGGATCCACGCAGGAACACTTTCGTCAGGGATGCTCAATCACTTTGGGTTTGTAGGGGTTTGGTTTTGGGGTTTTTCCTCACTTGATGATTTTCGCTCAAAGTCCTCGGAGGATGGGTTGCTCTCAAATGACAAGTGTCAAGTTCTCTCGGAGCAGCCAACCAGCTAATGGTTGTAGGATTTTGAGTTGAGCATCACATGGAAATTTTTCCTTAGTATTTCCTCGACCCCCTTTAACAATACGGTGTTTCCTATGACTCAAGAAAGAGAAAATGAAACTACGAAAACAAAAGTCTTCACGCTTCATGTTCCTTAAATGAATATCAAGTCTTCAAGGTCACACCAATTTCTTCACTTTCAAAGTCTTCAAAAAGTCTTCAATATCAAAGTCTTCAATAAGAACTTCATTTTTAGGGGTCGACTTTCTCTGTAAATATCAAACTCCTCATAGACTTATAGACCTGTGTACACTCACAAATGCATTAGTTCCTTAACCTATAAGTCTTCAATCCACCAAAATCACTAAAGGGCACTAGATGCACTTACAATCTCCCCCTTTTTGGTGATTGATGACAATATAGGTTAAGTTTTCAACGCGGATAAACATATGAAGTGTAAATCGATAATGAGGAATTTGATTGCAAGATATAGAAGAACTCCCCACGAAGATGTGCATAGTGAGGAATTTGCTTTTGAGGCAATGCACATTTGAAGAGTTGAATCATGGAGATCTCCCCCTATATCTTGTAATTCATACACACATTTGACATATAATATGAAGAATTTGAAATGCATGATGAAATATGGTACTTGATGTAATTCAGCATGCATGCGATAACATTGATGAGGAACAAGCATGCAAAATAACGCATCAAGAGTATCAGAGCTCAAGAAGCTCAAGAGAATCAGAGCATAGTGCAAGAGCATAGTGCATCAAAAGTATCAAAGCACCATCGGGTTTAAGATTACAACTCGATCCAATAAAAGTTTCAGAAGAACGAGAGTTGTAACTTAACAAAAATAAATTGTTGTATATGCGCAATAAAATAGACCCGCTTGAAGACTAACTCAAATTTCTCCCCCTTTCTCATCGAATGACCAAAAGGATCGAAACTGAGGACTAATGCTCCTGAAGAATTTCAAGTTGAAGAAGGAGCGCCAGCGTTGTTGGGGTCGGTTGTTGTAGTAGGACCTGCCGCGGTGTCGTCCAAGTCTTCATTTTCATCGATGTCGCGCCATGAAGAATAGGAGCTGGCCACCAAGGAAGGAACTTTGACCTTCTTGTATTTCTTGGAGGAGGTGCGACCAGTCAAATTCTTCCTTGAGTCCCATTGTCGCCGGTTCTTCCGCATCAGTAGACATGTGAAAGAACAGCCCAGTGCGTTTGAAGGTTTCATGGAGGTAGTAGTGGTTTTTCTTCACCGCATTGTGTGTTGAGGTCATGTTGTGAAGAATTGAACCAAAGCGGACGCTTGACCCATTTATGATTGCGATCAACCTTCCGATGAAGACCGAGGAGTAACTCACGATCACCATCACCACAGGTGCGATAGCTTGAGGACTTTGCTTGACTGAGGTATTTGCGGCGGAGTCATGTGTGGCAGAGTCATCATTAGTGGAGTAGGATGCTGCTTTGCGAAACTGTCCATCCAATGGACGAATGCCTTCATCGATCACAGCAGTAGCCTTGCCCTTGTCATCAGCTGAGGTAAATGCCCGTTTGAGGACTTCAATCGGGGGCAAGTAGCTGCAGTGGTTCATAGTATCAGCCTTGTAATTGAGTGAAGACCTTGTCCTGATGAATCTCATTATCCAAGGCGCATAAGGCTTCAGCTCAAATGGTGACATAGCAATGTTTGCCAGAGTCCTCATGAAGAAATCATGGAAGTTGACGGGAACGCCATGGATGATGTTGAAAATCATATTCTTCATGATGCCAACGACTTCTTCATCATTCGAGTCGTGGCCTAGGACTCATTGTCTTCGTCAGAATCCGATAGACAGTCCGAGGCACATACAATAATTCCTTGACGAGGAATTTGGTTCTTGGGGCCTGCCTTGGCTTAAAAGGCTTCATCAGCACTTGCATAAAGTGATTTGAAAGTTACGGTTCGTTGTAGATACAACGAGCACCATCAAGTGGAGGGCTGAGTGGTAGAGCACGAAGCAATTCAGTTCTTTGGTGCCTTGTAGTGAGTATTTTCAGACATCCAGTCTAATACCCATGAGTTCACGTCTTGACGTCTCCGGTGATGTGCAGCGTTGCATAGAATTGAAGAATGAGTTCTTCATTCCGATCCACGTATATCGGTGCAGAAATTCGTAAGTCCTGCGTCGTGAAGAACACCGAGGACTGGCTCAAAGCCGGCGGAGACTCCATGTCCACATGAGGAATATGAGCATGATCGAAGACTTTGTCTTTGTTGAAGAGCACCGAGGAATAGAAGTTGGCTTGGTGGCAGTCCGTAAACGCCTCTTCCTTATGAGTGCTTATTCATTTGGATTATAGTTAGTGAAGAATACGTGCTCGGCAAAGAAATCTTCATCCTTGAACTTTTGTTTGCTTGAGAACGGATTCTTTTGCTTGGGCAGAGGGGTGTCGGTGCGTTGCATCACCACCTCAGGAATCGCGAGCTCAGGTTCTTCAGGCTGAGGAATTTCTTGTTCCTCAACAGGTGCGATCGAGGATCGTGGCAGGAGTTCATCGGCACTAGTGGCTGGAATTTCTTCATGCATGAGCAAGTGGGTTGAGTTTCTTGAGTCCATTTGAACTGTTGGTGCGAGGGACTGAGGAATCTGTTGGAGCGGGGTGAAGAGAGGAGTATTGGGATGCCGACTTTCCCAAAAGTCATCATTCAAAGACAGTGTGGTGCACCCTATATCCACATCTTCATCTTCAATTTCCTCAACACCAGCCTCTTCACATGTGAACCGAGGCATAGGTGAGGAAATGACTGGGGTTGAAGGGATTGCGTCCACTTCAATTTCTTCATCAATCTGCTCGACGAAGCGTTGTAATGATTTTCTTCATCAGATCTGCTTGGGATCACATAATCTTCATCAAAAGGAACAAGGTCCTTTGATGGAATTGAGGAAATTGGAACAGCATCAATTGGATTTTCAAAGGAGCTCGTCATTGGCTTCATTTTCTTCACAGCCGAAGAATTTGACGCAGCTGATGCTTTCCGTTTCTTCACAGCAGCTCGTTCTGCAGCCTTGGTTTTCTTCACATCAGAGGCAGATGGAAGAATTGGAGTTGGTGTTGGCGCAGGAGGAGCTGAGGAATCTGGTTGAATTTCCTCAGGCGCAACTGATGCGATTGCCACGACTTCTTCGATTTCTTGGTAGCGCACCACTAGTGGATGCCACGGCAATTTCTTCGGGCCGAATGGGATCATCAGCCCTCGAACTGGCATTTTCTTCAAAGAGCGAACTTCATCAGCGGTGCTGGCATGTACTTCAGTTAGCTGAGCTGAGGCTCCAGCCTGAGGAATTTCATGTTGCGTTGGGGCAGCAACATTGGTGAATTTCTTCGTCAGATTGACGAATCTGACTTTGGCTCCTTGCCAATCAGCATAATAAGAATCGAAGTTTTTTGAGGTCTTGAATTTCGATCTGGACCTTGAGAAGTTCCTCGGTGTCATTTTGACAACGTTTTTCTTTAGGAACTTCTCCTTTCTGTATTGAGCCTTCTTGATCTCTCTTGCCTTTTCAAACTTCCATTTCTCTTCAGCGATGAAATGGGTCAACATATGACTTTGTCCAGGGGTCAGATGAAAATGAGGCATAGGGGTGTTTGGATCCTTTTGCCAGAGATCAATATAATCGAGGATTTTCTTCGGATCCAACAGCAGTGGCACAGATTTGCCTTTGGCTCTAGCGGCCCTTTCTTGGCGATCTCTGATGATTTCCGCAAGTTCATCATCAGAAGCTTCATCATCAGAAGGCACATGGAATGCAACCTGTTTCTTCTTTGGACTTGGCCGAGGACCTCGTCCAGCTGTTGCTTTGGTCTTCAGCAGAGTCGGGCCAGATGATGAAATTGGTGCTGCTGAGGAACTTGCTGAAACTCCAGAGGCAATCGAGAAACCAGCAGTCCTTTGACATGTAGCCAGATGCACAGGAACTGAGGACTTTGAAGGAGCTGTTGAGGACTTTGGTGGAGCTGTAGCAGTGTGAGGAATTTGCCTTGAGGGCGTTGCTGAGGAACTTGGCCGTGAGGGCGCTGATGGTGAAGCACTTGGCTTACGAGCAGGCTTCTTTGGCATGGATTTCCTCGTTTTGATAGAGGCCTCAGTAGCAGTAGCAATGGCAGAATCCTCATTGAATTTCTTCACTGCCTCCTTGGCTTGTCTTGCCAATTTAGCTTGGCGCTTAGCCCATTCTTCAGAAAGTCCTCACCACGCTTGATCTTTGGTGGGGTCAGCTACTTGGCCAGTGCCAATGGAGCTCTTGGGCATGGAGGATTGAGAGCGAATTTCTTCATGTACTTTGGAGTCACATATCTGTATTCCCTCCATTCCCTTGCCCATCTCCGTTCAATCTTCTGAATGCGCACCTTGCGCTGATTTTTATTTTCTTTGCCAAATTTTGCTTCATCAGGTGTGCAATAATCAGCATAAATTTCCTCAGGGATCTCAAAAGCAGTCATAACCTCAGGTTTCTTTCCTCCTTTCGTGGCTTCTTGCAAATACGCCATATTCTTGATTGAGGAATTTGAACAATTGAGTTCTCTGAAGAAGTATGCAGTTTTTCTTCGAGGAATGCTGCAAATGAGTTAAGTTGATGAGAACCTAGTGATTCAGCAGCAGACATGAGTACCTGTGAACAGAGTACAGGTGCGAGGAATTTGGAGAGGTCATATGCGTTCTGAGAAGGTTTTTCGAAAAGAACAAGTTTTGAGGAATTTGACCGGATGTGCCTTGAAGGATTTCACTAAGCGTTCTTGTCTTAGGTTCCAGAGTTATGCAGATCAAGATCCACACAATTAGGGAATCTTGAAGAAAATGATTGCTTAGAAAAACAGTTCAAGATCATATGATGTGTGAGGTGTTCATATGTGTGAAGATTTGAAGAATAAACACCTTTGAAGATTTTCAGGAAAGCTTGAGAATCAAAGAGAGTAATAAAAGTAACTTTTAATTACCCAAAATGAAGAACACGACGAACTGAGAAGAACGGATGGGAAGTTCGTCAGGTTAGATCTTCCTTGCCCTAACTCGGCGGAGGAAGACAGCTACGGCGGCGGCGGAGTGAAGATTCCCGCGGTCGGCGTGAGTACGACGGCGACGAGGTCGAGGCGAAAGCTCTTCCTCACCGCGACGATGGAGTAGCGGCGGCGCTTAGGTTTTGAGGAGCTCGAGCGGGAGAGAGAGGTCGGCGAGGTAAAAGAAGTGAGGATGGAGAGAGGGTATTTATAGAGGCGGTGAAAAACTGTTCGCCTCAAGATTTAGGGACGAGCGTGCCTGACCATTCTCCTTCTCACGACATGTGTCACCCACGTACTGTGTAGTGGAGATCGTGTACGATCGTGGGTGAGTAAAATAATGCATCATGAGATGCGGAACGATTTGAGCGGCAAAACCAAAAATTTGGATAAGATCAGTTTTAAAGTTCCGTTCGCAATTTCTTCAGCTGACAAGGACACAGTGAAGATTTTGAACGAGCTTCAAATAGAACGCACATGAAGAATTTGTGAATAGATTGGGTTGAGTATAGCATAGAGGGGAAGGGTCCGATCACATTCACTTAGCGTAAAAAGCAGCTTGAAGAAATAACTATAAGTGAATGCTGTAGAGGACATAAACCCATATATATGTATTGCCAATGAAGAAAAACGGCGGAAACAGTGAAGATTTTGCAAATTGAAGAATTTGAAAAACTGAAGAATTTCAAAAACTGAGGAAAAACTCAAATTGAAGATTTTCAACTTTGGTGGTGGCGTGACCCACCGTATATGAATGATGATTTCAGACACCGCGTACAATTGTCGTAGGGTTACGAGAATCAAATTCTTCATTAATTTCTTCACACTAAGAGTGTTATTCTTCATTGATTGAAGAAAACGTTTCTTCATGTGTTGCACATCTAAGTCATCAATTTTGCATAAGTGTCGGATGTGTGTCCTTTTCAAAGAACGTTCGAAGATTCTAAGATATTTAGCTCACACCGCAACTTGCTAAATCTCTTCTCATCCAAGGGCTTAGTGAAGATATCAGCTAGCTGTTCTTCAGTCTTCACGTGCTCGATGGAGATGTCGCCCTTCAACACATGATCACGAAGAAAATGATGACGAATCTGAATGTGCTTTGTCTTCGAGTGCTGAACTGGGTTGTGAGCAAACTTGATGGCACTCTCATTGTCGCAGAGGAGAGGCACATTCTTCACATTGACTCCATAGTCCTTGAGTGTTTGCTTCATCCAAAGCAGTTGAGCACAAAGAAGAGCCAAGCAGCAATGTATTCAGCTTCCCGCAGAGAAGCGGTGATACGCAGTTCTGCTTTCTTCGAGGACCAATGCACCAAAGATCGTCCGAGAAAATGACAAGTGCCGGAAGTTGACTTGCGGTCCACACGATCACCAAAGATAGTCGAGTCGTAATATCCAATGAGATCAAAAGCAGAGCCCTTGGGGTACCATAATCCTAGTGTTGGTGTGTGAGCTAGATATTGAAGAATATGCTTCACAGCCTTATGGTGTGATTCCTTCGGTGCAGCTTGAAATCGGGCACACATGCAAACACTAAGCATTATATCTGTGGGCATAGGAATTTTGACGCCTTTGCAATCTTGCATGCCGAATTTCCTCAGAACATCTTTGAGGTATTTCTCCTGAGATATGAATATGCCATTGCGCTGTTGACGAATTTTAAGACCTAAGAAGAATTTCAACTCTCCCATCATAGACATTTGATATTCTTCACTCATCATATAGGCAAATTCATCACAATAACGTTGGTCAGTACAGCCAAAGATAATATCATCAACATATATTTGGCACACAAACAGTTCACCATCATAAGATTTAGTAAAGAGAGTAGGGTCGAGTGAACTGGTGTGAAGCCATTCTTCACGAAGAATTCCTTCAATGTATCATACCACGCCCGAGGGGCTTGCTTGAGGCCATAGAGGGCCTTATTAAGTCTGAAGACTTTGTTAGGATTCTTTGGATCTTCAAAACCTGGGGGTTGAGCAACATATACTTCTTCCTCAAGCTTATCATTGAGGAATGCACTTTTCACATCCATTTGATATAAGATAATATCATGATGATTAGCATAAGCAAGTAATATGCGAATAGCCTCAAGTCTAGCAACAGGTGCAAAAGTTTCATCGAAATCAATTCCTTCAACCTGTGTGTAGCCTTGAGCTACCGGTCGTGCCTTTATTCCTTACCACAAGACCATTTTCATCTTGCTTGTTGCGATAGATCCACTTTGTGCCAATGATATTATGCTTGCGAGGATCTGGACGTTTGACCGGTTCCCGCACATTGTTGAGCTCGAATCGATGTAATTCTTCTTGCATAGCCTGAATCCACTCAGGCTCCAGAAATGCTTCATCTACCTTAGTGGGCTCTGTTATAGAGACAAAAGCATAGTGCCCACAAAAGTTAGATAAATGTGAAGCTTTTGAGCGTGTGAGAGGATCTGGCGCTTCAATGTCATCGATGATCTTCTCCACTTGCACTTCTTTTGCAACGCGAGGATGAGCTGGTGGTCGTCGAGGAATTTGATCATTTTCCTCAGCACCATTGTCTTCAAAGATTATCTTCAGTGCATCACCGACGTTCTTCGTGATACAGAACGAATTCTTCAAAGATTCTTCAAAGAGGAATGACATCCTCAGTTGCCTTGAACTTGATATAATCCTCAGGTGTCTGTTGATGATGTGGCACGCAGTATCAATTGCATCAATCCAAAAACGACTAGGCGTTTTGTATTCATCAAGCATAGTGCGAGCCATCTCAACAAGAGTTCTGTTCTTGCGCTCCACGACGCCATTTTGCTGAGGAGTATAAGGAGCAGATAACTCATGAGTAATACCAAGTTCATCAAGATAGGCATCAAGACCGGAATTCTTGAACTCAGTTCCATTGTCACTCCTGATGTGTTTGATCTTCACATCAAAGTTAGTTGAAGCCCTCGAGGAAAATCGTTTGAAGACTTCCTGCACTTGATTTTTGTAAGTAACAATGTGTACACATGTGTAACGAGAGTAATCATCAACAATAACAAAGCCATATAGAGATGCATCATTAACGGCAAATTGAGTAATGATTGGGACCAAAGAGGTCCATGTGAAGCAATTCAAGGGACGAGTAGTGGTCATGATAGTCTTCACTGGATGCTTGGCCTTGGTCATTTTTCCAGCTTCACAGTTCGCACAAGTGATCCTTGAGGAATTTGACATTCTCAATGACAATGACATGCTTCTTCTTTGCAAGCGTGTGCAAATTCCTCAAGCCTGCGTGACCAAGTCGCCGATGCCATAGCCAGCCTTCTGAAGCTTTTGCAAGTAGACACACGGCTGGTTGTGGTCCTGTAGAGAAATCAACAATATACAAGTCTCCTCTCCTAAAGCCTTCAAGACTTTGGAATTGTCGACTTCCATAATCACAACACAACGATACTTGCCAAAGATAACAACCATATCAAGATCACAAAGCATTGAGATCGACATGAGGTTGTATCCTAAGGACTCAACAAGCATGACTTTGTCCATGTGTATGTCCTTAGAGATCGCAACCTTACCAAGACCCAATACACGACTTTTGCCTTTGTCAAGAAAGATGATATGCTTCAGATGTGACGGTGATAAGGGAGCATCCATCAATAGATTCTTGTCACCGGTCATGTGATCTGTACATCCACTATCGAGAACCCACTCGGTGGCTTTGGGTTGATCATCCTGCAGATGAATTAGTACAACTTACGATCTCATATACTTCATCAGTGAAGAATATGATATCAAGTTCATCAGATGAATTTCATCAGTCAGTATTAACAGATAAGCAGTATGAGGACGTGTGAAATGAAAGTTCATTTCATCATGATTAGCCTACATCCTTTCAGGCAATTTCGTCAGGTCCCCAGCAAATTCTTCAGACATTAAGGCACGCCCGAGACCCTGACCCTGCAGTAAGAGATTAGTTCTTTTCTTCACCACCCACATCTCAAGGGGTGGCAAAGAGTTCATCACTCTGCGAGCAGATACGAGAATGGTGGCATAGACGCCAAACCATTTCGTTTCACATAAGAGGGGTTAGGGTAAGCATATGAATAAGCAGAAATTCTTCGAGGACTTATGAACATATTGGTTTGAAGAATAATGCACATATTCATAGCCCTTAGCTCTACCTGCGAAAGCGAGTTGGTAGCACGATGATAATCATATGAGGACTTTGATCCTTTTGAGGAATTTGATCCACGTGAGGAATTTGGTCCGTATGAGGACGTGGATCCATATGAAGAATTTGGTCCATATGAAGAATTTGATCTGGGGTTCCTATTCTTCACGGTGGTGTCATGAGGACATTCACCAAGACTTTCAAGGCACTTCTTGGGAACCCAGATTTTCTTCATAGGGGAACTGTTCCTGCGATTAGTGCCAACATATCTAGCAAATACTTCACCATTCTGATTTTTGAACAGTTTATAGTTGGAGTCAAATGACTCATCGGAAGAATGAGGAGATTCGCATGTAAAGCCGGATAAGTTAGATGGATCAACTGGAGGTCCCTTTGCAAAGCAACCCATGAGGTTTTGGGATCTTGCTCGGGCTTCCAATATGTTCCATTAGCATTGAGTTTACTCTCAAAGGCAATACCCTCTTTCCTAGGGTTCTGTTGAGGATCTCGCTTTTTAAGCACATCACAAAGAGTCTGATGCCCTTTGAGGCTTTTGTACATGCCTGTCATATACAATTCCTTCAAATTGCATCGTCAGTGATACTAGCAATGTCCTTAGATGAGGAATTAGTGATAGCAGAGGCAAGTGAAGAATTTGTAACAGTTGAAGCATTTGAACATTCAGGTGAGGAATTAGTAGATTCACGTTCAATGCACTTTAAGCATGGAGGAACAAATTCTTCCTGAGAAGTGCTGATTTGTTGAGCAAGTAATGAATCAAGGCTCCTTCGAAGATCTTCATAACTCACTCTTAGCTTCTCAAAGTCTTGCTTTCTTTGAAGAAATTCATAAGAAAGTTTCTCATGATCGAGATAAGAGAGTGTTATGATGACCTTGAAGGTTGTCAAACCTAGGATCAAGTCTCTGAAGATTTTCAGTCAGGGCTTTAGTGCGATCCATTTCTTCACCTAACATATCATCACTTTTGTCTAGCATGTTTTGAACCTTTTCCAAGGCATGTTGTTGTTTGGTGGCAATGCAAACAAGTTTGGTATAGCTAGGTTCAATATCATCATCGATTCATCATCATCGATTCACAGTCACTAAATTCAGATGAGGAACATTCGGTTACCTCGTCACCCTTTGCCATGAGACATGGTGCGACGATGATGATTCTGGCTCGAAAGTCATCGTTTTGAGAGATTCCTTGAAGTCCTCAAACCAGGGATCATGACGGGTTCGATGACCTTCATAAACGTCGGAGATTCGGTCCCAGATAAGCTTTGCATTGCAAAGATGCATAATGTGCCTGAATTGATCTCTGGATAGGCTGGAACAGATGATATCCTTCGCCAGGCAGTCAAGTCGAGTGTATTTGCGAATATCATCCGCATTCGCCGACTTGCATAGATCAGTAAGACCAATCTCATTGACGGTCCACAGCTGTCATCCCTTGCCATGAGGCGCTTCCTCATCATGGCCTTCTACTTGGGATAATCATGACCGTCAAAGATAGGGCATGTCACTTTCTTCATACCTGCGGTCGACATAACTAAAACTCCAGGCGGTTAAACCAAAATCACACAAAACAAGGGAGTACCTTGCTCTGATACCAATTGAAAGTGCATTAGATCGACTAGAGGGGGGTGAATAGGCGATTTTTATGAATTCTTCACTGAGGAATTTGCTGTTGAGGAAATTCCTTAGCGAAGAACTACTTGCAGTGGAATAAGTACTCAGAAATAAGCATAACAGAATACAGGCATGGTCATCATGATGAAATGAAGACTAGCACAGAGTACAGAAAGCGTAATCACAGGATAACACAAGATGAAGACAAACAGACTGAAGAAATTGAACTGTGGAAATTGAGAAAGTCTTGATCAAAGTCTTCAAACATGATATGAACAAACACTCAACACAAGAATGAGGAAATGAAAGGGTTGAGGAAATAGAACCGATTAGGTTGGTGAAGACAATGATTTGGTAGACCAGTTCAAGCTGCTGTCTCGGTTGTACGTCTGGTTGGAGCGGCTAAGTATTTAAACTCGAGGACACACAGTCCGGACACCCGATCGGAAAGCACGCAGCTCGGGACACCAAGTCCTCACCGTATTCTCCTTGAACTAAGGTCACACAGACCTCGTCCAATCACTCGTGGTAAGTCTTCAGACGACTTCCAAACCTTCACAGACTTGGTCACTCGGCGATCCACAATTCCTCTTGGATGCTTTAGACCATGACGCCTAACCGTCTGGAAGAAGCACAGTCTTCAAAGGTAACAAGCGTCGGATCCACGCAGGATCAATTTCTTCAAAGGATGCTCAATCACTTTGGGTTTGTAGGGGTTTGGTTTTGGGGTTTTTCCTCACTTGATGATTTTCGCTCAAAGTCCTCGGAGGATGGGTTGCTCTCAAATGACAAGTGTCAAGTTCTCTCGGAGCAGCCAACCAGCTAGTGCTTGTAGGATTTTGAGTTGAGCATCACATGGAAATTTTTCCTCAGTATTTCCTCGACCCCCTTTAACAGTACGGTGTTTCCTATGACTCAAGAAAGAGAAAATGAAACTACGAAAACAAAAGTATTCACGCTTCATGTTCCTCAAATGAATACCAAGTCTTCAAGGTCACACCAATTTCTTCACTTTCAAAGTCTTCAGAATATCAAAGTCTTCAACAAGAACTTCATTTTTAGGGTCTAATTTCTCTGTAAATATCAAACTCCTCATAGACTTATAGACCTGTGTACACTCACAAACGCATTAGTTCCTTAACCTATAAGTCTTCAATCCACCAAAATCACTAAGGGGCACTAGATGCACCTACAAGTTTCATATACTAGTACATGCTAAACTGTTATATGTCTGCTTGTTTCTTATTTTAGAATGCTGACAGAATATTGGGGAAGAGTGCCTTATTAAGCAATGGTAAAGGAAGTAATGCAGATAAGGTTCAGGATAGTGACACATCCTTGTTGGTCTCCAACAAAGCTGATAAAACAGCTAAGGAAGACTATCTCGAAGACAGTGAGACAACCCCAAAGCCCTGTCTTGGTTTAGTGTTGGAGTTACTGGCCACTACCTCTTGCACAAGCTATTCAAACTCACTGTATGAATCAGTTCGGTTTCTTGAGTCTCAACTACAAGCTGAAAGACATCGATCAATTTGTCTTTGCGACAAGAAGGGGAAGGACTGCGGAAGTCCCTGGAGCATTCAGATGCATACTTTCTGGTGCAACAGCAAGCATTGGAGGATCTTAGCACCAAACAGGACAAAGCTAATAAGCTTGCTAAGATTATTGCTAGCATGGTGGATACCACGTTTCTTGAGCTCTTATGAAGTTGTTTCAGTTATGCTCTTGTTTTGCTGCCGCGTTTATTTGCACTGGTGGCCAATTTTGACGGCCAATGTATGTAATATGCTGCTTTGTTCCCTATATTTGCACTGGTGGCGAACTTTGATGCCCAGTGGATGTAATATGTGTAATAGCAGTAATAGGCTAGCATTAATTGCTTGCATATTTATTTCCTTATTGTCTTGTTTAGTTGTTTGCTTGTAGTCACTGTAGTTCTTTTTCTGTGTTTTTCTAGTGGCCACAATAACCTATTTTTGGAAACTAGGCCAAAATAATCATGGCAACACATGGACTATTGTAACCATGGTCCTCCTACGGGCCGTACGATACATGTGCCTTCTACGCGCCGTAGGATCCATTGGCCTTATATACGGGTCATAGGATCCATGGGCCTTCTACGGGCCATACAATCCATGGGCCTTTTACGGGCCGTAGGATCCATGGGCTTTCTACGGGGCGTATCATCATTTACCCAATCACGGGCCGTACTATTCATGGATAATAACGGGCCGTTTATTGGCCGTATTTGATAACTCTATGAAAATAGTCCAACGGGTTTTTTTCGACATGAAAAAGGCCCAATGTATTAACGGGCCGACTGTAACCACGGGCTGAATTTGGCCCACAAGCAGAAAATGACAGTAACGGGTCGTAAGTAACCGAATGCTGGAAATGAGCCCAAGAATAAATGGGCCCTGAGAATGCCGAAAGATATCATGAGCTGGAAACGGATGGGCCGTTAATGGGTATAAAGTGATACACTGTTCATTACGGGCCAGTTTTACCACGGGTCGTTAAGGGGCCGAGGGTTACTAAGGACCTCATATGGGCCGAAAGACATCATGGGCCATACATGGGCCGGAAGTTAAAACGGGCTGGAATTATATTGGACGGCCCAGATGACGCTACTGGGCCTAATTCGGATAGACCGTAAACGGGCCCCTCGATAGCGGGTCAGTAAATGGGCTATATGCGAACAGGCCGTTAACAGGCTTGCCGTGGGCCGGCCCGCCACCTTTTGAACAAGTCAAAGGGGCCGGCCTTTTCACACGAATGGGCCTCTGTTGGGCCGTGCCACGTGTCGGCGTATCATATGCGCTTTGGGTCCAATGAGTGGATGACATCTGTCCCAGCGGTGAGCCGACACGTGTTTCCTCCAGCCAATGATGATTTTACACGTGGAAAATCCCCATTGGTCGGGGCTGTTAACAGGTTATCGGATCTAAAACCGGACCCGGTAGCTTAACGGCGTTCCGTTACGGTGGATGCCACGTGTCGGTCACCTTTGACGAAAGCACTTCTGTGACACGCGATTTATCATCATGGAAGTGGACACTTCCGTGATGATAATTTTGGTAATGTCATGGAATACTTCTACGACAGCACATGTATGACTATCTTGATTTTGTCATAAATTTTTCATGGATGTACATGCATGACAGAAAACATGACCTACTGTGACAAACATGTATCATCATGGAAGTGTCTTTTTTGTAGTGGAAGTAGCATCTTCGTGAGAGATTCGTTGCTACTTCTAAAGTTAAATTGTGATTAGTTAGACAGAATGGGTGGATTAAAAAGTAATCGAGGCAACAATCAAGAACCAAATACAAAACTAACATGGATGAATAATTGGAACGACGTCGGGGTGGAAGATCGCAGTGAAGATGAGACTAGGTTCTGCTATTTCCATCAACATTCGTGCGCCAACTTTCAGTCTGTAACACTTGAGAAAGTTTATCCAAGTTTGGCCATAAAAAAAGCACCAGTCTTCTTGGTTCATGAACCCAACTCGGAACTTATATCCATGGCTTGTCTTCACTGTGACCATTAAACTGGTGTATTCAGTTATGGCAAGACCGAGCATCTTGAGTACATGTGTTCTGGCAGAGCAAATAATGCACTGTAGGAAAAATAATATAAGAACACAATGTATACCCTATCCAAATCTATAAATAACTTCCTCCTTCACGTTAGTGTTGACCATCGTACTGGTAGTACCTTTTATCCAAATTTAGCAATCCAATTCCAAATTAGTCGACAGCATGTTCAAAAAAAAAACCCACCCTCCCGGATAGAAAAGAGGATTCTAGGAACATACTGTGCGCGTTTTAAAATCCTGTGTTAGGATGAGAAGGAACAAGTGTGGCGTCTCGCCGAGGGCACGTAAAACCTGTAGGGTCCTCGCACTTTGGGCAATCGCAAATGAAACACACTAGATTCAAGAGGAAAAATGCATCAACCCAAGCGGCTGCCATCCTAGGATGACCCGCGACCAAGGGACTTGGATTTATCGGGGATGGATGAAGAATTCGTTCCTGGTTCTCCATGAGAAAACCCTATGCACTCGCCTAGAGGGGGTTTTCTCTGAACAAGAAGACGAGGGAGAAGGGGATTCAGGCCCGGTGAAATATTGCCGCTTCGTCCGTCCAGCTTACTTCTAAAGCTGGAAAGGGAGGGTTTGTGATTTAATGGCTCATTGGGCATTACTGCGGCGCTACGACCGGGGTGTGTCTACCGTGCAGTTGTGCACTCTAATTTGTGCATATGGCACGTGGACCCCGTTGCCGGATGCCCCACATATCAGCAAAAGGAAGTAGAAAGACAGGAGTAACTAGTTACACAAAATATATTTTTGACAGAGAGATACTCCCTCTGTAAAGAAATAAACAAAGCTTTTATATCACAACTTTATACATAAGAAAAATCAAGGGGAATATATATAACGTATATAATTATAAAAATAGAGTTGTTTTAACACAGTATAGACGATTTGGTGATGATGGTGTGCCTGCCATCCTGCAATATAGGTCGTCCGATTTATATCTGACGAATAGGAAGGAAACTATGGCAATTTTGCAAAAAGATACCCACAAACCTCTCCACATTTGCAAATAAGGCCTTCCCTCGTTCATCCTTTTCTCTCACAAGATAAAATACTCATACAAATTCATCTTGATGTTACATGCAACGCACGGGCATTATGGGGGTTCAAAGAGAATATAGCACTCGAGACGGGCTCACGTTTACGGACTTTGGGCCGCAGCCCACCGCATGTTTGGGGGCCCATGTGTTCTACCTCGGTGCTTTTCATATTGCAAGCAATCGATGCAGGCGCTGGTTTTAGATCTTTATGCATAAGGCGAATACACAAAATTGAATAAGGCACGACAGCTGTTGTAATGAAATCGAACGACAGTTCCTAACCAGCAATGAGAGTTGCAATTCTATCAACGATATACCATGTGATAAATAATATTGTCGTATTACTTATACACATAGGACACTTGTTTCACCATGCCAGATTATTTCATCACAATCTCTCGGAGGATAGATCAGTTCGGCGATTCGCGTCTTTGCCATCAAGAATTTCAAAGTTGATTTGGACCAGCTCTCCTTGCCGAGAAAGTTCGATTTTGAGATCATCCCCTACCGCAAGATATGATTTAGATTTGAATCTTGACCATCCTTTAGCATCAATCATCATCCGACCATCCTTTGTACTTACGGTATATTGAGCAGGTTCATTCACACCAAGGTTGCGCATGGTAAGAGAAACTTGGCGTCATCGCCGGATTGTTGAACGACTCCCTCGTTGCTCTAGGAATTCTTTGTTTGCAAAAAACAAGACATACCCAAACAGTTAGATCAACAAAGTGAATCATGCGAAACAACATGGAAAGAAAAAATAACGAAACACTTGGGAGGCCAATGCTTACCAAGAAGGTGGGCATGTCGGTTTTTGTAAGGACTTTGGTATATAAAGTGCGAACTGCAGCCCAGTCTATTGCCGGTGCAACTGCTCGTTCGTTGCATTGCCGCACGGGAGCAGATGCAAGTGCAAGTGTTGGTGCAGTGCGAAGCGCTCTTTGCTATCGAGAGATGGTGCTCCTTGTAGAGCTGGTGCCGGTCGGAGCAGGTGCGGTGTTGATGCCCGATCCTCTGGTAGATCAACTCGATCGGTGGCGCTTCGGTGCCCAATCCTCACCGGATCGAGACTTAGGCGATGTCATTGTCGATTCTAGAGCAACCGCGGTGCTCGATCCATTCTTGAAGGTGGTACCGATGTGCGAGACAGTGGAGATCGTGGTCCGCAGTCGCTATGATCAGCTTTCTAACTTGACTAGGCTTCGTGACCATGATCCAGTTTTTTTCTTCATTTCTTTTAAACGCGAGAAGGACTAATTGTGGCATTTTTGTTAAATCAAACTGCAGTTCATCATAGGGATTCATCTTGTACTCGGACAACGGATCGATCCAATTTTTTCCAAGAATATAAGTGATGGGCCGATTGCCTTCAAGTCTTGACATGACATAAGAGGTGAAACCTGCAAAAATAGCCATCGTAGAGCAAACCAAACGGTTTATTCTGTGATGAATGTCACATGGCAAAACCTGCATCGTAAAATTGCGGGAAAAGAAAGAAAACATGACATTAAATCAATAAGATTTAGATAGTAAATCAATAAGATTTACTTGATGTGACACGAGTGAATCCTTACTAGGAAATCACCATGTTGAAGTACTAAACAGAAGATTGATCATCCAACTACGGGTGGCATATGCAGGGGCCCCGCCTACTCCCACAAGCAGGACAGTCCAAAGGTCGTGACAAATCGTATGGACCGAACATCCATTGGGACTGGAAATCCTAGTGGGTGCGGTAAACCCTGCAATGCATACATATATTGGAGTGTAACCATAATTGATAAACCGTCCTCACAAAAAAGATAACCTGGATACTTCAAAATATACAGACTGAATTTAGTGGACAGACATTAACATAGACCATTCTCAGGAATGACCACACACCAAAAGTGGCAGTACTAATAAACAATATAGGGTTCACAAACACAAATCAAGTACTGAACAATAGTACTTACTACAGACAAAAAAAAGTTGCACTAATTAAACTCTGCAGACTATTTCTTGCCACCGACCTACGGGATGAACCCCGCATAACTGACTAGGCCATGGACTTCATGAGAGATGTCTACATGCACCATCACCATCTCGTCAACCTTGGAGAACCTAACAGAGTGGTCTTTCCACTCATAAACATGATGATGAAGACATGCCGCATCAGATTTGTTGGGAAGCTTTACAAGAACCACACCCTTCGTAATCGAAGGCACAGCCAGGAAATTGTTGTGGTCAAGTACAGCCTCGAGAACACGCCTGACTACAATGCTACAGGAAAACACTAGTTTGGGACACGTGGTGACAAGGACACAGCAGCTGGATAGTTTAGTAGTAGAACTCATCCTCAGGTCTTCCGGTTCACACGGCATGACTTTGAGAACTTCATCTCCACTGCGGACCTGGTTCTAATTCAAATAGAAACCATATTTTATTACTACCTCCGTTCAGAAATATAAGATGATTTTTGATATTATACTCCATATATGACTACATATACGCACAGAAATGAGTGAACAAAGACACTAGAACATGTCTTCAAAGGCATGAGAGGAGAGCGATTACTTGCAATATCCATAACACAAGTTACTGAGGCAAATATACCCTCTTCAAAGGTAGCATTGGTGTTCATAAAGTACTCCCTCCGTCCAAAAATTCTTGTCTTAGATTTGTCTAGATACGGATGTATCTATACATCCGTATCTAGACAAATCTAAGAAAATAAATTTGGGACAGAGGGAGTAGTTGAAAGTAATCTATAAGAAATCAGTGTCAACCTCTCGCATGTTTTGGTCAAAAGAGGAATTTAGAACCGTCATTTGGCACACAAAAATCACATGCAAGATCGAGAAAAAGATCATCAAGAAGAGATATTATCTGGACTTGCTTTATGAGGGATCCCGGAGAGGGGGGCTTCGATAGGGCGATAGCTTTGAGCTTGTCTGCGGTAGTCTCGGCGGGGTGCTTGCACTTCTTCGTACCATGAGCCTCGACGGTTTTGGCCAGAGCCATAGACATCACTTCGGCCGATGCTCCAGCGTCCATCAAGAAACTGTCAAATAGAAATAAAAGAAAAGAAACCATAATCACAAACCCAAAGAAGAAAAGAGAGGGAGTTATAGGATCAGTCTCGGGGTTGCAAGACCGGGCCTTGGCTAGAATCAGAACCATTGATGCGCTCACCTTTCCTTCTTTGGGAGAGAAGAACAATGGCAGAAGCAGGTCGGGGTTTTCTTGAAGATATGAGGAAGAAGATGAGGGAGAAGCGAGTTGGGTAGAGAGGAAGCTAAGAGAGAAGAGTGAAATGATGGTTGCTTCGTCCCTCCAAATTACTGCTGGAAAGGAGGGAGTTTTGTGATTTAACGGCTCATTGGGCATTACTGCGGCGCTTCGATCGGGGTAGTCTACTGTCACTCTACTACAGAGTAATTTAGTGCATGGCTGGTGGACCCCGATGTTGGTTGTCCCACACGTCGGCGAAAGTGAGTAATTTAGTGCATGGCTGGAGGAGGATTTGCACGGTAGAGCGTGTCCACTGTTTTTGTGAAGAAAAAATGATTAGAGCAAGCATTTCCACTCTTACGACGGAGGAGTGTGAAACACGGCAGCCACTTGAACATACATAGTGCTCCTACTACTAGGCATGTGCAGTGGTTCATACGTCAGTACAACATAATCTTGTTGCTAGTGTAGTAATATATGATGACAACAAATGATGTTGTGCGCATGTCAACTATATGAACAGTAATGTAGTAACATAGTACCGCTTTTTTGACTGCCGGTCGAGAATGAACGGTTAGATCAATGTTAATAGAACTAGGTCTCTGATGCGAGAGAGTGCGGTGCTCTGATTACTCCACGAAACATGAACCATATGAAGCACGAATAGTGTTAGGCAGGGTGTATGAAGGGTGCATGAGTCCACACTAGTAGGTTAACACAAATACACGTAGAGGAAACAACTATATTGAGATGAGAATGCAACCATACACACCCGCACGCTTTGTGCTACAAAGGATCGATCTGCACTGGCTCGAGTTTGATCCAACGGTCATGTTGCGCCGAGACCTGGACATGCCCATGCAGAGGGCGCCTAAACACCACCGAAGTCCCTCTGCTTCTCGAGGGGCACGAAGTTGGTGATTGTAACATCCCAAAATTCTAAATTTTGGAATGTTATAAACAAATAGATAGATTTGATTGATTGTTTGATTGATTGACTGAAAGTGAGTGAATTCGAAATCTTTTTGAAAGTTAAATGAGAGGGAATAAATGGACTTTCCCAAACTTTCATTTTTGCTTTTATGATTTTCGGGAATTCAAATTCTTTTCATCACAAAACCCTGGAGAAGATGACATGACTTCTTCCATTTATTTAAATGACAAGGGGTGTTGAAAATATTTGAATTTCATTTGGAAAATATTTCCAATTCTGAAACTTTATGCAACTCAATGATTTTCACGAGCGAAGATAAAATGACTTCTTCAAATTATATGAAATATGAGTTGGGAGTTTCAAAGAATTAAATTCAAAGTTCTTTTGAATTTATTTTCAATTTGGAGTTATTTGAGTTTTATTCAAATTATTTTTCTCCAAAAATAAAATATATGGAAAATAGGGTAACATGATTCCCTACATCAGAAAAATGGAGAGAAATAAATTTGAATTAATTTTGGTATTTTTAAAATGATTTTTATTGGATTTTATTAAAGCAGGAGCACTGTTTGAATTATTAGAATTTGTGTGTATTTTATTTAATGCTATAAAAATGTCCGTGTTGTAGGAAATCTTTTTCTGAAAATTTTGATATATTATACGCCTATATAATATTTTTAATTCTTTGGTTTTATTATTATTATTATTTTGTTTGTCTTTGTTTAAAAAAAAGAAAACTCTCCCTCTTCCGCCGACTGGGCCGGCCCAACTCCCAGGCCAGGCCACGGCCCAGCCCACGTCGCCATGCCGTCCCGACCTCGCTACTGGAGGCCGGATCCTGACGACTCACGCCCGCCTCGGCGTCCCGTCTGCTGCCGGACTCTCCCGCCACCTTTGCCTCCTCCACGCCACCGTCGCTCCCTCCACCTATTTAAGCCGCCGCCTCTCTCTCTCTCTCTCCCTCGGCCGATGCACCGCACTCATGGGAAGCCGCCACCGCCGCGAGATCCGCCGCCTCGTCCGCTCCGTCCCGTCGCCGTGGACCACCGCCGACGTCGCCATCTTCCTCGCCTCGCCGCGCCGCCCTTCCCTTCTCCGCCGTCATGCGTGAGCCAGAGCAACCGCCCGGTCAAGCCCGACGCCCTTGCCGTTGCCCTTCGCCACCGATGCCGCCGCCGCTGCAGTAAGTCGCCGTCGCCGCCTCCTCCGTCCGATCTAGAATCGGCGGCCAAGATTAGATCTAGTTTTATTTTTCCTTCTGAACCGTTATGCGCTAAGTAGCGGACGTTTGCTGTTTAGTCTGTGCAGCGAACAGTTTTCAGCCACTAACAATCTGACACGTGGCCAGGGACCTAGATGTAGTATTTTTTTTCTAGTTTAACCCCTGGTTTTCAAACGCTCACATATTTTTACTCGTTAGTCCAAATTCAACGAAACCAACGCTCACGTCTTCGTTATGATCTCCTCTATCTAGTAATCCAACTCAAACATGTTTTTGAAAGTTTAAAATTTGAATTAGATCAGATTTGAATTTGAACTTCGTTTTGATCATAACTTGAGTTTCGTAACTCCGATTTAGTTGATTCTTTTTGCAAATCGAACCTCTTGACCTAAACCTTATGATAAGGCCAAATCCATATAATTTTGGTACTGTTAGAAATTGTTTTATGTTGCAAGAGTTATTTGCTTGGTTTTGATGTTTTCCGAATCGTTTTCTTCGTTCTTTCCTATCTTTTGAGTGATTGCTTATGTGTGGTTACTATTGCTTGATTACGATAGATTGACCGGAGTGTGACGAGTAGATATATCAAGAGTTTTGAGTGCGAATCATCTTCATCAACATTGCAGGCAAGTAACACTTTGATCATACTATTTTCATACCCAGTTTTTATGCATTAGTTTCAACCCTCGCACATTGCATGGTTAGGATGTCATTAATTTGTGGGTTGGGAAGTAGATGATGAGGTAGGAACCTATTGCCCTGTTACTATCAAACCCTTGGGAGTTACTTCTACGCGTTGCTTATATTGCCATGCTATGCTCGTAGACGTGGTTTGGGTTTGAGTGACTCCATGACAGATGTGAGATTGTTAATTAATGGTTCAACTTAAGGTGGCAACTTAAATACACATCTCGGTGGATTGAGGCACCTGGGGAACCCAGTGTTGTCTGTTTTTTGGAAATCCCGGGGTACCCGTGTGATCTTCCTATGGACCGCCACCCAGGCTCAAAGGGAACTGAGATTATTCATGCTAGAAACTTCCGTGTGCAGCCACAAGCTATTATGGGCTCTAGCATAGTTGAGTAAGTTACGTGAAGCTCTCAAGAGGTAGATCAGCCAGGTAGTGGGTTTTGTAGGTTGGGTATGGTCTATCCGGAGTAGAGAGTTAATGTTTCCGAAAGACTGTGTCTCGGTCATCCGTTTCTCAAACACCATGTAGTGCGAGAAATAAACGGAGGCGATCGAGTCTTGTGGGGAAAAGTGTGCAAACCTCTGCAGAGTGTACAATCTAATCATGGTTAGTCGTGTCCCCGGTTATGGACAGATTCTGAGTATCTAGTACTTGAGTAATTACATGTATCGCATCACTTTAAATTAATACTGTTGGGTTGTTAATTACTTTAATTGGGATTGAGTTGGGGTTATACCTTCTCAATGATGTTTCAACCACCATGATAGTTAAATAAATTTATTCCTTTGATATAGGGAAAAATTGGCTTTTCGCAAAAAAACTGTAACCATAGAGCTTTTCACCAGCCATATATGCATGTAGTATAGGCTTATTCCTTCATTACTCTCTATGTGCTACATTGCCAGCATATTCCATGTGCTGACCCGTTTTGGCTGCAACTTTTCATGTTGCAGACTTTTCGCATTTACGAGTAAGTGATACGTTAGGGTTACAATTTCTACACTCAACTTTGTCGTTGGTGTTGATGGGAATCCACAACCTTGTTAAGCTTCCGCTATATTTGGATTGAGGTAATAGTATTTACGTTATTTATACATGTGATTTACCTCTGTTATAAATCCTTCGAGTAATCGTGTGTGTCAAAGATACCGATCCAGGATGACACTTTGCCACGTAGACTTGATCCATTCAAGTCGGGTCGCTACAAGATGGTATCAGAGCACATGTTGACTGTAGGACGTGACCCTAGAAACTGACAAGCCCATAGGAAAGATTTTTCTCTACAACTTCTTTTTCAAAACGATCTTTTATCTCTCTTCTCTTCTGAGTTTATTCAAATATTCCCTTTTAGTGAGACCATACCCCTTTTCCCCTTTTGACCACTCGAAGTTTCGACTGATGAGACCACTCCAAGGAGAAAAGATATCGGACAACTAAGACCAATTGGAATGAAGAGGATTTTACCGTGTAAATGGAAACTACAACTATTGAAGACTCCGAAGACTAGGATATTTTGAAGGCTCTGAAGAATTCCCAGATTTGTATGACCTAGGAAGGCACCCCTTATGGAACTTGACAGACTATGGAAGATGTCAATACCCGAGATCAAGGTGTATCGGAGAAAGACCGGAATATGGAGCCTTAGAACTCAAAGTTTTGTCAGGAAAACCCTAAGGCAGGAGATATCAACTATGGAGAGATAGCTCATGGAAAAGGCAAGAGCAGAAACACGGCTATCCATGATGTTATCGCCCGTTTATGCTATTGCCACCGTGCTGAGTTAAGCATGCACATGCATGGAAGGAGTGGATGATAGAAGGCTAATGGAGCACCTATCAGCAAAAGATGCAGTTTTAACCTTATCACCAGGATCTGGAGTGTTACATCAAGAAGTTAAGATGGACCTAAAAGAAGTCGTAGATGACATGGAAACAGTTCGTGAAGAACTCAGGAACCTGAAGCTAAAAGTAGCCAAGATAGAGGAGCAAAACCTTGAGACATCAAAGATTCGTCAGGAACTGAAGGACAGTAGGATCATGGTCCATATCGAGGTTGATGAAATCCAGAAGTTGGAACGTAACTCCAGAATATTAAAGGACGTCGCGAGAGACTTCGCGTCAACAGAGATAATCTGGCAAAAGAACTTGAGAAGGACAAGCATGATCAGAAGGAGCCATCGGAGACATGACAAAGACTTGAAGAGTTTGATGACGTTGAGATCTATAGACCATTAGAAGACCAAACCCCTATTATATACCTGCGCTAGATGCGACGATTGTGAGCTGTCATTTGTTTGATGTTTTCCGACAGCCACAATAAAATCTGTCTTTTCAAAACTTTTGTTTGAATTGTGTGCATCCCTCTCTCTCTCTCCAACCTTATCTTATCCTTACCCTAAAACCCATGGACTCATTAGAGGATGAATGGAGATGAGCTTGTATTTTTCTGACCGTTGAGTCAATTGGAGACAGACCGATGGATTTAGAACATGGAAGATCATATGACGAATAACACTGTAGCTGGAAAGTATATGACCCAACATGCTCTCCAGTGTTTTGAAAGAGGTGCTGCTATTTGGTAGAGGATGTACCAAACCATCAATGGATGGCAAGGAGTAACCATTCGGGAAGAATATTAAGTGGACTTTGTTAAAAGTCTTGTCTAGGTCCCAGAAATTGAGGCGTTATGGAAATGATATGGAGAAAGTGCATGCAAGCTTTGTGGAGAAATAGGACACATCCATAAAGAAAACAAGGAAGAATACCCTCATAATCGGAGGATTATCAAAGGAGTTAGCCGAGGATCTCAGGGAACTTCGGTTGGAGATTGTTCCCAAAGGTTTTGTTGCAGCAATGGAAGTTCAGTCTACATTGTTGAGAAAGATCCGTGAAGCTCAGAAGGATGACAAAGATATTGCTGAGGTAAAAGAGAGGATGAGCAAAGGAAAGGCCAAAGATTTTCGTAAGGATGAGCACGACACCTTATGGTTTGAGGTAGTGTATATGTGCCTAATAATGCAAAGATCAGGAAGTTAATACTTCAAGAGGCTCATGACTCACCATACTCGATTCGCCCTGGAAAACACCAAGATGTATTTGGATTTGAAGAAGCGTTTCTGGTGGACTGGTATGAAGAAGGAGATTGCGGAGTATGTAATCATAGGTGATGTATGCCAGAGAGTAAAGGCAGAGCATCAAAAGCCAGACGGATTACTATAGCCTATGCCGAATACCCGAATGGAAGTGGGATAAGCTTGGCATGGATCTCATTACCGGATTTCCCAGAACTCGACCGGGATATGATTCTATCTGGGTAGTAGTTGATTCGCTTGACCAAAGTGGCTCACTTTATCCCAGTGAAAACCACCTATACAAGTGCGAAGTTGGCCAAGATATATTGGACAAGGATCGTATGTCTGCATGGAGTTCCGAGGACCATCGAGAGGAACACAGCTTTACCTCAAAGTTTTGGAATCACCGCACTGCACTTTGGGTACTAGGCTAGAGTTCAGTACAGCCTTTCATCCGCAGACAGATGGATAAATCAAGAGAGTCAATCAGATTTTGGAGGACATGTTGAGAGCGTGTGCGCTAGTTATGGATCTAGTAGTGGTGATAATCTACCTTACGTGGAGTTCTCATTCAACAACAGCTACCAAGTCAGTTTGAAGATGGCCCCTTTTTAATCTTTGTATGGGAGAAGGTGCAGGACACCGTTGATGTGGGATGAAGTTGGAGACCGTCAGTTGTTTGGACCAAATGTGATTAAGGAGTCAGAAGAGAATGTTAAGTTGATTCGAGATAGACTGAAGGTAGCTCAGTCCAGGCAGAATAGTTATGCATACTCAAAAACGCAAGGAGGTAGTCTATGAAATTGGAGATAGAGCATATCTTTGTGTGCCACCTCTGCGAAGAGTTAAACAATTTGGAGTTAAGGGAAAGTCAGCCCCGAGATTTGTAGGACCATACCGAGTTTTGGAGCATATGAGAGAAGTGGCCTACAAATTGGAGTCACCCGAAGGACTGTTAGGAGTTCATGATGTGTTTCACGTTTCCCAGTTGAAGAAGTGCCATGCAGAGATGGCCAATATTCCCCTATAAGGACGCTTGACCCTGGAAAGGATAATGATGTTCCATGAAGTGGAGTATGGACTTCATAAGTATAAGTTTTTATCTCGGTATGTGGGATATCCCACGAGGATGAAGAGATGAAGTACTATTGGATACAAGGAGGTATAATGTTGGTAATATGGAGCAAGTGTGACTCCATGATGAACTGAGTAACCACGTCTTAGTTTGGTACAAATATAAGGAAAAGAGACAGTACAGTTGGATGGATTTTAAGTATGCCAGGAAGTTGGATATTGGAGTAACGATCAGTTACCCGTGATGATGAGTTCAAGGATTACAAGTGATTAGATGGGCCATAACCCACAGGCCCTAGGACCTGCCAAGAAGCAAGCACACTCTTGCTGAAGGAGAAACTCTGGAAGAAGAGGATATGCCTTTATCAACCGACGATTTTATAGGAGTAACGCAAAACCTGAGAGTTGTGAAGGATCGATAGTTGTTTGTTTGGCTTGCAGAATCAATGGATTTATCCGAACTTAGTTCGTTGACAAGAGAAATTCTGCAATGCTTGTGAGGATGACCGAGTGTTAGAATGCGAGATTCGCTAAACCATGTACAAGGTAATGATTTGGGTGCGGGATGGATTGATCACCATACCGACTTACTCTTATTATTCGCTTTGCTATTTGGGATGGTAAATATGAGTGACTTACCTATAGTAGAGAGACGACGATCAAAACCTTGTTGAACCTTAGAATGATATAAACATTTTTCCCCTTGTACAAGGCAGTTGTTGCCAACCGTAGGATATACGGTGAGGTTCAACCCAGACCCATTTCCTGCAGGACGAACCATAAATTGATGACCACCATGAGATATCGATAGTTGTTTAGTATTGGCGCCAGACCCGTCAGCTATGAAGACCCAGTCTTGGAATAACCTTACCAAGAGGAAGGGACAAAGGAATTGAGGAAAAGGTTATGCCACTACCGGAAGAGCCCAGAGAAGGAATTGTTCTTACGATCTGAGAAGACCGACACTGTCAGTAATAAGGATGGAGTATATGAGTTTTGATGGAACCGTAACAATGTTTCTAAGGGTGGTAGCAACCGAGACCCCCTGACGATCGATGGATTTTTGAGAAGACCCCAAACCTAACCTATTTCTTGCTAGCCTCTCCGAATCTCGAGGACGAGATTCATTTTAAGGGTGGTAGTTTGTAACATCCCAAAATTCTAAATTTTGGAATTTTATAAACAAAAAGATAGATTTGATTGATTGTTTGATTGATTGACTGAAAGTGAGTGAATTCGAAATATTTTTGAAAGTTAAATGAGAGGGAATAAAAGGACTTTCCCAAACTTTCATTTTTGCTTTTATGATTTTCGGGAATTCAAATTCTTTTCATCACAAATCCCTGGAGAGAAGATGACATGACTTCTTCCATTTATTTAAATGACAAGGGGTGTTGAAAATATTTGAATTTCATTTGGAAAATATTTCCAATTCTGAAACTTTATGCAACTCAATGATTTTCACGGCGAAGATAAAATGACTTCTTCAAAATATATCAAATATGAGTTGGGAGTTTCAAAGAATTAAATTCAAAGTTCTTTTGAATTTATTTTCAATTTGGAGTTATTTGAGTTTTATTCAGATTATTTTTCTCCAAAAATAAAATATATGGAAAATAGGGTAACATGATTCCCTACATCAGAAAAATGGAGAAATAAATTTGAATTAATTTTAGTATTTTAAAATGATTTTTATTGGATTTTATTAAAGCAGAAGCACTGTTTGAATTATTAGAATTTGTGTGTATTTTATTTAATGCTATAAAAATGTCCATGTTGTAGGAAATCTTATTCTGAAAATTTTGATATATTATATGCCTATATAATATTTTTAATTCTTTGGTTTTTTTTTTGTTTGGCTTTGTTTAAAAAAAACTCTCCCTCTTCCGCCGACTGGGCCGGCCCAGCTCCTGTGCCAGTGCGGCCCAGCCACGTCGCCACGCTTCGTCCCGACCTGTGAGGCCGGATCCCGCACGACTCCGCCGCCTCGACGTCCGTGCCGCGGCCGGACTCTCCCCGCCGCCTTTGCCCCTCCTCCACGCCACCCGTCGCTCCCTCCGACTATTTAAACCGCTGCCCCCTTTCTCTCTCTCTCCCTCAGCCGATGCGCCGCACTCGCCGGAAGCCGCCACCGCCGGCGAGATCCGCCGCCTCGTACCGCTCCGTCCCGTTCTGCCGTGGACCACCGCTGCCGCCATCTTCCTCGCCTCGCCGCCGCCCTTCCCTTCTCCGCCGTCATGGCGAGCCGAGCAACCGCCCGGTCAAGCCGACCTTGCCGTTGCCCTTCACCACCGACGCCGCCGCCGCTGCAGTAAGTTGCCGCCTCCTCCGTCCGATCTAGAATCGGCGGCCAAGATTAGATCTAGTTTTTGTTGTTCTTTTCCTTCTGAACCGTTATGCGCTAAGTAGCGGACGTTAATTTGTTTAGTCTGTCGTGACAGTTTTCAGCCACTAACAATCCGACACGTGGCCAGGGACCTAGATGTAGTATTTTTTTTCTAGTTTAACCCCTGGTTTTCAAACGCTCACATCTTTTTACTCGTTAGTCCAAATTCAGCGAAACCAACGCTCACGTCTTAGTTATGATCTCCTCTATCTAGTAATCCAACTCAAACATGTTTTTGAAAGTTATCAGATTTGAATTTGAACTTCGTTTTGATCATAACTTGAGTTTCGTAACTCCGATTTAGTTGATTCTTTTTGCAAATCGAAGCTCTTGACCTAAACCTTCTGATAAGGCCAAATCCATATAATTTTGGTACTGTTAGAAAAAAAAATATGTTGCAAGAGTTATTTGCTTGGTTTTGATGTTTTCCGAATCGTTTTCTTTGTTCTTTCCGATCTTTTGAGTGATTGCTTATGTGTGGTTACTATTGCTTGATTACGATAGATTGACCGGAGTGTGACGAGTAGATCTATCAAGAGTTTTGAGTGCGAATCATCTTCATCAATGTTGCAGGAAAGTAACACTTTGATCATACTCTTTTCATACCCTGTTTTTATGCATTAGTTTCAACCCTCGCACATTGCATGGTTAGGATGTCATTAATTTGTGGGTTGGGAAATAGATGATGAGGTAGGAACCTATTGCCCTGTTACTATCAAACCCTTGGAAGTTACTTCTACGCGTTGCTTATATTGCCATGCTATGCTCGTAGACGTGGTTTGGGTTTGAGTGACTCCATGATGTATGTGAGATTGTTAATTAATGGTTCAACTTAAGGTGGCAACTTAAATACACATCTCGGTGGATTGAGGCACTGGGGAACCCAAAGGTTGTCTGTTTTTTTGAAATCCCGGGTACCCGTGTGATCTTCCTATGGACCGCCACCCGTGCTCAAAGGAACTGAGATTATTCATGCTAGAAACTTCCGTGTGCAGCCACAAGCTATTATGGGCTCTAGCATAGTCGAGTAAGTTACGTGAAGCTCTCGAAGAGGTAGATCAGCAGGTAGTGGGTTTTGTAGGTTTGGTATGGTCTATCTGGAGTAGAGAGTTAATGTTTTCGAAAGACTGTGTCTCGGTCATCCGTTTCTCAAACACCATGTAGTGCGAGAAATCAACGGAGGCAATCGAGTCTTGTGGGGAAAAGTGCACAAACCTCTGCAGAGTGTACAATCTAATCATGGTTAGCCGTGTCCCCGGTTATGGACAAATTCTGAGTATCTAGTACTTGAGTAATTACATGTATCTCATCACTCTAAATTAATATTGTTGGGTTGTTAATTACTTTAATTGGGATTGAGTTGGGGTTATACCTTCTCAATGATGTTTCAACCACCATGATAGTTAAATAAATTTATTCCTTTGATATAGGGAAAAATTGGCTTTTCGCAAAAAAACTGTAACCATAGAGCTTTTCACCAGCCATATATGCATGTAGTATAGGCTTATTCCTTCATTACTCTCTATGTGCTACATTGCCAGCATATTCCATGTGCTGACCCGTTTTTGGGCTGCAACTTTTCATGTTGCAGACTTTTCAGACAACGAGTAAGTGATACGTTAGGGTTACGATTTCTACACTCAACTTTGTCGTTGGTGTTGATGGGAATCCACAACCTTGTTGCTTCCGCTATATTTGGATTGAGGTAATAGTATTTACGTTATTTATACATGTGATTTACCTCTGTTATAAATCCTTCGAGTACTGTGTGTGTCAAAGATACCGATCCAAGGATGACACTTAAGCCACGAGACTTGATCCATTCGGTCGGGTCGCTACGGATGATCTTTGAAGCGAAACAATTTGAAAAGGCAATGCAATCTACGGGAAGGCGGAGGGAGCCAGCCGAGGAGCGGGGAATCTTTTGGTTTTCACCATGGTAAAACACCAGTCGACGACTTCTCACATCAGGGAGCAATGGGGTTTACAGGCAGAGTCATCGTGACTAATTGTTGCCGCGCCTGCTCCTGTCAATCAAAAAATTAAAAATCCTGCCGCGCCTGCTCCCGTCAATCAAAAAAATAAAAATCCTGCCACACTCAAACACCAGAGCAACGCCGCGGTGGATATTTAAATTTACCTACCGGTGATAACCCACAAGTATAGGGGATCTATCGTAGTCCTTTCGATAAGTAAGAGTGTCGAACCCAACGAGGAGCAGAAGGAAATGATAAGCGGTTTTCAGCAAGGTATTCTCTGCAAATCAAATAAGTGGTAACAGATAGTTTCGTGATGAGGTAAATTGTAACGAGCAACAAGTAACAAAAGTAAACACGGTGCAGCAAGGTGGCCCAATCCTTTTTGTAGCAAAGGACAAGCTGGAACAAACTCTTATAATAGAAGAAGCGCTCCCGAGGACACATGGGATTATCGTCAAGCTAGTTTTCATCACGTTCATATGATTTGCGTTCGGTACTTTGATAGTTTGATATGTGGGTGGACCGGTGCTTGGGTGTTGTTCTTACTTGAACAAGCATCCCACTTACGATTAACCTCTATTGCAAGCATCCGCAACTACAACAAAAGTATTAAGGTAAACCTAACCATAGCATGAAACATATGGATACAAAATAGCCCCTTACGAAGCGACGCATAAACTAGGGTTTAAGCTTCTGTCACTCTAGCAACCCATCATCTACTTATTACTTCCCAATGCCTTCCTCTAGGCCCAAATAATGGTGAAGTGTTATGTAGTCGACGTTCACATAACACCACTAGAGGCTAGACAACATACATCTCATCAAAGTATGGAACGAATACCAAATTCACATGACTACTAATAGCAAGACTTCTCCCATGTCCTCAGGAATAAACGTAACTACTCACAAAGCATATTCATGTTCATAATCAGAGGGGTAATAATATGCATAAAGGATCTGAACATATGATCTTCCACCAAGTAAACCAACTAGCATCAACTACAAGGAGTAATCAACACTACTAGCAACCTACTAGCACCAATCCCGGACATAGAGACAAGAATTGGATACAAGAGATGAACTAGGGTTTGGAGATGAGATGGTGCTGGTGAAGATGTTGATGGAGATTGCCCTCTCCCGATAAGAGGAGCGTTGGTGATGATGATGACGATGATTTCCCCCTCTCGGAGGGAAGTGTCCCCGGCAGAACAGCTCCGCCGGAGCCCTAGATTGGGTCCGCCAAGGTTCCGCCTCTTGGCGGCGGAGTCTCGTCCCGAAAGGTTGTCTCTGATTCTTTTCTCATCGAAATACTTCATATAGGAGAAGATGGGCATCGGGGAGCCACCAGGGGGCCCATGAGGTAGGGGCACGCCTGTGGGGCGCCCCACCCTCGTGAGCAGTGTGGGCCCCTGGCCTTCATCTTTGGCGACGATTTTCTTTATTTATTTTAAGACATTCCGTGGAGTTTCAGACTTTTGGAGTTGCATGTAATAGGTCTCCAATATTTGCTCCTTTTCCAGAATTCCAATTGCCGGCATTCTCCCTCTTCATGTAAACCTTGTAAAATAAGAGAAAATAGCCATAAGTATTGTGACATAACGTGAAATAGCAACCCATAATGCGATAAATATCGATATAAAAGCATGATGCAAAATGGACGTATCAACTCCCCCAAGCTTAGACCTCGCATGTCCTCAAGCGAAAAGCTGATAACAATAAATATGTTCTCATGTTTAGAGGTAGAGGCGTCGATAAAAATAAAATACGAACATGAAGGCATCATGGTTATTCTCATAACAGCAACATATATAGATTTGTCATATGATTACTTATGTTCAAGTGATGATCTTTTCACAATGCAAAAGTATGAATCAGATACTTTATTGGGTACCAGCAAAATATAACCTCAGTCATTGAAGCAATTGCAATTTATCATAACATCGGAAAGAGTCTATGTCAGAGCTTAAAAGCAAGTCCACATACTCAACTATCACTTAGTCCTTCATAATTGCTAGCACTCACGCAATACTTGTGGTTACGGAGTTTCAATCGGACACAGAGAAAGATAGGGGCTTATAGTTTTGCCCCACAACCTTTTACCTCAAGGGTAATGTCAACAATAACAATTCATGCTCCCCTACATCTAATTAGATATATATATCATGTTCTTTCCAACATGCTGGGCTTGCCAAAGGATAAAATGAAAAAGGAAAGGTGAAGATCACCGTGACTCTTGCATAAGGTAGAAGATAATAATAAAAGATAGGCCCTTCGCAGAGGGAAGCAGAGGTTGCCATGCGCTTTTATGGTTGGATGCACAAAATCTTAATGCAAAAGAACATCACTTTATATTGCCCCTTGTATGTGGAACTTTATTATGCAGTCCGTCGCTTTTATTACTTCCGCAACAAGTTCGTACAAAGCTTATTTCTCTGCACTAATAAGTCATGCATATTTAGAGAGCAATTTTTTTTGCTTGCATCGATGACAACTTACTTGAAGGATCTTACTCAATCCATAGGTAGATATGGTGGACTCTCATGGCTAAACTGGTTTAAGGGTATTTGGAAGCACAAGTAGTATCTCTGCTTGGTGCTGAGAATTTGGCTAGCATGAGGGGGAAAGGCAAGCTCAACATGTTAGAGGATCCATGAAAACATACTTTATCTCAGATATAAGAAAACATAACTCATCATGTTGTCTTCCTTGTCCAACATCAACTCTTTAGCATGTTGTATTTTAATGAGTGCTCCCAATCATAAAAGATGTCAATGATAATATATCTATATGTGAAACCTCTCTCTCCTTATTACTTCCTATTAATTGCAACGATGACCAGAGCCATATTTTCCAACTCCCAACAACTTTTAATCATCATACTCTTTCTATGTGAAGTCATTACTCTCAATAAGATCAATATGAACTCTTTGTTTCTTTTTATTCCTTTTCTTTTATTAACCCAAGATCATGGCAAAATAATCAAGCCCTTGACTCAACACTAATCTTTATTATATATATAGCTCACGGACTCGATTACATAGAGGGATCATAAAGCAAAACTTAAAAACTAGATCATGCCATGACTTTATTCTACTAGATCAAGATACTACTAATAGGATCAAACTAAGAAAAACGGTAAAGATAGGAGTTGTGATGGTGATACGATACCGGGGCACCTCCCCCAAGCTTGGCAGTTGCCAAGGGGAGTGCCCATACCCATGTGATTATATCTCCTTCTTTGTTGTTGGAGGAAGTGGAGGTGTTGTTGATGATGCGGGCTTGTCGTCCACCTTCCATGGCATAGGCTCACCATCATAGAAGGATGATCGAGTCTCCGGAATCCTCAAATCTGCAGCCAAACTCATCCTTTTGAATCTATATTCATACTCACAGTTTCGATTTTGCAGATCATAGATTTGGGCTTGGAGGTGCTCGATCTTCTCATGTAGCTTGAAGATGGCTTCCTCGGTGTTCTTGGCATCCGGCTCGTAGTTGTTGGTGAACTCCGTGAGCATCTTGTGGCTAGCGTTAATTCCACGCTCCACCATCCCCTGGGACTTGAAAGGATAGTGAGCTAATATCAAATAACTTCTTCTCACCGGCAAGTTTGAAATCATAGTTGAGCTCTTTAATAGCCCAATATACCTTATGTTCTAGTTCGAGAGGTAAGTGACATGCTTTTCCATAAACCATTTTATACGGAGACATACCCATAGGATTCTTATATGTAGTTCTATAGGCCCATAATGCATCATCAAGTTTCTTGGACCAATTCTTTCTAGACCTATTAATAGTCTTTTGCAAAATTAATTTGAGCTCTCTATTACTCAATTCTACTTGACCACTAGATCAAGGGTGATAAGGAGATGCAATTCTATGATTAACGTCATATTTAGCAAGCATTTTACGGAAAACACCATGAATAAAGTGTGAACCACCATCAGTCATTAAATATCTAGGGACTCCAAACCTCGGAAAAATAACTTCCTTAAGCATTTTAATAGAAGTGTTATGATCAGCACTACTAGTTGGAATAGCTTCTACCCACTTAGTAATGTAATCAACAAAGAACTAAAATATGTGTATATCCATTAGAGGCAGGAAAAGGTCCCATATAATCAAAGCCCCAAACATCAAATGGTTCAATAACAAGTGAATAATTCATAGGCATTTCTTGACGTCTACTAATATTACCAATTCTTTGAAATTCATCACAAGACAAAACAAACTTACGGGCATCCTTGAAGAGAGTAGGCCAATAAAACCGGATTGCAATACCTTATGTGCAGTTCTATCTCCAGCGTGGTGTCCTCCATAAGCTTCGGAGTGACACTTGAGTAGGATATGTTCTGTTCATGCTCGTGCACACAACGTCTAATAACACCATCTACTCCTTCTTTATAAATATGTGAGTCATCCCAAAAGTAATGTCGCAAATCATAAAAGAACTTTTTCTTTTGTTGGTATGTGAAGCTAGGTGGTATAAATTTAGCAACAATATAATTAACATAATCAGCATACCATTGAGTGCTACGAGAAGTGCTTATGACATTTAATTGTTCATCAGGAAAGCTATCATCAATAGGTAGTGGGTCATCAAGAACATTCTCTAACCTAGATAAGTTGTCTGCAACGGGGTTCTCGGCTCCTTTCCTATCAACAATATGCAAATCAAATTCTTGTAGCAGGAGAACCCATCTAATAAGTCTAGGTTTAGCATCTTTCTTTTCCATAAGATATTTAATAGCAGCATGATCGGTGTGAATAGTTACTTTAGAATCAACAATATAGGATCTGAATTTATCATAAGCAAATATAACTGCTAAAAGTTCCTTTTCGGTAGTAGCATAATTTCTTTGAGCATTGTCTAGAGTCTTACTAGCATAATGGATAACATTTAACTTCTTATCAACTCTTTGCCCTAGAACAGCACCTACAAGATAATCACTAGCATCACACATAATTTCAAAGGGTAAACTCCAATCGTGTGGCTGAACAATGTGCAGAGACTAATGCTTTCTTAAGTATTTCAAATGCTTCTACACAATCATCATCAAATATAAATGGTACATCTTTTGTAATAAATTAGTCGAGGTCGAGAAATTTTTGAGAAGTCCTTAATGAACCTCCTATAAAACCTGGCGTGACCAAGGAAACTTCTTATACCTTTGATGTCCTTGGGACATGGCATCTTTCAATAGCATCAACCTTGGCTTTATCAACTTCAATACCTCTTTCGTAAACTTTGTGCCCCAAGACAATACCTTCATTAACCATAAGGTGGCACTTTTCCCAATTCAAGACAAGATTAGTTTCTTCACATCTCTCAAAACTCGATTAAGATTGCTCAAGCAATCATCAAAGAGGATCCATAGACGGAAAAGTCGTCCATGAAAACCTCACAAATATTTTCACAAAAGTCAGAGAATATAGCCATCATACATCTTTGAAAGGTAGCAGGTGCATTACATAAACCAAAAGGCATACGTCTATAAGCAAAAGTACCAAAAGGGCATGTAAAAGTAGTCTTTGATTGATCTTTAGCCAACACAGGTATTTGAGAAAAACCAGAATAACCATCCAGAAAGCAATAATGTGTATGTTTGCATAATATTTATAGCATTTGATCAATAAAAGGTAAGGGGTAATGAGCTTTCTTAGTAGCTTTATTTAATTTGCGTAAATCAATTACCATCCTATAACCTGTGATAATTCTTTGCGGAATCAATTCATCTTTATCATTAGGGACAACAGTAATACCTCCCTTCTTAGGGACACAATGGACTGGACTTACCCACTAACTATCAGCAACGGGATAAATTATACCTGCCTCCAGAAGCTTGAGTATTTCTTTTCTTACCACTTCTTTCATTTTAGGATTCAAACATCGTTGAGGATCACGAACTGGTTTGGCATCTGCTTCCAAATCTATTTTATGCTGACATAGAGTGGGACTAATGCCCTTAAGATCATCAAGAGTATATCCAATAGCGGCACGGTGCTTTTTCATAGTTTTCAATAATCTTTCTTCTTCATGCTCTGAAAGGTTAGCACTAATAATAACAGGATATATTTTCTTTTCATCAAGATAAGCATATTTAAGATTATCAGGCAACGGTTTAAGCTCAAACACGGGATCACCCTTGGGTGGAGGAGGATCCCCTAGGATTTCAACAGGCAAATTATGTTGCATAATAGGTTCCTGTTTAAAGAATACTTCATCTATTTCCCTTCTTTCATTCATGAACATCTCATTTTCATGGTCTAGCAAATAGTGTTCCAAAGGATCACTAGGAGGTACGGCAATAGAAGCAAGACCAATAATTTCATCCTTACTAGGCAATTCTTCCTCACGATGTTGTTTACTAAATTTAGAGAAATTAAACTCATGAACCATATCATCCAAGCCAATAGTAACAACATTCTTTTCGCAATCTATCCTAGCATTAACTGTGTTCAAGAAGGGTCTACCAAATATAATGGGACAAAAGCTATCTTGTGGAGAACCAAGAACAAGAAAATCAGCAGGATATTTAGTTTTCCCCCACAAGACTTCAACATCTCTAACACTTCCCACTGGCGAGATGGTCTCTCTATTGGCCAGTTTAATTGTAACAAAGAATATCTTCTATCTCGGTAGGTGCAATTTCATGCTTAATTTCTTCATACAAGGTAATAGGTATAACACTAGCATTAGCACCCATATCACATAAGCCATGATAACAATGATCTCCTATTTTAACAGAAATAACAGGCACGCCTACCACAGGTCTATGTTTATCTTTAGCACAGGGTTTGGCAATTCTAGCAGTTTCACCACAGAATTGAATAACATGCCCATCAGTATTATCAGACAAGAGATCTTTAACAATAGCAATATTAGGTTTGACTTTAACTTGCTCAGGAGGTGTATAAGTTCTAATATTGCTTTTACGAACAATAGCTGAAGCTTTAGCATGATCCTTTATTCTAACAGGGAAAGGTGGTTTCTCAACATAAGAGGTAGGAACAATAGGATCATTATAAGTGACAGTCTTTTCTTCAACTTTAATAGGTGAAGCTACTTTTACTTCTATGGGAGGATGATATTTAAACCACTTCTCTTTAGGGAGATCAACATAAGTAGCAAAAGATTCACAGAAAGAAGCCACTATCTCAGAGTCAAGTCCATATTTAGTGCTAAACTTACGGAAAATAGCGATATCCACAAAAGATTTAACACAATCAAACTTAGGTGTCATACCTGACTCCTTACCTTCATCGAGGTCCCAATCTTCAGAGTTGCGTTCAATTCTATCCAATAAATTCCATCTGAATTCAATAGTCTTCATCATAAAAGAGCCAGCACAAGAAGTATCGAGCATGGTGCGAGAAAGCCGAGCATAAAAATTCTGAAGAATTGTCACTTTTGAGAGCTCATGATTGGTGCATGAATATAACATTGATTTAAGCCTCCCCCAAGCTTGAGCCATGCTTTCTCCTTCGCGAGGCCAAAAATTATATATATAATTGCGATCACGATGAACAAGATGCATAGGGTAATACTTTTGATGAAATTCCAGTTTCAATCTTTTATAGTTCCAGGATCCCGTATCATCACATAGCCTATACCATGTCAATGCGTCTTCCTTCAAAGATAAAGGGAAGACCTTCTTCTTAACAACATCATCGGGTATACCTGCAAGCTTAAATAATCCACAAACTTCATCCACATAGAGTAGATATTCACCAAGATGCTTTGTTCCATCTCCTGTAAAAGTATTAGCCAGCAGTTTTTCCATCATACTCGAAGGGACTTCAAAAGGAGTTTCATTTTCAATAGGTTCAGTAGGTTGAGGAGCAACTCTTTGCTCTACTGGATGGGGTGAAGATACCCCAAACAAGCCCCTCAGAGAATTACTTTCCATAGTAACAAGTGACAGAAAATTTCAGCACACTATATAAATTTTTCCTTACCAAATTCCACTTACCAAAGGCGCTACACTCCCCGGCAACGGCGCTAGAAAATAGTCTTGATGACCCACAAGTATAGGGGATCTATCGTAGTCCTTTCGATAAGTAAGAGTGTCGAACCCAACGAGGAGCAGAAGGAAATGATAAGCGGTTTTCAGCAAGGTATTCTCTGCAAGTACTGAAATAAGTGGTAACAGATAGTTTTGTGATGAGGTAAATTGTAACGAGCAACAAGTAACAAAAGTAAACACGGTGCAGCAAGGTGGCCCAATCCTTTTTGTAGCAAAGGACAAGCCGGAACAAACTCTTATAATAGGAAAAGCGCTCCCGAGGACACATGGGATTATCGTCAAGCTAGTTTTCATCACGTTCATATGATACGCGTTTGGTACTTTGATAATTTGATATGTGGGTGGACCGGTGCTTGGGTGTTGTTCTTACTTGAACAAGCATCCCACTTATGATTAACCTCTATTCTAAGCATCCGCAACTACAACAAAAGTATTAAGGTAAACCTAACCATAGCATGAAACATATGGATCCAAAACAGCCCCTTAGGAAGCAACGCATAAACTAGGGTTTAAGCTTCTGTCACTCTAGCAACCCATCATCTACTTATTACTTCCCAATGCCTTCCTCTAGGCCGAAATAATGGTGAAGTGTTATGTAGTCAACGTTCACATAACACCACTAGAGGCTAGACAACATACATCTCATCAAAATATCGAATCTAATACCAAATTCACATGACTACTAATAGCAAGACTTCTCTCGTGTCCTCAGGAACAAACGTAACTACTCACAAAGCATATTCAGGTTCATAATCAGAGGGGTAATAATATGCATAAAGGATCTGAACATATGATCTTCCACCAAGTAAACCAATTAGCATCAACTACAAGGAGTAATCAACACTACTAGCAACCTACTAGCACCAATCCCGGACTTGGAGAAAAGAAAATTCGATACAAGAGATGAACTAGGGTTTGGAGATGAGATGGTGCTGGTGAAGATGTTGATGGAGATTGCCCTCTCCCGATGAGAGGAGCGTTGGTGATGATGATGATGATTTCCCCCTCCCGGAGGGAAGTGTCCCTGGCAGAACAGCTCCGCCGGAGCCCTAGATTGGTTCTGCCAAGGTTCCGCCTCTTGGCGGCGGAGTATCGTCCCGAAAGGTTGTCTCTGATTTTTTTTCTCATCGAAAGACTTCATATAGGAGAAGATGGGCATCGGAGAGCCACCAGGGGGCCCACGAGGTAGGGGGGCGCGCCCCAGGGGGGCCCACCCTCGTGAGCAGGGTGTGGGCCCCCTGGCCTTCATCTTTGGCGACAATTTTTCTTTATTTATTTTAAGACATTCCGTGGAGTTTCAGGACTTTTGGAGTTGCACAGAATAGGTCTCCAAGATTTGCTCCTTTTCCAAATTTCAATTCCAGCCGGCATTCTCCCTCTTCATGTAAACCTTGTAAAATAAGATAGAATAGCCATAAGTATTGTGACATAACGTGAAATAACAACCCATAATGCGATAAATATCGATATAAAAGCAAGATGCAAAATGGACGTATCAACCGGCAAGTAGATAAAAGAAGGGGTGAAAAAACAAATGTGGCGGCGGCCTAGCTAATTGGTCGAACTAGCCCAAATAGCTAGCCATCGTGCTTCACTGATGTACAGTACTCGGCGGGAAAGGTGGTCTTTCGTGATTTGATGACTCATTTACTTGCTTTGCCAAAAACGCGCGGTAGGGCGTCCCACGTCAGGAAGAATATATGCGTGCACCACCCGGGAGGACCCCGAAATCGCGCGGTAGGGTGTGCCGTGTCTAGGCATGGAGGAAAAAAAAAATTTACTGTATCAGACGTAGTACCTATGGTTCGACCTCGGGACCCAGCCAGTCGGTCGAAAACACCCCACTAGCCACACAGCTTCATCATGATAACATGGCACGGAGGATAGGTGTGGTTAGCTCCGTCTCGACCAGCCACAACGTCTCTTGTTCTAGGAGATTCTTCTATTTTCCAAGCTTTTTTTTAGTTGTAATAACACCATGGCAAGCTAAGCGCCGCTCTTCGTGTGTGTGCCCGTGCAAAGGTTAGACGATGGAGAGAAGAGAGAGATCGCAGACTGGGACCCACCAAAGAAGTGAGTCAACTGTCATGCACGTGTTGACGAGGCACTCCTCTACTCTACTCAACGTAATACCGTATAAAATCAAGTTATGGGACAAAGCCAACAACCCTTGTTGTTTCGTGCTATCGACTTACGCTTTGTAGTCCAGTTGCCGCTCGAATCTCGCCTTTCAGATTTGTTAGTTTTAGGTCCAAATTTGATTAATGACAAGTGGGACCCCCGTGTGTTGTTTCGATATTTCAGTGTAGGATGGTTTTTTTGAACAAACACTTTGCGTGGTTAGACAAGTAACGGCACGAGTTACACGTATTTTGCAAGTTTACGAACAAAAATGACAACGGCATAGAATATCACATCCACCCCGCAGCTTAGATGCTATGGTGATACAAGTTTTTACACCGTTGGAAGTGAGATCCAATGGCTTGGGAGTAGTCATTGTAATTATGCGCAATTCCCAAACTCTCCAAAGGTTTTTTTTGCAAATAAAACATTCAGGCCTCGTCCGTGCCGCTGCATCTTGGATCCAACGGCTCCCCATTGCTCATATTAGGTGCTCCCCGTAGCTTAATTTCCCGCTACGGTGATATGAGCATCTAGGTCGTATGATCAGAGATCAGATGGCACATGCGTAGTACTTGTACTTTCTGCGCAATTCCCAAACTCTCTCAGCCGTATATTGCAAAAACATTCAAACCTCCCACTGTGGGCCGTTAGATCTCCGTGAACTCGTATCACCTCATATTCTCCCGTGAGAGAAAACATAAGGTGCTCTCGTAGCTTGGATGCTACGGTGATACGAGCTTTGAGGTTGTTTGATCTGACATCCAATGGCATCTGAGCAATCTTTGTGCTTGTAAGCAGTGGCCAAACTTTTTGGGGGCTTTTCTGCAAAAAACCATTCGAACCATCGAGGAGGTGTTGGGTCACAAATCCAACGGCTCCGAAGAGCTTGTATCACCAAAGCATCTAAGGTGTGGTAGCACATGATATCCTTACATACAGGAAATATGATGTCCTCCTTCACCTTAGATGCTACGCTGATACGAGCTTCGAGGTCGTTGGGTATGGGATCCAAGAGCATCTGAGTAGTTTTTGTACAAATTGTGTGCAATTCTCAAACTCATCAAGGTTTCCTGTAAAAATATTAAGACATCATGTGAGCTGTTATATCTCAGATCTACAAGCTCCAAGCAACTCGTATCGGCATATAGCATCTAAGGTATGGGGGCACATGATATTCTCTGGGGAGGAGGGGTGGGGGGTGCACAACCAATCGGTGGTTGGGAGGGTGGGGACAAATATAATCTAAACAACCCTAAACAGAGCTTCATAATTTTATCTAAGGTCGGGGGTTTGACCCCCGACAATCATAGCTCCGCCTAATTAAACACAACATTTGCATGTACTGTAGTACTAGACTTAATATTCATGTTTCAGTTTTTTGTTTGTTTTAAATATTGAATTGAGGACCATGCATGTCTTACATTTTACTCCCTTCGTTCCTAAATATTAGTCTTTTTAGAGATTTCAAATGGACTGGCACATATGGATGTATATAGACATATTTTAGAGTGTAAATTCACTCATTTTGCTCTGTATGTAGTCGCTTGTTGAAATCTCTAAAAGACTAATATTTAGGAACAGAAGGAGTATTTTTGAATTCGTGTCATACATGCATGGTTTGGAAAAATAGATGCACTATACTTATTGGATTGTTGTTGTTTTCGTGTGTGGGTCTCTCTCTCTCTCTCTCTCTCTCTCTCTCTCTGTGTGTGTGTGTGTGTGTGTGTGTGGTCATATGCTTGATACATACAAAGTTTTCTCACCTCCATATTGTTCATCTTTTAAATTTGAATTTGCATTGAAAAACTTACTAGGGATACCATGAAATGTGAAATCCACGTTGAGATCACTATATCACAAACTCACTCTAATTCAACAACTCGTCATAAATCAATTACCACATTGAGATTAGTATTTGCAAGGAAAATAATGGCATTGTAATACACATAGATTCATTCGGCAATTTAAAAGCTTCCTTTTGTATTCTCGAATGGTAGGACCCAACGGCGTACCAGCCAGACCTTGGCTCGTGTTGATCCTAATAAAAAAAACCTGGCTCGTGTCCTTCTGGTGGCGTGCGTGGTACGCACATTAGGCAACCCCAACTAGTCGAGCCTCCATGTTTCAAGTCGAAATATCTGGCGGCCAGAATTCCATGCCTAGGAAATTCCCGTCATGTCCCCGATCCGTAATGACTACCGATGAACAATGGAGGGATGCTTTTGTAACTAGACAACGTTACCTACAGTGCCGAGCATGGTTCAATTCCCTCGGTCCCCGCTCGCCAAGGTCACCCGTCAACTGCATTGCCTAGTACTACTACTACTACTACACCAGGATGAGCATAGAATTGAGCCCGTTTGTTCGTGCCTAGTACTTGAGTTAATATATCAGGCAATGCACTTTGATGCGGAGGGATTATCCTTTTGCTCTACATATATAACTTGTCTGAAGTCTAACTAAGCAAAATGTTTGACCAAATCCTTTCTTAAGAAATACAACAGGATAGATGTATGGCTTGAAAATTTATTGCATGATGCAGGTTATGATATTGTTTCGAATCCTGGATCTTAAATTTCAGAAAATCCAAAAGTGACCATAAATTCTTGAAACTGAGCATGGACACGTGATATGGCAAAAATATTACTTCGTAATTTTTTTTCTTCAATTTGAGAAAAGCTGCTTATGACAAGTTGCACAAATGAAGAGCGAAGGTATTTTGGAACAAAGACCTGCCACGTTAAGGCGAACACTTTCACTATTGAAACCGTGGGCGTTTACGTGCTGCCACGAGTCCCGCTTCTCATCGGCAGGTGCCGTCCGAGCAAGCGTGTGAGTCGACGGGAGGCGTGCGAGCAGACCGCTGTGCAGGCTCACCGGGAGGCGAGCACTTTGACCAGCTCACGCCCACCTTCATCCCAACTTCTCCCACTTTTAATGTCTCCGGCGCGATTTAAAATCAACCCCTTTTCACGGTATCGCTACAATCTTCTCTCTTCCTCTCCGATTCTCCTGTCGTCTACCTCCAACCAGCCTGACCTAAACGTACGCCATGCCGCATCACTATGGTCTGCCCTTAGTCTTCCAGTTTCCTGAGGAAGAGACACAGCCGGAGTCTCAAGAACATAAGGAGCTTTGGGACGAGCTTGAACTGGCCTTGCGGGAAGACACCGTGCTTCTCCCCACTCCCGTTCCGGCTTCCGTCGCCCCGACTGCGCCAGCACCCATCCCCATGGCATTGATGGGCTGGGAGCCGCACATTGTCGCCGAGCTTGATGCCACGGGGTTCCACGAGGTCCCCGCCGACTTTCACGCACCCGTGCACCTGCCAACAAGATGCTCCTCGTGTGCAGACCGACAAGACGCTTTGTGCCGGTGCTCAGACTGCCAACAGATGCGCCAAGATGCATCGACGCGGCGCGCCGTCTTGATGCCCGTGCACACAAATGTCTCCGTCGCGCCGTTGATAGAGCCTGTCCCCGCGCGGGTGCCAGTGCCCCCCTCAGCGGCATGGATGGCCGCCATCGACCGCTTCCTTGCACCAGCGCCAGTCGCCTCCTCCCGCCAGTTGACTCGCTCTGAAGTCCAGAACATTTTGGCCTTCCTTGAAGCTAGGCCAACGTCCAGGAGTACGCCAACAACGGCGCAAGGCGCCGACGTCGCCTTCGGTCAATGGCCTGACGACACACAGAGCACGGCAGAGGAGCCGCTTCCCACCGCAAGACGCCCCCGCCGCCGCCGCGTAATCAAAATTTGTCATGAAAAACATTCGGATTGCCATGCTTATAATCCGAATGTTTATCATTTCCGTTTATTTTAGATCGATCGTCGTATAATTTAAAGTCGGAGTCAGACTGAACGAAATCTATGGTTTGATCGATTGAATGTTCTGCTAGAGCCGTATCAAATTAAATATAAAACGTCATCAAGCCACATGTATTCCTCGTCATCTAGCGACCTAGACTGCTTCAATGTCGAGTGCTCAACACGTTTAGCGTGCAGTTAATTTCATGCCAAAAATAGTGCTAATCACATAATAACACGCAAATAATATCCTACTTAATATCCACATGCACTTAATATACTTACAAATTAACATGCATTGCACGTACACACTGACTAGTGCTGCTAGCACGTGAAACTGGTGCCGTAACTTGTGAAACGCGTTCAGATATGGTCAACAGCAACATTGCCCGCGAGTTCTACTTGTTTGCCCGTGCGTCTAAACGCAGAAGGGGAGGAGAGAGAGAGAGAGCACACATGGAACCCACCAGTAAGTGAAGGCGAATAGTACTAAAAATAATATTACATGTTATCCATTAAATAGGCTCTGGTAATATAAAAACATTATGTGAACAAAGGGAGGTACGACAAACATTGTTGTTCTCATATGTTGCCTATTGACGTGACTTGAAGGCACCTTTGTCGCATGTTCGATCCTCGTCCTTTATTTTTTAATTTGTATATGGGTCCAAACTTGTTTCATGACATGTGGGCCCCTCAGTGTGTAGTTTGTAGCACTTTAATTTGTGGGTCGAAATTTGTTCCATTCCAAGTGGACTATCGGTGTGTAGTTTTGTAGCTTATTTATACAGAATAACAGAGTTTTTTGCAATAATACCATGGTGCGCCGTTGAAGGCAAGAAAGGACGTGCGAGAGAGCGATGATCGAGCCAGAGGGAAATCAACTAGGGGAGTTGCGGGGGTTGCAATGGTGTTTGGAGTAGTTGTGGGCCGAATGCTACGAAAATATAATCTAAACCGCCGGAATAAATGCCTACACAAATTAATACAAGGTTGGAGTGCCCCTCGCAATGTAAATAGCTCTGTCTTTGCGAGGGATGGAGAGGTAGCTTCAATGTGTGGAAGATACGGCGTGAGAATGTGAGGTCAATCGAGAGACATATAGATAGGGAGACAAAGTGAGTGTGGTCCGACATTCATTGAACAAATATATATGCTCTGGAGAGATATTGTCCGATTGAGCTTTTGGCAAGGGTGAGGGCTATAAGATGGAGCTTGAGAGATGATCCAGTCACAGACGTGTAGATATATTTTGTGCGTGGGAGGAAGCAAGGTCTATCGATCACATAGGGTCGTCATGCGATCGAAAGAGTGAGACGGGTTGGAGAGAGTGGCCTAGATAGACAATGTGCGTGAGAGAGTATACAATGTGAATAAGTCGAATTGGGCTCAAACATGGTGATATATCATTTTTGTTTGAGAAAGAGCGAGGTCAATCAAGACATACAAAGAGAGAGAGGGAGGGAGAGAGAGGGGGGACGAGAGAGAGAGAGCGAGCGTGGCCCGCCATGAGGTCGAAAGACTGGGGGCGATTTCGATGGACTGACCTAGATAGACAATCTACGTGAGAGAGTATAGAGTGTGTCGATCGAGGCCCGAACAGGGAGATATATCATTTGTGTGTGAAAGAAAACGAGGTTAAACGAGACTCAGATAAAGAGAGCAAGATTGAGCGAGTGTGGCCCGCCGTGCGGAAGAAAGAGTGAGATAGTCTCGAGGGAGTGACCTAGATAGACAACGTGTGTGCGTGCACACGAGAGGTTGGGGGGCTAGATAGGCAATGCATGTATTTAGCGCGAGAGGGTGAGGGGGAGAGGGGGAGAGAGAGAGAGCTCGGCATGGGGTGCAAGGGCGGGTGTGTGAGGTAAATACATTTGGTAACAGAGTGGAAAAAGGGGGTTGTGTAGTTGAGAGAGTTAGAGATCAAAACATGGAGAGAAAGAATGGATGTGTGTTGGAAACCGATAGCTTCCTAAGGTGGTTAGGAGAGGAAGATTGACCGTCTGAGGAAGTATGTAGCGTGTGTGCGGGAGGGGGGGCTAAAAACAACATTTGAATGTAGATAGTACGAGACTTAATATCGATGTTCAATTCGGTGTACATTGTAAGATTTGAACTGAGGACCATGCATATTGGTAATTATTTCAAATTCGTGCCATACTAGGTTTCGAAAAGTTGACATTGACTTGATGTGTTGTGCTATTTTGTAGGTCATATGTTTGAATCCATCCAAAAGTTTTCTCACTACCATGGTGTTCATCATATACATATGAATTAGTATTAAAAAAGTGGCATGGATACAGTGAAATGCGAAATCCACGTTAGAATTGGAGATCGCTATGTGACACACACTCTAATTCAAATAACTAATTATGTGACACACACTCTAATCCACGTTAGCTTGGATACCGTGGATACCATTTCGATTTTTTTTTAAATAACTCCTCATTAATTAATTTATAGTATCTCATTTCGAATGACTAATTATTGCAAGGAAAACATGGGCATGGTAACACATACAGATTCGTTTGCAAATAAAAGAAGATTCGTTTGCATTCTCAAATGTAGGCGCACCAGGCAGACCAGGGTCGTATCATGGTGGTCGCGTGTGTCGGACGGACGCTTAGCACCCAGCCACCCACCCCCTCCCTCCCCCCCCCCTCGAAAAAAGGACGACGACAAAATAAGTTCGCGCTTCCATGTTTCGGATTGAAATATCTGGCGGCCCCAATTCCAGCCCTGCAAAATCTCCCTTCTCCAATGTCCCCTTCCACGCCCAGATTGCTCAAATCCCTAATTCGCCGCCAACCCAAGCAAAGTTCGAATCGCCCCTCGTCTCGTCTCTTTCCCCACCTCTGTGCCGGACGACGACGACAAAGACGATGGTCGCGCTTCACCACCGCACTGGAGCTACCTCATCTTCGCCCTCGTCCACCGCACCTGGTGGTCCACCAACAACGTTGGCCACCGCAACCGACGTGCCTCACAGACACCAACTTCCACCGCACTAGGTGTGCTTCACCGACGCCGTCTCCCAGCTCACCGAGGCTACTTCACCGAGCACATCGTCGCGCCTCCGCCCCCCGAGGCCGCTGGGGCTTCACTAACGGTCTCGTCCACCGCATCGTAGCACTCCGCTGCCACTCAAGATCTGCATCAGTGCGTGGCCAGCCAACGCCAGCGCATCACCCTCAACGGTGCTGAAGTTACCCGCACTCTAGCTAGGCGAGCATGCCCAAACGCTGGCCCGAACTAGGTATCCACACATCACTCACTTGTGCACTATTCTGACGATGTTTGGATATCCTTTCACTGCTCTCTTAGCTTGCACGCCTATCCAACTCTGACTTTAACTCTTATTTCTTCTGGAGATATCATGTGAAACAAGCAAATCCATTTTTAAGCGAAGCATGACGGCGTTACGGGATCTAGTACACATCCTTCACACCCATATAACCTTGTAAGTATCTGTCCTCCGGTACAGTAGCAAGGTCGATTCCTCTTATTTTATCAACCATTTGTCGTGTCAAAAATGCAGAGGGGATGCAAGGAGCACAAGGCCTGCACATCCAAGCAAGTGGTAACATGGACTTGTACATGGAACATCCCAACGCAAGCAGAGCTGTAGTGAGCCTGTACAATGAGATAGCGTAAGTCCCTGCATATCATTTAATTCGTACTGGCATTCGTGTATGATTTGTGTGCAGTGGCGGATCCACGAATTCAAGTTACCAGGGGCGAACATTTAACTTAAAAAATACGAAGGCACTTGCACTCCGAAAATCAACATAACTTGAGAAATGTGAAGCTACATGCACTTTGAAAACCAGCTAATGATCCAAAGTAGTTCAGATTATAAACACTAAATGATGCAAGCACCAAAAAACACAAAATGCAACATGGTGTACAAGGACTACAAACATGGTCTGTACCTACTTGAATTATTCGTTCTCTGGCTCAAAATATCGAAGTGTAATTGCACCTATAACCAGTGCGCAAACTGCATATCAACATATCTATCCTGCACAAGTATGACAATAGTTTCAAACAACAGATTAGAAAATTATTTATGCTACGTTGTCATGATACGGGGACTTTCTGGTAGATGGCCTCGACGTTTCCTCAAGCCATGAAAATGCACTACAATTTCCTTGTCATCAATGCCTGCAAATCTCGATGTCTCTCTCAACATAGCAGATCATCATTAGACACTAAATCCTTCAATGGGAGCTTGCAAAATGCTTGCATTAGATGCCTCATTAGACACTATATGTTCATCACCAGGAGCATGTAAAATGTATGCATCAAATCCTTCATTAGCAGTCTGTCCATTAGACACTTCAGGCTCAAGAACAATATGAGCTTGGATGTTTGCACCGGAAACTTGATTAGATACATCAGATTCAGTTAGTTCAGTATTGATTGGGGGAGTTATAAAATAAGTATAAATTGGTTTCATTTTCTCATAGATTCCCTACATACAAGCAGTTTTACAAAACCGTCAGGTTTAACTACTGGCCAGAAATTGAAGAGTTGAATTAGATATAATCAGGGATGTGATGTACCTGCTCGTTGCTCATGCTACTCTAGCAAGCTGCGAATGTTCGTTTGTGCAAGCTCGATGCCATGCCCGTGCTGCCGCCGCTGCCTCCCATGCAGGCTACACCCAGGGTTGGATCTTCATCTTCTTGTCCTTCTGTTCGCTTGAAGCCCGGCGACCGCCCTCTAATGAGGGCGTGAGGAAGTGGTGTGTCGATTACATCCAGCGGCTAGGTTAGGAGCGAACCAGGTGGAGGTCGGAGCGGATGAATTGGGATTTTTCCTGTTGTCGATCGATATGGGAGGCGCTCGTTTGGGCCGCGAGCCTGCTATAGGGCCTGCCTTGCACTTATGTTATTGGCCTATCCAAATTGAAACATTTTTCTTCATTTTTCACATTGCCTTCTCGTGCGTGGGGACGAACAAAACTAGCCTCGGCCAACCTGGACGACTCAAACTAGGTGCACACTTTTGAGCCACCCGAGGCGGCCGCCCATACCAGCCCCTATGGTGGCGTCGCCCCCTTTTGCGTGTATGATTGGGGTAGTGAAAAAATATTCCAGTGGCGCTTTTGATTTACCCACAGAATGGTCGAATTGCTTGTTTCTATGAACTGAGTTCGCCAATAATGTGAAGGATGCCAGTCTTTTCATCCTATTGTAGATTGCTTAGATCTCAATATGCCAAAAGTAATCGCATGAAATATACAGTAAAAGCCAGTGTGATGTGTATGGCTACAACTAGTCTGACTACACGTCCTCATATAACATATCAAGGACGCACCATCTTACCAGATTAACCATTCGACTTACCAATGCAGTGTGGGAAGAAAGAACTATTGGGACTGTGTATCCAAGCAATTGATGCCATGGACTCCTTCGTACAACCTTGTAAGCGAAAAAGAAGTTGCAGTGTGCCTGTACAAAGAACTAGCGTAAGTTCAGTTACCTGCTTCTCGGAATTTTAGTTAGCCACTTATTGCAAAATTGTTCAATTATGTTGCTTGGCTTAATTTAGTTTGCTACTGATTACATAATGACACAGCCTGTTAATCCTATTATAGACTGCGCCTATCTATGTGTTTGATACTTACTGTTAAGAATTACCTGTTTGCATGAACTTAAATAGCTACTTGTTTGTTTAACTGATTTTCTACTGCAACAACGGGTTACAATGATGTTAATAACTACTTTACAGCATCGAATTGAAACTCTTTAATTCCTTGTTTGTTTAACTGGTTTGCTGTTATAACTCCCAGTTGAGATGTTTTGCTAACTTCAACTTTTCTGAATCCAATCGGAACTTTAATGGCACAACAGGTTAGCCCAAGATCAAAGAGCGAGGTCCCCATGGACGTTGTATCATCCCACAAAGCTTGGCACCGCCCAAACGTGCATTATGAATTGCCAACCAGATGCTCTAGAGGCTAAACTAGTGGTAGAAAGAGATTTTGCTTCTGCACTTAGAGATGAAGTTGACATGTTGAGGAAGCAAACAACACAATCAGTAGCAGTACTCAAGACAACCATTAAATATTTGGTGGATTTTAAAATGAAGCAAGCTGAGACTGACCACATTGTTGAGGTCCTGAAGGAAAAATGGAAATTAAATTCCCACTTGGTAAATCATAGGTGAAATGTTCTTTCCATCACTGAATAACCTTTGTGTTGTCTGTTCATGTAATCAATCAAACCATTTGTTTTAGAGATCATGTAATGATTGTTTTTTGTTTTTTGGTTTATAATTTTATTTGAGCACAAGTCTGTATTAATTGATAAGACTCGGAGACATTTCATTTTGATTGTTGTGCCAGACCTACAAATATGCCAATCGGCTGAATGTGCATTCAGCAATAATAGTAGTATAGATGAACCATAAGTGGCACGCATCGGAAAGGGCCAAGATGTTGTAGTAGCTTGGCAAAAAAAGGATGTTGTTGTAGCAAAAAAAGCACAGCGGCCTGGCTTATGTATGTTAGTTGATATTATTGATCCATATGCTCTATAAGTGTTTATATGTCTGTTAGTTCTATACATTCTTGGTTGATTGACTCGGTATTTTAATCTTGATACATCGCTTGTGTACATATCTAAATGGGAGTACACATTATGATGCGTGTGACATTTGAGTTGGACATGAAGTGTTCCAAATATTCGAATTCACCTTAAACTGGATTCTAGCTTCTGAATTTGAGTATCGGCATTTGTAAACCATATTCATATATGACGGTGGAATACATCTTTGTCGTCCTTTTGAAGACATATAAAAACACATAGAATGATTTATAAAGATTCGTATAGGAATACAAAATGGATTCGAATTTAGTTGCCAGGGTAAACGTGGATGCTTATTGTCCCAAAATTCGAAAGAAGCGGCAAAATGTCCACTCCCACGTCGACTGCCCGAAGACAAGTGTTTGGGAGATGGAAATTAATGTCTACCCATTACATGGACAATCCATCGGCCTGATTTCCACTGCTCTGAATAGGGGTAGGATAGTAACTTCAATTAGACGTGACACGACCGCCTCTGAGCCCATTCCGACACGGTGGGCGCCAAACATGGGCGGCAAAACACATTTGATTCAAGCTCGTCCGAAAGACCTCTGTTTCTCCCTCCATTTCCCCATTCATACACGGTGGGCGGCAAAACAAACTCGACTCGGCCGAAATCGATGTAGGAAATATTTTCAATAGGGGCAAGTTTGTAACTTCACTCAGACGTGACACAATCGCCCTACTTGTCAGCCCCGTTCATACACCGTGGGCGCCAACCACCCTCTCCTCGCCCGAAATCGCTCTGGGCAAATATTGGCGAGATGCGAGATTACCGTCGTATCCCCAACCGACGAGACATCCAAATTTTAAACGGGGGCTAAGTTCATAACTTTCCCATATTTCAGACAGGCGCGTCCCAAAAACATGGTTCCTCGTACCTCTCCCTCCATTATCCCATTCATACACCGTCCGCGCTAAAACACCATCCCCATACCAGCCTCTGTCCGCCACCCCATCCATCGCCACCATCCTCCACCCCATCCATCGCCGTCGTCCTCCACCACATCCATCGCCATCGTCCTCCACCACGCCGGAGCGCCCACCAAGACCGCGGCGTCCACTACTAGAGATGGACGTTTCTCATCCACGCCGACGGACCAAGAGCCTTGCATCACGTCCTCTCGATTCATCGGCGCCGTCGTCCTCTTTGTCGGAGCCGCTCACACGACCTTCTCTTCCACCGCAACGGGACTTATCCCTCGATGCACCCATCTACCGTCACAGATCTGCTTCAATGCCACCGACAGCCATCACACCCATGATGCCTACACGACGCCGCAAGAGAGGTGGTACTTCATATCTCCTCAACTTTTTTATCTCAACCAGAAAATAGATCTTAACTTGGTTACTCTACTTTCTTTTCAGCTCTTAGAATTTAGTTCTTAGTTCGAAGCAAACAATGGCTACTAAATATCATTTCTTCGGTTTCCCCCATTTATGATCACTATAGGATCAGAATATGTGATTCGTGTCATAATAGCACTACTCCATCCATCAAGCTAAACAAGCTTAGTTGTTCAAATACGAATCTGATATTATTAAAACAGAGTCGTTTAGTTGGTCAGCTAAATGTTCCTAAATTAGTTTCAAAAATGCATGTTCGCCGCTCGGGTGTGTCTCTACAAGCTGCCCACGGTGGGCCGGCCCACCCTGGGATTTTGGGTCATCCCAGGCCCCGATTCCCCTCTGTTCTGCTGCGCGCTTCCGATCTCTACTCTCCCCCAGACGCCTGCCTCGCCGTCGACATGCCGTCCCCGGACGGAATGACTCTAGGAGGAGACGCCAGACTAACAGGAGGTCGAAGCCGCTAAGCCCAGTCACCGCTGCCCGGGCGCGCCGTCGTGCCTACCTTCCCAATCCGTTTAGGGCTCAGGCGTGCAGCACCCACTAAGCCAACCCGATTTATCCTGAGATACATCCTCAACACTCAGCATCCACTCTTCATCACCCATTTTCTAATTGATTCATTACTCATTAGGCAGGACTGTCATTAGGGTTTGTTGTGTCCTCAGTGCTACCTACACTTAACGGTTTAGATGTATTTTGGTAATCTTTAGTGCCTGTAAAGTTCACAGGGTTTTAAAAATTCCGGCCCTAGGAACAGACACTAGTCATTTTAGATTGTTGGTCGTAGTGACATTGACCCAGATTACTACTGCAAGCCAGGTTTGTTGACAATTTTACTTGTCTTTCTTACTCATTCTATATAATATCCAGTTATTCTCGTTGATTAGTTGCAAACAATAAGTGCTAGACAAACTTCTTGATTGAGATTTTGGACGGACTCTTACTGCAGTTACAATCCTGCATACTTGTCCTAGTAAGCTCACAATTAAATGATTTATTCACTACATCTATGCTTGCCTTTTCATATTTGTTGTCAATATTCATTTAGGGTGGACCACCCTGTTTCTAAATACTGCAAGACATGAGTGAATAGTATTTCTCTATGTGATCTCTTCCATCATGTGTGGGCAACGAACACTGCATTGTATAGAAAGAAAGTGTCATTTCCAGCTTTTACATAGGCTTCGATCTTTTACATGCAATACAATCTGCCTACTTGCTTTGTGTCCCACTACCAACACTCCATCCTTGAAGCTAAACATTATGCCACTCATAATTCCTTAGTTTATTTGTTCAAATATGAATTTCATATGATTCTAATGTTCCTACTTCAGTTTTAAAACGTGTGTCCGCCTGTTATAGAGACATAAGGGGTTTGTATTTCTGTGTGTGATCTGGTCAGCATGGTTGGGGTGAACTTTGCATATGCAGGGGTTTATAGGGAGACACTCTTCGAGTTGAATCCGCAATGCATTCCATAGATAATCTGACTACTTTTTATGTTTTCATGAATCTCAGATTCTGAACAGCATCATAATGATTATGAGCTTGCGTGCATGAAAAGAATAAAGCAAAACAATGCCATGGCTGTCAAACTTGGCATTAAGGGACTGAAATCAAGTTTGGATGCAATGCAATGCAAACGCTCTCCACCTACAGATTCATGCTCAGAATATGATCCTAACGGTGATTCTGAGCTAGAGGGAGACCTAAGTCAATGTAGCTCCCTAGTGGAGGAGTCAGAGGAATATGCCCTATCTTATTCACCCATCAAGGTGCTTGCTCTAACTTTCCAAGGTTATATTGGTTGCACATATCTTGCAACTGATGTTTTGCATTGCTTCTACTTTGTTGACCTGCCAGTAGGTTAGTTTACACATCGTGTATGTGAATACGCCCTGCCTATCCATTTTCAGTACATATTCCATCTGTCATCATACCATATTTATCCATTCAAATGTTGTTCTTGTGTATCAGATGTTCAAAAGGAAGAGGGCGATTGCTGATCATGGAGGAGCCCAAGCAAAGTATTTGGAAAAGGTAGTGGCACTTGATAAATCAAATAGCCCATTAGGTGTAGTTGCAATATCACCTGACCCACGAAACACCCCAACTCTAGCAGACTCTAGCCCTACTACCTTTGGTCATTTTCGATGCCCCAACTCAGCCAGACTAAAGCTGCAGCAAACATTATGATTATGCTAGTTGACATAGCACCAGCTCTCTGACGCAAAACCCCTTCCAAAGAAAGTGTACACCAAATCCATTTGCCAAATCCCTTTTCGAACTAGAGAGAGACCCAATTGCAGCAAATAGGACCCCTGTTCAAGTTCTTCCCAGTTTAGAAGACAAAGCTTATATTGTTGTCAGGAACTTTGTGCGCATCTTTCCTTCATGGAAAGATTATACCGCAGACACAGAACAATTTCTAGTCTTCCTCCACAACTTACGCGTAAGTACTGTACTAATGTTATTCATGGTCATTACTGCATATGTTTCTGCTGACAGAAGACACAAGATTTCATTCTTTTAAATAGGCGAGGACCAAACTGGATTGTGAAGACGAGCAAGGGTTGGTTGCGCTTTTCAAGCACTCGTTGATGAAGTATCGTTCCTACCTGAGGCAAGCGCACTTCGATGGAAAGCCTCTAAATGAAATATCTGTAAAGTCTCCGGTGCTACATTTATCCGACGGTGACTGGAATAATCTTGTTACACATTGGTCTCAGCTGCAGCGTAAGGTACTGTCTATGATATCACATCACAATTTGAACTACATTTCTGCATTTTCCTTAATGTCTCACTTGTACGAAAACTGTTAGCAGAAGAACATTCATTCTCAAGGGACCAAAGAATCTCGCAACTATACTACATACTGCATTGCTCTTATGAGTACCTCTTGCCCTGTATGACCATACTTACTTCCATAGCGGTTTGATTATGTAGCATCACTACACATGTTAGCCTCGTTATCGTCCATTTGGTGGACATTATAAGATCCGTATGGACTCTTACATAAATTTAGAATCAACCTAATGGTTTTGAAGAGGTTTAGCTCTGCAGTCCTCTTGTAAGGACAAAACGTTGTCTATCAATGTACTTACATTAACAGCTACTCCCTCCATCCCATAATATAAGAACGTTTTGTACAGTACACCAGTGTTCAAAACACTCTTGTATTATGGGAAGAGGGATTGGTTCATTGTGTAGCATTCTGCATCTTATCTCCCTCGCCCACCATTTACTAAAAAGATCAGATCTATATTTAATCTTACCAAAAGTAGAATACAGACAATGCCGGTCAGAAGTGTAGCCCATTGCTCTTGTCAAGACATTTTGTCCTGTAACGCTTGTACTTCCAGAGATTGGTAGTTGATTATGTAGCATCAATCTGCATCTTATCGTCATTATCCTCTATCCCTTCCAGTATTATCATATCTGTAATTACTCTCTACAAAATGTAGAGTACAGTCAATGCTTATGAAGAAGATTTTGTGCTGAAATTCTTGAGTTATCCTTCCCTTGACAGGGAGAAGGGCATTATAAAGCCGGTGTTAACTGTTAATGTAATTCAGTCCTTCTAAAGCCTTTATCCTCAATTGTTGTTTAATTTGCTCATACTCCCTATCGTTTACTGCTGTTTAGTTTGCTGTTTCTACCAAAATGCATGTTCGCAAGAACCGTAAGTTCTAAGTTTTACTTGTAAAATCAAATTCCATATTCACACCATGCACATTACTCAATACTCCCTATATGTATGCTTGTTTTTCTGGATCTATAATCCAGTGTGTGGTGAAGCAGCCCATGATTGCACCTTGTCATCGTCTGTTTTATCTTACTGATGTGGCTGATGATATGAACAACATGCCATGCACATTAACCAAAATAGATACAATGATTTTGTTTGCCCTTCATCTATGCTTGTTATGTTGACATGGTAATCCAGCAGTGTGGTGAAGCTCCCCCCATTATGAACAATGCCATGCTATTGATATTTTGAACTTACTTTATTTTCTAATTTGAAATTGGATGGAATTGACAGCACATTTATCATCTTTGTTTATACACGTGCAAAACCTGTCATCTCTCTGCTTTGTTTCAGGGTGATATGCCTGATGGCATGCACAAGTCTGCTGAAGGCTGTGAGACAAACCCAACATATATTGCAGCAAAGAAGGCAAAACATCTTGAAGATAGCGAGACAACTCAGAGCGAACCGACCGAATGGATCAAGTCTACGTGGCTTAAGTGTCATCCTCGGATCGGTATGTCGACACACACAAGACTCGAGGATTTATAACAGAGGTAAATCACATGTATAAATAACGTAAATACTATTACCTCAATCCAAATAGCGGAAGTAACAAGGTTGTGGATTCCCATCAACACCAACGGCAAAGTTGAGTGTAGAAATCGTAACCCTAACGTATCACTTACCCGTCGTAAGATCCTGCAACATGAGACGTTGCAGCCACAAAGGGTCAGTACATTGAATGTACTGGCAAATTCACACTATAGAGCAATGCTGAAATATGGCTATCACTACATGCATATATGGCTGGTGGAAAAGCTCTATGGTTATAAGGGCTTTGCGAAAAGCCAATTTTTCCCTACTGCAAAGGAATAAATTTATTTAACTATCATGGTAGTTGTTAAACATTGAGAATGGTTGACAGTATTCTCAATCCCAATTAATCATCATCATTAAAACCCAACAAAATTAATTAAAGTAACATGATGAGATCAACAGGATAATCCAAGAACTAGATACTCAAGACGTCCATAACCGGGGACACGGCTAATCATGATTAGTTTGTACACTCTGCAGAGGTTTGTGCACTTTTCCCCACAAGACTCGATCGCCTCCGTTGGATTTCTCGCACTACATGATGTTTGAGAAACGGATGACCGAGACATAGTCTTTCAGAAGCGCTAGCACCTTATGATGGGTAGACCGGTACACCTACTTTCCCCTACATCTGCTAGTCTACCACTGTAAGAGTTCGCATGACTTAATCAACTATGCTAGAGCCCATAATAGCTTGTGGCTGCACACGGAAGTTTCTAGTATGAATAATCTCATGATCCCTTTGAGCCTGGGTGGTGGTCCATAAAAAAACAGGAAATCCTGGTCTACCCAGGTGCCTAGGCAGGCAATCCTGGAATAACCAGGTACCTCAATCCACCCAGATGTGTGTTTAAGTTGCCACCTTAAGTAAACCATTAATTAACAATCTCACAACTGTCATGAATACTCTCAAAACCCAATTCACGTTTACGAGCATAGCATAGCAATATAAGCAACGTAATAGTAACTCCTAAGGTTTGAATTCAGGGCAATAGGTTCCTACCTCATCAACTACTTCCCGATACCCACATGTTATCAATCCTACTCATGCAATGTTTGAAGGTTGAAACTAATGCATAAAAACTGGGTATGAAAAGGAATGTGATCAAAGTGTGAACTTGCCTGCAAAGTTGATGAAGATGATTCGCACTCAAAACTCTTGATAGCTCTACTAGTCACACTCCGGTCAATCTATCGTAAACAAGCAATAGTAACCACACATAAGCAATCACTCAAAAGATTGGAAAGAACGAAGAAGACGATTCGGAAAACATCAAAACCAAGCAAATAACTCTTGTAACATAAAACAATTTCTAACAGTACCAAAATTATGTGAATTTGGCCTTATCAGAAAGTTTAGGTCAAGAGCTTTAACTTGCAAAAGGAATCAACTAAATCGGAGTTATAAAACTCAAGTTATGATCAAAAGAAGTTTGAATATAAATCTGAACAAAATTCGAAATTTGAAAATTTCAAAAAGTTGATGTGACACGTTCACTGGAGAGGTGAAAACAAGACGAAGCTATAGGCGCTGGTTTCATCTAATTTGAATAAACGAGTGAAAAGTTATGGCTATTTGAAAAATCAGGGTCAAGCTGTTTTACGGAAGAAAATAGCTACGGCTAAGGTCTAATGTATAAATACAGAGACTGATTGGTAGTCTAATTATTCTATTGTATTAGTCTAGAAATAATAAAGTATGGAAGTATAAAGAAAGATACCTTTATAAGGTGGAGAAAGATGACTTTGGAGAAAGGAGACGATTTCCAAAAGTCGCGTTGGAGAGGAGAAAAATATTTTTATCTAGTCAAACTAAAATATTGATTTAACCCGAATCGGATGATTTTTTCGGAGGCTCTGGGTCTATATTTATAGGTGAAAAAGAGGTTTAAGAGTCAAAGGCTAGGCAATGTGGGACTAAGCATAGACGAAAATATACGAAACAGAGAGAGGAGGTGCGCCATGGGCCAAAAGGCTTTAGGCGGTTCACAAGCGTCACAAGACATTGCAAATTTTTTTTGAGCAACTGAAAAGGAAAAAAAAACTATGGAAAAAAATATGAGGAGGAATAGGGTCGGCTGGGCCTGGCACATTTAGTAAAAGAAAAAATGATGGGGCCCAGCTGGTACTATGATGCGCACGTAGGCGACAGTTAGTTTCAGGCGCGCGCGCAGTTTCTGTTATTTGTTTTTTTCTAAAACAGAAAGCGATAAACTGAAAAACGAAAATAAAACTAAAACTTTATATAGGCATATTATATATCAAAAATTTCAGAAAAAGATTTCCTACAAGTTGAACATTTTTCTACAGTCAAATAAAATACACAAAAATTCAAATAAAGCAAAGAGGGCTTCTGCTCTAATAAAATCCAACAAAAATCACTTTAAAAATACCAAAATGAATTCAAATTTATTTCTCTCCAAATTTCTATTGTAGGGAATCATGTTACCCTATTTTATATGTATTTTATTTTTGGAGGAAAATAATTTGAATAAAACCCAAATAACCCAAATTAAAAAAAATCCGAAGGACTTTGAATTTGATCCTTTGAAACTCCCAACTCATATTTCATATGTTTTGAAGAAGTCATTTTATCTTCGCTCGTGAAAATCATTGAGTTGCATAAAGTTTCAGAATTGGAAATATTCTCAAATGAAATTCAAATATTTTCAACACCCCTTGTCATTTAATTAAATGGAAGAAATCATGTCATCTTCTCTCTAGGGTTTTGTGGTGAAAGGAATTTGAATTCACGGAGATCATAAAATGCAAAAATGAAAGTTTGAGAAAGTCCTTTTATTCCCTCTCATTTAACTTTCAAAATGTTCGAATTTCACTCACATTCAGTCAATCAATCACACAACAATCAAACAAACAAGCAAATCTATCTATTTATTATAACATTCCAAAATTTAGAATTTTGGGATGTTACACAACCCCAAAGTCTTGTCTTGATGCAATGTTCAAGTTACTTGAGACTAGCAGTCAGACAAGCTCACGAAATCGTTATGCGAATCAATTCGACTTCTTGGTCCCAAGTTCTAGCGTAAAGGCATTACGCAACTCAACTTCGACTTGAAGTCCTATCTCTAAGAAGGATTGCGGAGAACACTAATGAGAACCTCATCGCTAAACAGCTACACACGGAAGCTATGACCGACATGCTAGGCCGGTCTCACGGCCTTGCTCAAAGCATCTTCTTGGCAGATTATCGCTAAGGCTAACCTTTCTTGAATTGTCACCGAAGTGGTCTCGGTTCGATATTATTTTATTCTGTTGCAATGGTGCCCAGTTTTCGTAATCTGCTTCTTTGTTGCGCTTTATGATCACCGGTGGCGAACTTCGATGCCCAATGGATGTAATATACCATAAATCCTTTATTGTATAGTGTAGGTTTATTCTTAGTTACTATGTCATAATTTCTTTATTGTATAGAGTAGGTTTGTTCTTAATTCCTACTAGTTACTGCCATCATTCCCTATCTGGAAAAAATCAGATGTAGTCGACTGGCGTAAACATTCGCCTCTAACGGGCCTGGTGTTTAGCGGGCCACAATTGGGCCGGCCTGCATCTTTCTTGGGCCCGAATGATTGGGGCCTTCACACTTTGCGCGAGGCCCACAACTTACACCGGCCTATATTTTAGTTGGGCCTTTTGTGGACCCAGCGCTTAGTTTGGCCCAGGTAGTGTTGGGCCATTAATGTGAATATTGTCTTGGCTTTATTACGGCCTAGATGAATGCATGGGCCTTTAGCAGGCCAAAATGCATGTTGGGCCTCAATTTTCACTAGTCGTCGACGGGCCTTCAGCAGGCTGAAATGTAGACCGGGCCTTTTGGGCCCAGTTATATCACAGGCAGTTACCCGGCCAAAACATAGCTCGGGCCTTAGTTGGCCCACTGATATCATGGGCCTTTAAGAGGCCGAAAGCTTAGTCTGAGACATCAATCGGCGAATTACGCGAGAGGCCTTTAACAGCCCAAGGTCACGTTGGGCTTAATCGTGCCACCTTTATCACGGGCCGTTAGTGGGCCCTATGTCCCGTCGGACCATATATGGCCCATAGGCGTACGGGCCATTCCTGTGCCAAAAATCACACCGGTGAAATGGGCCCATGTCTACATCGGGCCTCTAACAGGCCGAAAGTCACTGGGCTGTAATTGGGCCCAAATATTCGGCGAACAATTAACGGGCCAGATCTGGCTTCGGGCCGTAAATGGGCCCAAATATTCAGCGAACAATTAACGGGCCAGATCTGGCTTCGGGCCGTAAACGGGCCTTTATTAAGCAGGCCGTTATTGGTCTGGCCCACTAGTACCTGAGTAAGTACTACGGGCCTTTTATTGGGTCGGCTTTTTTAACCTATATGGGCCTTTGTTGGGCCCAGCCACGTGTCGACGTATCGTAGGCATGTTTCCTCCAATGGACGGGCGACATCTGGCCCACTGACGAGCTGACATGTGTTCCCTCCGGCCAATTATAACTTTACACGTGGAAATTTCCCATTGGTCCCGGCTGTTAACGGGTTATCGGATCCAAAACCAGACCCGATAGCTTAACGGCATTCCGTTACGGTGAATGCCACGTGTCGGTCACCCTTGACGAAAGCACTTCTGTGACGCGCGATTTATCGTCATGGAAGTGGACACTTCCGTGATGATAATTTTGGTAATGTCATGGAACACTTCTACGACAGCACAGGTATGACTATCTTGATTCTGTCATAAAATTGTCATGGATGTACATGCATGACAAAAAACGCGACCTACTGTGACAAACACGTATCATCATGTAAGTGTAATTTGTTTTAGTGTGAGCTATTCGAGCATATGAAACAGAATTTCATTTGAAGGTTTAGAGTTTGGCACATACAAATTTACTTGGAATGGCGGGTAGATACCGCATATAGGAAGGTATGGTGGACTCATATGAAATAACTTTGGGGTTTACGGAAGTGGATGCACAAGCAGTATTCCCGCTTAGTACAAGTGAAGGCTAGAAAGAGACTAGGAAGCGACCAACTAGAGAGCGACAACGGTCATGAACATGCATTAAAATTAATCAACACTAAGTGCAAGCATGAGTAGGATATAATTCACCATGAACATAAATATCGTGGAGGCTATGTTGATTTTGTTTCAACTACATGCGTGAACATGTGCCAAGTCAAGCCACTCAAATCGTTCAAAGGAGGATACCACCCTATCATACCACGTCACAACTATTTTAATAGCATGTTGGCACGCAAGGTAAACCATTATAAACTCCTAGCTAATTAAGCATGGCATGAGCAACTATAATCTCTAATTGTCATTGCAAACATGTTTCATCCATAATAGGATGAATCAGGAACGATGAACTAATCATATTTACAAAAACAAGGGAGGTCGAGTTCATACCGACACATCATCTCAATCACCCATCATATATCATCATTATTGCCTTTCACTCGCATCGATCGAATCGTGTGGATAATAATAATAGTGCACGTGCATTGGACTAAGTGGAATACTGCAAGCATTTAATACACAGGAGAAGACAAGGTAATATGGGCTCTTTGTTAAATCAACAATATTGCATATAAGAGCCACTTCAACATTTTCATCATGGTCTTCTTCTCTCGACCCCCAAAGAAAAGAAATAAAACTATTTACACGGGAAAGCTCCCAACAAGCAAAAAGAAGAACGAGAAATCTTTTCGGGTTTTCTTTTAATTATTACTACTACAGGCATGGAAAGTAAACTAGCTAAAAGCTACAACTAATTTTTTTTTGTTTTTCTTAAGGTTATTCAAACACACAAGAAGAAAGCTTAAAAAGAAAATAAACTAGCATGGATAGTACAATGAAAAATTATGAGCACCGGCAACTAAAATGAGTGTGTGAACATGAATGTAATGTCGGTCAGAAATACGTACTCCCCCAATCTTAGGCTTTTGGCCTAAGTTGGTCTATGCCCACAGATCAAAGTGGTCCTTTCTAGTGTACTGAGGAGTATCCTCGGGGTGCCACTTGTTAGCGAGCTCTTGCGGATCCCACTGATAAATAGACTCCTGATATGGATCAGGAGATGGCTCTGGCTCAGGCTCTAGGGATCGTGTTCGCTCCCAATATGCATAAATGTCATCGGGCATGATGATGTATGTGCCTGAATAAATGTTTAACAAAGAAGGTGTAGGCAGGGTAATAATCTGACAAGTATTTTCACTAAATACTAGGTTATAAATGAGTCTCTTCTCCTTATCATCGCAAATAAAGTCATGTGCTACCATACTTTTATAGTCTAAGAAAATAGGGGGAAGCACCTTTTCTTCTTTCTCATAGTGTCTAATAGGTATCTCAAAATATTTAGCAAGATGTGAAGCAAAGATACCTCCAAAAATGGGGCCCTTTGTACGGTTTAGACTCAACCGTTTAGCAACCATAGCGCCTAAACTGAAAGTTCTGTCATGGAGTAAAGCATGGGGCAAAATGGCGAGGTCGGGAGCACTGAGGCCCCCACTATTCCCGCGACCAATTAAACATCTACTAGCAAATATTGCATAGTAACGTAGAACAGGAAAATGTGTACTAGTAGTTCTCGCATATTACACTTTTCTCTTTTCCCCTACAGCAATTTCATCCACAAATTCTGCCACATCACTAGGAAGTCGGTGAGGCCTGCATTCTCAGCCAAGTAATAAAAATCATCATAAATTCCGGCGGCTCGCAAGAACTCATCACAAGGCCGGCCGAACCTCCGCAGTGTGAGGAAGATTATATTTGGGCTTCTTATTCTCTTCACTTTGCTTATCTTTCGAACTCCGGCTTGAGGAGCCTCTCAACGATCTCTTCAACATTTCTCCCTCTGAAAATTTCTGAAACTTTTAGTGACTCAAAATAAAAGTGAAACAAACTCAACAAGATTGATAGAAACTACTCCCACAGGTGCCTAGAGGCTATATCGTGCATTAGAACTACTTGGGACCATATAAATTTGACATGCAAGCTCAAGAACAGGGTCACCTAAGCAGCAAAAGTTTGCAATAAATAAAGCAGTGGAACAAAAACCAATTGGATCATTGGAGGAGTCACGTATCGCAGAACAATCCCCCAAAGCAGTTTTGTGAATGGAGCTTTGAGCAAGGAGATAAAAAATGGCAGCAAGATGAGCTAGAACACGGGTTTGAGCTATGGGAGGAAAGTGAGTGGGTGCAGGAATAAGTGGAGGGGCCACATGGGGCCCACGAGGCAGGGGGCGCGCCCCAGGGGGTGGGTGCGCCATGGACCCTCATGGCCATATGGTGGGTCCCCCTGGTGTGTTCTCAGTGCTAGATATTCTTAAATATTCTACAAAAACTCATATTTCAATTTGAGGACATTTGGAGAACTTTTATTTTGGGGGTACTTTTTATTGCAAGAATAATTCAGAAAACAGACAGAAAATACTATTTTTGCTTTATTTAATCTAAATAACAGAAAGTAAAAGGAGGGTACAGAGAGTTGTGCTTTCTAACTTCATCCATCTCATGCTCCTTAAAAGGAATCCACTAACAAGGTTGATCAAGTCTTGTTAACAAACTCATTCCGAATTGCATGAAACAGGAGAATTTTTTAATAGCACTAGGTTACCTCAACGGGGATATGCACATCCCCAATAATAAGAATATCATATTTCTTCTTGGCAGTAGGAAGAGGAAATTCAAAACCTTCAATAATAATCGTTGGAATTTTTCCAATAGAATTTATACTGTGGACTTGAGGTTGTTTCCTCGGAAAGTGTACCGTATGCTCATTACCATTAACATGAAAAGTGATATTGCCTTTGTTGCAGTCAATAACAGCCCCTTCAGATTCACAAAGGGTCTACCAAAAATAATATACATACTATGGTCCCCGGGAATATCAAGAATAACAAAGTCCGTTAAAATAGTAACGTTTGCAACCACAACAGGCACATCCTCACAAATACCGACATGTATAGCAGTTGATTTATCTGCCATTTGCAAAGATATTTCAGTAGGTGTCAACTTATTCAAATCAAGTCTATGATATAAAGAGAGAGGCATAACACTAACACCGGCTCCAAGATCACATAAAGCAGTTTTAACACAGTTTCTTTTAATGGAGCATGGTATAGTTGGTGCTCCTGGATCTCCTAGTTTCTTGGGTATTCCACCTTTAAAAGTATAATTAGCAAGCATGGTGAAAATTTCAGCTTCTGGTATCTTTCTTTTATTTGTAACAATATCTTTCATATACTTGGCATAAGGATTCATTTTAAGCATATCAGTCAAACGCATGCGCAAGATAGGTCTAATCATTTCAGCAAAGCGCTCAAAATCTTCATCATCCTTTTTCTTGGATTGTTTAGGAGGAAAAGGCATGGGTTTCTGAACCCATGGTTCTCTTTCTTTACCGTGCTTCCTAACAACAAAATCTCTCTTATCATAATGTTGATTCTTTGATTGTGGATTATCAAGATCAACAGCATGTTGAATTTCTACATCATTGTTATTGCTAGGTTGAGCATCAACATGAACATCATCATTAACATTATCTCTAGGTTCATGTTCATCACCAGATTGTGTTTCAGCATCAGAAATAGAAATATCATTGGGATTCTCAGGTGTGTCAACAACATGTTCACTAGAAGCATGAAGTCCTATCATTTTTCTTTTTCTTCTTCTTATAAGGACTAGGTGTATCAACATTAGTTCTCTGAGAATCTTGCTCAGCTCTCTTAGGGTGGTCCTTAGGATACAAAGGTTCCTGAGTCATTTTACCCCCTCTAGTCATACTCTAACAGCATTATCATTTTTCTTATTATTTAATTCATTGAGCAAATCAGTTTGAGCTTTAAGCACTTGTTCTACTTGAGTGGTAACCATAGAAGCATGTTTACTAATAAGCTTAAGTTCACCTTTAACTCTTGACATATAATCACTCAAGTGTTCAATCATATAAGCATTACGTTTCAATTGTCTACCAACATAAGCATTGAAGTTTTCTTGTTTAACAATAAAATTATAACTCATCCAAGCATTGGCTAGCAAACTTAGTAGATGGGATTTCACCCTTATCAAATCTATAGAGAGAATTTATCTCTACTACCTGTGTCGGGTTATCAAGACCATGTATTTCTTCAATAGGTGGTAAATTCTTAACATCTTCAGCTTTAATACCCTTTTCTTTCATAGATTTCTTTGCCTCTTGCATATCTTCAGGACTGAGAAATAGAATACCCCTTTTCTTCGGAGTTGGCTTGGGAGTTGGTCCAGGAAGTGTCCAATTATTATCATTACTCAACATATTATTCAATAGCAATTCAGCTTGATCAACAGTTCTTTCCCTGAAAACACAACCAACACAACTATCCAGGTGGTCTCTGGAAGCATCGGTTAGTTCATTAAAGATATCAAGTATTTCATTTTTCTTGAGAGGATGATCAGGCAAAGCATTAAATAATCGGAGAAGCCTCCCCCAAGCTTGTGGGAGACTCTCTTCTTCAATTTGCACAAAATTATATATTTCCCTTAAGGCAGCTTGTTTCTTATGAGTGGGAAATACTTAGCAGAGAAGTAATAAATCATATCCTGGGGACAACGCACACAACCAGGAGTAAGAGAATTAAACCATGTTTTAGCATCACCCTTTAATGAGAACTGAAATAACTTAAGGATATAGTAGTAACGGATTTTTTTCGTCATGAGTGAATAGGGTGGCTATATCATTTAATTTAGTAAGATGTGACACAATAGTTTCAGATCCATAGCCATAGAAAGGATCAGATTCACCAAAGTAATTATCTGAGGATCGATAGAGAAATCATAATACTTATCAGAAATACAGATAGGTGAAGTAGCAAAAGCAGGGTCATATTTCATTCTAGCATTCAAAGACTTTTCTTTCAGCTTAGCTAACAGTTTCTTAAGATCATATCTATCATTGCAAGCAAAAAAATCTCTAGCAGTTTCTTCATCCATAACATAACCCTCAGGTACATCAGGAAATTCATATCTAGGGGGAGAATCTTCATCATCACTTTCATCAATATTATCAGTTTCAATAATTCCATTCTCTCTAACCCTAGCAAGTTGTTCATCAACAAATTCACCTAATGGCACAGTATTATCAAGCATAGAAGTATTTTCATCATAAGTATCATGCAAAGCAGAAGTGGCATCATCAATAACATGCGACATATCAGGATCAATAGCAGGAGTAGGTGTCACAAGTTTACTCATAAAAGAAGGTGAATCAAGTGCAGAGCTAGATGGCAGATTCTTACCTCCCCTCGTAGTTGAGGGATAAATATTGGTTTTTTCATCTTTCAAGTTTCTCATAGTGATCAGCAGATATAAATCCCAAGTGACTCAAAGAATAGAGCTATGCTCCCCGGTGATGTCGCCAGAAAATAGTCTTGATAACCCACAAGTATAGGGGATCGCAACAGTTTTCGGGGGTAGAGTATTCAACCCAAATTTATTGATTCGACACAATGGGAGCCTAAGAATATTCTCAAGTATTACCAGCTGAGTTGTCAATTCAATCACACCTGGAAGACTTAATATATGCAGCAAAGTATTTAGTAGCAAAGTAGTATGAAAGTAACGGTAACGGTGGCAAAAGTAACATCAACAGTTTTGTAGTAATTTTAACAGTGGCAACGGTAAAGTAACTAAGCAACGATCAATATGTGAAAAGCTCGTAGGCTATGGATCAGTGATGGATAATTATGACGGATGCGATTTCTCATGCAACAGTTATAACATACGGTGACACAGAACTAGCTCCAGTTCATCAATGTAATGTAGGCATGTATTCTGAATATAGTCATATGTGCTTATAGAAAAGAACTTGCATGACATCTTTTGTCCTACCCTCCCATGGCAGCGGGGTCCTATTGGAAACTAAGGGATATTAAGGCCTCCTTTTAATAGATTACCGGACCAAAGCTGTAACGACCTGACCCAAAATCGGTCAAGTCTCTGTGTCTGTACCATCCGAAGATCATGCTGGCACTCACAGTACATTGATGAAATAATCAAAGTTCAATCACACCTTAATTTTTTACACGATTCTCATATCGAGTATTTATTACAATAGAATAAATTCGGCCGATGGCCAACTCATGAGAAATAAACTAAGTAAAGCCGCGGAAGCGTAGAAGAATAGCGAGTCCATCCGACTCAAAGGGCAATCGCCAAGCGTGGATCGTAGCCTCACTCCGATCGAATACTCCTCTGCAACATAAGACGTTGCAGCCGTGTAGGTCAAGATTTTGAATATGCCGCAAGTCAAAGAGAGAACAACAATAAAATTACTAACACTATATGCAATTTGGCTGTGGGGCTCTAAGTTTCATTGTTTTGCGAAAAAGCCGCTTTTTCCTATAACAAGGACTTGTTTGCAATTACTACAAAATGTTGGTAGTTGTTGAGATGGTTCCACCAACCAATGTCTCATTCCCAATTATTAAATAGACCCCTCAATTAATTTATTAATTTTAGTGTTGAGATTTTCGAATACTTCCAAGTTCCAGAGGCTCAAATTGTCCAGAATCGGAACACGGCTAACCGATTAGTTCTTCACTGCAGAGGTTTATGACTTTACCCGCAAGAATCGTTCCTCCTTTTAAGTCTTCGCACTTCATGGCGTTTGAAGACGGACGAACGTAAACAGGTCTTCCGAAGAGTTCCTCCGCCACCGCCGGTACCCATCCAATCCTACCGCTCTTCTACATCTCGTAGTACCGTCCGGCCGTAGTCACAACTAGGGTTGACCAAGCGAGCCCATAATGGCTTGCGGTACATTGAGTAAGCTTCGGTCGATGGGGTATACATCCATCTCTTCGTGGCTGGGTGAAGCTTTCCGCAAGATGTCATGGCGCTTCTCCATGCATCCCGCCAACCACCGGGTTCTCCATGGTGCCCGGCCAACCGTCCTCCACCCAAGAGTGAATTTTGAAGTCCATCTTGATCTTGAAGTCATGGGGTTGTCATCATCTTTGAATCTCACATCTCCCTTATGAATTCACTCAACCAACCCGTCTCACGAGCATAGCAAAATAAACTACTTCGGCCCCGGGTCATGGTAACAAGGAATTGGTTCATCCTACCTCATGATACTACTCAAGTACATAACTTCAAATTTTCACCTACTGCATGCATGGTGGGGAGGTATAATTCTAATGCAACAAAATCATAGGTATTGTAAAGAAACATGATCAATGACTTGCCTTGTTGACGATCTTCGTAAGCTAGGGACTCGTGGTAGCAAGCTTCGTACTCCGGAAATTCTACCGAGGCAAACAACAATCATAATAAGCATATAGCATATGATCACTTACATAACAGCTTGCTAATATGAAACACACAAAACAATCGAATCAAAACCCAAAAGAAAACTCGAAAAATCCAACTCAAAGTTTTCCTACATCAAGCAACAATTAAAAATAGTTTTGCACTACAAATTTTTTTCTTAACAGAACCTAAGCATGGGTTTATGCTACCTAACAGAAAAGAACTCATCAAGCAACTAGGAGCAAAAAGAATCACCTTAAAATCTATTATAAAACTCCTATTAGGCCTAAAGCAAATTCTAGGAGGAAAAATAAATTAAAGTTTTATTTATTATAAATAAAAGTTCATGCTCTAAAGTTACAGAAACTAACCTAGAATAATCTATCACATAGGAAAAATAAATTTGTTTGCTAATTAAAACAATAGGAAAACAGTAGCTAGTTAAATAATTAGGAATAACATGATCCTGGTTAAAACTATTTTTTATTAATCCTAAAATGCCCAAATAAATTCCTACGGTTAAGCAATGTCAAAACAAAGTTGTGACAAAAAGAATCATTAAAAAATAATATTCCTAACTCCTTTTATAGCAGATTTACTATTCTGTCTAAATCTAAAATAATACAATTTTAAATAATTTTAACATGACTAATTATATTTTCTACAGAAACTACAATAAATTTTCAATCCAACAAAAAAAGAATCACTTAAAAATATTAAGTAGATTAAAAGATATGAATTTTACAAAACTGAAACTATTCTGTTAAAACAGAAAACTAAAAATAAAACTAAAACGAAAACCGGCGCTTAATGGGCCTATCTAGCGCTTCAATAATATAACTAAATCGTGCCGAGGCTTTAAACCGCTTCGGGCCGGTCTAATAAATCCCTAAGTAAACCGGAACTAAAACCGGTTCACTAAAACTAAACCTAAAATAAAACCGTACCCCGTCGGGCTTCTAATCTAAACCCTACGTTTAGATCTAACGGTGGGGGAAAACTCCGGCGACTTCATCATGGTCGAATTCGACGGCGGCGACACGGCGGCAGCGGCTCGGGCTCGGTGGTCGAGACGACAGCGGAGGTGTCCGTGGTCTTGAGAGCAAGGGGTTCGGTTGGTGGAGTCGGGGAAGCTCGGGGATGGCCGGGGCGGTCGGGGCGGTGGCAATGGCGCGGCGGCGGCTCGGGAGCTCCGGCGACGGATTTCAGGCGAGGGGAGGGTCAGGCGAGGGGGGGAAGTGAGGGAACGGGGCGAGGGGAGGAGTATTTATAGGGGGGGCACGACTTGGAGGAGGGGCAGGTCGGGGCGAGGAGATCGGGATGAGATCCCGGGGATCTCGGGATTCCGGCGAGCGGCGCGGTGGCGTTGGCTTGAGGAGGAAGAAGGTGGTGGGGCCGGGGCGTCGTGGTGAGGGAGAGGGTGATCGGGCGGGCAACCTATCGGTGGGGTTTCGGCGGGGTTTGTTGGCCGGGCGCTACTGGGTTAAAAGTCTTGGGGCGGTCGGCTGGTGGAGCCTCAAGGTGGGTCAAGTGGCTGGTTGGCCGGGCGCCTCGGCTTTTCTTTTTTGAATTAAAGAGAGAAAAAATATAAAATATAAATATTTTATATAGGACATATATATATCAAAATGATCAGGGGAATATTCCCTATAGTTTGAACATTTTTCCAGGGGCAAAACTCAAACTTTATAAAAATCATTTTTCTAAAATTCCAAATAAAACTCAAATTTGAATTCAAACTTTTTTGGCAATGTTTTTCCTCTGATATTTTTGGAGTGTCATGTTTACTCCTCTCATACTTTTTCTCAAGTATTTATCGTGCATAGTTTTGAAATAATTTCCACTGCCAAAATTTGAATTCAAATTACAACAACTCCAAAACTTCTGAAACTTCAAATGTCACTCAAATTCAAACAATATGCATAGATGCTTAGCTATAATTGTAAAACATTCCAAATAGGAAATTTGGGATGTTACAAACCTACCCACCTTAAGATGAATCTCGCCCTCGAGATTCGGGTTAACTAGCAAATAGGTGCGGGTGGTCTCGGCGGAGGTCTTCTTCTCGCTCCCGGTGGCTTCCTCCTCGGAGTGATGACTCCTGACACCTTGCAAAACTTGATGATCTTGCTGCGGGTGACTCTGTTCAGCCTCGAGAATTCGGACGGGTTTCTCCTTATAAGTCGATCACCGTCGAGCTCAGTATGGCCTCTAGGGGCCTTTGTGTCTCTCAACGGAATATCGCCCATGTCGGCATGACACTTCTTCACCGAGAAACATGGAAGATATCATGAACTCCGGACAATCCTTCCGGCAATTCCAACTTGTAAGCAACTTCTCCACGACGTTCGAGGATTTTGTAGGGCCAATGAATCGGGTGCTAACTTTCCTTTGACACCGAACCTCTTGATTCCACGAAGTGAGACACACGAAGATATGCTCGGTCTCCCGCTTCGTAAGTTACTTCCTTGCGTTCTTGTCGGCATAACTCTTCTGACTCGACTAAGCTATAATGAGCCTATATCGAATCAGTATGACTTTCTCTTCGGAATCTCTGATAAGATAGGAACCGAAAAGTGTTCTATCTCAAACAACATCCCACAAAGAATGGTGTTCTCGCACCTCCTTCCGTGTAGAGCTTGAAGGGGCCATCTTCGATCGGTCTGATAATCATGTTGTATGAGAACTTCTGCGTATGGCAAATTATCATCCCAGCTAGACCCATAGTCTAGCACACAAGCTCTCAACATGTCCTCCGTAATCTGGTTGACTCTCTCGGTCATCCATCCATGCTGCGGATGAAAGGTCATGCCGAACTCCAACCTCGTACCCAAAGTTTCATGCAACTGATTCCAAAACTTTGAGTTGTGTTCCTCTATCTGACACGATACTCCTCGAAACTCCATGCAGACATACGATCCTGGTCATGTATATCTTGGCTAACTTAGCACTTGTATAGGTAGTCTTCACGGGAATGAAGTGAGCTACCTTGGTCAATCGATCAACCACTACCCAGATGGAATCATAACCTGAACGGGTCCTGGGTAATCCTGTGATAAAGTCCATTCCTAGTTTTTCCCATTTCCATTCGGGAATCGGCAAAGGTTGAAGTAACCCTGCTGGCTTCGATGTTCCGCCTTTACTCGTTGGCAAACATCGCATACCGCTACGCATTTCGGCAATATCCTTCTTCATACCGCCCACCGAAACTTTCCTTCAAATCTAGATACATCTTGGTGTTACCGGGTGAATCGAGTACGGTGAATCATGAGCCTCTGAAGAATTAGCTTCACGAGTTCGGGATCATTGGGTACATAAATACGATCCTCGAACCATATAGCTCCGTGATTCGTCCTTACGAAACCCTTTAGCTTTTCCTTCATTCATCCTTTTCTTTATCTCATCAATTTCCTTGTCCGACTTACGGGCTTCATGAATTCTTTCGCCAAAGTGAACTGAACTTCGAGTTGCAACATATCCTCTCGGAACTATCTCGGTCAAGAGATCTCTCGAGGCCATCGGCTAACTCCTGAGGAATTCCTCCGCTATAAGAGTATTCACATAACTCTTACGGCTCAAAGCATCTGCTACAACATTAGCCTTTCACAGGTGGTAATGCAATCTCATGTCGTAGTCCTTGATTAACTCTAGCCATCTCCTCTACGAGGTTCAACTCTTTCTACGTGAAAATGTACTTCAAGCTCTTATGATGCGTGTAAACATCACAACTATTTCCGATAAGAAAATGTCTCCAGTCTTGAGTGCATGCACTACTACCGCTAACTCCAAATCATGTGTGGCATAATTCATCTCGTGAGGTCGTAGTCATGCGGAGGTATAATCTACAACTTTTCCTTCCTGCATGAGTACTCCTCCGAGTCCTCGACGAGAAGCGTCACAATATACCGTAATCCTTGTGTATGTCTGCAAAATCAATCTGAGTCAGAACCAAACGTTTCTTCAATTCACAGGCGGCTTCACAATCCTCGGTCCAAATGTACTTGGCGTCCTTCTTCAACAGTTCAGTCATGGGCTTGGCAATCTTGAGAAATTCTCAATAAATCTCCGATAATATCCTGCGAGTCCGAGAAAGCTGCGGATCTCCTTGACCGAGGTGGGTGACCGCCAATCGGTGGTGATACAACCTTGGTGGGGTCAATCGCTATTCCTTCTCCTGAAATAACATGTCCGAGGAATCCGACTTCCTTCACCAAAATTCACATTTGCCGAACTTGGCATACAATCGATGTTCTCGGAGTTTCTCCGAACTAGACGCAAATGTTCCTTATGCTCTTCCTCGCTCTTGGAGAAAATCAGTATATCATCGATGAACACCACGACAAATTTGTCCAGATATTCCATAAATACCTTGTTCATCAAATTCATGAAGTATGAAGGTGCATTAGTCAATCCGAATGACATGACGGTATACTCATATAAACCATACCTGGTGGTAAATGTTGTTTTGGGTATATCCTTTTCACGGATCTTCAACTTATGATACCCTGATCGAAGATCGATCTTGGAGAATACCTTGGCTCCAACTAGCTGATCAAATAGATCATTAATCATCGGCAGAGGTTCTTGATGGTCACGTCGTTCAACGAACGATAATCCACAACCATTCTCAAGGTTCCATCCTTCTTCTCTACCAAAAGAACTGGGGCTCCCCAAGGTGATGAGCTTGGTCGAATATATCCTTTCTCCAATAACTCATTAATTTGATTCTTGATCTCTTTCAAATTGTTCGGGGGCATCCGATAAGGTCTCTTGGATATTGGGGTTGTGCCTGGCAATAACTCAATCAGAAATTCAATGTCTCTGTCCGGTGGCATTCCTGGTAATTCCTCCGGAAACACATCGGGAAAATCTTGCACTACTGGCACTTCCTCCTGAACAACTCCCGTGAGGGAATTCACCTGATTGTTCATCGGGATACGTCTGGATACATACTTGATCCTCTTACGCTCCGGAGTGGTGAGCGAGAATTGACTTCTTGAGCACGATCTATGTTTCCTTCAAACTTCGTCAACCAATCCATGCCTAGGATTACATCCAAGGTCCGGGTTTCCAATACTATGAGGTCTGCGGGGAATTTATGGTTTCCGATGTTGAGGGTTGCATGACCTAAACCTGCCATCATTTCTCCTCCTGCGAATCGACGCCAAGGGGCTTCTAAGGGTTTTAGTGGGCAACCCGTACTTTTCCACAACTACCCTTGATATGAATGAATGCGTTGCACCGTAATCAAAGAGTACCAATCTTGAACGTGAATTCAATAAAACTTACCAACCACGATTGTGGCTGATCATAGACGTCCTCCACGTCAATATGGTTCACCCGAGCGAGGAAAAGGGTTGGGCTTCTTTCGAAGCTTCCATTGCCGTTTCCATTCCTCTGCTTGGCCTCCGGGCGGTCGGTGGCATAGTGCCCCTGTTTTACGGCACTTGAAATGTGATGTGACTCAGATCCTTCTGAGCCGGGCAGGGGCGGTCTTGGTTGCCATTTCCATTGACTTGTTGTCACAGTTGCGATTGTTTCCATTCCCTCCATGGTTATGTCCTCCATGGGTGTGATGGGTATGTCCTCCCAGTATGGGGCATAACGGGCTTCACGAGCTCGAGTTGTACTTCCCCCGCCATACTTCCGCTATGCGACTATCAATCTGCTTGCTTGCCTTCGAGTATGGTGGCCTTGTCTACCAGCTCACGGTAGTTGGTGAAGGTAGCCACCATTAGTCGCATACCCACTTCGTCATTGAGTCCCTCGAGAAACTTTTCACCGCTGCGGCATCTGTGGCCACATCATCCGGGGCATAGCGGGCTAACTTGTCGAACTCATCCACGTCTTGCCCACAATGCGGTTCTCCTGGCGTAAGTTGCGGAACTCACGCTTCTTCGCACTCATGGCTCCGGTGAAACATGAGCGGTGCGGAAGGCTCTTTGGGCCGATCCCACGTGATGGTGCCGATGGGATAAGTGGCGGTGTAGTTCTCCCACCAAGAAGCCGCAGGTCCATCAAGTTGATGTGCGGCAAAGCGCACCTTCTCTGCATCGGTGCATCCAACGGTGACTAACTCCTTCCGACCTTGCGGAGCCAATCATCGGCCACAATCGGCTCGGTCTTTGCTAGAGAACACCGCGGATTAAGCCTTAGGAACCGAGTCAAGTTGTCAGCGAGGGTGGTGGCGGTGGATTGTTGTTGTTGTTGTTCGGTTACGGATGAGCATCTGCATGAGGGCATTCTCACTGTCAATCACCGGGTGAGCTCCGTGAGGAAGTTGAGACCGGGTCACGTCTCGGAGGCATCTGGTGTTTTGGAGTGGATGAGAAAATTAGAATAGAACAATGGTCTAATGAGAAAATATCACTACCCATATGAATGCACAATCATAATCACACCAATCATTTATTCATTCCACTCAAACATGGTTCAATCTCGATTACAAAATATCTCACAACTAATCGAAAATAACGGCCTAACTGATCGACGGAAAATAAAATAACATGGTGGTCGGCTAAATGTCTTCATCAATAATCCTTGCGTCCTCTGGTGCGATGTCCTCCGGTGGGGCGTCCTCTGATGCGGCGCCTCCTCTTGCGGCTTTCTCCAGTGGAACTCCCTTCATAATCCTGATCATTGCTCACGAGAGGTCCGTCATCTCCACTCGGAAAAAGGTCCTCTCCCAGGTCCATCTTCTCCTCTAATGCGGCAACATCCATCTTCAGCTTGTCGACTCTCTCCATGAAATCCTTGAGATCAAGTCAAGTCTTTGTGTCTGTACCATCCCAAGATCATGCTGGCACTCACAGTACATTAATGAAATAATCAAAGTTCAATCACACCTGAATTTATTACACGGTTCTCATATCGAGTCTTTATTACAATAGAATAAATTCGCCAAGGCCAACTCATGAGAAATAAACTAAGTAAAGGCTGAGCGTAGAAGAATAGCGAGTCCATCCGACTCCAAAGGGCAATCGCTGGCGTGGATCGTAGCCTCACTCTCGATCGGAATACTCCTGCAACATAAGGCGTTGCGGTAGTGGTCAAGATTTTGAATATGCCGCAAGTCAAAGAGAGAACAACAATAAAATTACTAACACTATATGCAATTTGGTCATGGGGCTCTAAGTTTCATTGTTTTGCGAAAAAGCCAGTTTTTCCCTATAACAAGGACTTGTTTGCAATTACTACAAAATGTTGGTAGTTGTTGAGATGGTTCCACCAACCAATGTCTCATTCCCAATTATTAAATAGACCCCTCAATTAATTTATTAATTTTAGTTGAGATTTCCGAATACTTCCAAGTTCCAGAGGCTCAAATTGTCCGTAACCGGGAACACGGCTAACCGATTAGTTCTTCACTCTGCAGAGGTTTGCGCACTTTACCCGCAAGAATCGTTCCCACCTTTTAAGTCTTCGCACTTCATGGCGTTTGAAGACGGGACGAACGAAACAGGGTCTTCCGAAGAGTTCCTCCGCCACCGCCGCATCCATCCAATCCTACCGCTCTTCTACATCTCGTAGTACCGTCCGGCCGAGTCACAACTAGGGTTGACCAAGCCGAGCCCATAATGGCTTGCGTCCATGTAAGCTTCCTGGCCAATGGGGTATACATCCGTCTCTTCGTGGTGGGTGAAGCTTTCCGCAAGATGTCATGGCGCTTCTCCATGCATCCCGCCAACCACCGGGTTCTCCAGGTGCCCGTCGGCAAATCCTCCACCCAAAGAGTGAATTTTGAAGTCCATCTTGATCTTGAAGTCATGGGGTTGTCATCATCTTTGAATCTCACATCTCCCTTATGAATTCACTCAACCAACCCCGCTTCACGAGCATAGCAAAATAAACTACTTCGTCCGGTCATGGTAACAAGGGAATTGGTTCATCCTACCTCATGATACTACTCAAGTACATAACTTCAAAATTTCACCTACTACATGCATGGTGGGGAGGTATAATTCTAATGCAACAAAATCATAGGTATTATAAAGAAACATGATCAATGACTTGCCTTGCTGACGATCTTCGTAAGCTAGGGACTCGTGGTAGCAAGCTTCGCACTCCGGAAATTCTACGGAGGCAAACAACAATCATAATAAGCATATAGCATATGATCACTTACATAACAAACTTGCTAATATGAAACACACAAAACAATCGAATCAAAACCCAAAAGAAAACTCAAGAAATCCAACTCAAAGTTTTCCTACATCAAGCAACAATTAAAAATAGTTTTGCACTACAAATTTTTTCTTAATGTAACCTAAGCATGGGTTTATGCTACCTAATGTAAAAAGAATTCATCAAGCAACTAGGAGCAAAAAGAATCACCTTAAAATCTATTATAAAACTCCTATTAGGCCTAAAGCAAATTCTAGGAGGAAAAATAAAATAAAAGTTTTATTTATTATAAATAAAAGTTCATGCTCTAAAGTTACGTAAACTAACCTAGAATAATGTATCACATAGGAAAAATAAATTTGTTTGCTAATTAAAACAATAGGAAAAGCAGTAGCTAGTTAAATAATTAGGAATAACATGATCCCGGTTAAAACTATTTTTTTATTAATCCTAAAATGCCCAAATAAATTCCTACTTTAAGCAATGTCAAAACAAAGTTGTGACAAAAAGAATCATTAGAAAATAATATTCCTAACTCCTTTTATAGCAGATTTACTATTCTGCCTAAATCTAAAATAAAACAATTTTAAATAATTTTAACATGACTAATTATATTTTCTACTGAAACTACAATAAATTTGCAAACCAACAAAAAAGAATCACTTAAAAATATTAAGTAGATTAAAAGATATGAATTTTACAAAATCGAAACTATTACATTAAAAGCAGTAAAACTAAAAATAAAACTAAAACGAAAACCGGTAGCAATGGGCCTATCTAGCGCTCGGCGTAATATAACTAAATCGTGCCGAGGCTTTAAACCGCTTCGGGCCGGTCTAATAAATCCCTAACTAAACCGGAAATAAAACCGGTTCACTAAAACTAAACCTAAAATAAAACCGTACCCCTTCGGGCTTCTAATCTAAACCCTACGTTTAGATCTAGCATTGAGGAAAACTCCTGACTTCATGGTCGACGGCGGCGGCTGACTTTCGGCGACAGCAGCTCCGGCAACTCCGGTGGTCGGGGCAACAGCGGAGGTGTCCGTGGTCTTGAGGAGCAAGGGTTCGGTTGGTGGAGTCGGGAAGCTCGGGGATGGCCAGGCGGTCGGGCGGTGGCAATGATGGCGGCTCGGGAGTCTCGGCGGATTTCAGGCGAGGAGGTCAGGCGGGGAAGTGAGGAACCAGGCGGAGGAGTATTTATAGGGCACGACTTGGAGGAGGGGCGGTCGGGCGAGGAGATCGGGATGAGATCCGGGGATCTCGGATTCCCATGAGCCGGTGGCTGGCTTGAGGAGGAAGAAGGTGGTGGGGCCACGGTGAGGAGAGGGGGATCTGGACCTGGCCCAGAGGGGTTTTTCAATGGTTTGTTGTCATGCGCTGTCGGTCATTGGGTTGGCTATCATGCTCAAAGGGCCTCTACAATGGTCGGGTCAATGGTGGCGCCCGGCTTTTCCTTTTTTTTTGAATTAAAATAGAGAGAAAAAAATATAAAATATAAATATTTTATATAGGACATATATATAAAAAAATGATCAGGGAAATATTCACTATATTTTGAACATTTTTCCGAGGCAAAACTCAAACTTTATAAAATCATTTTCTAAAATTCCAAATAAAACTCAAATTTGAATTCAAACTTTTTGGCAATGTTTTTCCTCTGATATTTTTGGAGTGTCATGTTTACTCCTCTCATACTTTTTCTCAAGTATTTATCAGGCATAGTTTTGAAATAATTTCCACTGCCAAAATTTGAATTCAAATTACAACAACTCCAAAACTTCTGAAACTTCAAATGTCACTCAAATTCAAACAATATGCATAGATGCTTAGCTATAATTGTAAAACATTCCAAATAGGAAATTTGGGATGTTACAAAAGCATTAACACTTAGTGAATACATGAACTCCTCAAACTACGGCCATCACCGGGAGTGGTCCCGATTATTGTCACTTCGGGGTTGCCGGATCATAACACATAGTAGGTGACTATTGACTTGCAAAATAGGATCAAAAACTCACATATATTCATGAAAAAATAATAGGTTCAGATCTGAATTCATGGCACTCGGGCCCTAGTGACAAGCATTAAGCATAGCAAAGTCATAGCAACATCAATCTCAAAACATAGTGGATACTAGGGATCAAACCATAACAAAACTAACTCGATTAGATGATAAATCTCATCCAACCCATCACCATCCAGCAAGCCTACGATGAAATTATTCACGCACGGCGGTGAGCATCATGAAATTGGTGATGGAGGATGATTGATCATGACGACGGCGATGGATTCCCCTCTCTGGAGCCCCGAATGGTCTCCAGATCAGCCCTCCCGAGAGAGCTTAGGGATTGGCGGCGGCTCCTTATCATAAAACGCAAAGAATCCTTCTCTCCGATTTTTTCTCCCAGAACATGAATATATAGAGTTGGAGTTGAGGTCGGTGGAGCCTCAAGGGGCCCACGAGACAGGGGGGCGCGCCCCCCACCCTCATAGACAGGGTGTCGACCCCCTGGTGTTGATTCTTTCGCCTGTATTTTTGATATATTCCAAAAATATTCTCCATGAAGTTTCAGGTCATTCCGAGAACTTTTTTTCTACACAAAAATAACACTGATACGTCTCCAACGTATTTATAATTTTTGATTGCTCCGTGCTATATTATCTACTGTTTCGGGCAATATTGGGCTTTATTTTCCATTTTTATATTATTTTTGGGACTAACCTATTAACCGAAGGGCCAGCACAGAATTGTTGTTTTTAGCCTATTTCAAAGAGTTTCAAGAAAAGGATATCAAACGGAGTCCAAAAGACACGAAACTCCACGGAACCTATTTTTGGACCAGAAGAAACCCATGGAGTACGGAAGCTCACCGGGGAGTCAGGCGCCCACGAGGGTGGGCGCGCCCACCCCACAGGCGCCCTACCTCGTGGCCACCGGGAAGTCCACCGACGCATTCTCCTGCACCCATATATACTCGCACTCCTAAAACTTCCGTAGCGGAGATTAGATCAAGTTCCTCGCCCGCCAAGCCTCTGTAGCCACGAGAAATCAATCTCGGCCCTCTCCGGCCACTGAGGGGGCCATCATCAACAGTGGCCATAGAGGAGTATCCGGAGGGGTCTTCATCATCATGAAGGCCAAGGACCAGAGGGTGGAGGCCATGGAGGAGGAAGCGCAAGGGGGAGAACATCTCCTCCTCTCTTCCGGTGGCACCGGAGTGCCATCGGGAGGGGAATCATCGCCACGGTGATCGTCTTCATCAACATCACCATCTTCATCACCATCATCATCTCTTTTATGCGGTCCACTCTCCCGTACACCGTTGTAATCCCCTACTTGAACATGGTGCTTTATGCCACATATTATGATCCAATGATGTGTTGCCATCCTATGATGTTTTGAGTAGATATCTTTTGTCTTTGGGTTGATTGATGATCTAGATTGGTATGAGTTGTATGTTTTATTTTGGTGTCATTCCTATGGTGCCCTCCGTGTCGCCAAGTAAGCGTGAGGGATTCCTTCTGAGGGTGTTGCAATACGTTCATGGTTCGCTTATAGTGGGTTGGTGAGTGGTGAAACACAAACCCGAGTAAGAGGGATTGTTGCGTATGGGAATAAAGAGGACTTGATGCTTTAATGCTATGGTTGGGTTTTACCTTAATGATCTTTAGTAGTTGCGGATGCTTGCTAGAGTTCCAATCATAAGTGCATATGATTCAAGTAGAGAAAGTATGTTAGCTTATGCCTCTCCCTCATATGAAACTGCAATAGTGATTACCGGTCTTGTTAATAATTGCCTAGGACAATTCCGCACACCGATCCACCATTATTCCACACTCGCTATTTATATTATTTAGTAATATATTCTAACTTTATGATAACATCACCTACTTTTATGTTTTAGCTCTCCGATATCATGCAAAGTTATCCTCTTCATTTCCACAACGTAGTTTTATTTCCCGTTGCTTGTTGGAAGTAAACGTTTGGTGCACGTAAAGTCGTATAAGTGGTAGATAGGGCTTGAGAGAATATTGATCTTACCTTTAGCTCCTTGTGGGTTCGACACTTCATACTTATCACTTCCACCTTTGAAAAGTGCTACGATGATTCCTTGCGCTCGGGGATTATCAAGCTCTTTTCTGGCGCCGTTGTCGTCGAGCAATAGCGTGGGGTTGATATTCTCGTGTGTGCTTGTTTGCTTTCTTCACTGAGTAGATTTTGTTTTTTCTTTTTGTTTATGATTATTTGTGGGTGAAACATACAAAAAAATTAAAAATGAAAATACAAAAAATTATTACTTGCCTCTCATGCCTAAAAAGTTTTTCAAAAACAGAAGTGATTGGAAGGTTTTGCATTGAAGAAGTGAGGGTCGACCTTGAGCACTTGAGCTCATGCTCACGGAAACTATGTAGAATTTTTCATGGAAGTTTCTCTGTAAATAATTATCCCCTTGTATATATTCATTGTATTATAAAAATAATGTGCCAAGCTTTGGTTTTAGGATGATTAGATTGTTTGTTCACTATGTGCAAAACAAAAAGCGAAACTTTGGGTCAGAGTCGTGAATTTACATTTTTCTTTGGAAAGCCAAATGGGTCTCAAACTTTTTCACATTACTTATGTACAAATTTTTCAAATTTTCAAATTTAGTTTATAATTTTAGGAGTTACGTAAGTTTGGCAAACTTCCAGTTACTCTGCATTACATTTTTTAATGATTACATTTTTGTGTGTGTTGTTTGCTTATTTCGATGAATCTATGAGTAGTATCGGAGGGTATGAACCATAGAGAAGTTGGAATAAGGTAGATTTAACATCAATACAAATAAAGAATGAGTTCATTACAGTACCTAAAGGTAGTGATTTGCTTTATTACACTAACGGATCTCACAAGTTTTTGTTAAAGTTTTGTGTGGATGAAGTGTCCGAAGGTCGAGGAGCTATCAATATGAGAAGAATAAAGAGAGGCAAGAGTTCAAGCTTTGGGATGCCCAAGGCACCCCAATTAAATATTTCAAAGTATACTCAAGCATCTAAGCTTGGGTATGCCCCGGTTGGCATCCCATCTTTCTTCTTCAACAAATATCGGTATACCTCGGTTTCTGTTTTGTTCACATGATTTGTGTCCTTTGTGTTTTTCCTTTTCTTCAAGAACCATGCTAGCATGAGATGGCCCTTCATTGATTTATAGAATACTTCATGTGCTTCACTTAAATCTTTTAAGTATGATCTTATAGAATTACTCTTTGTGCTTCACTTAAATCTTTTGAGTATGGTTTTATAGAATGCTTCATGTGCTTCACTTATACATTTTGAGTTTGGATATTGGTCAGTTGTAGAATGCTCTATGAACTTCACTTATACCTTTTCGAGTATGAATAATACTATCAATTAAAGTGGGTTTGGAAGAGTGTTAACTTTAGGAATTAGTGATCCCACTATTTTGGAGGATGTTGAAATCTTAGTGTGATATTTACGAAAGTGGATTCGGAAGAGTGTCAACTTTAGCTAGTAATGATTTCACTATTTCGGAAGAGGTTCCAATTGAGTATGAGAAAAAATTTGCTATCCATGATACTACTGAAAATTATTATGAGGGAGGAATACATGCTTGTAGGAGTTGCAATAATATTAAGTTTCCTCTCCATGTGCTTAAAGTTTTGAAGTTATACTTGTTTTGCCTTCCTATGCTAGTTGATTCTTGCTCCCATAAGTTGTGTGCTCACAAAATTCCTAGGCATAAGAAGTGTGTTATATTTAAATATGCTAGTCATATTCTTCAAGATGCTTTCTTTGTGTTTCAATTCCTATCTTTAAAATGAGCATCATTGAAATCATCATGCCTAGCTAAAAGGCATTAAAGAAAAGCGCTTGTTGGGAGAAAATCCTTTTACCCTTACTGTTTTTGTGTGTTATATGATCAAGCTACTGTAGTAATCATGTTTTATATCTTTTGTTTCAATAAAGTGCCAAGTAAGACCTTTGGGAAGACTCGGGTGAAAGTTAATGTGATCTTCTTTGTAAAAAATAGAAACTTTGCGCTCACGAGAATAGATGTCATTTTTCTGTAAGAGTGCTTTTGAGTTGATTATTTTTTGCGTAAGATTAATAGACAAATTCCTCACGTCCACTAATTTATTTCATAATTTTTGGAGTAGCGTAAATATGGTTATTGTTCAGATCATTACAGACTGCTCTGCTTTACGACAGATTCTGCTTTTCATTGCATAGTCTGCTTGTTTTCTAGTTTCTATGGCTTATATTTCTCAATATAATTTGTAGAAATGATATGGTACAATAGGCATTGTGTGAAAACAATTATGAACCTTGTCTTTGTCAAGACCAAAGTGAATGGTTTGCTCTTTATCATACTAACCTATCTCACGAAGTTTGGCTAAGTTTTGTGTGATTGAAGTTTTTAAGTTTTGGGTGAGATATCGATATGAGGAGAATAAGGAGTGGAAAGACCCTAAGCTTAGGGATGCCCAAGGCACCCCAAGGTAATATTCAAGGAACACTCAAGCGCCTAACCTTGGGGATGCCCCGGAAGGCATCCCCTCTTTCGTCTTCAAAACTATCGGTATACTTTACTCGGAGCTATATTTTTATTCATCACATAATATGTGTTTTGCTTGGAGCGTGTTTTCAATTTTACTTTCTGTTTGAATAAAATCATTGGATCTGAAATATTGAATGAAAAAGAATCCTCCCATGGCTAGTTAATTATTTGACTACTCAGTGTTCTTCACTCATATCTTCTGGAGTAGTTTGTCACTTGCTCATGTGCTTCATGTATATCCTATGAGTAAATGGTTGAATAAATTGAATGTCATAAATCTGAACTTGTATATGTTTCATTTTCTTATAACATGGTTAGTGATGACTTCACACATAGAAAGTATGAGGCATAAAAGTTGTTGAGAATTGACAAACGTAGTTTTGGTCATCGTTGCAATTAATAGAAAGTAATAAGGAAAGAGAGGTTCACATACAAATATATTATTTTGGACATCTTTTATGATTGTGAAGCACTCATTAAGCATGACATGCTAAAAGAGTTGACGTTGGACAAGGAAGACAACGTAATGGTTCATGTTTTCCGACATCTCAGTTAAAGTATATTGGCATTGACCTTCCAAACATGTTGAGCTTGCCTTTCTCCCTCATGCTAGCCAAATCCCTTGCACCAAGTAGAGATACTACTTGTGCTTCCAAATACCGTAAACCCGCTTTTGCCATGAGAGTCCACCATACCTACCTCTGGATTGAGTAAGATCCTTCAAGTAAGTTGTCATCGGTGCAAGCAATAAAAATTGCTCTCTAAATATGCATGACTTATTAGTGCAGAGAAAATAAGCTTTGTACGAACTTGTTGTGGAAGTAATAAAAGCGACAGACTGCATAATAAAGGTCCACATACAAGGGGCAATATAAAGTGATGTTCTTGTGCATCAACCCTAAAATGCGCATGACAACCTCTTCTTCCCTCTGCGAAGGGCCTATCTTTTACTTTATGTTTTTACTTTATGCTTGAATAAAGGTGACCCTCACCATTCCCTTTTTCATTTTATCCTTTGCCAAGCTCCTTGTATTTGAAAGATCATGATATATATATATCCAATTGGATGTAAGTTAGCATCGGCTATTATTGTTGACATCACCTAAAGGTGAATACGTTGGGAGGCAACACAATAAGCCCCTATCTTTCTCAGTGTCCATTTGAAACTCCATAACCACAAGTATTGCGTGAGTGTTAGCAATTGTAGAAGACTATATGATAGTTGAGTATGTGGACTTCTTTGAAAAGCTCTATTCTTGTTTCGATGTTATGATAAATTGCAATTGCTTCAATGATCGAGATTATAGTTTGTTAGTTCTCAATGAATTTTCTGAACCATGCTTGACATTGTGAATAGATTGTTACTTGATCATGAAAAGTTTTATGAGATAAGCTACTATTATGACACATAATGATGCTAGAAAAAGTGATTGGAATTATCATTAATCAAACTTAAGCACTTACTAGCATTCCGCATAAAAATTATCTTTTTATCATTTACCTACTCGAGGACGAGCAGGAATTAAGCTTGGGGATGCATGATACATCTTCAACGTATCTATAATTTTTTATTGCTCCATGCTATATTATCTACTGTTTCGGGCAATATTGGGCTTTATTTTCCACTTTTATATTATTTTTGGGACTAACCTACTAACCGGAGGCCCAAATTTAGAATTTTTTAGCCTATTTCAAGAGTTTCAAGAAAAGGAATATCAAACGGAGTCCAAAAGACACGAAACTCCACGAAACCTATTTTTGGACCATAAGAAGCCCATGGAGTACCTGGGAAGCTCACCAGGAGTCCCGGCGACCACGAGGATGAGGGCGGCCCCCTACCTCATGGCCACGGAAGTCCACCGACGCACCTCCTGCACCCATATATACTCTCGTACCCTAAAACTTCCGAGCGGAGATTAGATCGGAAGTTCCACCGCCGCAAGCCTCTGCAGCCCACGAGAAATCAATCTAGGCCCTCTCCGCACCTGCCGAGGGGGCCATCATCACCGATGGCCATAGAGGAGTATCCCGAGGGTCTTCATCATCATGAAGGCCAAGGACCAGAGGGTGGAGGCCATGGAGGAGGAAGCACAAGGGGAGAACCTCTCCTCCTCTCTTACGGTGGCCGGAGTGCCATCGGGAGGAATCATCGCCACGGTGATCGTCTTCATCAAGATCACCATCATCATCACCATCATCATCTTTTTACGCGGTCCACTCTCCCGCATAATCGATGTAATCCCCTACTTGAACATGGTGCTTTATGCCACATATTATGATCCAATGATGTGTTGCCATCCTATGATGTTTTGAGTAGATATCTTTTGTCTTTGGGTTGATTGATGATCTAGATTGGTATGAGTTGTATGTTTTATTTTGGTGTTGTCCTATGGTGCCCTCCGTGTCGCGCAAGCGTGAGGGATTCATTTGTAGGGTGTTGCAACACGTTCATGATTCGCTTATAGTGGGTTGGTGAGTGACTGAAACACAAACCCGAGTAAGAGGGATTGTTGCGTATGGGAATAAAGAGAACTTGATGCTTTAATGCTATGGTTGGGTTTTACCTTAATGATCTTTAGTAGTTGCGGATGCTTGGTAGAGTTCCAATCATAAGTGCATATGATCCAAGTAGAGAAAGTATGTTAGCTTATGCCTCTCCCTCATATGAAACTGTAACAGTGATTACCAGTCTTGTTAATAATTGCCTAGGACAATTCCGCACACCGATCCACCATTATTCCACACTCGCTATTTATATTATTTAGTAATATATTCTAACTTTATGATAACAGCACCTACTTTTATGTTTTAGCTCTCTGATATCATGCAAAGTTATCCTCTTCATTTCCACAACGTAATTTTATTTCCCGTTGCTAGTTGGAAGTAAACGCTCAGTGCACGTAGAGTCGTATCAGTGGCAGATAGGGCTTAAGAGAATATTGATCTTACCTTTAGCTCCTTGTGGGTTCGACACTCCATACTTATCACTTCCACCTTTGAAAAGTGCTATGATGATTCCTTGCACTTGGGGATTATCAAACACCATGGCAGTTCTGTTGAAAACAGCGTCAGTCCAGGTTAGTTCCATTCAAATCATGCAAGTTAAAGTCCAAAACAAGGGCAAAAGTGTTTGGAAAAGTAGATACGATGGAAACGTATCACACACCCACTTAGTTTTCTTTTGAGCTTTCATAAACTTATAGCTCTAGTGCATCCATTGCATGGCAATCCCTACTCTCACATTGATATCTATTGATGGGCATCTCCATAGCCTGTTGATACGCCTAGTTGATTGAGACTATCTCCTTTTTTGTCTTCTCCACAACCATCATATTCTATTCCACCTATAGTGTTATGTCCATGGCTCACACTCATGTATTGCGTGAAAGTTGAAAAGGTTTGAGAACATCAAAAGTATGAAACAATTGCTTGGCTTGTCATCGGGGTTGTGCATGATTTGAAAATTTTGTGTAATGAAGATGGAGTATAGCCAGACTATATGATCTTGTAGGGATAACTTTCTTTGGCCATGTTATTTTGAGAAGTCATAATTGCCTTGTTAGTATGCTTGAAGTATTATTGTTTTTATGTCCATATTAAACTTTTGTTTTAAATCTTATGGATCTGAACATTCATGCCACAATAAAGAAAATTACATGGATAAATATGTTAGGTAGCATTCCACATCAAAAATTTTGTTTATCATTTACCTACTCGAGGACGCGCAGGAATTAAGCTTGGGGATGATTGATATGTCTCCAATGTATCTATATTTTTTATTGTTCCATGCTATTATGTTATCTGTTTTGGATGTTATATATGCATTTAATATGCTATTTTATATTTTTTGACTAACTTATTAACCTAGAGGCCAGTGCTATTTTTTGTTTTTTTCTTGTTTTTGAGCTTTGAAGAAAAGGAATACCAAACGGAATAAAACTTCACGATGATTTTTCTTGGACCAGAGGACACCCAAGAGACTTGGAGTTCAAGTCAGAGGAGCCAGAAGGCGGCGACAAGGGTGGAGGGCGCGCCCAGGGGGTAGGGCGCGATCCTACCTTGTGGGCCCCTCGTGACCCCCCTGGCCTAGTTCTGCCTCCTATATATTCACATATATTTCCAAAACACCAGAAGCATCCACGAAAACACTTTTCCACCGCCGCAATCTTCTGTTCCTGTGAGATCCCATCTTGGGGCCTTTTCCGGCATCCTACCAGAGGGGGATTCGATCACGGAGGACATCTACATCAACCCTATTGCCCTTCCGATGAAGCGTGAGTAGTTTACCACAGACCTACGGGTCCATAGCTAGTATCTATATGACTTCTTCTCTCTCTTTGATTCTCAATACCATGTTCTCCTCGATGTTCTTGGAGATCTATCTGATGGGATCCCATGTTCTCCTCGATGTTCTCCTCGATCTTCTTTTGCGGTGTGTCTGTCGAGATCCGATGAATTGTGGATTTATGATCAGCTTATCTATGAATATTATTTGAATCTTCTCTGAATTCTTATATACATGATTTGGTATCTTTGTATTTCTCTTCGAACTATCGGTTTGGTTTGGCCAACTAGATTGGTTTTTCTTGCAATGGGAGAAGTGTTTAGCGTTGGGTTCAATCTTGCGGTCCTCACCCAGTGACAAAGTAGGGGTAGCGAGGCACGTATTGTATTGTTGCCATCAAGGATAAAAAGATGGGGTTTACATTATATTACTTGAGTTTATTCCTCTACATCATGTCATCTTACTTAAGGCATTACTCCGTTCTTTATGAACTTAATGCTCTAGATGCATGCTGGATAGCGGTCGATGTGTGAAGTAATAATAGAAGATGTAGGCAGGAGTCGGTCTACTTGACACGGACGTTATGCCTATATTGCATAATCATTGCCTTGGATATCGTCATAACTTTGCGCTTTTCTATCAACTAGCAAAGTGGCCCGCTCAATGCGCGAGCTAGAATTTTGTGAAGTCTGAAATAGGAAAAAATTATTTCGTTTATCCAAGGAAGATTGAAACCAAATGTGATGACATTGACAAATATAAGACTCCGACAAACTTAGTTTTGTCTCACGTATGATTAATTTTTGATCAATATATAAATATATGTTATCCATTTATCATTTTCCTTATAATTATGTATGACATGCTAATTATTTTTTATGATCAATTGCATTGTGCAAATTATATTTGTAGCATTTTCCCATCATTTTTTATCATGTTCCATCTTTTTTTTCTTTAAACACCAGTTTGATAGTTCTCATTGTTTCGTGTAAGTCATATGTAATTTTGCCAACGCTATGCAAGATTGACATATTAATTTTTATTTTAGTAACTTTTCAATTGTAGTGTTTTTTTAATTGCTCTATGAAATTAGAGTTCATTTTTGTAGGTTATATATCCATTCATTTTGGGTATTAGTTTCCATGATCATTTTATTTAGGTATGTTAAGAAAGGTGCATTAAGCAGGACCAATGCTGGCTCATTTTTTCAAATTAGTAAAGTTTGGCATAACATTGTCCACACGTCCCCAAAAATGGCGTCCATACAACTTCCCTCAAAAAGTATTGTCCACGCTTCGTATATAACGACAGTGGTTTCATGGGTACCACCAGGCTAATCCTTCACTTTTGCCTTTCTGAACTATTCTTTTCTTCTTGATAGCTCCCAACCATGGATGTAGCTAAGCTAGCTTTGATCTACGTCGTGAGAGGATAACTTTGAAGGGTCGCCTAGTTTCCCTTCTTGGTGGCCCTGCCTGAGTAAAGTCTGTTTTAAACCTTGAACTCGTAGAGTTCGTCGGAATCGAACCCCGACCTACAAATCCCTGAAATCGGTATCCTGACCTCTGGGATCCCGGTCAATATCAACCTTGCATCCACCCTAGAGCTGTTTGTGGCATTGAAAAAAAATCTATCCCGGTCGGGATTACTAGGTTCTCTAATTGACTCAGCGGCCCTACACGTCATATCCATCTTCGTCTCTGCTACTATTGTGTCGAGCTGCCCGAGCGATTTACGCGACCACGACATGCATGCCCCAAAGTCTCCCTTGCCCGTGCGACGATGCTCACCACGGCAACACGTTCTTGTGGTTTCACGTCTTCAGTTTAGCTCGTCGTGCTGAATTTTAGTCAAGCTAGCGACGATGCTCATGGCGGAACAGCGTGCCGGCCAGGTGTGCGCGCAGGTCCAGCGTGCGTTGTGCCGCCGGCCTTTGCTCCACATGCCGCTCTACGTGTCCACAGCGTGTGCATCGCCAAGTTTCGTCAGTACAGATCGATCAAGGCCAGCGGCGGTGTATAAGTTGCTATATACGTGAGGTCGTGAGCTAGATACTGAAAAATCCATCCACCTGCTTGCGGCTTGCCTACTTCAAAGCCAGCTTCTATGTGAAAGTACGCCGCCTAACCCATCGCATCGTTTAAGTCAACTAGCATCATAGCTTAGTGTTCGCCGAAGAGTACTCGGCGACGATTCGGCGTCTTGGTGTTGTGCGTGTTCACCCACGATGTCATGCGCCAGCAAGGTCACCGTCTCGTACAATCCGTTTCTCACAATCAACGCCGCGGTTTGCGCTGCGCCTATACATCGCCAAACCACATGGTTGCGGACGATGTGATAGATCGATAGCCGAGGGATCGGAGCACGAAGCCGAGCAGGCCACAGAGCTGCATAGCGCAGCGTCGCGCCCTTCCTGCTGGCCATCATCACCATGACGGAGGTCGCCGGCACGCGGGTCCGCCGCCTCGGCCCAGCGGCTCGCGCCGCCCCGCGCTCTCCCACATGGCCACATTCCCGACGTGCAGACATTTTCCACCGCGTCGGCACGCACCGGCCACCTCCACGTCATGCGCGCCATCGCAAGCCGCCCCCTCGCAGCTCCGGTTCTTCCTCTCAGGTGTCACGTCTCGCCACAAGAGCTGCCGCCGGTCACGTCGTGCTCTGTATGGAGCGAACCTCCATGGATGCCCCCACGCGAACCATGCAGACTAAGAAAAACGCCAGAACCAGGCGCCCTCCATGCGGACCTTCATAGATTCCAGCGGTACAGCACAGGCTCTGGTTTCAGGAGAGAGAGGGGGAAGGGGATTGGGGTAGAAGATGGATATGACATGTGGGGCAAGGATGTCAGTGAAAGTAGCTTGTGATCCCGGGCGGGATGGATCTTTTCCCGGTGCGCCAAACTGGTCCAGGGTTAAAACAGACTTTACTCGCCCTGCCTTGCACACACTCACCGGCTGGGGTCTGGTGTATGGCCATGGGTTGAACTTCTATGGAGACTTTTGTTTGCCCCTCGTGTGCATCGTCGATCTCCCTGAGGGGTAGGGTCATGCGTGGGAGGATGCGATCTCGTTGAAATTGGGGCTGCTTAAGCCGCCAGCTTCCATGGAGGTGATGAGCTACCTTCAGTCTTGCGTGAGTGTGTGGTTCTTGGGGCCGTTGTTGTCTCCTAGTTCCGACCTGGTTGTGTTGTCGCTGTCCCAAAGTAAGGCGGACCGGAAAGTAGTCTTCATCCATGACAGCGGCTCCCTTCCCTTCATCCTTTTTTGTCATTGTATGGTTAACTAATATAATTGACCAAGTTTTTTTTCATAATTTTGTTATTATTTGTTAGCAACATCTTTATGTGCCTCAAGTAATGTGCTAATCTTTTTTGTTTCAAGTAACATTGTAATTTATTTGGACGGAAAATACTAAGGTGGCATTGAGTACTTTGGCTCCGGTTCTATTGCATCTGGCATCATGGAAATATTCTAGTAAAATTGGCGATTATTTTTGTGAGTCTATGATATTCTTATAAAAGGCAAGAGTAAATTTCACCTTGGAATTTACTTCCTTTTTATTTCCTTCACCTGCAATACAATGATATTCAATTGTTTTCAAGTAACTTTACCTACATTTAATAAATAGACGATGTAATGCAGTAATATGTACCATTGGTGCGTGATGGTGTCCTGGAGCAGAGAAGAACCTCATTAGCAGCAGCATACCAACACGCATGTTGTCCATATGTCGTACTTTCTCTAATAAAATCAAACAAAATCCGATCATTCATCTCAAATCTTGTCTCGTAGAGAACTCTTAAGGTTCTTACTAACATAAAAAGCAATATTGTTCGATCACAGTCGATGCCTAAAATTCTTCAAATTGTGGGAGTCACTTAGATTATTCAAGAAAAAGGAATTCTATGCTCGCACCTGAAATAAGTATAGTACCACATTGTAGTATATACATAGATTTTATGCCATGGCTTTATAACCCAATTAACTATTAGAATATGTTGACAATGTTCAGGATCTACGTAGTACATAATGATGTAATATCACTAACAATTATGCTAGAGGTTTGGAACCATGCAGAAATAATTGAATGTCTACAGTTAGGCACGGAATTGTAGTTGGTGACTCAAGATTTATCTGAAAGCTATTTGCATATCAGGCATATCTAACGAATTTAAATTTACTTCAGAAAGACATATTACATTGTGAATCTAAATATTAGGCGTCATGATTTCTTATATGGCATGCCTCCTGCTCATGTACATATATTTAATATCATAAGTGAATGGTTGAAACTGAAAACTTGACCATTATGTAAGACAAAACAAAGATAAACAATGTAACTTGGTCCCATTAAGGAACAATGGACCTTATGTGTCCACCTGAACAGTTGTTCCATCAATATTACGACACAGTTTATTGATGACTCATAAGATACCACTAAGCATGGAACCGAATGTAAGGCATTGTATACTCACAGATATTTCTAAAAAAAAATATGTAGCCTACTATCGCAATGGCGTACGTGTCTTCACATACACTTCTATATACACTGCAATCTATTGTGACACAAAAAACAGAAATAATAATTGTTCATGGAGGAACATCATGCATAAATAGTATTATGCATCTCTCTAAAGTGATTTGCTTCCTTAAATCGAGTAGATGGATCCCAATTTGATTACCTAGTAAAGTACTAAATGGAAGTAATCGTCATTAGATTATATATTAACAAACATATATACATGATTAGATAAAATTTGAGCAGATAAATATCATGCATAAATAGTAATTTTAGTACATGGAAGTATGTCTTAGAAATACACTTAAATCTCTAGCTTGAAACAACTGACGTCAAAACTATTGGAATGGCTCTATACAACAACCTCGTTGCAAAAGTTATGATTGCCATAGCTGAACACATAAACAAAAATTCACGTGGCATACACACCTTTGCTTATGTTGTTGACTGGGCCTCTTCTCTGTAGTATTTAGAAAAGAAATTAATCAACTGACAAAAATAAAGATGCGTGCATGGTAGGTAAACGTACATATATAAAATCTTTTTCACCTGGCTCGGCCAACGCAATCAATATAATCAGCCAATCTTTTTGACATCTGTCGATGTTGTTGTTATTTAGCTACATGATTATGATGTAGATCCGTGTCTTTATCCGGCCTGGTGATTGGACAATGAGCCGGCGAAAACCAATCTATATCAATCGTCCACTTGATTATTGAGCGAAGGGCCAGTGAACACCAAGTTATATCAAAGAACTGAAAAGAAAAACTGTTGTCAAAATAATATAATGTCATGATTTACGGAGAAAATGATAATAGTGATTATCATGTAGGGTGATATATGGTGTTACAATTATTGCATACAAAAATATAGGTTCTGACAATACGTGAGGACATGGAAGAGGATTTCCTACTTTGACGTTGGAGTTTGGTTAACTCTCTCTCTCACGTGAGCACCATCCTGTGTTGATTCTTTTTTCCAAAAATCACATATATTCCAAAATAAATCTCTGCAAATTTTTATCGCGTTTGGGCTTTATTTGATATGGATATTCTGCGAAACAAAAAACATGCAAAAAACAGGAACTAGCATTGGGCACGGGATCAATATGTTAATCCTAAAAATAATATAAAATATTGCCAAAAGAATATGAAATTTGTAAAATATTGGCAAGAAACAATCAAAAATTATAGATACGATGAAGACGTATCAGTTACAAATGACGTTTGAGCAACCGCAAAGTCCATCGTTCAGTAAGAAGTGATTATGATACTCTCGTGGTCTATGGAACTAAAGCATACATTAACTCTTCGTGTTATATCAATAGACTTGTGACGACTACATCTGAAAGTATAACAAACAAGTTGGGTCTATTCGATATGATCGTTCTTCTAACATCATACCCACAATGTTGTTTTTGGATTATCATTACACTTAACAATATCCCAAGATCTGGAAAAACATGAAAACATACCGTTTATCATTTCACACGTACTTATCATTCCACTTGAGCTAGTCCTAGAAGCAAGACTAGGAATTAGGTTGTACCGTTTATCGTTCCACACGCGCTTATGAGTTTTCCTTTGAATCATGTAATCCAGAATCATAGCAGTTATAACATGGAACATAAACTCTTAATTATAAACATGGAAATAAATAATACAATATTATTTCCACTAGGTCATATTTCAACCATTTGGGTCAACGCCATGGACCGTTACTTGGCTTAGTACCCGGCGAGTGGGGACGCTTAAAATGCTGATGGGTGGGTGATACGTCTCCGTCGTATCTATAATTTTTGATTGTTTCATGCCAATATTCTACAACTTTCATATACATTTTATAATATTTTTGGGACTAACATATTGATCTAGTGCCTAGTGTCAGTTCCTATTTGTTGCATGTTTCTTGTTTCACAGAATATCCATATCAAACGAAGTCCAAACGTATTACAATTTACGGATATTTATTTTGGAATATAAGTGGATTTTTTGAAAGAAGAATCAACGCAAAACGATGCTCGTGGGCCCCATGAGGCACCAGGGCGTGCCCAGGGGGTAGGGCGCGTCGTAGTGCCTCATGAGCCCCTCGTAAGGCGGTTATAGCCATTCTTTCGCCGCAAGAAATATAATATTTGGGAAAAATCATGTAAAAGTTTCAGCCCAATCGGAGTTACGGGTCTCCGGGAATTTAAGAAACGGTTTTTGGCCAGAAAATGGGAACGCGAAACAGAAGAGAATAAAGACAAATATCCAACCTCAGAGGGGCTCCTGCCCTCCGGGAGCCATGGAGACCATGGACCAGAGGGGAAACTCTCCTCCCATCTAGGGGGGAGGGCAAGGAAGAAGAAGGGGGGCTCTCCATGTCCTATGCTGCCCTCCATGTCGCACAAGCGTGTGGGATCCCCGCTGTAGTGTGTTGCAATACGTTCATGATTCGTTTATGGTTGGTGGCTAGAGTTATAGAAGCTTACACCCGAGTAAGGGGGTTGTTGCGTATGGGAGTAAAGAGGACTTGATACTTAATGCTATGGTTGGGTTTTACCTTAATGATCTTTAATAGTTGCGGATGCTTGCTAGAGTTCCAATCATAAGTGCATATGATCCAAGTTGAGAAAGTATGTTAGCTCATGTCTCCCCCTCATATAAAATTACACTAGTTATCGAATGCCTATGAAAAAAAATACTTCTCTTTTGTTGTAAAAATCTTTCTACTAACCAACTAACTATTACTCCATCCGTTCCATAATGTAGTGCCTATAGTTTTTTGCAAAAGTCAAACATTATAAACTTTGACCATATTTATAGAGAAAAGTGGGTACATCTAGAATACCAAATGCACATCATTGGATACGTCGTGAGTTATATTTTTAGAATGTACATGTTTGGTATTGTAGGTATAGACAATTTTCTCTATACACTTGGTCAAAGTTGGCAAAGTTTGACTTCCACAAAAATCTATAGGCACTACATTGTGGAATGGAGGGAGTATTATCTTGCAAAGTACTTCTAGTTTTATTCTTGAAAGTAGTTCTAGCATTACACCTACAAAGTACTTCTAGTTTCATACTTGTTCTAGGTAAAGCAAGAGTTAATTGGGCGTAGAGTTGTATCGGTGGTCGATACAACTTGAAAAGAATATAAATTCCACCTTTAGCTCTTCGTTGGGTCTGACACTCTTATTTATCGAAAAAACTACAATTGATCCCCTATACTTTTGGGTTATCAATGGGTCCTTTTAAGACAACTGGGATGCTCATTACAGGTGGGACATGCCAAGATTCAAACCCTTTGACCGTTATTTCACCGCCCCATTATCAAAAGGCTGAAATTGAAAACCAAGTTAAAGATCTTGTTAACAACATTATCAGGTTCAGTCAAAGCCCTCTCGTATCCCCTACTATATTGGCTAGAAAGAAGGTCAGTTCATTCGCTCTTTGCAATGATTTTAGGATAGTCACTATCAAAAACAAAATTCCTATATCTTTTATTAAAGATTTGTTGGATGAATTGCATGGGCCTAGATATCCTCCAAAATTGACTTTAAGGGTGATTACTATCAAATCGGGATGAATGACAGGACATACAAAAAACATCATCCGGGACATCATCTGGACATTATGAATGTATGGTCATGCCATTTGACTTATCAAACGCTACTGGGAGATCTCAAGCTCGCATGAACAAGATTTTTGTTCCCCACATTAAGAGATTTTTTTCTTTGATGACATATTGATATACAACAAGAACTAAAAGGAGCACATGGAACACTTAGAAGTGGTCTAGCTTTACTAGAAGAACATACATTGGTTCCAAAACTCTCTAAACTAGATGATACCCCGCGTGTTGCTGCGGGACTTTGCGCTTTCCATGAGTAGATTCAAAGAAAAGCATTAACTGTACAAATGAATAGAAAATACAGCTTCAAATGTTGAACAATACATTTACATTTTAGATGTTGATTTTGGGAGATCCAATGGAATATTGATATTAAATTTGAAGTGTTAACGAACATATTTTAAGAGCATTTAAGTAATTCCAGTACACTTGGTTAGCCTATAGTCGCTCCAAATGAGGCATTTGTTCACCTACAAAAAAGTTCCAATTTGTGTGGCCAAAACTTAACAATTGGAAAATAAAGTATTGCATATGATAGTACAGGTAAAGCACACCTGAGAAGTGAGCTGAGATATATGTTCCAAACATTCAGAGAGGCATCATGAATAGCGTACATCGATATAGTTCTTTTAATTGCTAAAGAAGCAGTAATGTACATAAGCAAAACTAAATTTTATTTATGTATACTGGCATGATAACTTCTTTGAAAAGCTTGTACATGTAGCTTGTACCTTGTCTAGAAATCCCTACTCAGATGATTTTCTCTTTTTCATTCGGAGCAACAATTAGAACTTGTGTTGTGCTTGGCATTCTTGTTTATTCGAAGAAACTTAAATGAGAGAATAGACTTTACTCTGAACATTTTGGTTCATAGCAACTCCATTAAGATCACCGATGAGTGAAAGCTGCAAGATCTCCTACGAAAGCGATGCACGACAGCACAAATGCACGGTGATGCTAATTTCAGCGAAATAATCAGGGATTAAGAAAAGATAGTACTTACTGGTATTCTCCTCCAGTAGATTCACCCCATCCCAGAACAAATGTACTCTCGTATTTGCGTTTCTGAGAAAATTATCTATCATGGTAACCCTGCAGAATCACTTATCGGATCAGTAAAGATGTATAGAGATAAGAGAGAAAATGTGTTGATTAACATCACAAAGCAAAAGTGCAAAACTGCCCGCTCAGAGCATGGTCCAAATCTGGCTCCGGCCCTGATCTTCAACCATGGCTACACCTCTATGTAATCATAGATTTCAGTAGCTTGTTTAAGGCCGGTTTCCTCTAATATGTATTTTATAATCAATAAGACAATAACCAAGATGTACAGTCCTTAGATTAATATTAAAACTTTAATCTTGACTTAAAATTAACTACTACAGGAGATGATCTAAAAATTGACTGAATGATGCAGTTTTACAAAGTTATTTATCAAAAAGGTAATACTTGTCAGATCGAGGACAAAATATCAAAAGATCCAACATTTCCAATAGCTACAATAATCAAGATAAGAAACATGCTAACCAAATAGGCAAAAGATTGCAGGGATGGTGAAGAGGGAGCTTCTGAAACCTTCCTGTAAGCGGATGGCGATCGACGGTGGCCTAGTGCGACGATGGCATCCCCCAGAATCAACCAGCTGCTTCGCATCGCACCATTTACCTTTGTACCACTACCTGCACACATCCGGTGACAGAGAGATCAGGTTCAGCCGGTGGCAGATGCCAATGTATGGCAGGTGAGGCGCAGGAGTGACATACCATGTTGTGAAAATTTTCATGGACTGAGCGATGCCACACTCACGATGCAAGAAGAGTACAGGAACTTGACAAAAGCCTTATTCAAAATAAAAAAAGAGCTTGACCAGAGAAGAAACGGGACACCACGCCGTCGTGGGCTCCTCCAAATCGTCGTTTTCAGATGAAGGAGGAAGAAGTAGTCTGGTCGGTGGTGATGGGTGGGGCCACGGACACATGCGTCGCTGGCCACTGTCAGGGCGTTGGGCGAGCGCTGCTCCGTGGCCTTTCCCGGTGGCACTAAAGCAGGCTAGCCGGCGGCGGGAAGTCGAATCACGGTGTACAGATCGGTGTTGGGGAAGGTGGATCCACAGTCGCCGATGGTTGTGGCTATCGGCGAGGGCTCGGGAAGGTTGCCACCGGCGGCACGCGATGGGGTTGGGGCAGGTGGCGTGCGCAACCGCTTGGTCGAGGGCGGCGCCAGCGGTCAGTTGGCTGGCGACAGCGCGCAGGTTGCTGGCGGCTACAGACGGGGAGGTGTGGGGTGGGGGTGGCCGGCGGTGGGTGGCTCTCTTGGGGTGGAGGGCTGGGGGCGGCAGCTGTGCCAGCGGCCGGTGTGTTTCTAATCTCTGTGGGGAAGATGGAAGTTTAAAGGGGATCGTGATGGAGAAGATGAATAGGAATCGGCGATGAAAATCAATTGGCAGAGGATTTAACTGTGGAGATTATTGGGCGGAGAGGGTGGAGAAGCCGAAGAGGGTCTGGTGAAAGAGAGATGGTTTATCGTTGGTGGTAACTAAAGTGATGACATGGCATGTTTAGGTGGACAATCTGCATGTCAAGAGAATGCCTTGTAGTGGGGATAAACTTCTTAGTAATGTAAGATGTGCCTTTGCAGCCACACAACTAGAATATCCTGGACATGTTATTTCTGCACAAGGAGTCTCTGTTGAACCTACTAAGGTTCATGCAATAGCTAACTAGAAAACACTTACTTCGATAACTCAGCTAAGAAGTTTATTGGGTTTGTATTTTTATTAAAAAAGATTCATGAAAAATACGGTTCAACTATTGGCCATTACATGATAAGTTGAAGAAATGACAGTTTCTGCAAGTGGACTGTGAAACAGGACCAAGCCTTTACATAATTGAAACTACTTCCCCTGTTTTGGCCCTTCTAATTTTTTGCACCTTTTGTATGAGAAACTGATGCATCTGGTACATGTATAGTAATGCTACACTAGACCATAAAGGCGCGCGTTGCTGCGCCTGTCCATTCTAAAATAATAATAATAATAATAATAATAATAGATATTTTAAGAAAGAATTGGAATTTTAAGTAATTTGACTGAGAAACCACATGTTTGCTTGACTATTTAAGATTGGTTTTTGTTCTAGCACATATATATTACCAATAAAAAGATAGCGTTCAGTCGAGGGGAGCAGAGCATCTGGATTACCATATTTGGCTTTAAATGATGTATATGTTTTCAACACAATAATCATTCTTTGATGGACAGCAAAGTGATAACAATGGGCACTGAACATACCTCAATAGCCGTGGTGTTGTAGGAGAGGGTTTAAAACTATGTCATTGAGGAGATGTTGGCCGCCGCAAGCCTCCACCTTATGCCAAATTGACTTGACCTCGCATCATCCTGTGGGCTTAGGGGCGGCAAGTGGAAGGGGTAGCACCGCTGGGGCGAGGTAAAACATGAATGGAATACTCTAATCAAACCAAGAATCTGAACGAGGTACAATATGTTCAGCCAAGCATACAAACGTCATAGTTTGATCCAACAGTTGACAGAAATCTGAGGGAAAATCTTAGAAGGAAATACGTAAGGAGAGATTACTTGAAAGATAGGGGATTTCCTTCATCTTGACCAATCATCTCTAAACCTCGTGGTAAGGAAAAAGTGATTGGTGCCGAAAGCGTCCGTATCTTCATGACCGATTGCACTGGTGTGGTGAAATGGGAAGAGTCAAGGTCTTGGTCATCGACGCCGATCAGCACCCGATGGCAATGGGCGACCACCGATTTCAACATGGGGCGCAGTCCATGGTGTGGCGTGCCCATGCTTCTCTCGCTGGTGTGGAGAGTGGAGTCCCGAGGATTGTATTCTTCCCTTCTCCCACGCTGCCACTGATGTTGGCCGATGGACCGCCGCTCATTGGAAGCGGTAGCGCGCCGTCGGCGCTGAGACGGCCAGTCGCATTCTCGACTGGGGGAATAAGGGAGAGATGAGGACGCACAAAACGGGCTGGGAAAGAATCCTTTCTGTGGGCTACGTAGGCCTTCGGCCCGACGAAGGATATATCTCCTAACTCATTCTGTGGAGCAGCGGCCCGATCACGTGGATTGAGCGGATCGCGAGAACGAGGACAGCCTGATGGGCGCTATATCAATCTGGTACATTGGTTAGTTTGATCAGACGGCTAAGAATCTCAAATCACTGTAGGGAGTCGTAGCTAGCTCCGTTTTACTGTTTTGTAATGAGGACAAATCCATTGCTTATTTAAGTGTTGCTTTGTGCCCTAGAAATTCTTCCCTTCCAAATACGAGAAGCAAGCATTGGCAATACTTGAAGCACTAAAAAAGTGGCGCCATTATTTCTTAGGGAACAAATTAATTATCAAGACAAACTACCAGTCTCTCAAGTTCATCACTAACCAGAATATTTCAAATGGCATACAACTGAAATAAATGATGAAGTTGTTGGAGTTTGATTTAATGATCGATTGTAAGTACAGCGGAGTTTTACGCCCAAACTGCGGGTTGTCGAAGTTCTCCTCAGGGACTAGGCGATCAGCGATGGCACAAGACTAAAGCTAGGTAGCATGATATTGGGTGACGAAAGCAGAAAATAAAACCTAAACCAACTAAAATTGTCGCCAATGAAAATGCGGATAAGCAAAGGCAGATTCAGATTTTACGAACTTCCTTTTTGGTATTTTTGTTTTATTTGAGAATCTAAAATACTAACATAGGCAGAAATAAATGACAAAGGGACAAAACAAGAAATTAACACATGAGTAACTAGAAAACATGTAAGAGCAGGGGCAGAATCATGGTTATGACATGAACAGATATTTATGAAGGCACAAACAATTATAGTAGTCATATATATCACAAACATTTACTCCCTCCTTTTAGGTTTATAGGGCTTATCTCAAAATCTTAGTTTTTCCATTTTATAAGGCTCAATTTGGTTGTTCCCCATCACAAGTTTAGATTTCAAGGTGCGTTAAATAATTGCATGCAAGTATTAAGAGAAAATTGACCAATGCATGTACTTTATGCATGCATGCATTGCAATTAATACATTGGTAAACATAAATTTTTAGGAAAACAAGAGCATTAATTGAGTGGTTATGCAAATTACAAAAAGTATTCCACCACTCACCATCTTCCTTGGTTGATGAGATTTTTGAATTGTGTCTTAACCTTAGTACAACTTTGTACTAAAGTTAGTACAAAGTTAAGACACTTATTTTGGGACGGAGGGAGTACATGGACTACAAAACTGAATACATTTCTGCAAGAAAGGGAACACACTGGTGACAACACATACATTTCTGCAGAGAGAGAGAGAGGGAGGGAGAGAGAGCGAGGGAGAGAGATAGAGAGAGAGCAGCAGCAGGAGGAGGAGGTTCAGGGAGAAGAAGGGCAGCAGGGACGCCGCATGGGAGATGCAGTAGCAGAGGCGTGGGGAAGAAAGGTAGTACAGGTGTGGGGAAGAAAGAAGTAGCGGCAGGTTGGGGCAAAGGGAAGGTGAAGAGAAGCAGCAGACAGATAGACAAGGGGTGCGAGGGAGGAGCAGCAGCAGGTGGAGGAGAGAAGAAGCAGTAGCAGGGGGTTGAGGGAAGAAATAGAAGCAGCAGGGGCGTTGAGAGGAGGAGGTGCAGCGGGGCAAAGGAAGAAGGAGCAGCAGCAGCGACTTGGAAAGGAGGAGCATTAGATTCAGCAGGAGGCGCAGGACAGTAGCAGCAAAGGGAGTTGGAGAAGAATAACAGGGGAAGAGAAGCAGCAGAGAGGCGTGGAGGAAGTAGAAGGCAACAGGGAAAGAAGTGGTGGCGCTGGTGCTGGGTCACGCGGGCAGCCAGACACCGCCGCGCCCGTGTCTGAAGGGGCGCGCAAGATGTGTGCTGGTGGCTGGAGACTCTGGTGGGTGGCGGCGCTAGTGGAGGCGTGGGGAGGCGCTGATGGAGTGGGTGGGTTGCGACGGCACTGATGGAGTGGTGCTAATGGCGCGCCTACCACGTCAGCCTGGCCGTGGTGGCGGAGTTGGAGAAGGAGGGGTGAGGGAGAGGAGATATGCCAAGCCCAAGGGGATCGAAGGCAGCCGCTAGGGATTTTGTTCCCCTCGATCAGATATGCACTTTTGCACTTAGACCCTTCTACTTCTCTTCCAACTTCACAAGTCAATCCCTCCATTCTTTCATTCTTGCCCTTGTCTTGTTTTCTTTGGCCTCTAGTCAGACTCTCGAGGTTTATAGTGCCTTGTCGCACTTTTCTGCAAAATAAACATCATAACAAATGGTATATTTGTGTGACAAATTATGAATATGAAATGTCCTTATCAAGTTCCCCCACACTTGAATCTTTACTTGTTCTCAAGTAAAGGCATAATGGCAATAGCTAGATAGTGATTAGTGAGCTGACTAGAGAATGTCATGCTTTGGACTTGCGTAGTGAAAATTAATGGTTAGGAGTGCTACAAAGCAATAGGATAGTAGTAGACTCGATCATTTTAAACTTTTACAGTGATAAAAGAAGATAAACCGGTTCAAATGCTGATTATGCCAAAAGGTTCCTAAAGAGAGCACGATCCTGAGAAACACTTATTACCATGAACACAACATTGTGGTTCAACCACTTATTGAATTTGAAGGAAGCAATGATAATATATTATCGGTCTCACCAAAGGAGCATACCACTGATCCCAAGAACATGGTATACACCTGGCTTGACCAATTATTAGTTTTTCTGTTTGTCTCCCCAAAGAAACATAACACCGATCCAGAGAACATGGTATACACCTGGTTCAACAATTACATTTTTTATATAATTAACTCCTACCCGATCCAACCAGATTTCACAAGCAACCGATCTAGGGAACATGACATGCTACTGTTAGGTAGATCAGATTATTATACATTATAAGATATACTTTTTTAGGTGAACAAAGACAAGAATCATCACTCAACCAAGTCCGGTTCACATGCTACTGATCCATAAAACATAGCATGCTAATCCATAGTGGTGAAATGATTGCTCTGAATGGGAACAAACTTGGCACAAATTCAGCATCTAACACTTGACGATCTAGGTGTATCAAAGTAAATGCAAAAAATTATTAAGTTTACTAGTGCACTAGGGGTTTGAGCACTCAAAACTAATAGTTCTCACAACTTTCAACAATACAAGCATTGTGTAGATCACTAGTTTCCAAGGCATTCAACAATCAGTTCACATATTCACATCAAGCACCATATGTCAAAGGTGAAATTCAGTGGGACAACAATTTAAGAAATGGCTCAAGCAACCCAAATAGCAATTGATTTCAGCATGTATCAATAGATGATATATTTGGAATGGGTCATGAAATAGCTCACTGGGCTTTGATGTAGCACTCGCTCGATCATCTCACATCCTCTTGCATTGTGACTCCTCTCCTTCTGCTTCCTTGTACACGCTCCTGCTTATCTCATCCTCATGTGCGCTCCTTGCTTCTTCCCGTCACCATGCTCTAAATCCAGCGGGGTCCCAAGGAATGTCACCTCGAACATGGTCATCATGTAGTGAACGGTGCAGTAGCAAAAACCTAAAAGAGCACTCAACAAAAGAAACAATGCAAGCGGTAGGGATAATATCCTCCGAGTCATCAATCGAGTGTCCAATTACACAAGTATAGCTATAAAGCACATGCTTAGGATGGTAGAAATCAGTAAGCTCAATGCTAGCATGAGGATGATATGAATCATTAAGCTCCAGACTAGCATGGGAATGATATGTTTCATTAAGCATAGATCTAGCATGAGGAAAATAATGGTCTTCATAGAAAATGTGAGCAATGCCACTAACAGGGTATGTATGATAATGTCCAAGAAATAGTTTTTCATATCTACCCTTAGTGACGGTATCATGTAATGCAAGGAAGAAGCAAACAAATCACAAGGGGACATGTCATTAAGGGGATTGGATAAACCTGCAATATCACGCTCTTGGATGACAATAGGCAATTGAATATCTAATTCTTCATCTTCAACTACAGCACAAGAGTATGGCGGTAATAGGGATGCCCAGTCCCGAAATGAAAAAGAATTTTACTTTATGTTGTCAAATAATAAATTCCTTGGAGAGTGTTGGTATGGAAGGCACCCATGGATACGGCTAGCCATGGATTGTGAAAGAATGGTGGAAAAGTTATAAACTTTATTTTCTGTTTGGGAACCGCCTATGATGTATCTAGCATGGAAAGTATTGGGAATTACTCGGTCGTTTTCGTTGACAGGAAAAGTATGCCTCTCAAAATATTTTTATCTCTCAATTTAAGCTTTGAGCTCTCACACCTCTACAAATCTCTGCTTGCCTCTGCGAAGGTCCTGTCTATTTACTTTATGCAATTTTTATTTTTATTTGAGTCTCCATCTTCTCTTATAAAGCACCAACTAGGGAGCACTATGATCATACTTGTGCATTGGATGTAGCTAATTTTCGAGTGTGTTTCGTGAATGGATCAATGATTGAGCATGATGGGCTAGGAATAACATTCTTCAGTGTTGATATTTTGAAAGACATGGTTGCTTGTTGATATGCTTGAGTATTGAAGTCTTCATGTCAAATATAGACTATTGCTTTGAATCATCTAAAAGTCCAAATGTTCATGCTACAAAAGAAAATAATATGTGATGAACATGTTAGGAAGCATTCCACATCAAAAATTCTGTTTTTATCATTTACCTACTCGAGGACGAGCAGGAATTAAGCTTGGGGATGTTGATACGTCTCCAACATATCTATACTTTTTTATTGTTCCATGTTGTTATATTATCATTCTGGGATGTTTTACATTCATTTAGCAACTTTATATCATTTTTTGGGACTAACCTATTGACATAGTTCCCCGTGTCAGTTGCTGTTTTTTGCTTGTTTTCTACTTTGCAGAATATCTATATCAAACGGAGTCCAATCACAACGAAATTTTTTTCTGCCCAGAAGACAACTTGGGAGCCAAGGAAGTGCACGAGGGAAGGCTGTGGGGCCCACCACCCATCTGGATGCGCAAGAGGCCCCTGGCGCGTCCTGATGGGTGGTGGGGCCCACGGAGGTCCTTTCCACCGCTTCTCAACTCTATAAATACTCAAATATTCTAGAAACCCTAAGGGAGTCGATGAAAAACAATTCCAGCCGCCGCAAGTTCCAGAACCACGAGATCAAATATAGAGCCCTATCCCAGCACCTTGCAGGAGCAGAACACGATCACGGAGGGGTTCATCATCCTCATTGGTTCTCCTCCGATGATGCGTGAGTAGGTTACCACAGACCTACGGGTTCGTAGACAGTAGCTAGATGGCTTCTTCTCTCTTTTTGATTCTCAATACAATGTTCTCCTTGATGTTCTTGGAGATCTATTTGATGCAATGACTTTTTGCGGTGTGTTTGTTAGGATCCGATGAATTGTGAGTTTATGATCGGATCTATCCATGAATATTATTTGAGTCTTCTTTGATCTCTTATATGCATAATTATTATAGTCTCATATTTCTTCTCTGAAACTTTGGTTTGGTTTGGCCAACTAGATTGATTTTTCTTGCAATGGGAAGAGGTGCTTTGTGATGGGTTTGATCTTGCTGTGTTCTCACACAAGGGGTAGCGAGGCATGCATGTATCATTTACTATTAAGGATAAAAAGATGGGATATATTCCTACATGAATAGATCTTGTGTACATCATGTCACCGTTCTTATTGCATTACTTCGTTTCTCCATGAACTTAATACACTAGATGCATGCTGGATAGCGGTCGATGTGTGGAGTAATAGTAGTAGATGTAGGCAGGAGTCGGCCTACTAATCTTGGACGTTATGCATACATACATGATCATTGCCTTGGATATCGTCATAATTATTTGCTCACAAGAACATGAGCTAATACATGGACTACAAAACTGAAAGAGATTGTAGAAAGGTATACCCAAGATGAATTTTTTAGACCACTAGTGTAGAAGTTAATAGCACAAACACCAGAAAGGGCACTGACTATACTTTTTTTGCTAGCATCACTAGATACAAAGGAACCATAGCAGTGGACAACAACAGTGAGATGAGAAACAAACTGCTTGCAACATTACATTCTTATCTCATTGGAGGTCACTCTGGCATGAGAGCCACTTATATGTGGGTCAAGCATATGGTTTTTTGGCCAAGTCTTAAGCATGACACTGAACAATTGGTTGCTTATTGCCACACTTGACAGAGATCTAAGCACGAGAACTGCCCAAGAGCAAGTCTACTAGACCCTCTGCCCATCCCTGACATGGCATGGACACACATATCCATGCATTTCATTGAGGAATTGCCCAATTCACAAGAAAAGGCAGTTGTCCTAGTAATGGTAGACAAGTTCACCGTAATTTAGTTTCCACTGTATAAAGTCTAAAGAGAACGTCGCTACACATGTTCATGCATTTTAATGTGTTTCACTCTGAAACCACAATGGGATGGTGCATGCATCTGCCTGCTTCGAGGTACTTCCTCTGTCCAGGTTTATTAGGCTCCTTGTATTTTGGGTCCAACTTTGATAAAAATAAAAACCTAAAGTATATGGTACAAAAAGTACAACCTGTCTAACTTAAATGTAAGACATTTTTGCAGTCCAAAATTAAAATGTAAAATCATCTTACATTAAGTTATAGAGGGGGTATATTGTTAGATTGATATTTGAAAGAGGTTTTCCATGGTTTGAAATAAAAGGGTGTCTAATAATCCCACATGAAGGGAGTACCTGCACACGGGAAAATTGCTTTACTTGGTTAAACGGCAAACCAGGTGCATGTTTCCATGATATAGAAATATGTTCTTGTAAATGATTCTAATTTTAGATTTTTTTTGAAATATTATTTTTTAATAACAAATTCAGAAAATATATGACATAATTCATGGAAGTGCTAGTTATCGACTAGAGGGGGTGAATAGGCGATTTTTATGAAAGTCTTCAAAACACTAGGTATTTGAAGTCAAACTGTTGGAATGAACCTATATGATATGCAGCGGAAGATGAACTACACTAGAAAAGACATAGTCAAGTAAGCAATATAATGAAAGCACGAAGACTAATAACAGCTAGGTAGTATGGATCAGAATGGAAGACAGTATGAAGCCAAACAGGTAATAGTCTTCACATAGTGAAGTCAAACAGATCAGGCAAGCAAGCAATGACTTCATGGATACAAACTGAAATGTAAGGGAAGTAGGGAAATAGAACCAGTTGCTTAGTGAATACAAGGATTTGGTAGACCAGTTCCAGTTGTTGTGACAATTGTACGTCTGGTTAGGGAGGCTGAGATTGAACTCAGAAGACTGTGTCTTCACCTTATTCCCCTTGAGCTAAGGACACCCAGTCCTCGCCCAATCACTCAGGTAAGTCTTCAAGGTAGACTTCCAAGCCTTCACAGACTCCGTTCACTGGCGATCCACAATGACTCTTGGATCCTCAAAATGTGACGCCTAACCGGCTGGAGGATGCATAGTCCTCAAGTGTAACAAGTCTTCAGATCACGTGGACAGAAAGACTTTAGTGATGCCTAACACTCTTTGGCTCTGGGTGTTTTGGGCTTTATCCTCGCAAGGATCTCTCTCTCTCTCAAAGGCTTCGGAGATGGGTTGCTCTCAAACGACAAAAGATGTGCACTAACTCTGAGTAGCCACCAATTTATGGTGTAGGGGGTGGGCTATTTATAGCCTGGAGGCAACCAGGCATGATATGTCCGGAATGACACTGAGTCACTAAGGAACCAACATGTGTCCAATGGTCGGATTTCAAACACACGCGGTCGCTTGGCTTGGGCTACAAGCAAAGCTGACCCATCCAACTCTGGATAAGATTTGCTCTCATTGTCTTCACTCGAAGACATAGGATTTTGGTTGAGCATCACTTCAGTCATCTGAGTTTGTTCACTTGGACCCCACTTAACAGTACAGTGGTTCCTATGACTCAATAAAGAAGAAAAGGAAACTACGAAACAAACTATGTCTTCACACTCCATAGTCTTCAAGTGAGTGTCTTCACGGGTATTATCTTCCTCGTGAATGCTTTCACGAACCACCATTGTCTTCAATGTCTTCAACATTTTAAGGGATCATCTCTGGTAGGTAAACCGAATCAGTGAGGGACTACTACCTATGTTATCTGATTGCTCCCTGGCTATGGCGCCAGAAAGCTCCTGTCTGCTAGGACTACATCGGTATTTCCCCAAAGAGGAAGGGATGATGCAGCATAGCGACAGTAGGTATTTCCCTCAGTGATGAAACCAAGGTTATCGAACTAGTAGGAGAACCAAGCAACACAATGTAAACTACTCCTGCACACAAATAACAAATACTCGCAACCCGACGTGTTAAAGGGGTTGTCAATCCCTTTCGGGTAACGATGCCGGAAATTGTGTGTTGACGAGAGAAAGATGTAATAGATTGAAATAATAGATCGCAATTAAAATAAAGTCCAGCAAAGTATTTTTGTATTTTTGGTTTAATAGATCTAAATAAAAATGCAACGGAAAAGTAGATCGCAAAGCAAATATATGAGAAAGAAGACCTGGGGGCCGTAGGTTTCACTAGTGGCTTCTTTCGAGAAAAATAGCAAACGGTGGGTAAACAAATTACTGTTGGGCAATTGATAGAACTTCAAATAATTATGGTGATATCCACGCAATGATCATTACATAGGCATCACGTACAAGATTAGTAGACCGACTCCTGCCTGCATCTACTACTATTACTCCACACATCGACCACTATCCAGCATGCATCTAGTGTATTAAGTTCATGGAAAAACAGAGTAATGCAATAATAACGATGACATGATGTAGATAAGATCTATCTATGTAGAGATAGACCCCCATCGTTTTATCCTTAGTAGCAACGATACATACGTGTTGTTTCCCTTTCTGTCACTGGGATCAAGCACCATAAGATCGAACCCACTACCGGGCGCCTCTTCCCATTGCAAGATAAATAGATCAAGTTGGCCAAACAAAACCCAAATATTGGAGAAGAAATACGAGGCTATAAGAGATCATGCATATAAGAGATCAAAGAAACTCAAATAAATTTCATGGATATAAAAAGATATGACTGATCATAAACTCAAAGTTCATCAGATCCCAACAAACACACCACAAAAAGAGTTACATCATATGGATCTCCAAGAGACCATTGTACTGAGAATCCAGCGAGAGAGAGGAAGCCATCTAGCTACTAACTACGAACCCGAAGGTCTACAAAGAGCTACTCACGCATCATCGGAGAGGCACCAATGGAGGTGGTGAACCCCATCCGAGATGGTGTCTAGATTGGATCCGTGGTTACGGACTCGCTACTACCGGATGAATATTTCGTCGACTCCCCTAGGGTTCTGGGATTTTTGGGGTATTTATAGAGCAAAGAGGCGGTCCGGGGGGCACCCGAGGTGGGAACAACCCACCAGGGCACGCCTGGGCCTCCTGGCGCGCCCTGGTGGGTTGTCCCCTCCTCGGGACTCCCCCCAGGTGCAACCAGGGCCCAAAGTGTTCCTTCTGGCCCATAAAAATTCTCCGTAATGTTTCGGGGCATTTGGACTCCGTCTGATATTGATTTCCTGCGATGTAAAAAACATGCAAAAAACAGCAACTAGCACTTGGCACTATGTCAATAGGTTAGTACCAAAAAATGATATAAAATGACTATAAAATGATTATAAAACATCCAATATTGATAATAAAACAGGATGGAACAATCAAAAATTATAGATACGTTGGAGACGTATCAGCAGCCCCAAGCTTAACTCCTGCTCGTCCTCGAGTAGGTAAGTGATAAAAACAGAATTTTTGATGTGGGGTGATATTTATCATGTCATATCATATTTCTTTCTTTATAGCATGGACATTTGGACTTTTATGTGATTCAAAGCAATAGTCTTGTTTTGACATAATAATTTAGATACTCAAGCATATCAACAAGCAACCATGTCTTTTAAAATATCAACGCTAAAATAAGTTATCCCTAGCCCATCATGCTCAAACATTGATCCATCCGTGAAACACACTCAAATATTAGCTACACCCAATACTCAAGTACGATCATATTGCCTCTTAGTTGGTGCTTTTATAAGAGAGGATGGAGACTCAAATTGAAAAATAAAAATTGCATAAAGTAAAAGAAAGGCCCTTCGCAGAGGGAAGTAGGGATTTGTAGAGGTGCCAGAGCTCAAAGCAAAAAATTAGAGATAAAAACATTTTGGGAGGTGTATCCATCCCACCAACGAAACGACATAGAGTTCCGAACACTTTCCATGCTAGATATGCCATACGCGGTTCCCAAACAGAAAACCAATTGTATTCCTTTTTCCACCATACTTTCACTTTCCATGGCTAACCGTATCCACGGGTGTCTTCCATACCAAGACTTTCCAAGGAATTTATTATTTGGCAACATAAAGTAAATTCATTTTTGCATTTCAGGACTGGGCATCCCTAAAACCTTTGCCTTACTCTCGTGCAATGACAAGTGAATAAACACTCATCATGAGAATAACACATCCAGCACGGAAAATATTAGCCACCCGTTACCATTCCGTGAGTGAAACAAATACACAAAAGAGAAGTTTATTTTGAAAATTAGAGATGGCACATGCAAATTTGCTTAGAACGGCAAAAGAATACCGCATATAGGTAGGTATAGTGGACTCATGTGGCAAAACTGGTTTAAAGGATTTTGGATGCACAAGTAGAGGTCATACTTGGTGCAAAATGAAGGCTAGCAAAAAGATTGAGAAGTGACCAACCAAGAAACTAATAATCTCATAAGCAAGCATTAAGCATAATTAACACCGAATAATGCACCACAAGTAGGATATAATTTTCATTGCATGACTATTGACTTTCGTGCATTCATAGGGAATCACAAACCTTAACACCAATATTCTTACTAAAGCATAATTACTCATCAACACAACTCACATATCACATCATCATATCTCAAAAATATTACTAAGAATCAAGTTTATATTGTCCAATGATCTTCATGACAATTTTTTTTCTTTACCCTTCTTGGATATCTATCACTTTTGGACTAATTTTCATGTGTTGCTTTTCATAAGCTCAAACAAATATAAGTCAAGATCATGAGCATAATTTTTTTCTTTCTCTCAAAATAATTTAAGTGAAGCAAGAGAGAATTTCTTCAAAATTTTACTGACTCTCAAATAAATCTAAGGGAAGCAAGAGAGCATTTCTTTCAAATAATCTAAGCACACCGTGCTAAAAAATATACAAGTGAAGCACTAGAGCAAGTCCTAGCTCATAAAAGATTTAAGTGAAGCATAGAGAGCAATTCTAACAAGTCATGATATAATTTTGCCTCTCTCAAATAGGCGTGTCTAGCAAGGATTGATGACTTAAAACACAAAATAAAACAAGCAAAGACTCATATCATACAAGACGTTCCAAGCAAAACACATATCATGTGACGAATGAAAATATAGCTTCGAGTAAAATATCAATAGTCGTTAGAAGAAAGAGGGCATGCCACTCGAGGGCATCCCCAAGCTTAGTTGGTTGCTCATTTTTGGATAAAAGCTTGGGATGCCAGGGCATCCCCAAGCTTAGGGTCTTATATCCTTCTTTCATCCATTGTAAGATAACCCAAAACTTGAAAACTTCAATCACACAAAACTCAACAAAACCTTCGTGAGATCCGTTAGTAAAAGAAAGCAAACCACTACTATAATTGTTGTATCAAACCAATTCATATTTTATTTTCGTATTATATCTACTGTATTCCATCTTTTCTATGGCAAAACTCATCAAAGAAAACCATAGAGCCATCAAAATAAGCACACAACACAAAGAAAACAAAATCTGTCAAAACAGAACAGTCTGTAGCAATCTGATACTTTCGAATACTTCTGTAACTCCACAAATTATGAAAAAATAGGAAGACAAGGGTAATTTGTATATTGATCTACTGCAAAAAGAATTGGCATTTTATCACGTTCTGCTGATTTTTAACAATTATTTTTGTGAGCACCAAACTTTCTGTTTTTCAGCAAGATCAAACAACTATCACCTAAGAAGATCCTAAAGGCTTTACTTGGCACAAACACTAATTAAAACATAAAAAACACAATCATACCAGTAGCATAATTGTGTAAACACAAAAAGAAAAAAGAAAAAATAAATTTTATTCATTGGGTTGCCTCCCAACAAGCGTTATAGTTTTATGCCCTTAGCTAGGCGTAAGGCAAGGATCTAAGTTTTGTCATCTTTGGTTCGAGATCCATAAGATGCCCTCATGATTGATTCATAAGGTGGCCTGATTTTTGTTCTAGGAAAGTGTTCCATACCCTCCCTCAAAGGAAATTGGAACTTGATATTGTCTTCTTTCATATCAATCACGGCACCGATAGTGCGTAAAAACGGTCTACCAAGAATAATTGGACAAGATGGATTGCAATCAATATCAAGAACAATAAAATCTATGGGCACATAATTCCTATTTGCAAGAATAAGAACATCATTAATTCTTCTCGTAGGTTTTTTAATAGTAGAATCCGCCAAGTGCAAATTCAAAGAACATTCTTCAAGATTGGTAAGACCAAGCACATCACATAAAGATTTCAGAATTGTGGAAACACTAGCACCCAAGTCACACAAAGCAAAACACTCATAATTTTTAATCTTGACTTTGATAGTAGGTTCCCATTCATCATGCAATTTTCTAGGAATTGAAACTTATAATTCCAATTTTTCTTCCAAAGCTTTCATCATAGCATCAACAATATGTTTAGTAAAAGCTTTATTTTGTTCATAAGCATGGGGTGAATTCAACATGGATTGCAACAAAGAAATACAATCAATCAAAGAGCAACTATCATAATTAAAGTCTTTGTAATCCAAAAGAGTGGGTGCATCACTAGCTAAAGTTTTGACCCCTCCAAACCCACTTTCATCAATTTTCTCAACAAGATTTTCACCCACCGAAATATTGGGACGCCTTCTACCTAAAGTTGACTCTTCTCCAGTCCCTGTTTCATCAATCTTAACTTTACTAAAAAAGGAATCAATAGAAGAAACACCAATCATTTTAAGATCTTCATCACTTTTGCAAGAATAATCACTGGAAAAAGCTTTCTCTAAAAATTCTCTTTTAGCTCTTAGCATAGAAGTTCTTTTCTTATTTTCATCCATAGAAACATAAAGAGCTTTAATTGATTCATCAACTTTGGGCAAAAAAATTCAACTTGAGATTTTCAACATCAAGAGCAATTCTATCAACATTTCTAGACAAATTATCAATCTTATTCAACTTTTCTTCTATGGTAGTGTTGAAAGCTATTTGCGTGTTGATAAATTCTTTAATATTGTTCTCAAGATCAGAGGTGTTCCTATTATTACTGTAAGATTGATTTCCATAGGAATTACCATAATTATTAGACGAATTACTAGGAAAAGGCCTAGGATTAAAATTACCTCTATAAGCATTGTTGTTGAAATTATTGCGACAAATAAAATTCACATCAATGGCATCACTATTTTGCTCAATCAAAGTAGACAAAGGCATATCATTAAAATCAATAGGATCACTTTTACTAGCAACCAGTTTCATAAGGGCATCAACTTTATCACTCAAAGAAGAAATTTCTTCAACCGAATTAACTTTTTTACTAGCAGGAGCTCTTTCGGTATGCCATTGTGAATAATTTGCCATGATATTATCAAGCAATTTTGTGGCTTCACCCAAAGTAATTTCCATAAAAGTTCCACCGGTGGAAGAATCTAAAAGATTACAACAAACAAAATTCAACTCCGCATAAAATTTTTGTATGATCATCTAAAGATTTAACCCATGAGTTGGGCAATTCCTTAGCATCATTTTCATCCTTTCCCAAGATTGTGCAACATGTTCATATTCAAGTTGCTTGAAATTCATGATCTGGGTTCTAAGGGAAATAATTTTTGTGGGCGAAAAATACTTAGTGATAAAAGCATCTTTGCACTTATTCCAAGAATCGATACTATTGCGAGGCAAAGAAGAGAACAATTTTTTTGCAGAATCACACAAAGAAAATGGAAATAATTTCATCTTGACCATATCATTGTCCACATGTTTTTTCTTTTGCATATCGCATAATTCCACGAAGGCATTAAGATGGGACGCGACATCCTCATTAGGAGTACCGGAAAATTGGTGTTTCATAACAAGATTTATCAAAGCAGTATTAATATCACAGGACTCCGCACTAGTGGCGGGAGGAGCAATCGGAGTGCCAATAAATTCATTGTTGTTGGTATTTGAGAAATCACAAAACTTGGTGTTCTCTTGAGTCATGATGACCACACAACAATATTTCCCTCAAAAACAGATCCGGCAAGAAAACGGCGAACGGAAAAAGAGAGGCGAATAAAACGGCAATTTTTTGTGAAGTGGGGGAGAGGAAAACGAGAGGCAAATGGAAAATAATGTAAATTGCGAGGAAATGAGATTTGTGATTAGGAACCTGGTTATGTTGAAGCTCCTCCCCAGTAACGGCGCCAGAAATTCCTTTTGATTGCTCCCTAGCAATCGCGCCAGAAAGCTCCTGTCTGCTAGGACTACGTCGGTATTTCCCCAAAGAGGAAGGGATGATGCAGCACATCGATGGTAGGTATTTCCCTCAGTGATGAAACCAAGGTTATCGAACCAGTAGGAGAACCAAGCAACACAACGTAAACAGCTCCTGCACACAAATAACAAATACTCACAACCCGACGTGTTAAAGGGGTTGTCAATCCCTTTCGAGTAACAATGCCAGAAATTGCGTGTTGACGAGACAAAGATGTAATAGATTGAAATAATAGATCGCAAATAAAATAAAGTGCAGCAAAGTATTTTTGTATTTTTGGTTTAATAGATCTGAATAAAAATGCAACGGAAAAGTAGATCGCAAAGCAAATATATGAGAAAGAAGACCCGGGGGCCATAGGTTTCACTAGTGGCTTCTCTTGAGAAAAATAGCAAACGGCGGGTAAACAAATTACTGTTGGGCAATTGATAGAACTTCAAATAATTATGAGGATATCCAGGCAATGATCATTACATAGGCATCATGTCAAATATTAGTAGACCGACTCACCGCATCTACTACTATTACTCCACACATCGACCGCTATCCAAAGATGCATCTAGTGTATTAAGTTCATGGAAAAACGGAGTAATTCAATAAGAACGATGACATGATGTAGACAAGATCTATCTATGTAGAGATAGACCCCATCATTTTATCCTTAGTTGCAACGATACATACGTGTCTTTTCCCTTTCTGTCACTGGGATCAAGCACCATAAGATCGAACCCACTACCGGGCACCTCTTCCCATTGCAAGAGAAATAGATCCAGTTGGCCAAACAAAACCCAAATATCGGAGAAGAAATACAAAGCTATAAGAGATCATGCATATAAGAGATCAAAGAAACTCAAATAACTTTCATGGATATAAAAAAGATATGACTGATCATAAACTCAAAGTTCATCAGATCCCAACAAACACACCGTAAAAAGAGTTACATCATATGGATCTCCAAGAGACCATTGTATTGAGAATTCAGAGAGAGGGAGGAAGCCATCTAGCTACTAACTATGAACCCGAAGGTCTACAAAGAACTACTCACGCATCACCGGAGAGGCACCAATGGAGGTGGTGAACCCCATCCGAGATGGTGTCTAGATTGGATCTGGTGGTTCTGTACTCTGCGGTGGATAGATGAATATTTTGTCGACTCCCCTAGGGTTCTCGGATTTTTGGGTATTTATAGAGAAAAGAGGCGGTCTGGGGGGCACCCGAGGTGGGCACAGCCCACCAGGGCGTGCCTGGGCCTCCTGACGCGCCCTAGTGGGTTGTCCCCTCCTCGAGAGTCCCCCCAGGTGCAACCAGGGCCGAAAGTGTTCCTTTTGGCCCATAAAAATTCTCCATAAAGTTTCGGGGCATTTGGACTCCGTCTGATATTGATTTCCTACGATGTAAAAAACATGCCAAAAAACAACAACTGGCAATTGGCACTATGTCAATAGGTTAGTCCCAAAAAATGATATAAAATGACTATAAAATGATTATAAACATCCAAGATTGATAATAAAGCAGCATACAACAATCAAAAATTATAGATACGTTGGAGACGTATCATTATCCTGCAATTATCACAAACACATTAGTCCCTCAACCATGTTTGTGGTCAATACTCCAAAACCAACTAGGGGTGGCACTAGATGCTCTTACAATCTCCCCCTTTTTGGTGATTGATCACAAACTGGTTGAAGTTTTCAACGGGGATAAAAGTATGTGAAAGTTAAAGTACTTGGGCATTGTCTTCATAGGTCGGAAACGGCTCCCCCTAAAGATGTGCATATAAGTAGTTTGCTTTTGAATGCACATGGCAGGTTTTACTTTGTGGAGATCCTCTTCAACACGTGAAGACAATTCATCATGCATACATAGGAATAATGAAGATAATGACATCCTGAAAGTACAAGTGATCCCTGGGTGATTTTGGTAATTAATGTCAACATATCTCTTGTTGGACTAATGCTTTCATTTAGTATGCTTCAGATAAGTTCAACAATGGAGTGGCATGGACTAGAGGATGTGGAACCCCTTCAAGATGATAAGGACAAAGAATTGGCTCAAGCTCAAAGCTCAGGACTCTACATTTTTCTTTTTAGTGATCCAAGATCACATTGAGTCCATAGGAAAGCCAATACTATTAAGAGGGGATGAGGTGTTGCTTAATGGCTTGCTTGCTCAAAGTGCTTACTGATATGCTCCAAAGCCCTCAACCATTTTCTCACATCCACATATGTCCCAAACCAAAAGTCAAACTCGGCCCCACTGGAACTTTCTATCCGGCGCCACCGAGTTCTCTTGACATAGCCACTGCCAGAAACCCTAATCAATTCGGTCTCACCGATAGGGATCTCGACCAACTCTCTGGTTAGCTTATTACCAAAATCGGTCCCATCTAGTTTATGTAATCGGTCTCACTGAGATTACATTATGCCCTAACCCTAATGAAATCGGTCCCACCAAGTTGATCATGTCGGTCCCATCGAAAATCCTAACGTTCACATTTTGAACTAAATCGGTCTGACCGAGTTTTTTGATTCGGTCACACCAAGTTTGGTGATTTGCGTGCAACGGTTAGATTTTGTGTGGAGGCTATATAATGAACCGGAGGCTGTCTGCAGCAAGACAGGGTTAAGTCCTTTCTGCGCTTCCAATAAACCGCCAGCTGTAAGAATCATATAACTTTTGTTTTAGCCTGATCCTTTTAAATATTCCCTCAAAAATTTGTCCATCTTTGACAGGGTGATGATTCGTTCTGGAAGAAGAAACCACAGGATAAACCGGCAAAGACACCTCGCCCCAAGACTAAGGTTATTAAAAAACCTGCCAAGAAGAGAACCGCTGAATCCTCTGAACCAAATGTTGATGATGATCTGGATAATCCGGAATCAGAGGTAGAACTTGATTCTCTTGGTTATTTTTCATACACCTCATTGACAATGACTATTATCGGGATGATGTCAAGGCAGCCAAGCTGACGATGTAGAGGTAATTATTCTTTCCTCCGGTTCAGATCCACTGCCAACACAGAAAATCCATCAAGCAAACCGGAAAGTAAGATTTTCTCACCCCCTAGCTCTCTTGGACCCAAACTTTCTTTTGAAGAAGCAGCAACACGAAACTTGCCGCACAACCCGGCACAGTGGCCAAGTAGTTACTTCGGCCGATTTACCGAACACTCCAGTCCGGAAACATCGATTCGAGGTCTCATATACTTCTGATACTTCTTATCCTAAGGCGGGTTATTTCCGACAACCTCTTAATCCGTCCGATTCAAATTATCAGGGAACACCTCACTCATCATCTGGCGAGTCAACGGCCACACAACTTCCAACCCTCAAAACGGTTCCTGGGTGAGTTATGCTTTAAATTTACCTTTAACACTTTATATTTGCCCGATGTATTGATCTTTATACTTGTTCTTCTCAGTGCCAAGCCTAGACCCAGCAAAAAGGCCAAATTAAATAAACCGGCTGATGACAATGTGGTCACTGAACCGGAGAGAACTCCAGAACCGGAAGAAACAAATGCTGACGCCATGCTTGATGATCCGCCACCGCAAGATCATGACTCTGTTGTTGAACAAGTTGAAGTTGATCCAACGGGTCATGTTGATAAACCGACAAGCCCGGTCCGAACTGCTGATAAACCGTCAAGTCTAATTAAGGCTGCTGAAAAACTGTCAAGTCCAGTGAAGGCTGCTGATGACAAGGAGGATGATGTTATGATTACTAGCTTCGGCCACACCACCCCTGGCAATCCTATCGTTTTATCAAAGCATAGTGCCAAGGAAGAAGTTTCTGCTATGAACAAAGGCAAGTGGCATACAAATTTGTCCAGCTACGCCCACCTCAACGCCCAAGACATTCATTCTGGCTTTTTGATCCGTCTGTACACAAGCCGCGACTATGAAGCCGGTTTAGTGAATCTGATGAACGAGCGATATGAGGTAAATGTTGTTTAACTCTGCATAACTGTTACTCTCTTGTGTCCAATTTCTAATATCAACTCCAGTAGCCCCCAAGGGCCGGTTTACGATATCAATGTAAACCTGGACTTTGTAATATCTCAACTTTGCTTGCGTAGCCCCCAAGGGCCGGTTTATCTTTTCAAGATGAACCGTGACTTTAGAATATTATTCTTGAAACTTTCGCATGTGTAGCCCCCAAGGTCCGGCTTATTTTTTCAAAATGAACCGAAACTTATGTCCTGCCAAATTTCTTTGCTGAATTTTGTCCTATACCCATCATCCACTGACTAATGGGAGAATACCCATAATGTTATGTTGAGCGAATATACATTAGCCCCCAAGTGCCAGGAATAATACTTGTATTGAGCTTGGGACTTGTAAAAAATTCTGATAACAAGCAAATAGGCATTAGCCCCCAAGTACCAAGTGTATAACTTGTTATGTGCTTGGTACTTCAAATATGTGCTGCCAACTCATGATATGTATGTCTCTTATAGGCTGAGCTGAGCAAAAAGGAATCCCAAACCGCTGATCTTCAAGAAAACATCAAGTCCCAATAAGCAGAAACCTCTAGAGCCAAAGATGAGCTGACTAGTGCCTTATCAGCCATGGAGAAGCTGAAGGAGAGTTTCAAGAAGGAGCGGGCGGATTGGGATATAGAGAAATCCATATTGCAAAAGAGAGCTGATGACGCAGAAGCAGCCCTTAAACCGGTGGTAGAAGAGCTGACTGGTTTAAAGCGGCAAATAGATGCCATGACTTCTGCTGTTTTTGATAACAAACCTCTTCATAACCATTTAGCATGGAATGTCCATAAATCTGCCGATTTACTGATTATTGTGTATAATGCAGGATCTCGCATCACTCACCTTGGCTCAGATGTGCGGAAAAAGTTGAAAGCTGCCTATACTCTCATAGAGCAACTGTATTCCGGTGCACAACGGATCATCTGCACGGCTTCCCACAATAAACCGCCCCCGACCTTGATCAAGGAAATGCTACATAGATTGTTGATTATGCCTGCCCGGTTTGAGGAGCTAAAAAGATCAGCTACAAGGGTAGGCGCTCTGACAGCCCTGACTCGGGCCAAAGCGTGGGTACCTGATCTTGATCCGGCTGACGTGTGGAATGGCTATCCAAGCTTAAGGGAGGACGGATCAGATTTTGATAATGATGATCTTGGAGCTTTGACGAGGGAAATGCGCCCCTTGGCTAGCAAGCTGGCCGAAGAAACTGATCTTTCTCATTATCAATCGATCTATGATGCTGATAATAAGAGAGTCAATCCGCCAACCTATGACACTCCAACGCTTATTCCTCCAATCCGTAAGCATACTTACGCCCCTGATGCCGAACCTTCCACCCTTATAAGTGATGAAGCTGTATTCAAGGTCTTAACTAGAATCAACTGGGCAACCACTGACTTCCAGCCACTGGGTGGAGAGGAGGAGGATGAACCGGCGCAGGATGATCCACAACCTTCAAGTCAGCCTGGCGATAACGCATGAACCGGAAGCCGGTTTATCTTTCTGCACACTGCAACACTTGATTGAAAACAATTATCCTTTTAGGAATCAAAGCGCCTTGTAATAGGCTAGTTGAAACACTTGGTCTGCTATGCCATCGTGCATATTTATTTTGCATGACACTGTTAATCCGCCATTCTTAAGATATGTTATGCCTGCTCATAATCCGTAGCGATTTATTCAAGCTGTTCCTCCATACAATAAGTTGAAAGTGTCCTGGCGGTTTACCGCCGGACGGGTCATGATGCCCAAACGTATAGCCAGGGTTTATAACTAAGGCTGTATTTGAAAATAATCAAATATGAAATAGATGATACCTGTGACATTGAATCACATCGTTGGTTTACCAACATTTTGTAGTAAGGGTGATAACCCCAATCTTGAGTACTGATAACTCCTCCCATACTCTGCCGGTTTATAATAAAACTGTACCGGGTTGTAATAAACATTGGATTATAATACTGGCGACTTGTAGTCGAAACCAGACCAGGTTAATAAATACCGGTTTATTATACTGGTGACTTGTAGTAAAAAACCAGGCCGGGTCAATAAACACCGTTTTATCATAAAGTGTTGTAAACCTTAAAAAGAGAAAAATTGTCAAATAAAATCATGGGAAGACATGAGGCTTTTCATGGGCTGCCAGGGCCAAAATCGAGGCTTTTCATGGGCTGCCAAGCCACTGAGTTAAACCATTTTGCAAAGCCTTTTAAGATGGAACTCACATTAACCAATCGTTGTTTTAACTTTGACAAGTTCAGGGTCTTTCTAAGATTGACTTGCCAAACGTTCGGCGGGTCATACCAGGATTACCTGGACGGAGTAGCTTACTTAAAGAAGGCAGGATAACCCGGGGTTTTAGGTGAATACACCTGGCTTCCAAGCCTGGCTTGATAGCCTATTACCAGGGTGTAGACTCGTTGTTCTTTGAGAAGCAAAGAGCCCTCAAGCAATATTTTGAGCTGTTCTTAGTGGGTGCCTATGTTTGAGTTGTACTTTTGCAACACTCTCTTTGGCCCCCAAGTGATTTCCCTGGTGGCCTTACGCCAATCAAGAGGTGTAGCTACGGTTTGAATACGACCAAGCCCCCAACTGATTTCCCTGGTGGCCTTACGCCGATCAAGAGGTGTAGCTATGTTTCGAATACGACCAAGCCCCCAAGTGAATTTTTTCTTATATATGGCTTTATAAGCCGGATCAATGGGTAAACAAAACTCCGCTTTATAAACAGAAGCCCCCATGTAACCACACATGATGTAAGAAAAACAACAGAGACCCCGCTTTAGTTGAGGCTCCGGTTTATTATATTGATCATAATATATACATTATCATAACTATGTACATAAGAAGAGCCTGCCACTCAAGTATAATAAGGTCGAAGATGAGCGATATTCCACGACCGGTGGGTCTCCTCCTCCGATTTATGTGAGTCTTTGTGCTCTCGAACATCGATAAGGTAGTATGCCCCGTTATGCAGATTCTTGCTGACCACGAAGGCTCCTTCCCAAGGCAAGGATAACTTGTGCATATCAGTCTGATCCTGGATGAGTCGGAGCACCAGATCGCCTTCTTGAAAAGTTCTGGTTCTAACCCGGTGGCTGTGATAGCGACGCAGATCTTGCTGGTAAATCGCCGAACGAGCTGCTGCAATGTCATGTTCCTCATCTAACAGGTCAAGTGCTTCCTGTCGTGCCTTCTCATTGTCAGCTTTGACATAAGCCGCACCACACGAGGCGAGTCATGACGGATGTCACTTGGGAGAACCGCCTTTGCTCCGAAAACCATGAAAAAAGGCGTGTAACCCGTAGGTCTGTTGGGCATGGTATTGATGCTCCACAACACAGAAGGTAACTCTTCCACCCAACAACCCGGCGTCTGTTGTAAAGGAACCATGAGCCAGGGCTTGATGCCTCTCAGGATCTCTTGATTGGCTCTCTCCGCTTGACCATTAGACTGGGGGTGAGTCATTGATGATACGTCAAGCCAGATGTGCTCACGTTGACAAAATTCTTTCATAGCACCCTTGGATAGATTAGTGCCATTATCAGTTATGATGTTGTGTGGAAAACCAAACAGGAAAATCACCTTCTTGATGAATTGAACCGCCGTGGCTGCATCACACTTACTGACTGGTTCTGCCTCTACCCACTTAGGGAACTTATCAACCGCCACCAGAAGGTGAGTCTTCTTATCCTTGGATCTCTTAAAGGGCCCAACCATATCCAGCCCCCAAGTTGCAAACAACCAAGTGACTGGGAATCATCCTTAATTCTTGAGCCGGTACGTGAGCACGCCGTGAGAATTTTTGACAGCCATCACACTTTTTGACCAAATCTTCAGCATCAGCATGAGCTGTCAGCCAATAGAAGCCGTGACGAAAGGCCTTGGCTACCAGAGACTTTGAACCGGCGTGGTGACCACAATCCCCTTCGTGGATCTCACGCAAAATCTCACGGCCTTCTTCAGGAGATACACAATGCTGAAACGCCCCTGTTACACTGCAATGATGTGATTCTCCATTGACAATGGTCATTGACTTAGATTGCCAGATTATCTGCCTGGCCAAAGTTTCATCCTCCAGTAACTCGCCCCGGTTCATGTAGGCCAAATATGGGACGGTCCAATCAGGGATAACATGAAGAGCCTCCACCAACTAAGCCTCCGGATTAGGGATAACCAAGTCCTCCTCTGTAGGTAGCTTGACCAACGGGTTATGCAAAACATCCAGTAAAACATTGGGTGGAACCGGTTTACATTGGGAACCCAAACGGCTTAAAGCATCCGCCGCTTCGTTCTTTCGCCGGTCCACATGATCAACCTGATAACCCTTGAAGTGACCAGCCACAATATCCATCTCTCGTTGATACGCTGCCATGAGCGGGTCCTTGGAGTCCCAAGTACCAGACACTTGTTGAGCTACCAGGTCCGAATCACCAAAGCACTTAACCCGGCTTAAATTCATCTCCTTAGCCATTCGAAGACCATGGAGTAAAGCCTCATATTCAGCTGCATTGTTAGTGCAAGGGAACATTAAACGGAGAACATAAAAAATTTATCACCTCTTGGCGAAGTTAACACGACTCCAGCCCCCAAGCCCTCCAATTGCCTAGACCCATCAAAATGAATAGTACAATAAGTATGATCCGGCTTCTCTTCTGGCGCCTGTAACTCTGTCCAGTCATTGATGAAATGCACAAGCGCTTGGGACTTGATTGTCGTCTGAGGCATATATTTTTACCCGTGAGGCCCAAGCTCAATGGCCCATTTGGCAACCCGGCCGGTTGCTTCCCTGTTTTGGATTATATCTCCCAAAGGGGCAGAACTGACCATAGTGATGGGATGGCCCTGAAAGTACTGCTTAAACTTTCGGCTTGCCATGAAAACTCCATACACCAGCTTCTGCCAATGTGGATACCTCTGCTTAGATTCAATGAGCACCTCACTATTATAATAAACCGGCCGTTGAACCGGATACTCCTTTCCAGCCTCCTTGCGCTCCACCACAATGGCCACACTAACATCCCGGGCATTAGCAACCACATACAACAACAACGGCTCTTTATCAACCGGAGTAGCCAGGACTGGTGGCTCAGCTAACTGCTTCTTCAAATACTCAAACGCCGCATTAGCAACCTCTCTCCAGACAAAATTATCTGTTTTCTTCATATTCTGATACAGAGGAATTGCTTTCTCTCCCAACCGGCTGATAAACCGGCTTAGCGCTGCAATACGACCCGCCAGCCTAAACGTCGTTGATACACGCCGGTTTAGCCAGAGACGTAATAGCTTTGATCTTTTTCGGATTAGCTTCAATGCCCCTGTTAGACACCAGAAAACCCAAGAGCTTGCCTGCCAATACACCAAATACACACTTAGCCGGATTAAGCATCATCTTATAAACCCGGAGGTTATCAAAAGTTTCCTTCAAATCATCTATCAATGTCGCCTCTTTCCTGGATTTCACAACAATATCATCCACATGAGCATGAACATTGCACCCAATCTGATTATGAAGACAATTCTGCACACATCGCTGATAAGTCGCCTGAGCACTCTTGAGCCCAAAAGGCATAGATACATAGCAGAAGGCTCCAAAGGGATAAAAGTTGTCTTCTCCTGGTCCTTAACTGCCATTTTAATCTGATGATAACCAGAATAAGCGTCCAGAAAGCTCAAATGCTCACAACCCGCTGTAGCGTCAATGATTTGATCAATACGAGGGAGAGCAAAAGGATCCGCTGGACAAGCCTTGTTCACATCTGTGTAGTCCACACACATACACCAAGTGCCATTCTTCTTAAGTACTAGCACCGGATTGGCCAACCACTCAGGATGAAATACTTCAATGATAAATCCAGCCGCCAAGAGCCTGGCTACCTCCTCACCAATGGCCTTGTGTCTTTCTTCATTGAAACGGCGGAGAAACTGCTTGACCGGTTTAAACTTGGGATCGACATTAAGAGTGTGCTCAGCGAGTTCCCTCGGTACACCTGGCATGTCAGAAGGTTTCCATGCAAAGATGTCCCAGTTCTCACGGATGAACTCGATGAGCGCGCTTTCCTATTTCGGATCCAAGTTAGCGCTGATGCTAAACTACTTGGATGAATCGCCAGGAACAAAATCAACCAGCTTAGTCTCATCAGCCGATTTAAACTTCAAGGGATCATGCTCTGTAGTTGGCTTTTTCAAAGAAGTCATATCCGCCGGATCAACATTGTCCTTGTAAAACTTCAACTCCTCAGTCGCACAAACCGACTTAGCATAGCCGCATCACCTTCTTCACATTCCAAAGCGATCTTACGGCTCCCATGTACTGTGATGCCCCCCTTATGACCCAGCATCTTGAGCTGTAGATAAACATAACAGGGCCTTGCCATGAACTTAGCATAAGCCGGCCGTCCAAACAGGGCATGATAAGGGCTCTTGATTTTTACCACTTCAAAGGTCAAGGTCTCTGATCTTGAATCATGCACATCTCCAAAAGCAACCTCTAGAGCTATCTTTCCTACTGGATATGCCGATTTACCCGGCACCACACCATGGAAAACGGTGTTTGACGGTTTAAGATTTTTATCTGTCAACCCCATGCGACGAAAGCTTTCATAGTAAAGGATATTGATACTACTCCCTCCATCCATGCGCACCTTAGTGAACTTATACCCTCCAACCTGAGGCGCTACCACCAATGCCAGATGACCGGATTATCAACCCGGGGCGGATGATCCTCTCAACTCCACACAATGGGCTGTTCAGACCAGCGCAAGTAACGGGGCACCGCCGGTTCAACGGAGTTCCCGACCCTTTTATGAAGCTTCTGATCACGCTTGCACAAGCTAGTGGTGAAGACATGATATTGCCCACTTTTCAATTGCTTCGGGTTGCTCTGGTAACCCGACTGCTGCTGCTGTTGCTGACTCCCCTGATGATTATAACCACCCTGGCTGCCCTGACTGCCTTGATTGCCATGTCCACTTTGATTACCTTGAAATCCTGAGCCAGAACTGCCTCCACCATAACCCGGCCCATGAGAACCGGGTCCTGAACCGCCGGACGGTCCATGATCATATCGGAAAAGATCTAAATTTTTGAACTCTCACATTATATGGGTACGGGTAAACCCACCACATCATTAATCGTGGCGCTTGGGAAGCAAGCGATTCCCAACGGGCAAGTGGGGAGGCGCACCGCTTTCGTCGCCTCTATAAAGGGATAAGATTTCCTCATTTTTACCCACGCCTTCTTCCTTCTCTACCCATTCTTGCCCCCTCGAGCTCCAGGCGCCCAAGCCCAAGTCTCCTCCGCATGCCTAGACATGTCCGGAGCAGGAGGCAAGTGGGTGTCTTCCACCGTCGAGGAGAAGCACATCACAGATCTTCGGGCGGCCGGATACTTGGCCGCAGACATAGCGCACCGGCTACCGGACGCTCGGCAGGTCATTCCGACCCTAGGACACCACGAGAGAGTCATGTTCGTCGCCCACTTTGTCCGTGGACTGGGATTTCCACTCCATCCCTTCGTCCGCGGGCTCATGTTCTACTATGGGCTAGATTTTCATGATCTAGCCCTGAATTTCGTCCTCAACATCGCGGCGTTCATCGTCGTTTGCGAGGCCTTCCTCCGCATCCGGCCTCACTTTGGCCTGTGGCTGCAAATCTTCTGCGTGAAGCCGAAGATCGTACGCGGCCAACAAGCGGAGTGCAGAGGGGACATGGTGGTCAAGATGCCTACGTTACCTAGCTGGACGGCTCCTTTACGCAGACCGTAAAAGGATGGCAATTGGGGTGGTTCTACATCACTGAGCCGCGCGGTGCCAACTGGGCGGCGGCCCCCGAGTTCCGATCTGGAACCCCTATGCGGCTCACCTCCTGGGAAAAGAAGGGCCTGTCCTGGGGCGATTCCACCACGGAGCTGGCGGACTCAGTACATGCATCAAAAGCATGAAGGACAAGAACATCAAGCTTGTCAACGTGATCCGAGGTCATGCTTTCGTTTGCGGATCCTGCCCGCCAAAGCGGCGGTTAATCTGTGGGAGTTCGTCCCCGAACACCGACGCTCGAAGCTCTGACAAAGATGACGCACAAAGGCACATAGAAAGTATTGTTCAAGGCCTCTGAAGTACCTCCTCCCACATCCGAGGACTGCGGGACTTCATGCAGCGGCCCCCGAGTTCGGTGAGTTTTGGGACCACCACCGGGTTTAGTTTTTTCCCAATACATTCATGGGGTAGTTTTAAGTATTTATATATATTTGCCTCAGGATTATGTGAAGACAACAGAGCAGATTGATCGTCTGCTCCGTTCTTTAAGATCCAGCGGATGCTCTCCTGACGGAGATGCTAGTCCCGGCACCGTACAAGGTGCCGGAGAACAAGGCCGAAAAGAAGGCCACGGGGATAAGGAAGGGTCTCCGGCGTAAGATCGCGTCCGAATACGACGAGGCAGACTCCTCCCACGAAGGGGAGGAGGAGGAAGAAGAAGAAGACACCCCATCCGGGAAGGATGAGGGGCCCGGAGAGGCGGGCCAGGGGGCCGGAAAAGGCCCTCGGCGCAAGGCCGTTATACCTCTGTCGTCCGATGACGACGAGACAGATTCCTCCCACAGGCGGGGAATCGAAAAGAAATCAGCTCCGCACTAGGGGGGAGAAGAAGAGAAAAGCCGCCTCGGAGGGGAAGGCTGGGGCGTCCAAGAAGGGGAAAACATCCCTTCCGGACTACTCCACCACGGCCGCCTACATCAATGAAGGGTGGCTGCCCAGGGGGAAGCCCCTGGCGCGATCGTAAGTGTCCGCACTCTACCATGGTTTCAAGTAATAGCTGTTTTAATAACGCCGAGTATATATGCAGTCCGGCCAGGGCTCATCCGGAGGAGTCGTCTTCGGACGGGTCTCTGGCGCCTTGAGATGAACTTCGCTCCGACGGCCACCACTCCTCGACTGCGGATGACACGGAGGTGTTGTCCGAAGGTTCCCAGTAGGGGAGGTGACCACAGACGCCCCAAGGCGGACTTCCAAATGTCGGACACGCGGGGTTCAAGATCCCCGCGGATCGCATTGATGAGAGCCACAATAAGGCGGACTCCCGACCGAACACTGCCCCGGAACCTCCGACGGTTCCGGACTTGGGCGGGCAGCCCCTCGCTAGGGAGGGTGAGCCGCCCGCGCCAAGGACTTCCGTCGCGTCGACGGCGCCGGATAGCTTGGTGGAAGCGCTTCGAGGCGCTTCCATGGAAGAAGAGCACATTACTATTATGAGTGCGGTGATTCGAAGGTTACATCCACCGAGCGGATCGACCAAGCTCGCATGCCTCTGATGGGCTTTGAGGTAAATAAAAAATGTATGAAATTACCACCCGATAGGTAGTAGCCCCTGATACTCTGTTTGGTGTTCAGAAAGAAAAGCCAAACGGAGGGTCAATTATAATCCGCAGGAGTCTAACAATAAGTATTGTTGTGAATAAGCGAGCCGTCTTTGCTTCGCCATTGCCACGTCTTGCCGAGGTTGCCGAACTAAAGCAGGACATGGAGCAGGCGCAGGGAGAGCTTGTCCTCACGAAGAGGCAGCTCGAAGAGAACAAGGGCAAGTAATTCCCGCTCTTATACGTTTAAGGATAGGCAAAATTGATGAGTCTAACACCTAAGTGTCGTGACCATGTAACAGGGGCCGCCGCCAAGGTGGTGTCCCTAAAGAAGGCGCTGTCCGAGGCCGAAGACAAGGCAGCCTCGGAGTGTAAGGAGCGCGAAAAGCAAAGTGCTAGGGTAGGTGAGGTACAACAGGAGCTCCAGGACCTCGACAAGAAATGCGAGTCCGTGGAGTATGATCTGAAGGCGAAGGAGGCCGAGCTTGCGAAGGCCCTTGTGAATTTGAAAGATGCCAAGGCCGAAGACGAGAAAGCACAGCGTGAGATCCAGGAGGCCAAAAAGATAGCAGCGGGTAAGAAATTGTTTATGCAAAGCAAACATGTGGAGGAGGCGTTTCTTTTACTTACTCGAATACGGAGCTCTCCAGGGGCATTTGCAGATCGCCGCTTGGCGTCTCGACGCTGCGGAGTTCTACCGTGCCCAAGAGGGGAGCTCAACGGAGAAGTTGTTTTGGTCCCAGTATGATGGGGCCGATCATCCGATGCCTCTGAGCGACCAACTGAAGCAGTTGATCGAACTCCACAAAGCACCGAACTGGCTATGAAGGACTTCATAGTCCAGATGTGGCCTGGTGAGCTCCTGCCTAGTAGCTACTTTGGCCTGATCAAGCGGATGGTGGAAGCCTGCCCGCGACTTGAAGTGATCAAGCGATCCGTTTGCATCGAAGGTGCCCGCCGAGCCTTTGCCCACGTCAAGGTGCATTGGGGCAAAATTTGGATGCGGAAAAAGCTAGTCAAGGACGGCCGCCCGGTATATGGCGCATCGCCATCCCGAGATGTACTACGATGGCGTGATGAAGGGTGCTCGTCTCGTTGCTGATGAGTGTACCAAGGATGCCAGTTTTGAATGAGTTCGCTTCTGTCATGTTTGTAATTTAAAAATGAAGTTACTTGCGCTATATAGCGCTTTTGTTATTTAAAATATTACCTTCTGTGCGGATGTTTATAAAATCCTGAAAATAGGCCAGTGGTCGGCTTCCGCCCCCATGTGACTAGCACCGTGGTGTTCGTGGAAAACTCGAACACTCTTTATCCAAATGTTTGGTCCCTTAAGGAGGTGTCCGGCACAGCGAACAAGGCAATCAGACTATGCGACTTTATAACTTTCACTTAGCCATAGAAGTCTACAATTTTAAATTTCGGCGAAGCCCCTAGAATCCGGAAGGCCGAATTGGGGCGCTATACACGCCTAGATCGGACAAAGCCGATTTATCGCCTAAAGCGGAAAATCTTTAAGGATTTTAAAACCTCTCGTACAGAGTCCAGCTCTCGCCACATCATGCCGGTCGGTTTGGCTTTCTCTCGAGGTGCTCGTCCGGACGAACCGGGACACAATCGTAGTAGTTCTCCCTGCGCTACCTTAGCCGATATAACGGAACGTAAGGCCCCAAAACAAGGGAGCCGGGCTATCCCAACTGTAGACCCAAGACATTATTCGGAGCTGATGCATATAGTGCTATAAGTTTGGGGTGCTGCACTGTTGAAAGTGTTCGGACTTTATTTGCCATATTACGGGGCGCCATGAGAAGCCCCTGGCAAACCGGCCGCACCAAAGTGTACGGATGCAATATCAAATAAACATTTATAAGAGAAAAATGCTCAAATAAGAATAATAAGATGACGCTATATATAATCTCCCATTGACGAAAAATATGTTTAAGCGTCCAGTTACAATGGATCGCTTAGCGAGAGATAAAATAGGACTATTTGACATGTCCTATCCAGGGGCAGGCTCTGTTCAGGTAGATAAAGCAGGTATAATGATCGTAAATAGATTCCACCTTGGTTTTCCTTCTGTGCAAAACGTCTGTTGCCTCCTTGGATGTCTCTTCCCTATAAGTCCGGCAATTCGGCTCTTTTGAGGATGCTGCGCCAACGCGGTATCCTGAAAGGTAAGAGGGAAAGAGTATGAAAGTATTTGGCGGTTACCCGTGACCGCTGACCGAAGTCATTGATGCGCCTCCGCCTATGCCCATGGTATTTTAAGTGTGTAATTGTGTGCACGTGGCACGAATGCTGCTTTGATGGGGCTTGAGTGGAAGCCGGACTGCTAGTCGCGCTCTTGGCGTGCCTGATGATCATGTTGCGGGGTGCTCCGGACTCGCTTGACTGTGCTCGAAGTTGTTGTCGCCGGATTGGTTTGTCGGAGAAGGCCACATTGTACTTCCGCCGCAAGGGCTGCAGTATGCTCTTCTGTTCATAGGGAGCGGTCCATATTTCCGTTCACCATTATGACCCGCGTGGTCCTGGCATCTTGAGCTTGAGATATGCGTAGTGTGGTACCGCATTGAATCTGGCGAATGCGGTTCGTCCGGCAAAGGCATGGTAACCACTGCGGAAGGGGACGATATCGAAGATTAACTCTTCGCTTCGGAAGTTATTCGGAGATCCGAAGACCACTTCCAATGTTATAGAGCCCATACAGCGGGCCTCTACTCCGAGAATTACACCTTTAAAGGTGGTTTTAGTGGGCTTGATCCTTGAAGGGTCCACGCCCATTTTGCGCACTGTGTCCTGGTAAAGCAGGTTCAGGCTGCTGCCACCGTCCATAAGGACGCGTGTGAGGTGGAATCCGTCAATGATTGGGTCTAGGACCAATGCGGCCGAGCCACCGTGACGGATGTTAGTAGGGTGATCCCTACGATCGAAAGTGATCGCATAAGTGACCATGGGTTGAATTTGGGGGCTCTGGCTCCATCGCATAGACGTCCCTTAGTGCCCGCCTGCTCCGCTTGGGGATGTGCGTGGCGTAGATCATGTTGACTGTTTTCACACGGGGAAATTTCTTCGTCCCCGTGTTCGGACGTCGGGGCTCCTCGTCATCGTCATTGCGCAGCCCTTGTCCTTGTCTTGGCGTTTATCTTGCCGGCTGTTTGAATACCCGGCAATCTCTATTGGTGTGGTTGGCTGGCTTGTCCGGGGTGCCATGAATTTGGCACGAGCGCTCCAGTATGCGGTCTAGACTGGACGGTCCCTGATTCTTTCTTTTGAACGGCTTCTTCCGCTGACCGGGCTTGGATCCACTGGATCCGGCGATGACTGCCATGTCTTCAGTGATGTCGCTGTTGTTCCGTCGCTTGTGTCTGTTACGCCGTGGCTTGCGTTATTGTCGCGGCCATCCGAATTGCCAGACTGTGGTGTAGTGCTGCTGCAAGCCAACCAACTGTCCTCGCCCGTGCAAAAGCGGGTCATTAGTGTTGTAAGAGCCGCCATGGACTTGGGTTTTTCCTGGCCGAGGTGTCGAGCGAGCCACTCGTCGCGGATATTGTGCTTGAAAGCCGCTAGGGCTTCGGCGTCCGGACAATCAACTATTTGGTTCTTTTAGTTAGGAACCGAGTCCGAATTTCCTGGCTGACTCTCCCTGTTGAGTGATGTGGCTCAAGTCGTCGGCGTCGGTGGTCGCACATATGTGCCCTAGAAGTTGTCGAGAATGCGTCTTCGTGTTTTCCCAACCGCCAATGGAATTTCTTTGGCGGTGTTGTTTAGCCGATGCGGGCTGGCCCTTTGAGCTTAAGGGGGAGATACTTGATGGCGTGTAGATCGTCTCCGTGGGCCATGTGAATGTGGAGAAGGAAATCTTCGATCCATACTGCGGGGTCTGTTGTGCCATCGTATGATTCGATGTTTACGGGTTTAAACCCTTCTGGGAATTCATGATCCATTACTTCATCAGTGAAAGCGGAAGGGGTCTTGTGGCGCCTACATGCGGGCTATGTGGCTACGCAGGTCGAATTGCTCTGGGTGGCTATATTCGGCCCGGTCGGACTTGTTAAAGGTGTATCCGGTGTGACGATCCTCGTCGCGTACCGAAGCGCGCCCCCGCGATCCGTAGATCGATCTTGGTTGTCCCGTTTTGTTGCCCCAGGCCGTAGTATGTTGGCGTGGGGGTGTTGGCTGGTATGCGAACTGGTATGCCGTTTTATCCCGGCCACGAGGTGGCCGGTCAGTCGTATGGTGCTCGAGTCCGTATTCCTCGGCTGCCAGGACTTTCGTCCATCTATCGTGAGCGCATCTTAATCAGCTTGGAGTTGCCGCTGTTTCTTTTCAGCTCCTCGCGGTGGCTATAAGCCGACGCTTGAAGCGCTCTGCTCTCACGGGATCCTCGAGCACGCCCGAACTCGTCGTCGCCGAGGCTAATCTCGCCTTCTGAGGGGGCATGTAGCTGTCCTCCTCCGGTATTCGTTCGTCACCGCTCTTCCGGGCTGACCTGCTCATCCTCCTGTTCAGCCTGCTCAAGGCGGGCTGATCGAGGTTGTATTCTTCTTCGCACCATTCAGATTGTTTTCGTCTCACAGGCGGTATTAGTGTGGCGGGGCTTGGAGTGGCGTCGACACGCCCATTCTTTGCTTTTTTCCCGAGGTTTTATCCTCCGTTCCCTCATCGCCATTTGTTTCCTTGAGTGTCCACCATATATATATATATATATATATATATATATATATATATATATATATCATAAGAAGAGGTGGCTGTCCACCGCCCATGAGCGGTGGTTCATGTTCTTCTCTGCATCATCGCCCATACCGTCGATGTCTTGAGTCAAAGTTCAAGACCTCGGTTAAGTCATCGACTGTGACAATGAAGTGGGTGGTGGGTGGGCAACGAATTCCTTCGTCGTCTGCCTCCCACTCGAGCCGGACATAGTTCGGCGAAGAGCCTCCTGACAAAGAAAGAGACTTTAATGAATCCAGCATGTCGCCGAAAGGCGAGTGCTAGAAGATATCCGCAGCGGCGAACTCCATTACTGGAGCCCATCCTGACCCGACGAGCTCGGGAGTGTGCGGACTGGAACCAATGTCCGGATCTGAATCCGGGGTTCGAGTCACGAGCCACCGCAGAGGTAAAACCGTGTTCGGCTCCACCGCCGATGAGTGCATGACACTGGGGCGGGGTCCATCCCTCCGTCCTTAGGCGGCGCAGCTGCTTTCGGGATCTAGGTCCGAATATACTACGGGCGATACCCGAAGCCGTCCGACGGCAGGTCTAAGCCGTGCTCGTCGCGACCGTCCGGTGCTCTGGCATAGGCCCAAATCCATCGAAGATCAAGTCTCCGGATGTCCGCCGTGTAGTTCAGGTTTCGAACCTGACACGGTGGCTGTGGGCGTGGCTGTCGATCTGCTCAGATAATGGCGAGTTGGCCCTTGATGCGGCCGCCGAACACGAAGATCTGTCCGGGAGTCTACCTGGACAACGTCGTTGATGATGATCGAAGGAGCCATCGAGCCTGACGGCGACGACACAGAGGAACTCTCAATGAAAGCACCAATGTCGGTGTCAAACCCGGCGGATCTCGGGTAGGGGGTCCCGATCTATGCGTCAAGGCTGATGGTAACATGAAGCAAGGGACACAGATGTTTACCCAGGTTCGGGCCCTCTCGATGGAGGTAAAACCCTACTTCCTGCTTGATTAATATTGATGATATGGGTAGTACAAGAGTAAATCTACCACGAGATCATAGAGGCTAAACCCTAAGAGCTAGCCTATGATGGTATGATTGTAATTGTGATCGACCTACTAAGGACCAACCTCTCCGGTTTATATAGGCACCAGAGAGGGCTAGGGTTTACATCGAGTCGGTTACAAGGAAGGAAATATAATATTCGGATCGCCAAGCTTTCCTTCCACGCCAAGGAAAGTCCCATCCGGACACGGGCCGAAGTCTTGAGTCTTGTATCTTCATGCTTCAATAGTCCAGACGTTGTACACAGTCCGGCTGTCCGGATACCCCCTAATCCAGGACTCCCTCAGCGTGGCTGGCCTTTCTGGCGATCTGTGCTTTGGGCAAGGCTGGTTTAACAGGCGCTCAAGATTGGGACCTGATCCTCCACTCCGCGGGGCGGTTTACCCTTACGACGCTGACCATTATCTTGCATGTTGGTGTTAGCCACAAAATCTAAATTGTTATCCGCTTTACGCTTACCGCTGTTTCCATGACCGCCAGGTTATGCTGCTACCACTCTTCTTTCCCTTTCCCGGCTTTTCATCGTCAGACTCAGGGTCCTTGGTACTATCAGAGTCGGCATACTTAACCAGAGCTGCCATAAGCGTCCCCATGTCATTGTAATGACTCTTGAGCCGTTCCAACTTCAGCTTCAGAGGTGCGAACCGGCAATTGCCTTCCAACGTTAAAACTGTTGTATAAGCGTTGATGCGGTCCGATGAATGCAAGATTTCTGAAACCCGGCGCACCCAATGGGTTGTCGATTCTCCTTCCTCTTGGACACAGGCAGCTAAGTCCACAATTGACATGGGCTGCTTGCACGTGTCCTTGAAATTCTTGATAAACCGGGCCCTTAACTCGGCCCATGACCCAATGGAGTTAGCTGGCAAGTTTTTCAACCAAGTGCGAGCTGTTCCCTCCAACATCATGGTGAAATATTTAGCACATGCCGCATCATCCACATCCAGCATCTCCATCACCATCTCATAGCTTTCGACCCATGACTCGGGGGATAAGTCGGCAGTGTAATTGGGCACTTTACGTGGACCCTTGAAATCCTTGGGCAGCCGTACATTACGTAGACCCGGGGTGAGGCACGACACCCCCAAGGAATGGATGTAAGTCCTCGTTCCACCAAAGTTGCGGGATGAACCGGAGTAAGCTGACGGGCCGCGTACTACTCCGCTAACTCGGCTTCTCGACGTGCCCTACCATGATCCACCACATCCTGAGCATTAACACCACCGCCCGCCGGGTTATGTCCTCGAGGCGGGTTACGGTTCCGCACACTGCTTGACACAGCCGGTTCATCAATACGTCTGTTGTAACTCCGGCTTGGGCGGGGAGTGGAATGAATCCTCTCGCAGCTATATGAGTAAGCCTGCTGCTGAGTCAAGGCTGTCTGAAGGAGCTCTCTAGCACGTCGTGTCTCAACCGCCACCGGGGACTCGCCTTCGATCGGGAGAGCCGCCAATCGTGAAGCGGCGAGGACTATCTTATCCAACGGGTTAGAGTAATGACCCGGAGGCGTTGAGACGTGTTGCGATAGGACATTCTGACGAGGGGGGTCTGTCGTGCCCGGCTGAACCGGCGCCCCCATTCCAGGTGCCTCCACCCGGTTTACCACTGGCTGGTTACTAGTTCCTGCTCCCGGCGTGTTAAAGAGATTCCTTTCCTCATAAACCGGAGGCAGGTGAGATCGATATCTTCTCCTCATGACATCATTTGACGCGCTCTGATCCAACATAAGCCGCTAAGCCTATGCATCCAACTCAGCCCGCTCTGCAGCCATCCTGGTGTCCTCAGTTGCCAGGTCCGCCTTGGCTTGAGTTATCTGATCCTTCACTTTCGCGATTTTCGCGTTATGCTCATCCTGATTCGCCGGGTTAACTTCTGCCGCCAGCAGTGCTGCCAAAGCATCGAATAAGTCAGACAAAACTGAGTCGTGATGCAGACAGGCCTCCTGCCCGGTAGTGCCGCCACGACCCGGAGATCATCGCCGGCTTGATCGAAGAGTGCTGCGCAGGATGTGTACCGACCATGAAGATCGCAACCCGGCTTGGCGGATCGAAGGGGTCCAGAATACTGTCGCCATCGGAACAACCCCAAACCGGCCATCTTGCAGTTGGTACAATGACTCGGTCTCTCCGGTAGATGACTCGTCATCAGAGTCAACAACGGTTTCACCACCAAATGCCGATCTATCCTCAGATTCCACTCCATGGATAACTCCCACGAAGGTACGCTTCATAGCAGGCTGAACCCGGGCGGGTCTCGCACGCTGAGCCGTTTCGACGATGTCGGTGCATATGTCCGGCTCAGGGCCTGGTTCGCCGATTTTGCCAATGAAGACATGAATGCCGCCGAAGGGAACCCGGTACCCGTACTCAATTGAGCCAGCCTCCGGGCCCCAGCCTGCATTGTCAATATAAAGCTTGCCGCGACGACTCTTGGTCATCCGGCCCACAGCGTATCCCTTGAGCCCTTCGAAGCAGCCCTCTAAGAACTTGAAACCATCATGCGCTAGCCCCACGGTGGGCGCCAACTATCGTGGTTTTGTCACGGCAGATGTCCTAGTGAGAGGACTTAGTCATGGAGCCATCGCGACGGGTTATCTTAAAGGGGTTAAAGCGGGACAAAGGACACAAGGAGTTTATAATGGTTCGGCCCCTTGCGGTGAAGGTAAAGGCCTAATCCAGTTGATGTGGAATTGCTAGGGTTTCGGTGACCAGGGAGCGTATCCGCTATGCCTGGCACTCGAGTTGTTTTTTTGCCTAAACCGCTGCCGAGTCGTCCCTTTATATACACAGGTTGACACCCGGCGGTTTACAGAATCCCGAGGCCGGCTCATAAACGTGTCCGGCTCGGTTTCTACCCTTTCCTATCTTACAACACAAGTTACATATCATATGGCGGTTTATGTCTACGGGCTCTAATCCGCTTTTGGGTCCTGGGCCTTCGTGTTAGATCTCCTCCGTAAAGCGCCGTACTCCTTGTCTTCATGGGCTTCAATATGAATAACTCATTATGGGTATAACCTGGCCCCTCCTGGCCGGTCTATACTCAGTAGTAATATCCCCAACACTATGAGAGAGAGTTGAGTGTTGGGGAGACTATCATTTGAAGCACAAGAGCAAGGAGTTCATCATGAATACACGATCTATTACCTTTTGGAGAGTGGTGTCTCCTAGATTTGTTAGGTGTCACTTGGGAGCCTCCCTCAAGATTGTGGAGTTGAACCAAGGAGTTTGTAAGGGCAAGGAGATCGCCTACTTCGTGAAGATCTACCCTAGTGAGGCAAGTCCTTCGTGGGCGATGACCATGGTGGGATAGACAAGGTTGCTTCTTCGTGGACCCTTCGTGGGTGGAGCCCTCCGTGGACTCGCGCAACCGTTACCCTTCGTGGGTTGAAGTCTCCATCAACGTGGATGTACGATAGCACTACCTATTGGAACCACGGATAAAAAATCTCCGAGTCTCCAATTGCGTTTGCACACTCCAATCCCATCCCTTTACATTCTTGCAATTTGCATGCTTTACTTTCCGCTGATCATATACTCTTATCATGCTTGCTTGACATGTATTGTGAATGTTTAAACATGTGCTAAAACTCCACTTCAACTTAAAGAAATTAAAAACTGCCACTTTTCTTGCTAAGGGTCTATTCACCCCCTCCTCTAGACACCTCTTCTCGATCCTTTCAATTGGTATCAGAGCTTTGGTCTCCATTGCTTTGGTTTAATCACCATTGGAGGAAGATGAATGAGTCTACGTTGGGGAGTCTTAGACATAGAGTGCCTATTCTTGATGGAGAGTTCTTTCATGAGTGGAAAAATGAGATGCTTGAGATTTTCAATGATTATCATTTGAACAAGTACATTACTAGCCCTTGTGCACCTCATGTTGATCCTTTGCATCCTACCCATGATGAGTCTATTGACATGATCCGCAACCTTAGAACTGTTAATCTTATCACTAAAGGCTTGCCTAGAAACTTGATTGGATGTTTGCCTACTCTTGGTTGTGCCTACACTATATGGAGATTTCTTGAGGAAAGATTTCCAAACTATTCCTTGCAAAACTTAGACGAAATTCTCCATAAGTCTATTGCCTTGAGTAAGATGAATTCCAGTGATCCTAAGTTTGGTGATTGTCTATTTGAGCTTACCAATCTCATGCGTGCCAAAGGAGATGTTGGAATCATTAGCAATATCATCTCCAAAGCTATTAGAATTCATAAAGATGACCATTGTAATGATCATTGATCTAATGAATTACCCTCTCTAGGAATTGATCAAATACAAGACGATGTTGAACATGGATACTATGATGAGGATGATGATAGTGACTATGATCTTGATGATGCGATGAGACACTTTGTTCTTATGGCTAATCTTCGCGGCTACATGGCTGGAGGAAAAGAATGGGTCCTTGATAGTGGATGTACTGATCATATGACCGGAGACAAAGATATGTTTCGTGAGCTTGCTGAAAATGACGGCCCTCGAAATATGTCACTTTTGGTGATAACTCAAAGGGTAAGGTGGTTGGCCTCAGTAAGGTGGCCATATCACATGATAGCTCCATACAAAATGTCATGCTCGTTGAATCTCTTGGGTACAATTTACTTTCAGTATCTAGACTTGTTGATTTCGGTTTCAATGTCCTATTTACTGAAGTAGATTGCCAAGTGTTTCGTAGAGATAATAATAAAATGGTCTTTATTGGTATACGTAGAGGTGACCTTTACATTGTTGATTTCACTAAAAAGGCTCAACCTAGAACTTGCTTAATTGCTAAATCTTCTAAATGCTGGTTGTGGCATAGAAGGTTAGGTCATGTGGGCATGCGAAATCTCGATAAGCTTATTAAAGGTGATCATATCCTTGGAGTAAAATATGTTATATTTGACAAGGATAGACTTTGTAGTGCTTGTCAAGCATGAAAAAAAGTTGGAGGAAGTCACCCCGTGAAGAGCATCATGACCACGAGAAGACCGCTCGAGCTACTTCACATGGATCTCTTTGGTCCCAATGCCTACAAGAGTCTCGGTGGTAACTCTTTTGGTCTAGTCATAGTCGATGATTTTTCAAGATTTACGTGGGTGTTCTTTCTTGATGATAAATCGCAGGTCCAAAAGATCTTCAAAAACTTCGCTAGGAAGGCCCAAAATCAATTTGAAGTGAAGATCAAGAAGGTTCGGAGCGACAACGGAACGGAGTTCAAGAACGCAAATGTGGATACTTTCCTTGACGAAGAAGGGATTTCACACGAGTTCTTGGCTACATACACGCCTCAACAAAATGGAGTTGTTGAGAGGAAGAACTGGACTCTTATTGACATGGCAAGAACGATGCTTGATGAGTACAAAACTCCAAAACACTTTTGGGCGGAAGCGGTTGAGACAGCTTGTCATGCAACAAATCTCTTGTATCTTCACAAGCTACTCGGCAAGACGGCATACGAGCTCCTCATCGGTAACAAACCCCAAGTTGGATACTTTCGAGTATTCGGCTCAAAGTGCTACATTCTTGATAAGCATCGTCGTTATAAATTTTCTCCTAAATCTCATGAAGGTTTCCTACTTGGTTATGGCTCAAACTCTCACACTTACCGTGTCTACAATAGTTTCACCCGAAAGGTTGAAGAGACGGTAGATGTGAAGTTTGATGAATCTAATCGCTCGCAAGTAGAGAAATTGCCAATTGATGTAGGAGACAAAGACCCTTCGGAATCAATCGAAGACTTGTCTATTGGCAAGATCCGTCTAACGGAGGTGAAGGAGAGTACCTCGTCCATCCAAGTGGAAGCTTCCACCTCATGACAAGGTGAACCAAGAGTCGACATGGAAGCATCCACGAGTGGGACACACCAAGATGAAGAAAACGAGGAAGTACACCAAGATGAACCTCATCAACCTCCCTCTCCACCACGACAAGAGAACGACAACGTCAACAATGAAGAAGGCCAAGAAGAAGGACAATATGAAGAAGATGTTCCACCCCGACCAAAGCAAAAGCTCCCACGAGTTCGAGCAAGAGTCGCCAAAGACCATCCTGTCGAACAAATCTACAATGATATCCAAACCGGGAGAATCACTCGCTCTAGAACTCGTTTGGCTAATTTTTGTGAACATTATTCATTCATCTCTAGCATTGAGCCTATGAAGGTTGAAGAAGCATTGGAAGATCCGGATTGGATAAACGCCATGCATGAAGAGCTACACAACTTTGAGAGAAACCAAGTGTGGACATTGGTCGAGAAGCCCAACAACAACCACAACATCATTGGTACTAAATGGGTGTTTCGCAACAAGCAAGATGAAGATGGTCAAGTCATCCGCAACAAAGCTCGTCTAGTCGCCCAAGGCTACACTCAAGTCGAAGGTATGGACTACGGTGAGCCATATACCCCCGTTGCTAGACTTGAGTCCATTCGCATCTTACTTGCTTATGCTAATCACCATGATATCATCTTGTACCAAATGGACATTAAAAGTGCTTTTCTAAATGGTGAGGTTGAGGAGGAAGTTTATGTTAAGCAACCTTCCGGCTTTGTCAATCCTAAGAAACCTAATCATGTTTACAAACTTCACAAAGCTCTTTATGGTCACAAACAAGCTCCTAGAGCGTGGTATAAATTCTTGACCAAGTTCCTTATTGAAAAAGGCTTTGAAATTGGAAAAATAGATTCTACTCTTTTTAATAAAAGGGTTAATGGAGAACTATTTGTGTGCCAAATTTATGTTGATGATATTATATTTGGTTCGACTAACCCTCATTTTAGTGAGAAGTTTGGAAAGCTAATGTCGGAGAAGTTTGAGATGTCTATGATGAGTGAAATCAAATTCTTTCTTGGTTTGCAAATCAAGCAAACTAAGGAAGGTACCTTTGTTTCTCAAACAAAGTACACCAAGGACTTATTCAAGAAGTTCAATATGCAAGAATGCAAAGGTATGAATACACCCATGCCTACTAGTGGACATCTTGATTTGACCAAAGATGGTGAACCGGTTGATGAAAAAGTTTACCGCTCTATGATTGGTTCATTGTTATATCTATGTGCCTCTCATCCCGATATTCTGCTAAGTGTGTGCATGTGTGCACGATATCAAGCGGCCCCTAAAGAATGTCATCTTAAGGCTGTGAAAAGGAAAGTGAGATACTTAATACATACACCAAATTTTGGCATTTGGTATCCTAAGAGGTCTTCTTTCGATATTGCCGGCTACTCCGATTCGGACTATGCCGGAGACAAGGTTGATAGAAAGTCCACTTCGGGTACTTGTCAATTTCTTGGTAGATCTCTTGTGTCTTGGTCCTCCAAGAAACAAAACTCGGTATCCTTATCCACCGCCGAAGCAGAATACATTGCCGCTGGTTCATGTTGTGCTCAATTACTTTGGATGACCCAAACTCTTAAAGATTATGGGATATATGTGAAACATGTTCCATTGCTTTGTGACAATGAGAGTGCTATTAAGATTGCTCACAATCCCGTGCAACATTCTCGAACCAAGCATATTGAAGTTCGTCATCATTTCATTCGAGATCATGTTGCTAAAGGGGACATTGATCTTAAGCATGTTTGTACCGATAAGCAATTGGCGGATATATTCACCAAACCGCTTGATGAGAAAGTTTTTTGCCGTTTGAGAGGAGAATTGAACATCATTGATGCTTCAAACCTGGAGTAGGAACTCCATTTGGATACATGCAAGGCGAGAGCCTTTGACTAATCCTTGGTATTTCTTTCATGATGCTATTTATATGTCTTGGATATACTTGCACCCTTGCATGCTATCTAACCCTTGTAGGTACTTGGATGAATCTAAATCCATGAGATTGCAACTCACTCACATCTTGAGCAATCTCTACATCACCAAGTCTCTACACAATGGTGGTTGAAAACAAGGAAGCATGAAACTCTTTTTTTAGGGTTGAAGCATGAAACTCTTCAAACATATCCTTTGACAAATTCTATATTAAGTTTTATGATTGTAATTTTTGATACACAAGTGCTCTTCCTTGCAAAACTAACCCATGTAGGTAGATGAACTCAAATTTCAAGTGGTGCTCCCAACTCTTGATGAGCTACATCAACCTTGAGCAACCCACACAAGTTCGACTACATGATCAAGATCAACACCACCACCCAAGGTATGTTATTCCATCTTGGAGAAGCTTTACTCCAAGTCATGGGTCAAAGCAACTCAACAAGATGTGAATACATCAAGATGCTTAAACGAAAAATGGTAACCCCATTTTGAGCTTAAACGATGAGTATGACCTATGATCAAGTCCCCTCACTTGACTCCTAAGTCATTATACTCTAACATAGGTGACTTTGTCGCCGACCAATTCTAGATGAAGTTCTCTTGTGTTTCTCCATGCTCTTGCATTTGTCTCATGCATATTTGTTTCCCCTTTCAAAAAACAAAACAAAAAAAACTTCATCTAGACTTCCTTTTTTTTATTTTTGTTCTGCATTCCCTGCATCCAATTCATTGCAAATCCTTCAGTTAATTCCTTGCAAATCCTTGTGAGATCTTATTTTCCTAGTGAGCTGAGGTGACAAGTGTTTTCTCTGTGATGAACTCGGTCCCACCGGTCTGTTGCTTTCGGTCCAACCGAAGCACACAACTCGGTGCCACCGATTTCACTGCAGGAAAGACAACTTGCCACTGGATCCTACATTTTTGCTCCAGCTCCACTCGATGATTCTTGTCCTCTACCAGCATCATCTTCTCTATGCTGCTTTACTCTATGTCTCAAGAACCAAACCTATTTTGACTCTCACTCTAGAAGATCCCTTCTTGGAAATTGATGTCAAAGGGGGAGAGAGAGATCACATCAAAGCTTAATCACTTTGACAGGGGGAGAGAGTTCTTCAACAGGGAGAACGAGGAATCATATCAAAGGCCCCAGATGCTTGGTGTTCAAGAGGAGAGAAGTCACATGTCTTTAAGAGGGGAAAGACATGTTCATATTTGGTTCTTTGCATTTGCTCTGATTTTCTGTTCCCTATCTTCTCCCAGTATCCCATGCAAGATGCAGGGGGAGCAAGACATCTAAGGGAAGGAAATCTTTGAAATCATTGCATATATTTACCTTTGGGGACATGTCTATATCCAATAGAGTACTCAATACTCACTCTCTACATGTCATCCTAGTCTTGGTACTCTTGTGGTTTCTTTTGTTTGCTCTGGCTAGTAGATGTATCTGTGTTATCTAACCTTGTTTACTCAGGTTCATTCCTTCCTAAGCCAACTCAAGATCACAAGGCAAGTATATACATCACAGTCATGTGCATGAGGATTTCTTGCTGATGTACATACTGTTTGCAAGAAGGACTCATGAGCATGAAGGTACATTTCCTATACTCACATCATTTGCTCTGATGCATATAGGCAAGATACATGTAACACATTGCTTACTATGCCATGCTTATGCATTCACATGCTCCTATATTCCATATTTACATGATTGCATATATGTAGGGGGAGCCTATGCATGTTACATGTCTTTCCAAAGCTTTACTTGTTATTCTCTATATCTTTATCTAAAGCTTTGATGTATGTTGTCATCAATTACCAAAAAAGGGAGATTGAAAGCACAAGTGCTCCCTGGGTGATTTTGGTAATTAATGTCAACATATCTCTTGTTGGACTAATGGTTTCATTTAATATGCTTCAGATAAGTTCAACAATGGAGTGGCATGGACTAGAGGATGTGGAACCCCTTCGAGATGATAAGGACAAAGGATTGGCTCAAGCTCAAAGCTCAGGACTCTACATTTTTCTTTTTAGTGATCCAAGGTCACATTGAGTCCATAGGAAAGCCAATACTATTAAGAGGGTATGAGGTGTTGCTTAATGGCTTGCTTGCTCAAAGTGCTTAGTGATATGCTCCAAAGCCCTCAACCATTTTCTCACATCCACATATGTCCCAAACCAAAAGTCAAACTCGGCCCCACCTAAAATTTCTATCCGGCGCCACCGAGTTCTCTTGACATAGCCACTACCAGAAACCCTAATCAATTCGGTCTCACCGATAGGAATCTCGACCAACTCTCTGGTTAGCTTATTACCAAAATTGGTCCCACCGGGTTTGTGTAATCGGTCTCACCGAGATTACGTTATGCCCTAACCCTAATGAAATCGGTCCCACCGAGTTGATCATGTCGGTCCCACCGAAAATCCTAACGTTCACATTTTGAACTAAATCGGTCTGACCGAGTTTTCTGATTCGGTCCCACCGAGTTTGGTGATTTGTGTGTAACAGTTAGATTTTGTGTGGAGGCTATATATACCCCTCCACCCACTCTTCATTCGTGGAGAGAGCCATCAGAACATGCCTACACTTCCAACATACATTTTCTGAGAGAGAACCACCTACACTTGTGTTGAGGTCAAGATATTCCATTCCAACCACATAAATCTTGATCTCTAGCCTTCCCCAAGTTGCTTTCCACTCAAATCATCTTTCCACCAAATCCAATCCTATGAGAGAGAGTTGAGTGTTGGGGAGACTATCATTTGAAGCACAATAGCAAGGAGTTCATCATCAACACACCATCTATTACCTTTTGGAGAGTGGTGTCTCCTAGATTGGTTAGGTCTCACTTGGGAGCCTCCGTCAAGATTGTGGAGTTGAACCAAGGAGTTTGTAAGGGCAAGGAGATCGCCTACTTCGTGAAGATCTACCCTAGTGAGGCAAGTCCTTCGTGGGCGACGACCATGGTGGGATAGACAAGGTTGCTTCTTCATTGACCCTTCATGGGTGGAGCCAACCAATACCCTTCGTGGGTTGAAGTCTCCATCAACGTGGATGTATGATAGCACCACCTACCGGAAGCACGGATAAAAAATCTCCGAGTCTCCAATTGCGTTTGCACACTCCAATCCCATCCCTTTACATTCTTGCAATTTGCATGCTTTACTTTCCGCTGCTCATATACTCTTATCATGCTTGCTTGATATGTATTGTGAATGTTTAAACATGTGCTAAAACTCCACTTCAACTTAAAGAAATTAAAAACTACCACTTTTCTTGATAAGGATCTATTCACCCCCCTCTAGACACCTCTTCTCGATCCTTTCACATGCACAATGAGAAATGGGCGTCTGCATATGACTTCATGCAGAATTTATCATCACATCACAAAGTAGCAGCAAAAGTGGCAGATGACCATTAGGTTTAAGTGTTACAACTCAAAAGCCAAATAGTTTCAAGAACGAGAGTTGTAAGAACTTAGCAAAAATTAAGGAACCGACCCATATGGACCCACTTGAAGACTACCAACTCATATGCTTCTCCCTCTTTTGTCAGTAAGCACCAAAAAGGTGTGAAGACATAGAGTGTCTACTCGTTCCCAGAAGGTGAAGATGTTGGAGCAGCAGGGTCGACGTTGGTGTTGGGCGGTGTACACGGGCCTGGTGCAGAATCGTGATGCAGTGAAGCCATTGCTAGTGAAGTGGCGTCATACTATTCATCTATGGATCGTGCAACCACAGTGGGAGCCGAAGATGAATAGTCTGAATCTTCAATAGAGGGAATTGGACGCCAACTTGCAAATTGTGGGGGCCTGGAGTCAAACTTGAATCGTTCTGTGAAGCCATCTTCGCGAGGATCGTCTTTAGAACAGAGCAGTGTGAGACTCTTCCAGGACCCCCTACAGGCTTCGTGTGCAACAAAGGAATTCTTGGTAGCCAGATTGCGAATGCGATTGACATCAACAACAAGACTCTGCATCTGACGCTTCAGCCATTGATGATATCTGTCCTGCTTCTGGTGAAGTCATACAAGAAGCTCTCTGCCATTTAAGACACGAGCACGCTTCTGAGGCCTTTGAGCTATAGTGCTGGTTGTCGCATCAGTGTTTGCACGATGCGGCAGACGTAGTTGGCCAACAAGAGGACTAGCAGGAGCAGGAGGATTAGGCACGTGAACTCCTTCAATTGGCTGTGTGAAGCTTTGAAATGCGGCATTGTCTTCACGAACTGGCTCCTTAGCAGGCTCAGGGTATATGGCTTCATGTGACATATCGACTTCAGGCAAGAATACAACATGACTGCGCGCTGAAGGTTGATAGTTAATTGTAGAGTGAAGCTTGATCAGCCGCATAACCCATGGAGCATAAAACTTGAGGCCCAAAAGATCAATGCATGAGGCTGCCAACTGTCTGATGAAGAAATCTTGCGTGTTGAACGTGATGACATTGATGATGTAGAAGACCAATGTATTCATAGCGCTTTCAAGCTTCACGTCTAGAGAATTTCCCTTGATAGGCCATAGAGTATGCCTCAGAATATGATACATGGTGCGGGGCAGGTACTCGAGGTCTTTGACAAAGAACTCCTTGGGATATTCAGCATCAGTTGTCAATGGCTTCATCATGCTGAGCATCTGACTCATATTGGGCTCAGGATTCTGAAAAATACTCTGCAGTTCACGTTCATATAGCTGACAACCTGGTTCATACAGATCACCAGGAGTGGGTAGGGAAGTTAGCTCGATGATATCCTGAGCTTCCGCTTCATGATGGTCATCTCCTGTCATCCACTCAAGGACCCATGTCTTCGGACCCCTGTTGTAGCCTCTGATGCGAAGAGTAGCATAGAACTGCAGGAGAAGCTCTTGTTTCCTGTGCTCCTTGTCAGTGACAAACGGGAGCAGCCCAAATTCTCAGAAGCAATCAAGAGCCTCTTCAAGGCATGGTAGCCCAGCAATGGCATCGCAGTCAAGACGTCTATGAGGAAAAATCATGTCTTGATTGTATAATATGCATGAGTAGTAGATGCATTGCTGATAGCTCCAAGACCGATCTGAGGAGATCTTGAGCTTCTTGTATGGATTCTTGGCAGAGTCGAAGAAGGTGTTGTGCTCTATGAAGCTGAGCACACTGAAGGAGCCTTGAGTAGTGACAACACTGGGAAGCCTAGACAGCCTTGGCTTTGGCTTCTGCGTTTGAGGCCTTTGCTCCACATGATAGTCATATTGGGGACCTGGAGCAGTGGGTGGAATCAAAATAGGCCACCTAACAGTAACAAGCTTACCACAGTTGTAAGCACGTTCCATAGTGTGAGGCACAGGGGGAGGAACGGCTACATCTGAAGTGGTTGGTTGCGCATTTTCTTCTGTGGCAGCAATGACTTCAGGCTCCACATTATCTTCAGCCATGACAACGTCATTGGCTTCAGTAGTGATGGTGGTGGCAGCCGCATTGGCCTCAACTTCAATGGAATCATGAACAAGGGGGTCTGGCACAATCACTTCTTCTTCTTGTACAACAGGATCACTGGTTGGGGGAATAACTTCACGGTCTTCTTCTCTTTTGTCATCGGCTGATGCAGCCGGAATGTCTTCAGCCTCGTTGGCTTCAGATTCTTGTGCAGTCACTAAGGGGATGGCTTCAGGGAACACTTGGCGTGCCACTGATCTGGTGTTTTGCACATCCTCTTCAAGAATGCTTGACATGGAGACCTGGGGCCTAGGGCCTTTGTGAAGCCTTTGGAAAGAGGGTGACACCTTTGGTGAAGGAGTGGTCTTCTCCATGTCCTCGGGTGTTGCTTGTGGCGTCTCAAGCACCGGAGTGGTGACATGAGCAGGCGGTGTGCATGGAATCACTTCATGCAGGGGGAGTTGGGGTGTTGCTCTTCCCAGACTTCATCTTGAGCGATTGGCGTCGTGCTACCGCCAATGCTTATCAGTTCACTGCTCGTTGGAGCAGGCGATGATACCGGGTTGGGCTCGATCTAAGGAAGGACTTCATCACCTTCAACAGGGACATCAGGACCAATGTATTCAGCTGTAGTGGAGTCGGCAACTGGAATCTCTTCTGACTCAGGAGCCTCTGTGGAAGTAGGCTCATGCAGAATGAGTCGACGCTCACGATTGGAGGAGGCAGGTAGTGAAACAGAAATGGGTTCAACATTCAATGGCTCTTGGGGAGTGGTACGGGATTTGAGTGAAGACTTTGAAGACTTTGTCTTCAACTTCTTATCAGAGGGAGCAGCCTCAGAGGTATCATGGTGCTTCCTCTTCTTGGCTCCAGCCTCAGCCTGCTTAGTCTTCTTTTGCTCTGAAGCTGCTGAGGGACCTTTGGCTTCGAGCCAGTCATACTGGCAGGGAAGACAATGCTTGGTCTTTCCTACCTTGGTGCTTCAGGTTCAGCTTCAGCATGCTTCTTCTTCTTCCTGGCAACAAGCTTGGGGTCAATGCCTGGACGGCCAAGTGCCTTTCTCTTCACGGCTTCATTGTGAGCCTGAACACATTTCTCAGCATAATATTTCATGCGCTCACGAGAGCCTTTGGCTTCCTCGCACTTCTTATTGAATTGATCCCTGAGGTCAATCATCATCTGCTTGGAATTTTGAACATCAACAATGTTGAGCTTGACCCTATGCTTCTTGAACTGGGCCTTCTCATAGTCAATTTTGTTCTTTAGCTCAACAATTTTCTGTGCAATTGTAAGCTCCTTGTCTATGGCTCCTTGAAATGTGACACTGATGTCAATGGGCAGCTGCAGATCATCAATGGTGAGAGTAGGATCCTCAAACCATTCATCAATGAAGTTGTTGAGAATATCAACATCAAACAGAGGCAAATCTTTGAAGATTCCGGCCTCCTGCTTTCTCTTGATGAGCATCTCTAGAGCATCATCAGCAAGGTCTTCATCGCTTGACAGATCTATAACATTTTCCTCATTGCGCAGAATGCTAGCAAGAGTAAGGTCATGCCCAGAGATCTTCTTGGGCTTCTTTGTATTCTTGGAGATGCGGGATTGATCTTCAGACTACACACTGGATTCAGGAGGTGCAGATTGCAATGGCTTCACTCTTGAAGCTTTTGGAGCAGTAGAGGGCTTTGAAGCCTTTGACTTCTTCTTTGGCTTTGGAGACTCAGGAACTTTAGCATGTTCCTCTTCATCAGCAGCCTCTGTGACAGTGGCCCTCTAGGCAGCAATGTGAGAGAGAAGCCCATCGAAGTAGTTGAAGGGGCCAATGACATTTTGATTGGCTCCATGACTGCCATCCAGCCTTGGAGCTGCTGGGCCAGGGTTGAAGTCAATTCCCAGTTCCTTCTTGTTCTGCACAGCTGAAGATCTTGCAAACTGAAGATTCTGCTCAAATAAATCATCATCACGACACCATCGGAGACTAGAGGCGTCGGCACTCTCAGGCTGTGGTCCTCTGACCATGCAAGGATAGAAGCCCTTTGCAATGGCTTCAACCTTCGTTCTGGGGTGCAACTTCTTATACACAATATCGGCCCATGTGGCCTCACAACATTCTTCTTCGCATACTCATTTGTGACGTAGTTGTACAGAAACCATTGCTCTGCCCAATATCTCCGAATCCATTGGACTCGAGTCTTGCATTCACCATAGGTTTCTTCTGGATCAGATATTGTCGGCGTCCTTGGACCGGGGGTGCCCAGACTTGCCTGCATGCGGCCCACTGCGTGGTTCAACCAACGACTAGGTATGGCCCAACTTCAACGACAACAACTCAAGACCCTCACGAGGGGCCAAGCCTCGCGAGGCGGATGACACCAAGACCTTCCTGGGGGCGGCCTCACTAGGCTGTCTACCGAGGAGCGGAGATATCTATGCAAGATGCACCTTGCAAGATTCATATGACGTGATCCATGACGACCAAGGCCAGGCGTGCGCCAGCGGGCACAGTGTACCAGTTTCCTCTTTGGTGCTAAGGAGGCAAGTGCAGGCGCGGGGTCCCGAGGAATCAAGCAAAGGTTTCGATATCGGTGCAACGAGACCAAGACCGCCAGGACGGCAGGACGGAGGTCATCGCGGAGCCCACTACAGCATCACCACCAGAACCTTTTGCAGACGAAGACTACTTTTGTTAGGATAGCTTGTACTAGTTGTCACCCTTCAAATTTGGCCGTTGTGGGATCCCTTCCTGTCTACATTTGGGAAGAGGACCAAGGCCACTATAAATAGGACTTAGCCACCACCGTAGAGGAGGACGGATCGATTCCACCGTGACCAACTCACCAGCTCATCGAGCTCAAAAACACCTCACCTCCTGAGGCTGTTCCACCACAGTACTAGTTCATCCTCAGCCCCTCGAGGCAATCCACCACAAAGCTGGAGTAGGGTATTACACCGCAAGGTGGTCCGAAAAAGGATAAACCGATGTGTCTCTTGTCCCTTGGGTTCGTCGAGCTAGGCCGTGGAATCATTGAGCGGGCAGACTGGGGAGAGAGAGTTCTTCGCACGCACCCCAGAGTTCGAACCCCTCAAGGGTCTGCGGAACCCGAATCCGACATTTGGTGCACCAGGTAGGGGTGCGTCGAGGCCTCTCTTCCGTCAGTCGACTCACCACCGCTCTGCCGCCTCCATGGCTGATGCTCGTCGATCCCGTGCCAAGGGTCGAACCGCGCTTGCCGCTTGCGTCGCCCAGACGGCGCCCGTCGGTGGGCCTCCCCGTTGTTCTCCGTCACCTGCCGCCAACGCTGCAACTATCCCGGCAAGACACGAGCATCAAGCTTCGTCGATGCACCCCTCCGTGCGGCGTGATGGGCGCACCGCCACCCCGTCGCTGACTCCAGCCGGTTCATCATCTCACGCTCGTCGCGGGCCGGCAGACCCGCAGGCTGCGCTGCTCATGGCGCGCGAGATCCTGCACTACCGCCCCGTTGATGACCTCTACGAAGACTCGCATGACCGCATCGCTAAGCTCGTCAGCGCCGCTGGGGGCTCTCCTGCACCGTTCCTCTCGCTACCTCGCCCGCCTCCCGCCGCGGCGACGTAGCCCATGGAACGCCTCCACCACCTCCCCATCAAGACATCGTCCTCGAACAAAGGTGCGCAGCCCCACGGCATGACCCGCTGTGCAGGGCACCCGCACGCAAAGAATAAAGCTGCAAGGAGGTCCAGCGGCCGCGAGAATACGCTCCTGTACTTCCAGCACCACCACGTCAAGACTGCGCGCCGCCTGTGGTGGTGCTGCGTGAGTACCAAGACCAGGCTCCACCTCCACGACGGGCTCCCATGACCACCGCAGGTTGCCGAGCCTTCACTCCCGAGCTACGCAGCATCGTCTGGCCGGGGAAGTTCAAGCCTGACCTGCCTCCTTGCTACGATGGCACCCCGACCCTGCGGAGTCCTTGCAGCTCTACGAGCTGAGCATCGAGGCGGCCAACAACGACGAGAAGGTCATGGCAAACTAGTTTCCCATGGCTCTCAAGGATGGTGCACGCTCGTGGCTCCTGAAGCAGCCCCCATGATCGATCTCCTCCTGGGGCGAGATGCGCGAGCGCTTCATTGCCAACTTCCAGGGCACTCGCGACCGCCCGCCTGCCACGGGCGACCTGCGATGCATCAAGCAGCAGCCAGGGGAAACCCTGCAGAAGTACATCCAGCGCTTCAACAGCGTTCACCTCAAGATCCCCAAGGTGACGGACGAGGCCATCATCTCAGTCTCTGATGGCGTCCGTGATGTCAAGATGAAGGAGGAGCTCGCCATACACGAGGACCTGTGCACGGCTCTAGAGATGTTCAGCATGGCAACCAAGTGCACGAGAGCTGAGGAAGGACGCCTCTCCCACCTCGAGCTCCCTGGGGCCGACCCAGAAGACAAGAAGGCTAAGACCAAGGACGTGAAGCGCAAGGGGGCGGCCGTGCTCGCGGCTGAACCAGAGATGAAGCGGGGCTGCACCCACCTAGAGTCATCCAAGGCCAGCCGTCCGTTCTGCGTCTTCCACAATGTACACAACCATAACACCAATGACTATTAAGAACTAAGGGCCATCCGCGACGGGCGCCTCGGTCGTCGCCCTGAGTGCAATGATCGAGGCTATGGCCGTGGAGGAGGTCGAAGTGGAGGACGCTGGGACGACCGCGACCCTCGCCAGGAGCGGCGCGACCAGCCTCGCGAGGACCGCTGGTAGGGCTAGCCTCACGAGGGCGCCTGAAAAGATCAACCTCGTGAGGACCGTCCTCAGGGCAATGCCGGCCTCCCTCCGCTCCCACCACCACCAAGAAGGAACGATGACCATCAACAGGACAAGGGGGCTTGGGGCTTCTAGGAGCCACGCGCCATCGCCTGCATCTTGGGCGGCGCTCAGGCCCCAGCCTCCCAGCGCATCTTCAAGCAGTTCGTTCGTGAGGTGAACGCGGCCCTTCCCAGGCTCGAGGCCACGCGCCCGCTCAGGTGGTCGAAGTGCATCATCACCTTCAACTCGTCAGACCAGCTCAAGTGCGCGGCAACTGTCGGCGCCCTCCCGATGCTCTGCTCTCCCGTCATCAGCAACGTTATAGTCACCAAGACCCTCATCGATGGTGGTGCAGGGCTCAACATTCTTTCCATCGAGACGTTCGACCGCCTTCAAGTACCCTATGATCAGCTGCAGCCTACCAAGCCCTTCTCAGGAGTGACCGACGGATCCACCACCCCGATAAGGCAGATCCGCCTCCCTGTCACTTTTGTCCAACGCGACAACTACCACATTGAGCTCATTGACTTCGACATCGCCAACATCCACCTTCCGTACAATGCAATCCTTGGGTATCCAGCCCTGGCCAAGTTCATGGCGGTGACTCATCATGGTTACAATGTCCTCAAGATGCCGGGGAACCGCGACATCATCACGATCACCTGTGAGGAAAAGGACGTGGTGTGCTTTCTCGAGCACGCCTACCAGGCTGCGGCGGTCGAGGATCCAGACAATGAAGGTACCATCTGCCGCCCTGAGGTTGTCCCCAAGAAGAAGAAGCTGCTGCTCCGCCAAGAGCCTCAGGAGAGCGGTGTCTCCGGCGGCACCACCTCAGGACCTGTGCCCACAGATGTGGCGCCTCCCTCTCTTGCATAGGAAGGTACGCCCGACGCCCTCCTCAGGCTGGGCTCGGGGGCTCCCTTATGGAGGGCCTCTGACTTAGCCATTGTCACGAGGGAGACGCTCGGGCACCACGTGGAGGCATGCTTCATCGCATGCTTCCCTCACGAGGGCACAAGGCATGGGGTGTCTGGTGCTCAGGAGTTCATCACCAAGGCAACCGAGGAGCTTCAAGAGGCAAGAGCTATGCGCGACGACCGCCGCCCAACACCTGGTGCGGCTCCTTGTCCTGGCGAGGACGACGAGCTGCGCGTCTGCGTCAACATTCCAGGGCTCAATAGGGCCGCATCTCAGGAGCACTTCTGGCCATTGCACATTGGTCGGTGCGAGGGCCCTTCTCACAGCTATGTTCGCATGCCTTTTGGCCTGCCGAACACGTCTGTCACCTTCCAGCGCCACATGCGGAGCGTTCTGGCGGCTCGGGAGGCCAGGCACCAGGCAGTCCTGGCGGAGACAGCGACGATTCTTCATGAACTTCCTGAGCTCCCTCAGCCTCCTGAGGTTCAGGACCCAGGCGACTCGTGAGGAATGGCTTCTTCAGCGCACACCTTTAGCTACCCCAACATCTCTTCAGCAACGGTGTGCCAGGTGACATTTTCCGGTTTATTCAGTTGGGGGCGCCCCTTGGGCTGCATTATCCCCAGATCGCATGGGCATGTACCTGCGATGTGTATCCTTTTGCATCTTTGATTCGCTCTGTTGGGGGCGCCCCTCGGGCTGCATCATCCCCAAGCCGCGTGGGTCCGTCCCTATGGCATGTATCGTTCTTGCATCTATCAGAACTAGCATTATTTCCTTCTATAGGATGATTTATGTTATCACCTGCTTACCTATTGCCCTTCGCGGCCTCCCGCGTTGTTGACCGGCCTCCTGCTCATCCCGCAATGGGGGCTACACATGCTGGCACGACGCTTGTGCTCGGTTCCGTCCCTGATGTCTACTACGCAACCTTCTTCTTGTAGACGTTTGTTGGGCCTCCAAGTGCAGAGGTTTGTAGGACAGTAGCAAATTTCCCTCAAGTGGATGACCTAAGGTTTATCAATCCTTGGGAGGCATAGGATGAAGATGGTCTCTCTCAAGCAACCCTGCAACCAAATAACAAAGAGTCTCTTGTGTCCCCAACACACCCAATACAATGGTAAATTGTATAGGTGCACTAGTTCGGCGAAGAGATGGTGATACAAGTGCAATATGGATGGTAGATATAGGTTTTTGTAATCTGAAATTATAAAAACAGCAAGGTAACAAGCGATAGAAGTGAGCGTAAACGGTATTGCAATACTAGGAAATATGGGCCTAGGGTTCATACTTTCACTAGTGCAAGTTCTCTCAACAATAATAACATAATTGGATCATATAACTATCCCTCAACATGCAACAAAGAGTCACTCCAAAGTCACTAATAGCGGAGAACAAATGAGGAGATTATTGTAGGGTACGAAACCACCTCAAAGTTATTCTTTCTGGTCAATCTATTCAAGAGTCCGTAGTGAAATAACACGAAGCTATTCTTTCTGTTCGATCTATCCTAGAGTTCGTACTAGAATAACACCTTAAGATACAAATCAACCAAAACCCTAATGTCACCTAGATACTCCAATGTCACCACAAGTATCCGTGGGTATGATTATATGATATGCATCACACAATCTCAGATTCATCTATTCAACCAACACAAAGAACTTCAAAGAGTGCCCTAAAGTTTCTACCAGATAGTCAAGACGAAAACGTGTGCCAACCCCTATGCATAAGTTCACAAGGTCACTGAACCCGCAAGTTGATCACCAAAACATACATCAAGTAGATCACGCGAATATCCCATTGTCACCACAGATAAGCACATGCAAGACATACATCAAGTGTTCTCAAATCCTTAAAGACTCAATCCGATAAGATAACTTCAAAGGGAAAACTCAATCCATTACAAGAGAGTAGAGGGGGAGAAACATCATAAGATCCAACTATAATAGCAAAGCTCGCGATACATCAAGATCGTGCCAAATGAAGAACACGAGAGAGAGGGATCAAACACATAGCTACTGGTACATACCCTCAGCCCCGAGGGTGAACTACTCCCTCATCATCATGGAAAGCACCGGCATGATGAACATGGCCACCGGTAATGGTCCCCCCCTCCGGCAGGGTGCCGGAACAGGGTCCCGATTGCTTTTTGGTGGCTACAGAGGCTTGTGGCGGCGGAACTACCGATCTAGGTTATGTTCTTGAGGTTTCGGGATTTATAGGAGAGGTTGGCGTCGAGAACAAGTCAGGAGGGCCCACGGGGAGTCCACGAGGTAGGGGGCACGCCCTCCACCCTCGTGGGGAACACGGGACTCCCCTCCAGTAACTTTTCGTTCCAGTATTTTTTATATTTTCCAGAAAAAATCTCCGTTGATTTTCAGTGCATTCCGAGAACTTTTATTTCTGCACAAAAACAACACCACGGTAGTTCTGCTGAAAACAGCGTCAGTCCGGGTTAGTTCTAACCAAATCATACCAAAATCATGTAAAAATATTATAAACATGGCATGAATACATCAAAAATTATAGATAGGTTGGAGACGTATCAGTCCCTGCAACGCTGAAAAACCTGAGAGATCGAGCTTTGGCTCGCGGCCCGCCCCGCGCACGTCACCTCACCAGATCCTCAGTGCCTTCATCTTCTTGCGGAAAGATCAACGGTAGGACAGCAAACGCGATTATGAGTTATATTCTCCCCTCGGACTAACTCGCAGGAATCTCTAGAGCTTAACTATGGGTGGCCCCGCCAACTGCCCCTTTTTCCCACGTGATTCGCTTGCGCGTTAAAGGGGGCTCCTGAGCATCGCGCCTCAGGAGCTCCTACTGACTCTCCAGCCCTCACCCCTGGCCTTGACCACGGCATCATGACCTGGCATACCAGCGGTGGCTGAGCCTCGCTCGAGGGTTGGGACCCGAGGACGCAGGGCATTCAGACGAGTGAGAAAGGGGGAGGCCGGCGTGAGCCCTACCTAGTAGCACCGCCGCTGAGATGCGCATCGGGCGCCGCGCAAGGAATCACCTCAGGCTCGCTAAGATAAGTCACCTATTCGAGTTAGCGCGACGCCGCTGTCTGGAATTTTCAACTCTCGCTGCCATGCTCCAGCAATGTTGCCTTCCTTTTCGGCCTTCAGAAGCTGCTTGCACGCCAAAGGGGACCTCTTGAGCATCGCGCCTCATGAGATCTTACCAGACCTTGGGCCTCTCACCTCCTGGCCTTGACCATGGCATCGCGACCTGGCATACCAGCGATGGTCGAAGCTTGCCTGGGGACTGGGACCTGCCGGCGTAGAGCGCTAAGCTACCACGAGGACGAAAAGGGGGAGCAATGCTGAAGCGAGATACGCAGCCGCAACCTTATAATAGGAATAATAAACATTGGACCAAAAGCAATACAAGTTCTTTACACACCCCCACGGGGTTTTTCACGATTCCTCCCAGGGAACAAAAGAAGAAAAACCTCAAGGAGCCCTGACTACGGGCGTCGCCACCGACGCCAACCCCATCCAGGTCATCGACGATGCCGAGCGGATGCCGCTGTCGTGCTCCGGGCACGGCGGGAGCTCGGAGGCACGTAGGTGTCGTCGCTCGACTCCGGGGACTCGCTAGGCTTGGGAGAGTCGCTGGACTCCCAGGAGTCGTCGCTGCTGCTGGAGGAGCTGACGAAAGGCCCGGAGGCAGGCCCCGCGCCCGCAGCTGCGCCACGCAGGCCGTTGCCTCCAGGGCAGCACTCCAGACGGTGGCCCTCCTCGTCGAAGACCTTGAAGAACAGCATGGAGGCGCCGTCATACTCAAAATGGATGGCAGGGGCCCCCTCCGCGCGGCAAGCGCGGGTGACCTCGCCCCATCCTCGGGTCATGAAGATTTTGCCCGGGGGGACGACCTCGACCTCTGCCCCCATGGCCAGACTGCAGCACCTGGTGTGCTCTAGCCACAGCTCAAGTGCCCCCTCAACGGCATCTCCTTGGTGAAGAACCGCGGGAGCTAGATCCACGTGCGCGGTGGCATCACCGCCCACACCACGAACTCGCGCGAGGAGCCCTCGGTGTGGGTTCATGGGCCGGCAGCCCGTGCAACCTCAGCCTAGCCACCACGACTGTGGCTTGCGCAGCGCAGGGCGCTCCTGCCTTCTTCGGAGCCTTGCGCTTGGGCCTACAGAGGGAGCGGGAAGCCAGGCGGAGGCTGCTCGTACCAAGGTCGCATAATCCCCAGCCTCATGCCAACGTCGTGGGGGCGGCTCAGCCTCTTCTTCGGCGGGAGCGGCCCCTACTCCCCACGGGGTTTTTTTCCTTTCTCCGCCGCGAAAAACCTCCTGACAGGCGCCATGGGCACAACAACAAGATGGCGAACGGGCGGTGAGAAGAAGGAGATGAGCAAAGGGGGCTCCACCCCTCTCTTCATTTATAGCCGGAAGGAGGCCAACCGCCGGCCTGCATGATCACACGCAATGATGGTTTTCTCTGCATGCAGCAAGGACTCGTCAAGTCGAACGGTTGCTGAGGCAGCATGGGGAAGCAGAGGTGCCCACGTCCCGAAATCTGCACGCGTCAACCAAAGCCAAATGCGGTTGGGGCCCGCGGCGCTCCGCACTTGCCCTTTGGCTTCGTCTCGAAGCCAAGTTTGAGCGCGCCTTTGGCCGGGGCGCTACTGTCAGCGTCCTGGGACCGGGGGTGCCCAGACTTGCCTACCTGCGGCCCATGGTGTGGCTCAACCAATGGCTTGGTACGACCCAGCTTCAACGATAACAACTCAAGACCCTCGCGAGGGGCCAAGCCTAGCGAGGTGGACGACCCCAAGACCTCCCTGGGGGGCAGCCTCACTAGGCGGGCTCCCGAGGAGCGGAGATATCTATGCAAGATGCACCTCGCGAAATTCATATGACGTGAGCCATGATGACCAAGGCAGTGGGCGCCCAATGACATGATGTACCGATTTCCTCTTTGGTGCTAAGAAGGCAAGCGCAGGCGCGGTGTCCCGAGGAATCAAGCAAAGGTTTCCATATCGGTGCAACGAGACCAAGACCGCCAAGACGGCAGGACGGAGATCATCATGGAGCCCACCGCAGCGTCACCACCAGAACCTTTTGCAGGCGAAGACTACTTTTGTCAGGATAGCTTGTACTAGTTGTCTCCCTTCAAATTTGGCCGTTGTGGGATCCCTTCCCGCCTACATTTGGGAAGAGGACCAAGCCACTATAAATAGGACTTAGCCACAACCGCAGAGGAGGACGGATCGATTCCACCCTGACCAACTCACCAGCTCATCGAGCTCAAGAACACCTCACCTCCTGAGGCTGTTCCACCACTGTACTAGTTCATCCTCAGCCCCTCGAGGCAATCCACCACAAAGCTGGAGTAGGGTATTACACCGCAAGGTGGCCCGGACCAGGATAAACCACTATGTCTCTAGTCCCTTGGGTTCGTCGAGCTAGGCTGTGGAATCATTGAGCGGGCAGACTAGGGAGAGAGAGTTCTTCACACGCACCCCAGAGTTTGAACCTCTCAAGGGTCTGCGGAACCCTGAATCCGACAGATTTGTGTTGCTCATAAATATCTGGTGGCAGATCCAAAGCAGTGTTATCCCGGCGCCACCTGCCACCCTTCTTTGCAAATTTACTTGTTGCCATTGGACTCAAACTGAAGGGCTTCAAGACAGTGTTTGGCTTCAGTCTGCTGGTCAAATAAGAACTGGCTTCTGGAGATTCAATGTGATGCTGTAAGAACTCTACAAATGAATGCAGACTATCAGGACCAAGGGATTCTCCCACGAACATGTACCTGTGATAGCATTAGAGATGTGAGGGAAAGGGAAGAGGTCATATGCATTCTTAGAAGATTTTGAAGATAAATCAGTTTGAAGACATTGACCCCACAGTGCCAAGACATTCACTTATTGAAGGGACTTGGTTCCAGATTTGTACGAATCCATAAATAGGTACATGTGAGGAATCTAACTAGTTGTAATGCATAAGTGAATGTACTTGCAAGATATGAGATGCAGAAACAGAAAGATATATATTTGGAAGTGTAGAAATCATTTTTGGAAGAAGTGGACAGTTTCAACGGATCAAATAGGCGGTAAAAAGCAAGATCTATTTACTACTCGACGAACTGCTAGACGAAGCGGAAAGGAGGCCGAGCAGTCCAATCTCCCGTGCCCTAACTCGGCAGCGGAAGACACCTATAGCGGTGGTGGAGAAGACGACGTCCGCGGCCGACATGACCATGGCGTCAGAGAGGTTGCGGCAGCTAAGCGCTTCGTCTCCGGCGTCGACTGAGGCTAGTGGCGGCGCTAGGGTTTGAGCAAGACGGCGAGGTGGGAGAAGAGATAATGACCGCGTGGGGTGAAGTATTTATAAGGAGAAGGGGCGGTGTAGTGCAATTACGCAGGTGCCCCTGGCGGTTCACATCTGGTGGACACGTGGCATACATGCAACTTATCAGGGGTTGAGCCACAAACCCACGCGCACCAGGTTTGTCGAGTGGTCGTTCCGGCTTCTCCGGTATTCAGGCAAAAGAGATAAGAGCATTAAAAATAGTTTTAAATGTGTGTCTCTGTATCTTCAGCTGACAAGGACACATTGAAGACCTTTGACACGTGTCTACATAATGCATATGAAGAGACAGATAGAATTCGAGGAATAAGCATAGACGGGGTTAGGGTCCGATCACATTCACTTAATTCAGAAAATAGCGAATTGAAGACATAGCTATAAGTGAATGTTGTAGAGGACAAAACGCGCGCGCGCGAGCGCACACACACACACACAAACACACACACACACACACACACACACACATATATATATATATATATATATAGTGATGTAGGGCGGAACCCTACGTGGATGATCTTTCACGTTGGAGCGGATCCTACGGGGAATCACGAAGAACACGCGGAAGAACAAGAGGGAAACACGGGGAAAACGAGAGAGAATTCACTCAACCGACAAGAGATCAATCACACAAGTGCTAGATCACCGATCACATAGAGTGGCACAAGATTCAAGATCAACAAAGGAAAGATACAAGCGGTAGCCGTTCTTCTCCGTGAGGAGGCCTTGAGGGGTCCACCCTAGAAGGGGTCTTGAATCCGCTTGGGGATCTTCTCCGTAGAGGTCCCGATCTCCGAGGAGAAGTAGCCAAGTGGATGAGCAAAGGCTCTCACACAAGAATATGAGCTAATCCAATGCTAACCCTAGAAAGAGGAAGGGGATGAAGTATATATAGTCTCGGGCGAAGGGTACATGGGACTTGTCCCGGATACACTGCACGCAGGCAGGGGAGGCCGGACGTCCGGGCGTCGGGCCGGATGTCCGGGCCTTCGCGAGGCGCCGGATGTCCGGGCTACCCGGCCGGATGTCCGGGCTGTGGCGACTGATTCTGCCGAATCGGGTGAGAGGCGCCGGATTTCCGGGCTTCAGGCCGGATATCCGGGCTGGGGGCCGGATGTCCGGGCTTGGACATCGGATGTCCGGGCCCTGTAGGCTTGGCCAGCTTGGCTGAGGCTGAGGTGGAGGCTCCAGAGGCCGGATGTCCGGGGTCATGGCCGGATGTCCGGGGCCTGGAAGGTGATTTTGCCCGTTTCCGATGGTTCTTTTCATCCATGGACTTGGCGGCTTGTCCATCTTCACGTGCACCCTCGGGAGGTTCCCCTTGACACCTAATCAAGCATAGCATATGGGACTTAGGTAGTAGCCATGTCTCGAGTGGATCATATGCGATATCAATAAGGAAGGAGGTCACCTCGTTCTCGAGAGCTCTAGCTCTAGCTCGTGTCATGGGTCCTCTTGGCTCTTGATGAGATGGTTGTGGATGCATGGGGATGGTCGTGGGATGCTCCGCATCATCTCCCCCCCCCCCTTGGGAGAGATCCGACCTCGGATCAAAAGCTTCATCTCCATGGAATGGTGCGAGGTCCTTGACGTTGAAGATGTCGCTCATGTTGTATTTGTCTCGAGGTAGGTCGATCTTGTAAGCGTTGTCGTTGTAGTGTGCTAGCACCTTGAAAGGTCCATCGGAGACGATTGTCTTTGGTACGCCATGGAGTCGCAAGATTTCCCTACAAAAGAGATTTGCAACATGTGAAGCATCGTCTATCTTGTTGCAAGGAATGAAATGTGCCATCTTAGAAAATCTATCCACAACAACAAACACGTAATCCTTGCCATTTTGAGTCCTAGGCAAACCAAGTACAAAATCCATACTAATGTCTTCCCATGGTTGATATGGAATAGGAAGAGGCATGTAAAGACCATGAGATTGAGCTTTAGACTTAGCTTTGCGACATGTATAGTATCGGTTGGTGAAGCGTGAGACGTCGCGGAACATCTTGGGCCAAAAGTAGTTGTTGGAGAGCGTGGCGAATGTCTTGTCGCGTCCAAAGTGTCCCATGAGTCCGCCTCCACGAGCCTCTTGCAAAAGGAGCAAACGAAGAGAAGACTCGGGAATGCAAAGTTTGTTAGCTCTCATAAGATAACCATCCTTGATGTAATATTGTTCCCAAGGCGTGTCGTCAAACACTTAGCATAAGGAGAAGCAAAAGATGGATCATGCTCATACAAGTCTTTTATATGCTCAAAACCAATAACATTCAACTCAAGTTGAGTGACAAGCATGCATATGCGTGAAAGCGCGTCAGAAACTACATTTTCTTTACCCTTAATGTACTTGATCACATAAGGAAAAGATTCAATAAATTCACTCCATTTTGCATGACACTTGTTTAATTTAGTTTGACCTTTGAGGTACTTAAGCGTTTCATGATCGGTATGGATGACAAACTCATGAGGTCTAAGGTAATGTTCCCAAACATGTAGCACACACACTAAAGCATACAATTCTTTGTCATAGATGGGATAATTAAGTTGAGCACCGGATAGTTTTCACTAAAATAAGCGGTGGCTCGTTTTTCTTGCATCAAAACTCCGCCAATTCCGGTACCACTTGCATCACAATGAACCTCAAAAGTTTTGTCAAAATTGGGCAAAGCAAGAATCGAGCATGAGTAAGCAAAGACTTGAGCTCATCAAAAGCGGTTGATTGCAAAGTTCCCCAAACAAAGGGAGTATTCTTCTTACTCAAGGCATGCAAAGGAGCGGCAATTGTGCTAAAATCTTTCACAAAGCGACGATAAAAACCCGCAAGACCAAGAAAACTTCGCACTTGTTGCAGTGGGTTGGGGCCAAGTTTTAATTGCTTCAATTTTAGATTCATCAACATGGACACCCTTTGAGGATACTACAAAACCCAAGAAAACCACTTTGTCAACTCCAAAAGTGCATTTTTTCAAGTTTGCATAAAGGCTTTCCTTGCGAAGAGTTTGCAACACAGATTTTACATGATTGATGTGCTCTTTCATGGTTTTGCTAAACACAAGAATATCATCAAAGTAAACCACAACAAAGACTCCAATATAAGGACGAAGCACATGATGCATAAGACGCACAAAAGTACCGAGCTTCGAAAGACCCATAGGCATCACTAACCATTCATATAAACCAAAATTGGTTTTGAAAGCAGTTTTCCATTCATCACCCTCTTGTATGCGGCTTTGATAATATCCACTTTATGGTCAATTTTTGAGAAAAAGTTGGCTCCACTAATTTCATCAAGCATATCATCTAAGCGAGGAATGGGATGCCTATATCGGACGGTGATCGCATTTATAGGTCTACAATCGGAACACAAGCAAAAACTTCCATCGAGCTTAGGCACAAGTATAACGGGGACGGCACAAGGGCTTAAGCTTTCACGTACATGACCGTTGTCGATTAGTTGTTGTACTTGCCGTTGAATCTCCTTGGTTTCTTCCGGATTGACTCGGTATGGAGCTTTGTTTGGTAGAGGCGCTCGAGGATGAGGTCGATTCAATGCTCAATGCCTCGAAGAGGAGGTAGACCCGGAGGTAGCTCATCGGGAAAACATCTTGAAATTCCTGCAAAGAGATTGAAACACCAAAGGTAGCTCGTGAATGGTGTTAGTTTTTGGTTCTCCATCCTTGCACACAAGGACAAAGTGCATCACACTCGATGGGTTCTCACACACTTCTCTCATCTCACTTTTGGTGGCAAATAGGATGAGGTTTTTCTCTCTAGGCGAAGAGGCGCTCAAGTTTGGCTTGTGGCTCTCACTCACTTGTGGTTGGATCACTTTCTCGCTCTTGTCTCTATGATGGGTGGCTTGTTTGTCGGCTATCACTTGACTAGGAGACATAGGTCGTAGCACATATTCTTTCCCTTTCATCTTGAAGCTATAGTGATTGGTACGCCCATTGTGTATGACACCACGGTCGAATTGCCATGGTCAACCAAGAAGTAGGTGACAAACGGTCATTGGGACCACATCACACTCCAAAGTGTCTTCATAAGCACCAATTTTGAAGGATACTTGGACCGTATGCTCGACTCGTATAGTGCCGGAGTCACTTAGCCATTGAACCTTGTAGGGGTGCGGGTGCTTCTTCTTTACCAATTGGAGCTTGGAGCATAGTTCTTCACTTGCCAAGTTGTGGCAACTACCTCCATCGATGATGACCTTGACGGACCGTCCATTGATGCCGGCTTTTGTGTGGAAGATGTGGCATCGTTGGTCTTCTTCTTGTTGATGTTGAAGAGTCAAGACCTTGGAGACAACGAGAGCGGGGCTCGAATCCTCATCACAAAAGACTTGATCATCTTCATCTTCGTTCACTCGCCGGTGCATGGCCACTTGCTCAAGAGCTTCCATCTCCTCTTCACTCATGGAGTCATATGTGCCATCGTCGTTGAGGATCATGGTGCGCTTGTTGGTGCATTCGTATGACTTGTGGCCTCGGCCGCCGCAAGTGAAACACTTGAAGGAGCTTGTCTTGATGGTCTCATCGGTCGGAGTAGAGGATGAATCACGCGGCTTGAGGTTGCTTGTAGTAGGAGGAAGACGACTTGAACTTGCCGAAGTCTTCTTGTAACTTGACTTGTCGTCGTTTCTTGAAGAAAGTTTGGTTGATGTAGATGTTGGAGGAGTCGTTGAAGCTTGGTTGTTGGAGGAGCCATCGGTCTTGGATGAGTACTTGGCGTACTTGAAGTCATCTTGCACTTGGCGTTCCGCCTTTGTAGCTTGATGCACGAGCTCAATGAGGGTTGAGTATGGTTGGAAATCGGCGATCTTCTTGATGGGATGATTGAGTCCATTCAAGAAAGCGTGCCATAGTTTGCTCATCATCTTCTTTGACATTGGCTCGAATCATGGCTATCTCCATTTCCTTGTAATATTCTTCAACACTCTTTGTTCCTTGCTTGAGTAGTTGGAGTTTCTTGAAGAGGTCGCGGTTGTAGTAGGTTGGCACAAAACGTGCTCGCATGACATCCTTCATTTGAGCCCAAGTGGTGATTGGAGGTTCACCTCTTGCTTGTAAATCGCTCAATGATTTGTTCCCACCATATGAGCACGTAGTCTTGGAACTCAAGTGATGCCATAGCGATTTTCTTCGCTTCATCGTAGTTGTGCAACCGGAAGATTTTGTCAACCTTCAATGCCCATGAGAGGTAGTCTTGAGGTCATTGCTTCCATTGATCTTGGGCATGGTGAATTTTAGCTTGCCGTAGCGTTGCTCTTCATTGTGTTGTTGGCGATGTTGATGATGACGTCCTTGACGTGGATTGTACTCGTCTTCATGTTGCTCTTGGCCCGGAGGAAGACCATGATCAACTTGCCCTTGTTGAACTTGAGGTTGGGGTGGAGCTTGACGAGCTTGTGGAGGGGCTTGAGGAACTTGACATTGTACATGAGGTTGGTAGTTCCTCTCTTGGATTTCCTCTCGAAGGGCTTCCTCTTGATTGCGCCGTTCGCGATTGCGGTTGGCGAATGCTCTACTTGATTCTTGAAGGGCACGTTGCGCCTCAAGAGCTTGCGCCTCATGTTGTTGTTGTTGAAGACGTTGAGCCTTGGCGTCTTATTCGTCTTGGTGAAGACGCGCTCGTTCTTCCTCTTGTTGGCGATGAAGACGTTGTCGTTCTTGAGCTTGAGCAAAAGCCTCTTGGTTTGATTGAGGATGAGGAACTTGATCATCAACTTGCTCTTGTGAATGCTTGTCATGTAGCGGGTTGCGAGATGCATGACGGTCTTGGCGAGCGGCACGACGAAGAGTGTTCGAAGTAGGTGTACTTGAGTCGTAGAAGGTGTCGTCGGAGTGTCGACTCGAGCGGCTCCGTCTTGATGATGAAGAAGTTGAATGATGCCGGTTTCTCATCAAAGCGCGGATCTCGTCCATTCTTGCATCATTTTCTTGCTTGTGAGCGTCGAACTTGTTGTCGAAGTAGTCCCTTGTACGTTGCTCGGAGAGTCGCAAGTCGGTGGCGAGGTTGTCGATGCGGTCGCTCATTGCTTGTTGTTCTTGGTGCAACGCTCGTTGTGCACCAAAGAGGTGGCTCTTGGTGACGTATGATGACATGTCGTCGTCTTGCTCGATGAAGAGTGGGTTGGTAGAGGAACTGGGCCTATCCATCATTCCAAGCAAAATGTGAGTGGTAGAACGGAAAAGAACTTATACCAATGTACCTTTGACCGATGTTGAAGATGAATCAAGTTCACTCAAATGCGGACAATGAAATAGCACTCTTGGTACCAATTCTTGTCGGTTCTCACATCTACACAAATAAAAGCTTATGGTGGAGCTCGGTTAGGATGGTGGCACAAAATTTGATGCAATTGTAAGTGAGACTCAATAATGTTGGAAATGATTCACAAATTTGCAAATGAAACAAGTAGACCAATAGCAAGATATGGTACACGGAAACACACACGCAAATAGATAATATGGGGTTATGCAACCAAGGATGAGCCAAAATGTGGAATTCACCAAGATGCTCTTGTTGCACAACACTAGAGAGACGCTTCTTACGATTGCACAATAGGCGGATCTGAACTTGTGCACAACCTACTAAGCAAAAATGCAATGACTTCTATCCCAAGTATGCTATATGTATGGTGTTTTGATGTGTTGATCCAAGATGATCAAGTATGACAATCTTAATGTTGTATGATGCTATGGTTCTTGCTCATAAGCTCTTTGCTTATCTTTCTCTCTTTGCTTAAAAGCTTGATTGGCTCTTTCTCTTTTGAGCTCTTTTCTCATGCAAAACTTCACGAACCAAGATATCAATTGTGTATGCGATGACAACTTTGTGACACACAAGTTGATGCTAAGATATGCACCACTTTGGTATGGTATGTATGCTATGGAGCATGATCACTAATGTGCACAAGTCACGTTGCCGGCAATACTCAATGGCTAGTCTCGATGGGTAAGCAAAGCAAAAGATGGGCTATGATGGTTATCAATGCAATTGCAAGTAATGACAAAGATGTCGATGATGTTACCGTCCTTGGCGAAGATGAGCGGTGGTGATGTTGATGTTGAACCGTACCTAGATAGCCGAAACACAAAAGGATACGGAAACCCCAACTCAAATTCTCAAAGCAAAATTTGGCAACATTGTCGGAATTGGTAGTGGGAAAGGCTATGGTGGTGTTATGCGGAAGTGGTGGAGGTATATGGAAGTGTATGTGGGCACGGGACAAAATTTGGCGAAAGTTAGGTGGTGAACGGGGTGGTGGATGGGGATTGTTGCTACCAGGAGCCGGATTTCCGGGCTGGAAGCCAGATGTCCGGGGCGCCGGATGTCCGGGCTGGTCGGGCCGGATGTCCGGGGTGCCGGATGTCCGGGCTGCTCGGGCCGGATGTCCGGGCTCGATGAACACCGCGTGGAGAGGTCGAATCCGGTCAAAATTTTGGCGATTTTGTGGATGGAAATTGTGGAAATGGTGGGGAAATGCTAGATCTACCTGCAACACACGAAATCCGCGGATCAAATCCAACAAAACTTCATCACACTAACAAATCACAAAAAAAAATTTGGGGCTATTTTTGTGGGGGATTTTCGGAATTAGGACAAAAACAACAAAATCAAGCTAGAAAAAGAGGGGTAGGGGCTCCAATAACGTGATCAACGTGGCTCATGATACCAAGATGATGTAGGGCGGAACCCTACGTGGATGATCTTTCACGTTGGAGCAGATCCTATGGGGAATCACGAAGAACACGCGGAAGAACAAGAGGGAAACACGGGGAAAACGAGAGAGAATTCACTCAACCGACAAGAGATCAATCACACAAGTGCTAGATCACCGATCACATAGAGTGGCACAAGATTCAAGATCAACAAAGGAAAGATACAAACGGTAGCCGTTCTTCTCCGTGAGGAGGCCTTGAGGGTCCACCCTAGAAGGGGTCTTGAATCCGCTTGGGGGATCTTCTCCGTAGAGGTCCCGATCTCCGAGGAGAAGTAGCCAAGTGGATGAGCAAAGGCTCTCACACAAGAATATGAGCTAATCCAATGCTAACCCTAGAAAGAGGAAGGGGATGAAGTATATATAGTCTCGGGGGCGAAGGGGTACATGGGACTTGTCCCGGATACACTGCACGCAGGCAGGGGAGGCCGGACGTCCGGGCGTCGGGCCGGATGTCCGGGCCTTCGCGAGGCGCCGGATGTCCGGGCTACCCGGCCGGATGTCCGGGCTGTGGCGATCGATTCGCCGAATCGGGTGAGAGGCGCCGGATTTCAAGCTTGAGCCGGATATCCGGGCTGGGGGCCGGATGTCCGGGCTTGGACGCCGGATGTCTGGGCCCTGTAGGCTTGGCCAGCTTGGCTGAGGCTGAGGTGGAGGCTCCAGGGGCCGGATGTCCGGGGTCATGGCCGGATGTCCGGGGCCTGGAAGGTGATTTTGCCTGTTTCCGATGGTTCTTTTCATCCATGGACTTGGCGGCTTGTCCGTCTTCACGTGCACCCTCGGGAGGTTCCCCTTGACACCTAATCATGCATAGCATATCGGACTTAGGTAGTAGCCATGTCTCGAGTGGATCATATGCGATATCAATAAGGAAGGAGGTCACCTCGTTCTCGAGAGCTCTAGCTCTAGCTCGTGTCATGGGTCCTCTTGGCTCTTGATGAGACGGTTGTGGATGCATGGGGATGGTCGTGGGATGCTCCGCATCATATAAGCTTATTCTGCTAACACAAACGAACTGCGTCTACATCCCGACCCGAACCCCACCGAACCCACAGGACCTAACCTAGGAAACCACCTTCTTGCTGAGACGCCCCCTCCCCTCACCTTCCTTCGTTCCTTCGCCCAAGCTACCACCGGATCCGCGCCATGGCCACCGGCCTGGATCCAACCTCACCTCCTCCACACGAGCATCCACCTGCCTCCACTGCCTTCCTCCTAGCCCCCTCGCCTTCCTCCTCGTCTCGCGCCCCCAGCTGCCACCGGATCCGTGCCATGGCCACCGCCCCGGAGCCGCGACAGCCTAGATCCGGCGTCACCTCCTCCACAGGAGCCGCCACCTTCCTCCCCCACCTTCCTCCTGAAGGAAATATGCCCTAGAGGCAATAATAAAGTTATTATTTATTTCCTTATATCATGATAAATGTTTATTATTCATGCTAGAATTGTATTAACCGGAAACATAATACATGTGTGAATACATAGACAAACAGAGTGTCACTAGTATGCCTCTACTTGACTAGCTTGTTAATCAAAGATGGTTATGTTTCCTAACCATGAACAAGGAGTTGTTATTTGATTAACAAGGTCTTGCCTGTGTTGCAAAACGTATGAAATTGAGTAAGACTCAAATCCCGACCACGGCAGAAAATAGAAAAGAGAATGAAAGTCATTCCCTATGCCTCAGTCATAGGTTCTATGAAGTATGCTATGCTATGTACCAAACCTATTGTATACCTTGCTCTGTTTGGCAAGGGAGTACAATAGTGATCTAGGAGTAGATCACTGGACATTGGTCAAGAACATCCTTAGTGAAGACTAAGGAAATATTTCTCGATTATGGAGGTGATAAAAGAGCCCGTCGTAAAGAGTTACATCGATGCAAGCTTTTTACACAGATCCAGATGACTCTAAAACTTAATCTGGATACATATTGAAAGTGGGAGCAATTAGCTAGAGTAGCTCCGTGCAGAGCATTGTAGACATAGAGTATTTGCAAAATACATACGGCTCTGAATATGACAGACCCGTTGACTAAGCTTCTCTCACGAGCAAAACATGATCATACCTTAGTACTCTTTGGGTGTTAATCACATAGCGATGTGAACTAGATTATTGACTCTAGTAAACCCTTTGGGTGTTGGTCACATGTCGATGTGAACTATGGGTGTTAACCACATATAGATGTGAACTATTGATGTTAAATCACATGGCGATGTGAACTAGATTATTGACTCTAGTGCAAGTGGGAGACTGAAGGAAATATGCCCTAGAGGCAATAATAAAGTTATTATTTATTTCCTTATATCATGATAAATGTTTATTATTCATGCTAGAATTGTATTAACCGGAAACATAATACATGTGTGAATACATAGACAAAGCAGTGTCACTAGTATGCCTCTACTTGACTAGCTTGTTAATCAAAGATGGTTATGTTTCCTAACCATGAACAAGGAGTTGTTATTTGATTAACAAGGTCACATCATTAGTAGAATGATCTGGTTGACATGACCCATTCCGTTAGCTTAACACTTGATCGTTTAGTATGTTAATGCTTTCTTCATGACCCATACATGTTCCTGTAACTATGAGATTATGCAACTCCCATTTACCGAGGAACACTTTGGGTACTACCAAACGTCACAACGTAATCGGGTGATTATAAAGGAGTACTACAGGTGTCTCCAAAGGTACTTGTTGGGTTGGCGTATTTCGAGATTAGGTTTTGTCACTCCGATTGCTCGGAGAGGTATCTCTGGGCCTTCTCGGTAATACACATCACATAAGCCTTGCAAGCATTACAACTAATGAGTTAGTTGTGAGATGATGTATTACGGAACGAGTAAAGAGACTTACCAAGAACGAGATTGAACTAGGTATTGGATACCGACGATCGAATCTCGGGTAAAGTAACATACCGATGACAAAGGGAACAACGATATCGTTATGCGGTTTGACCGATAAAGATCTTCAGAGAATATGTAGGAACCAATATGGGCATCCAGGTTCCGCTATTGGTTATTGACCGAGAATGGTTCTAGGTCATGTCTACATAGTTCTCGAACCCGTAGGGTCCGCACGCTTAAGGTTTCGATGGCGGTTATATTATGAGTTTATGAGTTTTGATGTACCGAAGGAGTTCGGAGTCCCGGATGAGATCGGGGACATGACGAGGAGTCTCGAAATGGTCGAGACGTAAAGATCGATATATTGGACGACTATATTCGGAGTTCGGAAAGGTTCCGAATGATTCGAGTATTTTTCGGAGTACCGGGTAGTTACGGGAGAAGCAATGGGCCTTGATGGGCTTTAGTGGGAAGAGGAGAAAGGGCCAAGGGGCTGCTGCGCCCCCCCCTCCCCTCTAGTCCGAATTGGACTAGGGAAAAGGGGGCCGGCCCCCGCTCCGGGGCCGCCACGGCCGGCTCCCTTCCTCCCCTCGTGGTGGACTCCTACTAGGACGTGGAATCCTAGTAGGACTCCACATCTTGGTGCGCCTCCTCCCTTGGCGGCCACCTCCTCCTTGCTCCTTTATATACAGGGCAGGGGGCACCCCATAACACACAAGTTGATCTACGGATCTTTCCTTAGCCGTGTGCGGTGCCCCTTCCACCATATTCCACTTGGTCATATCGTCGTAGAGCTTAGGCGAAGCCTGCGCCGGAGAAGTCATATCGTCGCGGAGCTTAGGCGAAGCCCTGCGTCGGTGGAGCATCAACATCGTCCTGCCACGCCGTCGTCTTGTGGAACTCATCCCCGACACTTTGCTGGATCGGAGTCCGGGGATCGTCATCGAGCTGAACATGTGCTAGAACTCGGGGGTGTCGTAGTTTCGGTGCTTGGATCGGTCGGATCGTGAAGACGTACGACTACATCAACCGCGTTGATATAACGCTTCCGCTTTCGGTCTCACGAGTGCGTGGGCGGACACTCTTCCCTCTCGTTGCTATGCCATCACCATGGTCTTGCGTGATCGTAGGAATTTTTTGAAATTACTACGTTCCCCAACAAAGGGCATCCGAGCCTGGTTTTTATGCGTTGATGTCATATGCACGAGTAGAACACAAGTGAGTTGTGGACGATACAAGTCATACCGCCTACCAAAGATGTCATACTTTGGTTCAGCGGTATTGTTGGGCGAGACGATCCGGACCAACCTTACGCCAGCATTTACGCCGAGACCGGTTCCCTCGACGTGCTTTGCACATAGATGGCTTTGGAAGACTGTCTCTCCAACTTTAGTTGAACTGAGTGTGGCTACGCCCGGTCCTTGAGAAGGTTAAAACGGAGTCTATTTGACGAAGTATCGTTGTGGTTTTGATGCGTAGGTAAGAACGGTTCTTGCTCAGCCCGTAGCGACCACGTAAAACTTGCAACAACAAAGTAGAGGACGTCTAACTTGTTTTTGCAGGCATGTGGTGATGTGATATGGTCAAGACGTGATGCTATATTTTATTGTATGAGATGATCATGTTTTGTAACCGAAGTTATCGGCAATCGGCAGAGCCATATGGTTGTCGCTTTATTGTATGCAATGCAAATCGCGATGTAATGCTTTACTTTATTACTAAGCGGTAGTGATAGTCGTGGAAGCATAAGATTGACGAGGCGACAACGATGCTACGATGGAGATCAAGGTGTCGCGCCCGGTGGCGATGGTGATCATGGCGGTGCTTGGCGATGGAGATCACAAGCACAAGATGATGATGACCATATCATATCACTTATATTGATTGCATGTGATGTTTATCCTTTATGCATCTTATCTTGCTTTGATTGACGGTAGCATTATAAGATGATCTCTCACTAAAATTATCAAGAAGTGTTCTCCCTGAGTATGCACCGCTATGCGAAAGTTCTTCGTCTTTGAGACACCACGTGATGATCGGGTGTGATAGGCTCTACGTTCAAATACAACGGTGCAAAACAGTTGCACACGCAGAATACTCGAGTTAAACTTGACGAGCCTAGCATATAACAGATATGGCCTCGGAACACGGAGACCGAAGGTCGAACGTGAATCATATAGTAGATATGATCAACATAGTGATGTTCACCATTGAAACTACTCCGTCTCACGTGATGATCGGACACGGTTTAGTTGATATGGATCACGTGATCACTTAGATGACTAGAGAGATGTCTGTCTAAGTGGGAGTTTTTTAATATGATTAATTAAACTTAAATTTATCATGAACTTAGTCCTGGTAGTATTTTGCAAATTATGTTGTAGATCAATAGCTCGCGTTGTTGCTTCCCTATGTTTTTATATGTGTTCCTAGAGAAAATTGTATTGAAAAATGTTAGTAGCAATGATGCGGATTGGATCCGTGATCCGAGGTTAATCCTCATTGCTGCACGTAAGAATTATGTCCTTAATGCACCGCTAGGTGACAGACCTATTGCAGGAGCAAATGCAGGCGTTATGAACGTTTGGCTAGCTTAATATGATGACTACTTGATAGTTTAGTGCACCATACTTAACGGCTTAGAATCGGGACTTCAAAGGCGTTTTGAGCGTCATGGACCATATGAGATGTTCCAGAATTGAAGTTAATATTTCAAGCAAATACCCGAGTTGAGAGATATGAAGTCTCCAACAAGTTCTATAGCTAAAAGATGGAAGAGAATCGCTCAACTAGTGAGCATGTTCTCGCATTGTCCGGTACTTCAATCGCTTGAATCAAGTGGGAGTTAATCTTCCGGATAAGATAGTGATTGACAGAATTCTCTAGTCACCATCACTAAGTTACTAGAACTTCGTGATGAACTATAGTATGCAAGGGATGACGAAAGCGATTCCCGAGCTCTTCGTGATGAAATCGGCGAAGGTAGAAATCAAGAAAGAGCATCACGTGTTGATGATTGACAAAGACCACTAGTCTCAAGGAAAAGGGCAAAGGGAAGAAGGGGAACTTCAAAGAAGAACGGCAAGCAAGTTCTTTGCTTTCGAGTGAAGAAGCCCAAGTCTGGACCTAAGCACGAGACTAAGTGCTTTTCTTTGCAATGGAACTGGTCACTAGAAGCGGAACTACCCCAAGTATTTGGCAGGATAAGAAGGATGGCAAAGTGAACAAAGGTATATTTGATATACAGATTATTGATGTGTATTTTACTAGTGTTCGTAGCAACCCCTCGGTATTTGATCTTTGGTTCGTTGCTAAAAGTAGTAACTTGAAGCAGGAGTTGCGTAATGAGCGAAACTAGTTGAAGGGAAAGTGACGATGAGTGTTGGAAGTAGTTCCAAGATTGATATGATCATCATCGCACACTCCCTATACTTTCGGGATTAGTGTGGAACCTAAATAAAGTGTTATTTAGTGTTGAGCATAAATATGATTTGATCATATTTATTGCAATACGGTTATTCATTTAAGTAAGAGAATAAATTGTTGTTCTGTTTACATGAATAAAACCTTATATGGTTACACACCCAATGAAAAGCGGTTCATTGGATCACGATCATAGTGATACACATATTCATAATATTGAAACCAAAAGATGCAAAGTTAATAATGATAGTGCAACTTATTTGTGGCACCGCCGTTTAGGTCATATTGGTGTAAAGCGCATGAAGAAACTCCATGCCGATGGATTTTTGGAATCACTTGATTATGAATCATTTGATGCTTGCGAACCATGCCTTTTGGGCAAGATGACTAAAACTCCGTTCTCCGTAACAATGGAACAAGCTCTTGACTTATTGGAAATAATACATACCGATGTATGCGATCCAATGAGTGTTGATGCTCGTGGCAAGTATCGTTATTCTTGACCTTCACAAGATGATTTGAGCAGATATGGGTATATCTACTTGATGAAACACAAGTCTGAAACATTTGAAAAGTTCAAAGAATTTCAGAGTGAAGTGAAGAATCATCGTAACAAGAAAATAAAAGTTTCTACGATATGATCGCAGAGGAAAAATATTTGAGTTACGAGTTTGGCCTTGATTAAAACAATGTGAAATAGTTTCACTACTCACGCCACCGGAAAACCACAAGATAATGGTGTGTCCGAACGTCGTAACCGCACTTTATTGAATATGATGCGATCTATGATGTCTCTTATCGGTTTACCACTATCGTTTTGGGGTTATGCATTAGAGACAGTTGCATTCACGTTTCATAGGGCACCATCTAAATCCATTGAGGCGACACCGTATGAACTATGGTTTAAACAGTAAACCTAAGTCATCGTTTCTTAAAGTTTGGAGTTGTGATGCTTATGTGAAAAAGGTTTCACGATAAGCTCGAACCCAAATCGGAGAAGTGCGTCTTCATAGAATACCCAAAGGCAACTATTGGGTACACCTTCTATCACATATCCGAAGGCAAGTTATTCGTTGCTAAGGTGGATCCTTTTTAGAGAAGAAGTTTCTCTCGAAAGAAGTGAGTGGGAGGAAAGTAGAACTTGATGAGGTAATTGTACCTTCTCCCTTATTGGTAAGTAGTTGATCACGTAAATCAGTTCCGATGATTCCTACACCAATTAGTGAGGAAGTTAGTGATGATGATCATAAAACTTCAGATCAAGTTGCTACCAAACCTCGTAGGTCTTCCAGAGTAAGATCCGCACTGCAGTAGTACGGTAATCATATTCTGGAAGTCATGTTACTAGACCATGATGAACCTACGAACTATGAGGAAGCGATGATGAGCCCAGATTCATGAAATGGCTTGAGGCCATAAAATCGAGAAAGGATCCATGTATGAGAACAAAGTATGGACTTTGATTGACTTGCTCGATGATCGACAAGCCATGTTAAATAAATGGATCTTCAAGAGGAAGACGGACATTGATAGTAGTGTTACTATCTAGAAAGCCCGACTTGTTGCAAAAGGTTTTCGACAAGTTCAAGGGGTTGACTACGATGAGACTTTCTCACCCGTAGCGATGCTTAAGTTTGTCCGAATCATGTTAGCAATTGCCACATTTTATGAAATCTGGCAAATGGATGTCAAAACAACATTCTTTAATGGATTTATTAAAGAAGAGTTGTATATGATGCAACCGTAAGGTTTTGTCAATCCTACAGAGCTAACAAAATGTGCAAGCTCCATCGATCCATCTATGGACTGGTGCAAGCATCTCGGAGTTGGAATAAACGCTTTGATAGTGTGATCAAAGCATATGGTTTTATATGAGACTTTTGGAGAAGCTTTGTATTTACAAGAAAGTGAGTGGGAGCATTACAACATTTCGATAAGTATATGTGAATGACATATTGTTAATCGGAAATAATGTAGAATTATTCTCGCAAAGCATAAAGGAGTATTTGAAAGGAGTTTTCAAAGAAGGACCTCAAAGTGAAGCTGCTTACATGTTGAGCATCAAGATCTATAGAGATAGATCAAGACGCTTGATAAGTTTTTCAATAAGTACATACCTTGTCAAGATTTTGAAGTAGTTCAAAATGGAACAGTCAAAGAAAAGTTCTTTTTGTGTTGCAAAGCGTATGAAATTGAGTAAGACTCAAATCCCGACCACGGCAGTAAAATAGAAAAGAGAATGAAAGTCATTCCCTATGCCTCGATCATAGGTTCTATGAAGTATGCTATGCTATGTACCAAACCTATTGTATACCTTGCTCTGTTTGGCAAGGAGGTACAATAGTGATCTAGGAGTAGATCATCGGACATTGGTCAAGAACATCCTTAGTGAAGACTAAGGAAATATTTCTCGATTATGGAGGTGATAAAAGAGCCCGTCAGAAAGAGTTACATCGATGCAAGCTTTTTACACAGATCCGGATGACTCTAAAACTTAATCTGGATACATATTGAAAGTGGGAGCAATTAGCTAGAGTAGCTCCGTGCGAGCATTGTAGACATAGAGTATTTGCAAAATACATACATTTCTGAATATGATGCACCCGTTGACTAAGCTTCTCTCACGAGCAAAACATGATCATACCTTAGTACTCTTTGGGTGTTAATCACATAGCGATGTGAACTAGATTATTGACTCTAGTAAACCCTTTGGGTGTTGGTCACATGTCGATGTGAACTATGGGTGTTAACCACATATAGATGTGAACTATTGATGTTAAATCACATGGCGATGTGAACTAGATTATTGACTCTAGTGCAAGTGGGAGACTGAAGGAAATATGCCCTAGAGGCAATAATAAAGTTATTATTTATTTCCTTATATCATGATAAATGTTTATTATTCATGCTAGAATTGTATTAACCGGAAACATAATACATGTGTGAATACATAGACAAACAGAGTGTCACTAGTATGCCTCTACTTGACTAGCTTGTTAATCAAAGATGGTTATGTTTCCTAACCATGAACAAGGAGTTGTTATTTGATTAACAAGGTCACATCATTAGTAGAATGATCTGGTTGACATGACCCATTCCGTTAGCTTAACACTTGATCGTTTAGTATGTTAATGCTTTCTTCATGACCCATACATGTTCCTGTAACTATGAGATTATGCAACTCCCATTTACCGGAGGAACACTTTGGGTACTACCAAACGTCACAACGTAATCGGGTGATTATAAAGGAGTACTACAGGTGTCTCCAAAGGTACTTGTTGGGTTGGCGTATTTCGAGATTAGGTTTTGTCACTCCGATTGCTCTGGAGAGGTATCTCTGGGCCTTCTCGGTAATACACATCACATAAGCCTTGCAAGCATTACAACTAATGAGTTAGTTGTGAGATGATGTATTACGGAACGAGTAAAGAGACTTACCAAGAATCTAGATTGAACTAGGTATTGGATACCGACGATCGAATCTCGGGTAAGTAACATACCGATGACAAAGGGAACAACGATATCGTTATGCGGTTTGACCGATAAAGATCTTCGTAGAATATGTAGGAACCAATATGGGCATCCAGGTTCCGCTATTGGTTATTGACCGAGAATGGTTCTAGGTCATGTCTACATAGTTCTCGAACCCGTAGGGTCCGCACGCTTAAGGTTTCAAGGCGATGCTTATATTATGAGTTTATGAGTTTTGATGTACCGAAGGAGTTCGGAGTCCCGGATGAGATCGGGGACATGACGAGGAGTCTCGAAATGGTCGAGACGTAAAGATCGATATATTGGACGACTATATTCGGAGTTCGGAAAGGTTCGAATGATTCGAGTATTTTTGAATCTAGGGTAGTTACGGGAGAAGCAATGGGCCTTGATGGGCTTTAGTGGAAAGAGGAGAAAGGGCCAAGGGGCTGCTGCGCCCCCCCCTCCCCTCTAGTCCGAATTGGACTAGGGAAAAGGGGGCCGGCCACCTCTCCTTCTCCTCCACTTCCTTCTCCCTTCCTCCCCTCTTGGTGGACTCCTACTAGGACTTGGAATCCTAGTAGGACTCCACATCTTAGTGCGCCTCCTCCCTTGGCGGCCACCTCCTCCTTGCTCCTTTATATATCTGAGGCGGGGGCACCCCATAACACACAAGTTGATCTACGGATCTTTCCTTAGCCGTGTGCGGTGCCCCTTCCACCATATTCCACTTTCGTCATATCGTCAGAGAGCTTAGTGAAGCCCTGCGCCGGAGAAGTCATATCGTCATGAGCTTAGGCGAAGCCCTGCGTCGGTGGAGCATCAACATCGCCACCACGCCGTCGTCGTCGACGGAACTCATCCCGACACTTTGCTGGATCGAGTCCGGGATCGCCATCGAGTGAGCGGTGCGTAACTTCGGAGGTGCCGTGACGTTCGGTGCTTGGATCGGTCGGATCGTGAAGACGCACGACTACATCAACCGCGTTGTTATAACGCTTCGCTTTCGGTCTCACGAGTGCGTGGGCGGACACTCTTCCCTCTCGTTGCTATGCCATCACCATGGTCTTGCGTGATCGTAGGAATTTTTTTGAAATTACTACGTTCCCCAACACCTCCTAGCCCCCGGCACCGCCCCCTCCCCCCTATGCCTCCCGAGCGAGTCCTCCCTCCAGCCTCCTCCACAGCTACTGGCCGCACCAGCGCCGCTGTGCTAGATGGCCGGCGTAGTGACATCCCCGAATGGCACACCTTCCCAATGCCACCAACGGCTTTCATGCGCGGCGGCGGCACCGCCACTGTCCTTCCCCAGCCACCTCGTCGCCTGACCGGCGTTAGATCCATGGGGAGGCGCCCCAACGCCAGATCCATGACGCCCTCGCCGGGTCTGATCCGCCAGCATTGGATCCGCCCCAAATCCATGAGGCAGTGCATGCACAATCCGCCCACCGATGGCGCGCAGTATGAGATCCAGGGGAGCTCGATGTTTCGGACATCGTCGACCTCGCCTTTCCTCCACCCCTATGGGCAGTTTGGTAGAGCCCCGTCCGCTCTCTGGCCACAAATTCTGCCGTCCCTGACCACCTGACCGCGGATGATGGCCTACAATCCACAGTCGCTCCTGTGTGTGCTGGTGTCCCCGACCACCTGACCGCAAAGAACACGCATGCAGTTTTTTCGACAGCGTGGCACAGCTCTCTACTTCATCCCCGAGCAGTTCGTCCCACGCACCTGCATCCCATCTCCTCCACGACCTCTCCTCTCCTCTGCCGCGTGCACTCCCCTCCTCTCCTTTGCCTCGAGCTCAGGCCAACACCTTGCTTGGCCACATGCCGGCCTTCGTCCCATCTACACGTGGCTCCCTCCTACTATGGACGCCATGGGGCCCCCCTCCCGATGTCGGCAATGCTGTCAATGGCGGCGATGGTGCCTGTGCAGTTCAGTCCACTTCTTTTCTTTTTGGATTTCGGATGTGTAGTCAACTGTTGTAGTTCCTCCGCGTCAGCCAGTGCAGCAGACTGTGGCGTGCAGTACGCTCGCGTGGGCTTGCAGTTCGTGCAATGTGTGTGTTGCTCCTCCGCGTGAGTCTACATGTGCGTGTAGTACAGATTAGTGGACATTTAGTATAGTGTGGTTTCTAGTGCGTTGTGCTTTGTGCTGCTACTTCCGGTGCAGTTCTTTTATTTCTTTGTTGTTGTGGTGGTCCACTCTCATTCGAACTTTTTGAAAAAAGACAACAAAAACTTGTGTTATGTTCGATAAAAAGAAATCATGAAGTTCACTTGACTGCCTGCTGCAGTGTGGTTTTCCGTTTGAAGCAGTGCGTTCTTCTGTCCGATGAAAGGTCCACTCGCTTGGTCAACGCGCGTAAAAAATTAATAATAGAAAAAAGACAACAAGAACTCATGAGATTCACTTTGGGTAGTGTTACGGTTCACTTTCCGAAGTGCTGTGGTCCACTCTCATTCCAAAAAAAGATGAAAAAAGACAACAAAAACTTGTGCGAGAAAGTTTATGTCCGAAAAAAAGAAATCATGAAGTTCACTTGATCGCTGCGGTCACGGTTTTCCGCTTGAAGCAAAGGCGTTCTTTCCGTCTGATGAAAGGTCCACTCACTTGGTCAACGCGCGTAAAAAATTAATAACTATGAAAAAAGACAACAAGAACTCATGAGGTTCACTTTGGGTAGTGTTACGGTTCACTTTCCGAAGTGCCGTGGTCCACTCCCGTTCGAAAAAAAGACAACAAAAACTCGTGCGAGAAAGTTTATGTCCGACAAAAAGAAATCATGAAGTTCACTTGACTGCCTGCTGCACTGTGGTTTTCCATTTGAAGCAGTGCGTTCTTCTGTCCGATGAAAGGTCCACTCGCTTGGTCAACGCACGTAAAAGAATTAATAACTATGAAAAAAAGGACAACAAGTACTCACGAGGTTCACTTTTGGTAGTGTTACGGTTCACTTTCGGAAGTGTTGTGGTCCACTCTCGTTCGAAAAAAAAGTTGAAGAAAGGACAGCAAAAACTTGTGTGAGAAAGTTTATGTCCAACAAAAATAAATCATGAAGTTCACTTGACTGTCTGCTGCAGTGCGGTTTTCCGTTTGAAGCTGTGCGTTCTTCTGTCCGATGAAGTACATACAACGATTTTGGTCTCGCGAAAAACACAGTGTCCGCTTTTCGATAAAGTCAAAACCGCTCTTAAACCGTAAGGAATTGGAGAGAGTGTTCTACATGAAAAAGTTGCGTCTCGTCGATATCTTTCCAACGGCGTATGGTTTGAATCATTTCGACCAGCGGTACGGATAAATTTAGCGAAAAACCGCCGCTGCCACTCGTCGTCCGCCGGATGATTTCTAAAATTAACTAAAAACTGTAAGGAATCTCAAAACCATTTCTACATATGAAAGTTGCGCCTTGTCCATAGCTTTCCAACGACATATTACACGCCTTATTTCGACAAACGGTTCAAAACTAGAGCGAAAACAGTACCGAAAATTGCAAAAAATTTAAAAAACGTAATTCCGTGATTTAGTAAATTTGAAACTGCTCTTAAACCGTAACGAATTAAAGAAAATAATACATATGAAAAATATGCGCCTCGACGATATCATTCCAACGGCGTATCATTTGCTTTATTCCGATGAGCGGTTTAGAAACAATCACGAAAATACGCTCGCTGCCACTCGTTATCCGCTGCGTCATTTTTGAAACTGCTCTTAAACCGAAAGGAATCTCGAAAAGTGTTCAACATGGTGACGTTGCGCCTAATCAATAGCTTTCCAACGGTATATTATACGCCTCGTCTTGATAAACGATTAAAAAATTAGAGCGAAAACAGTACCGGAAAAACACTGGATGCAGTTTTTTCCGACACGAAGTTCACTCATGTGAGTACTGCAGCACACTTGGTTCAAAAAATGACGTGCACTTGCGTTGAGCGTGCAGTGCGGAAGTGTTATCAGAATAGTTATATATATAGTTATTTGGATCACAGTGGGCTCTATAAGGGGCCCGATCACATGTTCCCGAGATTCCAGAAAACACACACGACCCAGTACCGCACCTATCGCTCTCCCCCAATTCCTCTTGCGCCCCCCCACGCCTCAAGATCGCTCCCTCCCTCAAGATTCGGCAGGCGCGCCCGGCACCAACCCCCGGATCAGACCGCCGCGGCGCCACCGGTCTTGGATCCGGCCGCCGCGCCGCCCACCTCTGCTCCTCGCTTGTCCGCCTCCACGCCCGCACGAGGGGATGCAAGTCCTGGTGCTCCTCCATCGGCAGCCATCGGAGGGCCTCCGGCGCACCTTCCCTTACTCTCTTCCTTCTCCTTCCTTCTCGCTCACACCCTCTGTATTCTGCCACATGTACCCGCCATAGCAATCATGGACAGCAGCCACGTGGGAGGAGCTCGCCACCGAAGTCCCCCGAGCACCATCCGCCCCGAATCTGGCCGGGAACCGGACGAGGCCAAGCCCTCGCGCCCAGATCTGCGCGTGACTCAAGCCACAACCACCACCACCGGAGATCCAGCAGGGATCACCAGCCCCAACGACCTCCACCTCCCAACCCCCGCCTACCCGCCGCCCCAGCTAGTGCGTCGCCCTGTGCACTCCGCCGCCGATAGGAAGAGCTTGGACGCCGCCACCACGCAGACTCCTCCCGGTGGGGCCCAACCGCCGCAGCAATCTGGAAGTTCGCCGCCGCCACCTTGCGGGTTTCAACTGACGCGCCCCCGCTTCTGGAACCACCTGCAGGGACGACCACCACCCCTCCCTCCTCCTTTTGCAGGTGACCTTCCTCCTCCTGCTGAAGCTGACCTTCCTCCCTCCTAATTCTTACTTATGTTGTCTGGGATGATTAAACCGCGTTACATTCTGCTCGTTCAATTCTGCAGCGGCGTATCACATAGAGAAGTTCGACCCGGACAACCGCTTCAGTTCGATGTCACTGCATAGTGCAGCTTTGTTATGCTCTTTTCTTATTTTGACAAAAGATGTTGTTTCTGTAAATTAGTGCACATAAAGTTCAAAAAATATAATGGAGATAAGCAGCATGTATGCGTGTGTGTGGTGGTGAGGTTGAGGTTAAGAAAACGTGTGTGGTGATGGTGAGGTTCAGAAGAACATGTGTGTGGTGGAGAAATTCACTAGCTTTTTTAATCGGGACACAAGTAATAGCTTATTTTATGCAAACACAATACAAAAAAATGTATGCGTCTTTTATAAAGAAAAATAAACAAATGGTCAAGTATTGTCCCATGAAAGTTCATGCATATGAAAAAGGGAAATTCAGAAGGTCGGGGGTGACGAACAGAGAAGTTCCTGCATCAGTGTTGAGGAAGGTATGGACAAAGGTACTCAACCCACTCAGGACAAAGGTACTCAACCCACTGTGGTGTCTCACATCACACATCAACTATACATACTGAATGACCTCTCTGTTCATCAAGAAATTTGAGTTTCCTTAAGCCACATTGTTGTGCTGTGAAAAAATGCGTTGGTTCTATGTACCTTGGAGGAAAATGGGTCTGAAAACCCTGTTTTCGTGTTTCCCACTGAAAAATGTCTTTATTTCTTTCTTAAACATTTAATTGTTGTCAGATTGTTTGTTTTTTATCTCTCTGTCAGTACATGATAGAGAACATATCAACGAAAAAAACACGTCTCATGATTGCATACGCTTTCAAAATTTGGAAAGTTGAAGGTGTGTCTGATGAGAAAGTTTGTACACTATAAAAAATGTGGCTCGAGAGAGAAGGTCGAATTAAAAAAGAGTCCAAAATCAAAGAAGGCCGAATTAAGAAAACCAAAGAAGTCCAATTTTTTTTTATAAAAACAGATTAAACGAATCAAAATTTTCCTAAGAATAAAACTAAAGAAGTTCAAATTAAATAATGGATAGAAGGTCAAAGTTTATTAGATAACTCAAATTTGTGCTCGGCAGAGCAAAAACAAAGAAGTTCAAATTAAATTATCCCGTGCCTAAAAGAGTAAAAGCCAAGAAGTTCAATTCTTTAAGAGAGAGCAGTTCGAACATTTGAACGAAAAATGGTTGTATAAAGTTTCTTAAAAATACGTGACAGAAGTTCAAGGTGAAAACAGTGGGAAGTTCAACTACTACACAAAACGTATTTCAGATAAGAAATATAAGATAGAAAACTAAAAGCTTAAAAGGTTTGTGGCAAGAAGTTCACGTGCTCCTCCGGGTGAAGGTCAAGATCTCTAGTGCGAGACGTCGGACCTTCAATTACATGTAAAAAACATGCAAAAACGACATTGTTTTTGCCATTTTTAAAACTGCTCTCAAACGACAACGAATTTATATTGTCTGTCTACATGAAAAAGTTGCTCCTATTCATAAGCTTTCCAACGGTATATTATATGATACATTCCGATCAATGGTTTAAAAGTTTTATCTATAACGTTAAAAGCACATTTTTATGCATTCAAAAAAAATTCGAACCGTCACGAATATGGAAAAATGATCAACATGAAAAAGTTGTGTGTTTTCAACAGCTTCCTGTTGTTATATCATTTGCTCAATTCCGGTAAGTAGTTTGGGTGTTACGGGCAAAAAACAGCACGTCAAGAACAGAGTGAAGTTCAACGTGAAAACAGTTGGAAGTTCAACTACTACATTGAATGAATTTCGGATTAAAAACTTTTAAACCCGCCGCGAGTATGGAAAAATGATCAACACGGGAAAGTTGTGTGTTTACATCAGCTTTCGATCGGTATATCACTTGCTCAATTCCGGTGAGTGGATGGAGAGCTACGAGCAGTGGATGAAGAGCTGCGAGCAAATAAAGCACGTGAAAAACAGAGTGAAGTTCAAGTACACACACCAAGAAGTTCAGGTTCTTCACGTGGTGCATTTTCAAAGAATCTGTTTCGCGATAAAGAAAGAATGAATGATCTCTCCATTTTCGAAACTACGTGAAAACGGTTAGGAATCAGAGAAAACCATCAACGTGAAAAAGTTTCGCATTTTCCGTAGCTTTGCAAGGGTATATTATTTGCCCCATTCCGATGAAGTTTGTAAAAATTACGGTGAAAATACGTTTTTAGCCATTTTCAAAATTGACTTAAAACAGTAAATAATTGGGAGAAACAATATATACCAAAAAGTTTCGCATTTCCTCAAGCTTTCCAACTCTATATTATTTGCTGCATTCGGACGCACGGCTAAAAAATTAGCTCGAAAATACGAACTTGGTAGGACTTGTACCATTTTCTAAATTACTCTTAAACCGTTCAAAATTATAAACAACTTTCAACATGAAAAGGTAGCGCATTTTCATAAGCTTTCCAACTCCATATCATATGCCTCAGTTGGATTACTATTTAGAAATGGCATCGAAAATACGAACTCGGCTGTTTGGTTTGCGAAATTTTATGTTTTTTCTAAATTACTCTTTAACCATAGGGAATTAGATAAAACTTTCAATATGTGGAAGGAGCGATTTTGCAACAGCTTTCCAATGCCATATTATATGCCTCATTCCGATAAACGGTTTAGAAATGCGATCGAAAATACTATTCACGTTTTCTGTGTGAAGATAAAACGGTTTTCAAAACTGCTCTTAAACTGCTTACATTTTGACAAAAAATTAAGTTGGGTCATGATACTGGTGTCCATAGCTTTCCAACGGTATATCACAAGTCCCATTTGGGCAATGTTGGCGGAAGTTTAACCTAGCACTAGGGGAAGTTCAGGTTGAACAACTCAGGCAGTAAAATTGCAAAAAACGCAATTTCATCACGACTCGAGAGCAAAATCCGCCAACGAGCAAGATACCTATTTAAAACCGGTATTTAGTTGCTCAAAAACGTTTCTAGATTACACTAACATCATATAGAACACGACTAACCAGAATAATTCGTGGGGGAAGCCACTGTTGCGAAGATAGCTCGAAGGTCGGGTTCGTACAGAGAGAAGTTCAGGCGCGTTACTCAGGCAGCTCAGGTTGTGATCAGAATATTATTCTGATCCCGTGATCAGAATAGTGTTTATGTATATATATCTGTGAAGACCAAATCAACATTGCGAAGATAAACTTTGAAGTCAAACCAATGTTGAAGACAAACCAAATATGAAGATAATGCATTCATGATGCCAAATGAAAATCTTCAAGAAAGAGTGATGGTGGCGTTACCCAACGCATAGGAAATATTAGACCCAGACACGGCACACAATTATCCTGGCGCTCCGAAGTCAAATTCCACATTAATGTATTCACACTTAGAGGGTAAGTCTTCATGAATTGAAGATATACGTTACTTCGTGTGTTGCACATCTAAGTTATCAATATGCACAAGCGTCAGGATGTGTGTTCATTCACAGGACATTCGAGGATTCTAAGATATTTAGCTCACCCCGAAGCTTGCAAAACCTTTTCTCATCCAAGGGCTTCGTGAAGATATCAGCCAATTGCTCTTTAGTGTTGACGTGAATGATGTCAATGTCTTCCTTCAACACATGACCCCTGAGAAAATGATGACGGATCTGAATGTGCTTTGTTTTCGAGTGCTGAACTGGATTGTGAGCAATCTTGATGGCGCTTTCATTATCGCAGTAGAGTGGCACATGCTTCATGTTGATGCCATAATCCTTGAGAGTTTGCTTCATGAGAGAAGCTGAGCGCAGCAAGATCCAGCAGCAATGTATTCAGATTCAGCAGTCGAGAGTGATACACAGTTCTGCTTCTTTGAAGACCAACAGACAAGTGATTTTCCAAGAAAGTGACATGTGCCTGATGTGGACTTGCGATCAACCTGACACTAGCATAATCAACATTAGAAAATCCAACTAGATCAAACTCTGAACCCTTTGGATACCATAATCCTAGCGTTAGGGTGTGAGCCAAATATCGAAGAATTCGCTTAAGAGCAAGGTGATGCGATGCCTTTGGTGCCACTTGGAATCGAGCACACATGCAAACACTAAGCACTATATCAGGCCTAGATGCACATAAGTACAATAAAGAACTAATCATGGAGCGGTATACCTTTTGATCGAACTCTTTACCATTATCGTCGGGGCCCAACTGACCTTTGGTTGACATTGGCGTCGTGTACCCTTTGCAGTCTTGCATTCCAAACTTCTTGAGGCAGTCTTTGAGGTATTTCTCTTGTGATATGAAGATGCCATTCCTCTGTTGACGGATTTGAAGACCAAGAAAGAATTTCAGCTCTCCCATCATGGACATCTAATATTGCTCTGGCATCATATGTCCAAACTCATCATTGTATCTCTTATCTGTGCAGCCAAAGATAATGTCCACATAGATTTGGCATACAAACAGTTCACCATCATATGTCTTCGTGAAGAGAGTGGGATCTAGAGAACCAGGTTTGAAGCTTTTACTCTTCAGGAAGTCTTTGAGTGTGTCATACCAAGCGCGAGGTGCTTGTTTGAGGCCATACAGTGCCTTGTTAAGCTTGTACACCATGTCAGGACGCTTTGGATCTTCCAAACCAAGTGGTTGTGCAACATACACTTCTTCAATTTTGCCGTTGAGGAAATCACTCTTTACATCCATTTGGTACAGAAGAATGTTGTTGTGGTTGGCATAAGCTAGCAGTATGCGAATGGCTTCAAGCCTAGCCATAGGAGCAAAGGTTTCATCAAAGTCAATTCCTTCCACTTGAGTGTAACCCTGGGCAACAAGTCGAGCCTTGTTTCTGACAACTTGACCATGCTCATATTTCTTGTTGCGATAGATCCATTTGGTGCCAAGATATTATGTTTGTGAGGATCAAGACATTTAACTAGCTCCCAGATGTTATTCAGCTCGAACTGTTGAAGCTCTTCTTGCATATCTTGAATCCATTCAGATTCCATGAAGGCTTCATCAACTTTCTTGCGTTCGGATATAGATACAAATGTAAAGTGACCACAAAAGTTTGCTAGATGTGTTGCTCTTGAACGAGTGAGTGGACCTAGTGCATTGATACTATCAATGATCTTCTCAATCTGGACTTCATTTGCGACCCGTGGATGAACTGGGCGAAGATTTTGCCCTTGCTGATTGTGGCCATCATCTTCAGACATTGGCTTCAGGCTGAGCATTGTCTTCATGTTGATTAGGTGCAGAAATGATGATTTCCTATTCAGCATGTTCCTCGGTGGGTATGATTTCTCCAGTACCCATTAGCTTGATAGATTCACTTGGTGTAGTTTCATCTAGCTCATTTGGCAGGTGCTCTCTTTGAGAGCCGTTAGTCTCATCGAACTACACATCTACAGTTTCAACCAATTTATAGTGAAAGAGGTTGAAGACTCTGTAGATGTGCGAATCCTTTCCGTAGCCAAGCATAAAACCTTCATGTGCTTTCAGTGCAAATTTTGAAGTGTGATGCAGATCCTCGATCCAGTACCTAGCACCAAAGACTTTGAAATAGCTGATGTTTGGCTTCTTACCAGTCAGTAGTTCATAGGATGTCTTCTTGAAGAACATATGAAGATAAACTATGTTTATGATATGGCAAGCAGTATCAATGGCTTTAGGCCAGAACTTTCTTGGAGTCTTGTACTCATCGAGCATCGTACGTGCCATCTCAATGAGGGTTCTGTTCTTGCGCTCTACGATGACATTCTGCTTAGGTGTGTATGGAGTAGATAACTCATGTGTGATGCCCAATGTATCAAGATAAGTGTCGAGGCCAGTGTTCTTGAATTATGTGCCGTTGTCACTCCTGATGTGCTTGATCTTGATGCCATAATTGGTCGTGGCACAATTTGCGAAGCGTCTGAAGACATCCTGCACTTCAATCTTGTAGAGAATTATATGCACCTAAGTATATCTTGAATAATCATCAACAATAACGAAGCTATAGAGATGTGAAGTGGTAGTAAGGGTAGAGTAATGAGTAGGGCCTGAAAGTGCTAGTTATCGACTAGAGGGGGGGGGGGTGAATAGGTGATTTTTATGAAAGTCTTCAAAACATGAGAGTTTCGAAGACAAACACTAGAAATGAACCTATTGATATGCAGCGGAAGGTAGACTACACTAGGAAAGCCATAATCAAGTATCCAATGAAGTGAAAGTACGAAGACTAATAGCAGCTATGTAGTAAAGATCAGGACGGAAGATAGTATGAAGCCAATCAATGATGGAAGTCACACAGTGAAGTCAAACAGGTAATGCAAGCAGGCAATGACTTCACGAAGACAGACTGTAAGTAAAGAGAGGGAGAGGATAGAACCAGTCACTTGGTGAAGATAAAGGATATGTTGGACCAGTTCCAGTTGTTGTGACAACTGTACATCTGGTTAGGGAGGCTGAGATTCAACTCAGAAGACCACGTCTTCACCTTATTCCCCTTGAGATAAGGACACCCAGTCCTGGCCCAATCACTCTGGTAAGTCTTCAAGGTAGACTTCCAAACCTTCCACAGACTTCGTTCACCGCGATCCACAATGACTCTTGGATGCTTTGAGAACGCGACGCCCTAACCGGTGGAGGATTCACGGTCCTCAAGTGTAACAAGTCTTCAGGTCACGCGGACAGAAAGACTTCAGTGATGCCTAACACTCTTTGGCTCTGGGTGTTTGGGTTTTGTCCTCGCAAGGATTTCTCTCTCTCAAAAGCTTCGGAGGTGGGTTGCTCTCAAACGACAAAAGCCGTGCACTAACTCTGAGCAGCCACCAATTTATGGTGTAGGGGGTGGGCTATTTATAGCCAGTAGGCAACCCGACCTGATTTGTCCGAAATGACCCCGGGCCACTAAAAACTGACACATGTTCCAACAGTCAGATTTCAAACACACGCGGCAACTTTACTTGGGCTACAAGTAAAGCTGACTCATCCATCTCTGGATAAGATTTGCTCTCATTGTCTTCGCTCGAAGACATAGGATTTTGGTTGAGCATCACTTGATCACTCGACTTTGTTCATCGGGACCCCACTTAACAAAGACGGTGGTTCCTATGACTCAACAAAGAAGAAAAGGAAACAACGAAACAACTAAGTCTTCGCGCTCCATAGTCTTCACGCAATGTCTTCTCTTGTCATAGTCTTCAATGTGAATTTCTTCACATACCACCATTGCCTTCAATGTCTTCATACATTTTTAGGGGTAATCTCCGGTAGGTAAACCGAATCAATGAGGGACTACTACCTGTGTTATCCTGCAATTCTCACAAACACATTAGTCCCTCAACCAGGTTTGTCGTCAATACTCCAAAACCAACTAGGGGTGGCACTAGATGCACTTACAATCTCCCCCTTTTTGGCGATTGATGACAAACTGGTTGAAGTTTTCAACGGGGATAAAAGTATGTGAAATTGTAAAGGATAAAAGTATTGTCTTCATAAGTAGCAAAAGGCTCCCCCTGAAGATGTGCATATAAGTAGTTTGCTTTTGGAATGCAAATGCACATGGTAGGTTGTACTTGTGGATATCCTCTTCAACTTATGAAGACAACTCATCATGCATGATTAGATATAACAAATATAATGACATGCATAATGAAAAATGGACGTCTACAAAATAACTAAGTGCGAAATTTATCATCGCACATGCGGAATTTATCATCGCATCATAGAATAGCAGAAAACGTAGCAGACGACCATCAAGTTTAAGTGTTAAAACTCAAAGAACCAAATGTATCAAAAGCGAGAGTTGTAAACACTAGGCAAAATATAAAGCAACCGTCCATATGGACCCGCTTGAAGACTATCCACTCATATGCTTCTCCCCCTTTTGTCGATGGGACCAAAAAGGTTTGAAGACATAGAGCCTCTACTCGTTCCCAGAAGGAGTAGGAGAAGATGCAGGGTCGGCGTCGGGGTTTGGTGGTGCAGACGAACTTGGTGCAGTGTCGATACGCGCTGAAGTTGGAGGTGGTGAAGTAGCATCATCTTGATCATCGATCACTCTGGCATTCACCGTTGCAGCGGAGGAGGAATAATCAGAGTCTTCAAGAGATGGAGTTCGACGCAAGACAACATTCCTTGGAGGAGTGGAGTCAAACTTGAATCTTTCAGTGAAGCCATCATCTTGAAGATCCGCTTCAAAGACTCAAAGAATGTCAAACTCTTCCATGACCTCCAACAGGTTTCATGTGTAACAAAGGCATTCTTGGTGGCAAGATTGCGAATGCGATTGATGTCCACCAAGAGGCTTTGCATCTGCCGCTTCAGCCAGAAGTGATGCTTATCCTGTTTCTGATGCAGGGCAATGAGAAGTTCTCGGTCATTGAGAACACGAGATCGCTTCTAAGGCCTTTAAGAAATAGTGCTTTCAGTGGCTTCAGTTTGAGCACGGTGAGGTAAGCGTGTGTTGCCAACCAAAGGATAAACACGAGTGACTGCCTGGACTCCTTCAATGGGTTGCGTGAAGCTTTGGTGATCAGCATTGTGAAGACAAACATGCTCCTTGGCAGGCTCTGGGTATATGGTTTCAACTGACATATCAACCTCTGGCAGAAAGATCAGATGGTTGCGAGCAGAGGGCTGATAGTTGACAGTTGAGTGTAGCTTGATGAGGCGCATGACCCACAGAGCGTAGAACTTCAGTCCAAAGAGATCAGAGCCTGATGCAGCCAACTGCCCATTAAAGACTTCTTGAGCATTGAAGCTGATGCCGTTGAAGATATAAAAGACCAAAGTCTTCATTGCTCCTTCAAGTTTTGCTGCTGACGAATGTCCTTTGACAGACCATAGAGTTCGCCTGATGATGTGATAAATAGTGCGGGGCAGATACTCTAGGTCTTCGACAAAGAACTCCTTTGGGTAATCAACGTAATGTGGCAGAGGCTTCATCATGCTCAGCATTTGGCTCATGTTGGGCTCTGGCTTATGGAAGATACTCTCCAAAGCATTATGGTGAAGCTGACAACCAGGTTCATATAATTCTCCTGGAGTGGGTAGGCCGGTTAGCTCAATGATGTCAAAAGCTTTGGCTTCATGATGGACATTACTGTCATCCACTCAAGGACCCAAGTCTTCGGATCCTGTTGTATCTGCGAATGTGGAGGGTAGCATAAAATTGAAGCGAAGTTCTTCATTCCAATGCTCCTTATCGACCACGAAGTTCAGATCCCAAAGATCATGGAAGCGATCAAGGATTCTTCAAGGCATGGTAGTCTAGCAATGACTTCACAGTCAAGACGCATATGAGGGAAGATGTGCCCTTGATCATAAAGAACACATGAATAATAACTGCACTGCTGATAGCTCCAGAACCGATCTGATCAAATCCTTGGCTTGGAATAGGGGTTCTTGGTGCTATCAAAGAAAGTGTTGTGTGCAAAGAAGCCATTTGCATTGAAGGACCCTGCTGAAGTGGCAGTACCTGGAAACCTGGGCAGTCTTGGCTTTGGCTTCTGGACATGTGGCATGTGCTCGACATGATAGTCAAATTGCGGACCAGGAGCAGGATGAGGAACCAGAATAGGCCATCTGACAGTGACCAGCTGACCATAGTTGTATGCTTGCTCAATAGTATGTGGCCTGGGAGGCGGTACCGGAGCAATGGCAGTGGCTTCAGGCTGCTGATGGGCATCAGGTGCAGCATTGACTTTAGGTGCTATCGCTTCGGGCACCACATTGACTTCAGGCGCCACATGAGCTTCAGCCATGACAATGTCATTGGCTTCAGTGTTTGTGTTGGTGGTCGCCTCAATGTTGTTAACCTCCACTTGAGTAGCTGGAGGGTCAGACACGTTTGATGACCCACAAGTATAGGGGATCTATCGTAGTCCTTTCGATAAGTAAGAGTGTCGAACCCAACGAGGAGCAGAAGGAAATGATAAGCGGTTTTCAGCAAGCTATTCTCTGCAAATCTTGAAATAAGTGGTAACAGATAGTTTTGTGATAAGATAAATTGTAATGAGCAACAAGTAACAAGAGTAAATAAAGTGCAGCAAGGTGGCCCAATCCTTTTTGTAGCGAAGGACAAGCCTGGACAAACTCTTATAATAGGAAAAGCGCTCCCGAGGACACATGGGAATATCGTCAAGCCAGTTTTCATCACGTTCATATGGTTCGCGTTCGGTACATTGATAATTTGATATGTGGGTGGACCGGTGTTTGGGTGTTGTTCTTACTTGAACAAGCATCCCACTTATGATTAACCTCTATTGCAAGCATCCGCAACTACAACAAAAGTATTAAGGTAAACCTAACCATGGCATGAAACATATGGATCCAAATCAGCCCCTCACGAAGCAACGCATAAACTAGGGTTTAAGCTTACATCATTCTAGCAACCCATCATCTACTTATTACTTCCCAATTCCTTCCTCTAGGCCCAAATAATGGTGAAGTGTTATGTAGTCGACGTTCACGTAACACCACTAGAGGCTAGACAACATACATCTCATCAAAATATCGAACGAATACCAAATTCGCATGACTACTAATAGCAAGACTTCTCCCTTGTCCTCAGGAACAAACGTAACTACTCACAAAGCATATTCATGTCCATAATCATAGGGGTAATAATATGCATAAAGGATCTGAACATATGATCTTCCACCAAATAAACCAACTAGCATCAACTACAAGGAGTAATCAACACTACTAGCAACCTACTAGCACCAATCCCGGACTTGGAGACAAGAATTGATACAAGAGATGAACTAGGGTTTGGATATGAGATGGTGCTTTGGTGAATATGTTGATGGAGATTGCCTCTCCCGATGAGAGGAGGCGTTGGTGATGATGATGGTGATGATTTCCCTTCCCGGAGGGAAGTGTCCCCAGCGAAATGCTCTGCTGGAGCCCTAGATTGGTTCCGCCAAGGTTCCGCCTCGTGGCGGCGGAGTCTCATCCCGAAAGGTTGCTTCCTATTTTTTTCTCATCGAAATACTTCATATAGGAGAAGATGGGCGTCGGAGAGCCACCAGGGGGCCCATGAGGTAGGGGGGCGCGCCCCCCACCCTCGTGAGCAGGGTGTGGGGCTCCTGGCCTTCATCTTTGGCAATGATTTTTCTTTATTTATTTTAAGATATTCCGTGGAGTTTCAGGACTTTTGGAGTTGCAGAATAGGTCTCCAATATTTGCTCCTTTCCAAATTTCAGAATTCCAGCTGCCGGCATTCTCCCTCTTCATGTAAACCTTATAAAATAAGAGAGAATAGGCATAAGTATTGTGACATAATGTGTAATAACAGCCTATAATGCGACAAATATCGATATAAAAGCATGATGTAAAATGGACGTATCAACGTTCTCCTCGAGAACAACTTGGTTGGTTGGGGGTGTAGCAACACGTTCTTCTTCTTTTCTTGGTTCTTCTTGGTCATCGGCTGATGCAGCCAGAATATCTTCAGCCATATTGGCTTCAGTCTCGGGGTTGTTCACAGTTGGAGAGTCTTCAGGAAAGACTTGGCGTGAAACGGATTGGTGCACTTCTCCTTCTGGAACACTTGACAGAGTGACCTGTGGCCTTGGTCCTTTGCGAAGCCTGCGAAACGCTGGCGACGCTTGTGGAGATGGAGTTGGTTGGGCCACAAAGTCTTCATCTTCAATCACCGGAGTGGTGACTTGAGTTGGGGGAGTAACTGGTGTTTCTTCTTGACGGGGGGATTCTTGTGGGTGATCAGCCCATGAGTCATCCTGAGCAATTGGCGTCAATGGACGACCAATGCTGATGAGTTCACTGTTTGTAAGAACAGGCGATGATACCACGTTGTGCTCGATCTGAGGAAGGACTTCATCATCTTCAACATTGTCATGATGACCAATGTCTTCATTGCGGTGGGGTCAATAAATGGAATGTCTTCACTTGAGAGCCTCTGTGGAAGCAGGCTCATGAACTATCATTTGACGTTCTTGTTGTGCAGATTCAGGACAAGCAACAGAAATTGGCTCGACTACAAGGGGCTCTGTGGGAGCAGCCCGATCTCTCTTCTTGGTATTGCGCTTCTTGGTGGGTGGAGCATCATCAGTGGTATTCTTGGTCTTGCGCTTTCTGGCCTTGGTTTCAGCTGCCCTTGTCTTCTGAAGCTCTGAAGCCACTGTGGGGACCTTAGGCTTCACACCTGTCATACTGGCTGGGAAGACAATGCGAGGTTCTTCCCGCCTGGATGGTTCAAACTTGGTCCACAGATGGCTTCTTCTTCTGCTTGGCAGCCATCTTAGGGTCGATGCCAGGATGCCCAAGTGCCTTGCGCTTCTCAGCTTCATTGTAAGCTTGAACACACTTGGCAGCGAGAATCTTCATGCGCTCACGAGAACCTTTGGCTTCATCACGTTTCTTGTGAAACGCTTCCTTGAGCTCATGCAGCATGACCTTGAAGTTCTGGAGGTCTGCCACGCTGAGCTTGGCCATGTGCTTCTTGAACTGAGCCTTTTCATAATCAATTTTGTGCTTCAGCTCAACAATTTTCTGAGCAAGAGCCAGCTCAGGAGCAATGGCGCCATGGAAGGAGACGCTTAGGCCAATGGGAAGTTGTAGATCGTCAAAGCTGAGATTGGGGGTGTCAAACCACTCATCAATGAAGTTGTTCAAAACTTCCACGTCAAAGAGAGGCAAATCATTGAAGATTTCCGCCTCTTGATTGCTCTTTATCAGCTGCTCAAGAGCGTCATCAGCAAGATCGTCGTCACTTGACAGATCAATGGCGTCATTCCCTTTCCTCAGAACAGCAGCAGGGGTCAGAGCTAGAAAAGTGGTGTGCACAGGCTTCTTTTTCTTCTTCTCAGACTTGGAGATGCGTGAGAGATCTTTAGACTGCACACTTGGTGCAGGAGGAGCAGTGGCTAGAGTTTTCACCCGCGAAGCTTTTGGTGTAGGGGAAGGCTTCGAAGCTTTAGGTTTCTTCGACTTCTTTGGCTTCGGTGTGCATGCGCTTCGTCAAAATCAGCGTAGTCTGCAGGTTCATCCACGACAGTCCCTTGAACCATAATATGAGTGATGAGACCTTCTAGGTTGTAGAAGGGCCCAACAAGATTGGGTTCAGCTTCACGTGTGCCATCGGCACGAGGAAGCGAAGGGGCACAGATTGAAGTCTAATCCGCGACTTCTTGTTTTCTTTGGCGAAGTTCTTGGCAAACTGGAAGTTGCGCTTGAACAGATTGTCATCACGACACCATAGCAATGAAGATGGGTCGGCATCTGCAGGCTGTGGTCCACGGACCATGCAAGGGTAGAAGCCTTGTTCAATGGCTTCAGCTCTGGACCTGGGTGGAAGATTTTTGTACAAGATGTCTCCCCAGGGTCGCTTGATGGCATTCTTCTCAGCATATTCCTGGGTCACGAACCTGTACTTGTACCATTGTTCTGCCAATATCTTCGAATCCATTGGATTCAGGGTTTTCGCTGATTGTAGTCCTCCTCTGGATATGTCTTGTACAGCTCATAGAGGTCAGGAGGCAAATATCTTGAGGTGTTCCCACGGTGCTGTATGCCACCCTTCCTTGCAGACTTTTCCGTTTCCATGATGTTCAGACTGAATGGCTTCAACACTGTCAAAGGCTTCCGTCTGCTGGTCAGACAGGAACTGGATTCGGGAGACTTGATGTGATGCTGTAAGAATTCTGCAAATGAATGCAGACTATGAGAACCAATGGATTCTCCCACGGACATGTACCTGTGACAGCATTAGAGATGCGAGGGAAGGGGAAGAGGTCATATGCATTGTTAGAAGATTTTGAAGATAAATCAATTTAGAAGACATTGACCTCATAGCGCGAAGACATTCACTTATATGTTGAGAGTTGGTTCCAGATTTGTACAAATCCAAGAATAAGTACAAGTGAGGAATCTAACTATGTGTGAAGCATAAGTGAATATACTAGGCATTATATGAGATGCAGACATGATAGATCCAAATTTGTGGAGGCAGAAACCACTTTTGGTAGAAAGGATGAATCTATAGGATCAAAAAGACGGTAAAAAGAGGGTTTTAATTTACCACACGATGAACTGCTAGACGGTGTAGAAGATGAGGCCGAGCAGTTTGATCTTCCGTGCCCTAACTTGGCGACGGAGGACACCTACGGCGGCGGCGAAGAAGACGATGTCCGTGGCCGGCGTGAAGACGGCGTCGGAGAGGTCACGCCAGCTAAGCGCTTCGTCGTCGGCGTCGTCGAGAGCTAGCGGTGGCGCTAGGGTTTGTCGAGGCGGAGAGGTGGAAGAAGGATTTTGACCGGGATTGGACGGGTATTTACAGGGAAAGGGACGACACAACGCAATTGCGCAGGTTCCCCTGGCGGTTCACATCTGAGGGACATGTGGCGAACATGCAACACATTTGGAGTTGTCCCACGTTCCCACACCCGCCTGGACTGTTGGATGGTCGTTCTGGCTTCTCCGGGTTTCAGGCAATAAGAATTGAACATTTAAAACAGATTTAATGTTTGTCTCTGTATCTTCTGCTGACAAGGACGCAGAGAAGACATTGGACAGTTTGAAGAGAATGCATATGATTTTGATAGATAGAGTTTGAGGTAGAAAGCATAGAGAGGTTAGGGTCCGATCACATTCACTTAGTTCAAAAGATTCAAACGAGAAGACATAGCTATAAGTGAATGCTGTAGAGGACAGAACATTAATATATATATCAGAATGCAACCAAATCAACATAGTGAAGATAATCATGAAGACATGTGGAAATTGAAGACAAACCAAATGCGAAGACATAGCAATCGTAACGCCATGAGAAAAACACTTCAAACAGAAGAATTTGGTGGTGGCGTTACCCACCGTATAGGAAGTATTAGACCCAGACACGGCGCACAATTATCGTGGCGCTCCTAAGTCAAATTCCGCGTTAATGTATTCACACTTAGAATGTAAGTCTTCATTGATTGAAGATATACTTTACTTCGTGTGTTGCACATCTATGTCATCAACATGCATAAGTGTTAGGATGTGTGCCTGATCACAGGACATTTGAGGATTCTAAGATATTTAGCTCACGCCGCAACTTGCAAAAACTTTTCTCATCCAAGGGATTTGTGAAGATATCTGCCAGTTGCTCTTTAGTGTTGACGTGTATGATATCAATATCTTCCTTCATGACATGATCTATGAGAAAGTGACGACGAATTTCAATGTGCTTTATCTTCGAGTGCTGAACTGGGTTGTTGGCAATCTTGATAGCGCTTTCGTTATCGCAGTAGAGTGGTACTTGTTTCAGATGGATGCCATAGTCCTTGAGTGTTTGCTTCGTCCATAGAAGCTGAGCGCAGCAAGATCCAGCAGCAATGTATTCAGATTCAGCAGTGGAGTGTGATACACAGTTCTGCTTCTTTGAAGACCAATAGACAAGTGATTCTCCCAGAAAGTGACATGTGCCTGATGTAGACTTGCGATCCACCTTTTCACCAGCATAATCAGCATTCGAGAATCCAACTAGATCAAACTCTGAGCCCTTTGGATACCATAATCCTAATGTTGGGGTGTAAGCCAAATATCGAAGAATTTGCTTCACAGCTAAGTGATGCGATTCCTTTGGTGCTGCTTGGAATCGAGCACACATGCAAACACTAAGCATAATATCTAGCCTAGATGCACATAAATAAAGTAAAGAACCAATCATGGAGCAGTATACCTTTTGATCGAACTCTTTACCATTGGGGTCAGGACCCAGATGACTCTTGGTTGGCATTGGCGTCGTGTAACCTTTGCAGCCTTGCATTCCAAACTTCGTCAGGAAATCTTTGAGGTATTTCTCTTGAGATATGAAGATGCCATTTCTTTGCTGATGAATTTGAAGACCAAGGAAGAATTTCAGCTCACCCATCATGGACATCTGATATTGCTCTTGAATCATGTGTCCAAATTCATCACTGTATTTCTGGTTGGTGCAGCCGAAGATAATGTCTTCCACGTATATTTGGCACACAAACAGTTCACCATCATATGTCTTCGTGAAGAGTGTGGGATCTAGGGAACCAGGTCTGAAGCCTTTGCTCTTCAGGAAGTATTTGAGTGTATCATACCAAGCGCGAGGGGCTTGTTTGAGGCCATACAGTGCCTTGTTTAGCTTGTACACCATATCAGGATGTTTTTGATCTTCAAAGCCAGGAGGTTGTGTGACATACACTTCTTCTTCAATCTTGCCATTGAGAAATGCTCTCTTCACATCCATTTGATATAGCAAGATGTTGTGATGGTTTGCATAGGCTAGCAATATGCGAATAGCTTCAAGCCTAGCCACAGGAGCAAATGTTTCATCGAAGTCAATTCCTTCAACTTGAGTGTATCCTTGAGCAACAAGACGAGCTTTGTTTCTAACAACTTGGCCAAGCTCATCTTGTTTGTTGCGATATATCCATTTTGTGCCTATTATGTTGTGCTTGCGGGGGTCAGGACACTTGACAAGTTCCCAGACATTGTTTAGCTTGAACTGTTGAAGCTCTTCTTGCATAGCTTGAATCCATTCAGGTTCCATGAAGGCTTCAGCAACTTTCTTGGGTTCAGATATTGAGACAAATGCAAAGTGCCCACAGAAATTTGCTAGCTGTGTTGCTCTTGAACGAGTGAGTGGACCAGGCGCATTGATGCTATCAATTATCTTCTCAATCTGTACTTCATTTGCAACACGAGGATGAACTGGACGAATATTTTTCTCTTGTTGATCATTGTCATCGTTGGGTGGATTGTCTTCGGGCTGAGCATTGTCTTCAGGTTGGTTAGGTGCAGAAATGATAAGTTCCTCTTCAGGCTGTGCTTCAGATGGTATGATTTCTCCAGTTCCCATTAGCTTGATGGATTCACTGGGTGGAACTTCATCTAGCACATTTGGCGAGTGCTCTCTTTGCGAGCCGTTAGTCTCATCGAATCAAGACATCCACAGTTTCAACCACTTTATAGTGAAAGAGGTTGAAGACTCTGTAGGAGTCTTGAGTCCATTCCGTAACCAAGCATAAAACCTTCATGTGCTTTTGTGCAATTTTTGAAGTGTGATGTGGATCCTTGATCCAAAGCACCTAGCACCAAATACTCAAATGGCGACATTTGGCTTCTTACCAGTGAGGAGTTCATAAGATTTTTTTCTTCAGAAGCTTGTGAAGATAAACACGGTTGATGACATGGCATGCAATATCAATAGCTTCAGGCCAGAACTTTCTTGGTGTCTTGTATTCATCGAGCATCGTCCGAGCCATCTCAATGAGTGTTACGTTCTTGCGCTCCACGATGCCATTACGGTGAGGGGTGTACGGAGCTGAGAACTCATGAGTGATGCCTAATGTATCCAAGTACAGATCGAGGCCGGTGTTCTTGAACTCTGTACCCTTATCCTCTGATATGCTTGATCTTGACACCATAGTTGTTCATGGCACGGTTGGCGGTTGCGTCGACGACATCCTGCACTTCAGTCTTGTAGAGAATTATGTGCACCCATGTATATCTTGAATAATCATCAACAATGACGAAGCCATAGAGACAAGCAGTAGTAGTGAGAGTAGAGTAGTGAGTAGGGCCAAATAAATCCATGTGTAGCATCTCGAAGGGTTCAGATGTCGTCATGATTGTGTTCGAAGGATGCATGGCCCTAGTCATCTTTCCAGCTTTGCAGGCACCGCACAAGTGATCCTTCTTGAACTTGACACCCTCGATGCCTATGACATGCTTCTTCTTGGCGAGAGTGTGTAAGTTCCTCATGCCAGCATGCCCTAGCCTCCGATGCGAGCCAACACTCAAGCTTTTGCAAGAAGGCATACGAAAGTCATGTGGCCTGGCGAGAAATCTACCATGTACAGATCATCTTTCCGGTACCCTTCAAAGACTAGAGACTTGTCAGATTCCATTAGTACAAGGCAATGATATTTTCCAAATATCACAATCATGTTCAGGTCACAAAGCATTGAGACAGACATTAAGTTGAAACCTATGGATTCAACAAGCATCACTTTATCCATGTGTCGATCCTTTGAGATTGCAACTCTACCTAGACCCAATACCTTGCTTTTACCAGTGTCAGCAAATGTGATGTGACTCTTGTCAGATGGACGTAAGGTTGAGTCCATGAGAAGACTTCGATCACCGGTCATATGATTAGTGCATCCGCTGTCCATAATCCATTACGAAGCATGAGGTGTCATACCCTCTGATGCAGTTAGGGATAGGCTTCACCAAGATTATTGTGAAGCATAAACATTTGACGGGCAAGAGGATTATCAAAGCTCGAGATCAAGATTAGGACCGATAGGATGATTGGCAAACAATTCAGGAACAAAATACATAGTGAGACCATTTGGGCATTTGATCTTGCGCCCTAAAAGATGTTTTAGGTCCCCGCAATAGCATCGACGCCTTTGATTTCCGGTGGAGACCTTTCCCCGCAAAAGAAAGTTAATTCTTCTTAACCACCCACATCTTCGTGGGTGGCTTAGAAGCAATGAGTCTAAGTGCAAGATTCGAGAACTTCGGCTTTGAAGCCCTAGCAAATAGCCTTGCAGGAGGTGAATAGTACTCATATGAATAAGCAGAATAGTTCTTAGTTTTATGAACATAGCGGTTTGAAGAAACACGCTCATATTCATAAGTCTGAGTATGGTTTCCCTGCAAAACATTGGAGTTAGGGTGACTCAGGTGAGTCCTCTGTCTGTATGAAGCCTTTGGACCATATGAAGCCTTTGGTCTGGGATTTGTCTTCTTCCCAGGTGGTGTCATGATGATTCACAGGAAGATTTTCGAGAAAACTTTTGGGCACCCAGATCTTCTTCATAGGTGGCCCATTCCTACAGTTAGTACCAATATACCTGGCAAACACTTCACCATTCTGATTCTTAAACAGTTTATAGTTTGCATCAAATGATTCATCAATGATAACAGGGTTAGCACAAGTGAAGCCAGATAAGGTGGATGGATCCACTGAAGGTCCCTTTGCAGCAACCCATGTGGTTTTGGGGTACTTCACCATTCTGATTCTTAAACAGTTTATAGTTTGCATCAAATGATTCATCAATGATAACAGGGTTAGCACAAGTGAAGCCAGATAAGGTGGATGGATCCACTGAAGGTCCCTTTGCAACAACCCATGTGGTTTTGGGGTCTTTGCTCGGGCTTCCGATAGGAGCCATCAACATTCATTTTCCTCTCAGACCCAACACCCTCTTTCCTAGGGTTTCGGTTCAGAATACGCTTTTGAGGACATCGCATGCTGTCTCGATGCCCTTTGAGTCTTTTGTACATCCCTGTTTCAAGCAATGTCTTCAACCTAGCATTTTCATCAGCAATAGTAGTGGTATCTTCCGCAGAGGGGTTAGTTACCACATCAGCAGTTGAAGGTATTGCAATAGTAGCAGCAGTAGAACATTCAGCAACAGAAGTAGGGTTATCACGCTCAAGGCATTTTAGACAAGGTGGTTCAAATCCTTCCTGAGTGGAACTAATCGTTGAGCGCGAAGTGACTCATTCTCTTTTTGAAGATCTTCATGAGCCGCTCTCAATTTCTCAAGCTCTGCTTCCTTTGAAGATAATCATAGGAGAGCTTTTCATGAGTGGTTGAGAGCGTTTCATGACAACTTTCAAGTTCCTGGTACTTAACATGAAGATTTTTTATGTCTTCAATTAAGGACCGAGAACGGGTCATTTCAGCGTCCAACAGGTCATCAATTTTGTCTAACAGTTTTTGAGTATGTTCCATAGCTTTATGTTGTTCAGTTGCAATTTTAGCAAGTGTTTTGTAGCTGGGTTTGGATTCACAATCAGAGTCATCTTCACTTGATGTTTGAAAGTAAGCATCGCGTGATTTTACCTTGGCACCATGTGCCACGAAGCGAGGGTGGGAGCAGAGTCGTCCTTGTCATTAGCTTGACGTTGGTGGCCAGAGCCATTGTCTTCATGTTGAAGATGGACTTGGCAACGAGGCTGTAGCTAGAGCCGGACTTGCAACGCCAGGTCGGACTCCTCCTCGGACTCCACCTCCGCCTCCTCGAAGCGGACTCCTCCTCTGAATCCATCTCCTTGCCGATAAAAGCACGAGCCTTGCCAGATGAGCTCTTCTTATGAGATGAAGACTTGGATGAGAACTTGGAAGAAGACTTTGAGGATTTCTTCTTCTTCTTGTCATCAGAATCATATTCCTTGCTCTTCTTTTTCTTCTTCTTGTTCTCATTGTCCCACTGTGGACACTCAGAGATGTAGTGTCCAGGTTTCTTGCACTTGTGACATGTTCTCTTCTTGTAGTCATGAGTGGAAGCTTCATCATTTCTTGAGCTAGATTGTGAAGACTTTCTGAAGCCCTCTTCTTAGTGAACTTCTGGAACTTCTTCACAAGCATAGCAAGTTCCTTTCCAATGTCTTCGTGGATCATCGTAACTGCAATGATTCTTCTTCGATGAGGAAACAACTTTTGCCTTCAAAGCACGAAGTTCGGCCGTAGTTGGGACCATACATATCTCTTTTCTCGGATAAATTTGGAACTCATGTGTGTTGAGCCTCTCAAGTATATCGACGGATCGAGTGTCTTGAAGTCGTATGCTTGTATCATGAGGGCAAGGGTGTCGAACAAGCTGTCAAGTGATCTCAGTAGTGTCTTGACGATTTCATGCTTGGTGATCTTAGTGGCGCCGAGAGCACGAAGCTCATTTGTGATGTCAGTGAGCCGATCAAACGTGAGCTGGACATTCTCATTGTCGTTTCTCTTGAAGCGGTTGAAGAGGTTGCGAACACGCTGACCCTTTGATCTCTCTGGGTTGAGACGCCTTCGTTGACCTTGGAGAGCCAGTCCCAGACTAGCTTCGACGTTTCCAGAGCACTCACACGGCCATACTGTTCTTTGGTCAGATGACCACAGATGATGTTTTTGGCAGTAGAATCCAGTTGAATGAACTTCTTGACATCAGCAGGGGTGACACCTTCACCAGTCTTGGGAACACCATTCTTGACGACATACTAGAGGTCAACATCAATTGCTTCAAGATGCATGCGCATCTTATTCTTCCAGTAGGGATATTCAGTTCCATCGAAGACGGGGCAAGCAGCGGAAACTTTGATTATCCCTGCAGTCGACATAGATAAAACTCCAGGTGGTTAAACCGAATCACACAGAACAGGGAGCACCTTGCTCTGATAGCAATTGAAAGTGCTAGTTGTCGACTAGAGGGGGGTTAATAGGCGATTTTTATGAAAGTCTTCAAAACATGAGAGTTTCGAAGACAAACACTAGAAATGAACCTATTGATATTCAGCGGAAGGTAGACTACACTAGGCAAGCCATAGTCAAGTATTCAATGAAGTGAAAGTATGAAGACTAATAGCAGCTAGGTAGTAAAGATCAGGACGGAAGATAGTATGAAGCCAATCAACGATGGAAGTCACACAGTGAAGTCAAACAGGTAATGCAAGTAGGCAATGACTTCACGAAGACAGATTGTAAGTAAAGAGAGGGAGAGGATAGAACCAGTCACTTGTTGAAGACAAAGGATTTGTTGGACCAATTCCAGTTGGTGTGACAACTGTACATCTGGTTAGGGAGGCTGAGATTCAACTCAGAAGATCGCGTCTTCAGCTTATTCCCCTTGAGATAAGGACACCCAGTCCTCTCCCAATCACTCTGGTAAGTCTTCAAGGTAGACTTCCAAACTTTCACAGACTTCATTCACCGGTGATCCACAATGACTCTTGGATGCTCAGAACGCGACGCCTAACCGGCTGGAGGATTCACAGTCCTCAAGTGTAACAAGTCTTCAGGTCACATGCATAAAAAAGACTTCAAAGGATGCCTAACACTCTTTGGCTCGGGTGTTTGGGCTTTGTCCTCGCAAGGATTTCTCTCTCTCAAAAGCTTCAGGAGATGGGTTGCTCTCAAACGACAAAAGCCGTGCACTAACTCTCGAGCAGCCACCAATTTATGGTGTAGGGGTGGGCTATTTATAGCCACTAGGCAACCCGACCTGATTTTTTCCGAAATGACCTGGGTCACTAAGGAACCGACACGTGTTCCAACGGTCAGATTTCAAACACACGCGACAACTTTACTTGGGCTACAAGTAAAGCTGACTCATCCAACTCTGGATAAGATTTGCTCTCATTGTCTTCGCTCGAAGACATATGATTTTGGTTGAGCATCACTTCAGTCACTCTGACTTTGTTCACTGGGACCCCACTTAACAGTACGGTGGTTCCTTTGACTCAACAAAGAAGAAAAGGAAACAACGAACACTACAAAAAAAAGACACATCCGTGAAATTTTGGGCCGAACGGAAAAAATTTATGTCATACATATGACACTTCTATGACGATAATTGTGACAAAACCCGGTATCATCATAGATGTGGTGGGCTCCTACTTCTATGACAAAAAATCATGACAGAAAATGGGATTTTCGTCACAGGCGGGCCGGAGACGCAGCCTGCATGACATTCTTTGGGCCGCCCATGATGGAAAAACCGTGGTAGAAGCGAGGGGAGGAAAATTTCGTGGAGTTGCGGTTACGGTGGGAGAGCGATGCGTGTTTCTCTCAGACGACGCTGCTGCAGGTGTGCGGCGTTGGCTCTAATCAAGTCGAGCGAGGCGTTGGGCTCTAATCGAACCCGGCGACAGACGGTGCACAGTTACGCGTTATTGAACCCGAGCGATCGATCGATGGTCGTTAATCGAACCCGATGGAGTGATTCTTCGCTATCGCTGCTAATCAAGCCGATCGATGCCGCCTGGGATGAACAAAGGAGCGCTATGCGGAGGGGGTATGGATGAACAGTGAGCGGTGGCGTTGCCTCTGGTTGAACAGGAACCCGTGGTGTGGAGGGCTGGATGAACAGTAGACGGTGGAGGGGTGGCCGTGTGGAGGGGTGGTTGAACAGGACCCCGTGGTGTGGAGGGCTGGATGAACAGTAGACGGTGGAGGGGTGCCCGTGTGGAGGATGGTTGAACAGTAGCTGGTGGAGTAGCGCGCGGTGGAGGCTGGATGAACAGGAGCCCGTGGAGGCTGGAGGAGGTCGACGGTAGCCCGTGGAGGCTGGAGGAGGTCGACGGTAGCCCGTGGAGGCTGGAGGAGTTTGACGGTGGAGATGAACAAGTGTCCGTGGAGTCCTGCTTTGCGGTACGCCACACCCTCCGCCCGCCCGTTTCGATAGAGCAGAGCTCCAACACAAGTCCGTTTAAATCCGCTTTTGCGTACGCCACACCCTCCCCGTTTCGACCGTATAGCGCCCCAACACAAGTCCGTTTCGTCCGCTTTGCGGTACGCCACACCCCTCCTGATGAACAGGACCCCCGTTTCGACCGTAGCGTTCCAACACAAGTCCGTTTCGTTCGTTTTGCGGTACGCCACACCCCTCCCGATCAACAGGACCCCCGCTTCGACCGTAGGAGGTTCGTTTCCTCCATTTTGCGCTACGCTGGGTCCCTCCTGGTCAACAGGACCCCGTTTCGAACGTGGACGGTCGAACACAAGGCCGTTTCCTCCGTTGTGCCATACGCCAGGCCTCGTTTCCATCGCCTGTTCCGTCCAAGCCCTCCCGATGAACATGACCACGCATTCCGTTCCGACCCAGCCGGTTGGCTCCCCATGAACACGACGACGATCTTTGTTTCTCCGTTCGACCCAGCCATGTACGTATGTGTGATAGGCGTTAGAGTCCCTGCCCGTATGTACGTACGTGGCCGTATTTTCTTTCTTGCACCCTCGCCGCTGTACGTACGTGCACATGCTACGTGCGCGCCTCTACTACGACACGTGCGCGCTTCTACATCCACCAGTATATATGTACGTACATGTTTGCGACCAGAATGACAACACTACGTACGCTTCGACCAGGTGGGTCCCGACTGTCAGGCACTTCCTTGCGTGTGAAGATGTAGCTGGTGGGTCCCAGCAGTCAGGGGGCGAATCGTTTTGTTTTTTTTGCCCGGACACACTTCCTTGCGTGCGAAGATGTAGCTGGTGGCTCCCAGCAGTCAGGGGGGCGAATCGTTTTTTTCTTCGGACGCACTTCCTTGCGTGCGAAGGTGTAGCTGGCCGTTCCCAGCAGTCAGGGGGGAAACGTTTTTTTCACGAAATATGGTGGCCCGTCCGGTGGGTCCCCGTTGTCAGGTGGAGGAATAATTATTTTGCGCGTAATAAGGAGGCACTTCCTTGCTGCGGCCATGGACCCAGCTCTCAAGTACAGTCCACGTCCGATGGAAGCCGTTCCTTGACCATGTTGACCACGCCGCGCCGAGAGCACCAGGGTGGTGGACGACGGCAAGGCCTAGGAAGGGGACGACACGGAGCCGGGGAAGACGCGGCAGTGGATGCCCATGTGTAGAGGAGTACGAGGGTTCACTGGTTTGCTGCGGTGTGAGGCTGCCGTCGCCGCAGAATAACAGGGGGTGTGGGTGAGTAGAGGGATGGCTTGGTCAACGGTGGGAGTAGTAGGGGGCGGTGAGGCCTCCGCCGCATTGCAGCCAGGCACGGGAGGCAGGAGCACGAGGCACGACCGGCGCTGGTTTGGGCGGCTGGAGCAAGAAGACCAGAGGTGGAAGAAGCACTACGGCCGTTGGATGGACATCGTACGGTCACTGGAGCTAGAATCATGCATATTGACTAAGTTGACAAAGCCCTCCGTCCCCGTCAACTTAGTAGGCCCACAAGTCAGCCTGCCACTATACTGGGTCCCAGCTAACAGGGGGAGTATTCATTTTTTTGTGCGTAATAAGGAGGCACTTCTTTGTGTGCGAAGATATAGCTGGTGGGTCCGTGCTGTCAGCGACGGTAACGTATTTTTCACGAAATACTGAGGCCCTTTCGGTGGGTCCCTGATGTCAGGTGGACGAATCATTATTTTGCGCGTACTAAGGAGGCATTTCCTTGCATGCGGCCGTGGACCCAGCTGTCGGCCTCTCCACGTACAGTCCACTTCAGATGCATGTCGGTCGTTGACCACGTTGACCAGGCCACGCCGAGAGCACCAGGGCGATGGACGACGGTGAGGCCTAGGAAAGGAACGACACGGAGGCAGGGAAGACTCAGCAGTTGTTTCCCACGCGGAGGGGAGTACGACTGAACGAGGGTTTACTAGCTCGTCTGCCGTCGCCGGAGAATAACAACAGGTGTGGGTGAGTAGAGGGATTGCTAGGCCAGCGATGGGAGTACGGTGGGGCGGTGAGGTCACAAGGCAAGACAGCCCGTCCTGGAGGAGGGAGCAGGCAGTCCCGCCGACGCTTGTTTAAGCGGCTGGAGCAGGAAGAGCAGAGATTGAAGAAGCACGACGGCCGTTGGATGGACATCCAACAGTCACTGCTTGTGCATCAACCTTTTTTTAGGAAAGCCTCAAATCTGTGGAAAACAACATACAACCCATCTGCCATTATTTCTAATAATTTACAGCCCATTTGCTAATTCTTAAGGTTTTTTTTGGAGCCCATATTCTTTTTGTTAGCATTACAGCCCATATTGTGGCCACGGTTAAAAATTATACAAAATTTTGCATATTTCGGTGCGGTCCGAACTGTTTTTAATCCCGAAATTTCGACTCACATCCAAACTGATTTTAAAAATAAATGTATATCAATATAAAATCCAACAAATTTTCCACGCATAAAAATTTAATGTAATTTAAAATCTTGAAATGAAAAAAAATATTTGAAACTAATTGCCGGTTTGATGTGTTTTAAAAATATAAAGCCCATTTCTCATTACTGATGGGCCATTTTCGCCAAATTAATGAAAAGCTCTCCTCGTCTTGAAAGATTTGCAGCCCAACAGGCCTGACAAAGCGACTTAATTGGCAAATCACAAAAAAACTGGGCTGTGGCCGTGGACCCAGCTGTCAGCCTCTCCACGTATAGTACTCTTTCGATGGAAGTCGTTCCTTGACCACGTTGACCACGCCGCGCGGAGAGCACCACGGTGGTGGACGACGATGAGGCCTAGGAAGGGGACGACGCGGAGCCGGGGAAGATGCGGCAGTGGAAGCCCAGCGGAGAGGAGAATCTGAAGGTTCACCTTTGGTTTGGCTGCGGTATGAGGCTGCCGCCGCGCAGGCCCGGCAATGTAGGAATAGTAGGGGCGGTGAGGCCTCCGCGGCAGCACAGCCAGCCACGGGAGGCAGGAGCATGCGGCACGACCGACGCTGCTTTGGGCGGCTGGAGCAAGAAGACCAGAGGTTGAAGAAGCACTACGGCCGTTGGATGGACATTGTACGGTCACTGGAGCTAGAATCGTTCATATTGACTAAGTTGACAAAGCCCTTCGGCCCCGTCAACTTAGTAGGCCCACAAGACAGCCTCCCACCAAGGTGGGTCCCAGCTAGCCGGGGGAGTATTCATTTTTTTGTGCGTAATAAGGAGGCACTCCCGGTGGGTCCGAGCTGACAGCGGGGGGGGGGGACGTTTTTTTCGCGAAATACGGTGGCCCGTCCGGTGGGTATCTGCTGTCAGGTGGAGGAATAATTATTTTCTGCATAATAAGGAGGCACTTCCTTGCGGCTGCCGTGGACCCAACTGTCAGCCTCTTCACGTACAGTATTCTTCCGATGGAATTCGGTCGTTGACCACATTCACCACGCCGCGCCGAGAGCACCACGGCGGTGGACGACCGCAAAGCCTAGGAAGGGGACAACGCGGAGCCGGGGAAGTCGCAGCAGTGGATGCCCACACGGAGAGGAGTACGAGGGTTCACTGGTTCGGCTGCGCTGCCGTCACCGCAGAATAATAGGGGGTGTGGGTGAGTGGAGTGGAGGGATGGCCTGGCCAGTGGTGGGAGTAGTATGGAGGTGGTGAGGCCTCCGCGGCAGCATAGCTGGCCACGGGAGGCAGGAGCAGGCGGCACGACCGGCGCTGCTTTGGGAGGCTGGAGCAAGAAGACCAGAGGTTGAAGAAGCACTCCGGCCGTTGGATGGACATCGTATGGTCACTAGAGATAGAATCGTTCATATTGACTAAGTTGACAAAGCCCTCCGTCCCCGTCAACTTTGTAGGCCCACAAGTCAGCTTCCCACCAAGGTGAGTCTTAGCTAGCAGGGGGAGTATTCATTTTTTTGTGCGTAATAAAGAGGCACTTCCGGTGGGTCCGAGCAGACAGCGGGGGGAATGTTTTCTCGCGAAATACGGTGGCCCGTCCGGAGGGTACCAGCAGTCAGGGGGAACGTTTTTTTCGCGAAATAAGGTGGCCCGTCCGGGTCCCTCTTTGTCGAGTGGAGGAATAATTATTTTGCGCATAATAAGGAGGCACTTCCTTGCGGCCGCCGTGGACCCAACTGTCAGCCTCTCCACGTACAGTACTCTTCCTATGGAAGTCGGTCGTTGACCACGTTGACCACGCCACGCCGAGAGCACCAGGGCGGTGGACGACGGCGACGCCTAGGAAGGGGACGACGCGGAGCCGAGGAAGACGCAGCAGTGGAATCCCGCGCGGAGAGGAGTACGAGGGTTCACTGGTTCGGCTGCGGTGTGAGGCTGCCGTTGTCGCAGAATAACAGGGGGTGTGGGTGAGTGGAGGGATGGCCTGGCCAGCGGTGGGAGTAGTATGGGGCGGTGAGGCCTCCATGGCAAGACCCGACCACGGGAGGCGGGAGCAGCGGCACGACCAAGCGCTGCTTTGGGCTGGACCAAGAAGACCAGAGGTTGAAGAAGCACTATGGCCGTTGGATGGACATCGTACGGTCACTGAAGCTAGAATCATTTATATTGACTAAGTTGACAAAGCCCTTGGTACGCTCCAACTTAGTAGACCCACAGGTCAGCCTCCGAAACGGTGCGCCCCAGATGTCAGGGGGAGGAATCATTTTTTGGGCGGCCAAAGCTAAGAATATCCGAGATTGAAGAAGAAGCACGACATCCGTTGGATAGACATCCAACGGCCATTGCTGCTAGAACCGTGTGTTGACTATAATAAGTTGAAAAAGCCTTGCATACGCGTCAACTTATTTTTTTAGGGGGCGCGTCACTTAGTAGGCCCACAAGTGTGTGGCAGAGAACTTATAGCCCATTTTTGAATTCTAATGGAATTTGCAACAGCCCATTTACAGTTTGTTAAAAGTACAACCCATTTTCTAGCTAGGACAATGATTAATAATTTCAACCAACCGTTGAAGACAGAATTCAATAAAATTTCCCACATTTTGATGGGATCCGAAATATTTTATCCCGAAATTTCTATTCAGATTAAATATAAATTTGTATTACGTAAAAATCCAACGAAACATTACTTGTAACAATGAAAATTTAAGATTTTCAAAATCCATAAATAATATTTTATAAACTAATTTCGTGTTTGGTGCATTCTTTTATAGTTACTGCCCAGTTTTTATAATTACATCCCATTTATTATTTTTAAAGCCCATTTTCCTGTTAAGCCTAATGCATCCCTCCTAGGAAAGATTTGTAGCACAGCGGGGCGGAGAATAACAAGTTGACCTTGCCTGGGTATTCCTCAAAAAGACGTATAGCTGGGCTAGCCATTTTCATCTTGAAAAAAGTAGTACACAGGCTAGATATCTGGCTCGGGCTAGACGGGCCACAGCCCGCCCATTAATACCCTGCTCTCCTCTCGAACAACAACGAAATCATCGCCAAGAAAAACTCTGCAGTGCTCACGCCTCAAAAACACAAATCTTGCTCGAGCTGCTTGGTCCCGGTGTCGGCCGCACCTTGTGCAATTCTCTCGCTTATATTGACTACATAGGTTGACAATGGTGTGGGACCGTGATGTCGTGAAACCAGGAGAAAGCAAAAAAATATAGTTGTACATAATAAGGAGGCACTTGCGTACGTATGGCTATGGCCCTAGTGGGTCCCTAGTGTCATCCAGTCAAAATAAAGTCATCTCCTGAATCCTCATGTTCGTTGACCATGTTAACAATGCTCGGCGCCACGACGAGCACAACAACTCGAAGGACAACGGTGAGGGCCTCGCGGGCCCTACGGAGGTCTGATACAGCGCCCACTGCTCATTCAGGAAGCCAGGATCATCGGACACCTATGAGCACCTTCGAGAAACTGAGACGGCATGAAACGGTAAGGCCGCGCTTGGGAGCTCTGGTTTATTTCAAACCTGTATTAACAGACAAGTGTAATTTACTCGTCATCGGAAGGCCCGAGGTATCTAAGTAAAACCGGCGGGTTACGCGTGTAATTTGAGAGAACAGTGTATATTTTACGAGCATTGACATTACCAGATGATACATGCACGACGTGCGTATCATGCCATCCATGGGCAAGGCTGAAACAGCAGCTAACGGCTGGATTAGCAATCGTCCGAGTGTCGTTCAGCGTTTTTATCGTGTGTGAAGTACTTCCGATATTTTACTAGTCGAAATCGACCAACCAAGCGCCTTCGCCCGAGACCATCTGCTTTAATTTACAAGCGTCATTTTTACAAGCGGTCTTGGTTGGAAAACGACGATCCAATCACGGCCTAATATCATGAGTTGGTCGGAAGATCATATGGTTTCACGTCTAACCTACCCGAAATGTCGTATAGGCTATGAATGAAACATAAGACAATGAACTTATTACGCACAGAAACAACAGAAGAGGACGATCTTCTTAACAAGCAAATCACTGGCATTAGATCGACATGCAAAACAATACGAAGCATTATTCTCAGGAGGCACGGTGAACAGCTCGTGATGCCGCATGCCACAACATTCCAATCTCAACTTTGCAATCAAACACAAGGCACGGCATTACATAGACAATATTCGTAACAAACTCTTAACACAGGAATATCTCAGCAGAGTAACTATTTACTTCTAAATCGAACACGGGAATAGGGAAAAACACTCGACGCTGCTCACAAAGAAGGGCGTCCCACTCAAAAATATCAAATGCATGTCTTCCGCTAACATCAATGAGCAAATTTTGACAAGGTTTTCCAATTCCAATATATTAAACTAACGTCTTCTTGCTAACATCAATGAGCAAATTTTGACAAGGTTTTCCAATTCCAATAAATTAAACTAACGTCTTCTTGCTAACATCAATGATTAAACTTTGACAAGCTCCTCCCCTTCAAAATATGTAATGCCTATGATCGTGTCCTGTCTTAGCTTCTTGTACTTGTTTGGGCACTTTTTGCCCAGGGCACTCCACGTGTTGTTAAATTGCCAATGGTCTCTGCAGACTAGTCATGTCACCGGTGTCTAATAATACTCTGTAAAGCTTCTTGGTCATTCCTTCCATAATGTACCGCATCCAAAGGATCGCTTCTTTTCTCGCAAAGTGGAACGACCAATTAATCGACCCAAGAACGCAGTTAGCTTGCCTTGGACACATTGGCTCCTTTTGTGCAGTTCAACTAAAATCAAAGTCGGAATAAAACCGAGCTTTAATTTTTATATCCCTGTAAGCAAGAATAGGTATAAGGGAAACAATTACTGAGAAATAACGGTTGATGACTTGTCTTAATGGGAAACAAAGCAGGAGAGGAGCAATCCTCCATCAGTGTGATTCATTCATATTGGTGAGACATTATCTTAACAATGCCTTGGTTCAACATGTATAAAGAACGACAAAGCGAAAAGTACCATTCCTAAAACAATGCAATCAAATCAAGCAAAGTGTTTCAGTGGCGAAAGCAAAATGTCATAATAGCAACAAGTTGAATAGATATCATGTGGTAGAGACCAAGATTTGAAACAACTCGGCAGAACACTTGAAACAAATCTCGATCTCCTTTTGTGCAGTTCCACCAAAATTAAGCAAAGTCACCGGTGTGACATTCAAGTTGAACTGCACAAAACACTCTTAAAACATAAGTGTTTCGAGTAGCGAAGTAAAATGTCGCAATAGCAACAAGTTGAATCGATACCCTGTTTTAACAGAGGCAAAAGGAAACAATTACTTGCCGATAAAGGAGGATGAAACAAAGCGGTGACAGAAAGAAGCATCTAACTCATCTTGGATGGAAAACAAAAGTAGGATAGTAGCATTTCTAAAAGCGGTAGCATTGATTCATATTAATGAGACACTCTCTTGAAACAACATTCATTAAAAAATGTAATTTACTTTTAACAGTGGCATTGCTTCAATTTTCCGTGGCATTCTTAGATTAACAACAGCAAAATAGTTGTATGGGACATGCTAGCACCATAAAGGCCCACACGTATAAATGGGTGTTGCAGAGTGTGTAGCCAAGAAGCATATCTGTGTTGGTCCCATATTTGTTCTCTTTGAAATTTTTTCCTATGTAAGGGCAGCAAATCTAGTCCTGCACAAACTACCCGACCCCCCCCCCCCCCAGTTTCTTTCCCTTTTCAACAAAGAGATCGGTTCCTTATAGATGTGTGTATTGGGTTACCCCCTTTTTCCCTTTTCGACCAACAAAGCGGCTGGATAGCCAGTCTATACTACTTTCCCTCCCTCCTTTCCTCATTGAACCACATCCTAGATTCATGCTCCACTCCACCGCACCTTTCTTTCCACTTTGAACCAAGACCTAGATTTGACTACAGATCGAAAAAGATCCACATGCAGCTAGAGCAATGACGGTTTCAAAGAAACTTATACCTTAGGGTTGTCGGGATGTGGGAAGGCGTGTGGTGGGAGGCCGGATCTGCCCACACTACGTACGGTAGCGAGGAAGAAGGGGTCGGTGGCCCTCCCAAGACAAAGGCCGGGTGAAAGAGAATAGCGCACGGCAGTGGATTACCTCCCTCGCCAAGGCGATAGAGTTAACTGCACCTCCTCCCTTCCCGGTCTTGACGGGATACGGACGCCTCCTTCACCGGTGTGAGGGGGGAGAGAGAGACAAGAGGCCAACGCGGTCTTGTTTAGATCTGGTGAAGAGAGGGTGAGAGACTGTGAATATAGCAAACCCTAGCAAATGAACGCTGAGCCTCCAGCGTGTAACATATATGTATTGCGGCGAGCATGTGGAGAGTGCAAACCCTAGCAAACAAGCGCTAAGGCTCCCGCTTATATATATACTCCCTCTGTAAACTAATATAAGAGCGTTTAGATTGCTAAAGTAGTGATCTAAACGCTCTTATATTAGTTCTGAGAGGAGTACTAATGTAGTACTGGACTGAGCTCTGGTGCCTTCACTACATACGCTTTTGGGTATGATGGGTGAGCTGACCACATTTTGGGCCCACCTGTCATAAACCCAAAGGCAGGTGCACTAAGTCAATGAAGTTGCGTCCATATAGTACTCTCGTGTGTATACGACTAATATATAGTGGAGTGGTTTTCTTATTCTCTCCATAACAATCGTTTTAAATTGTGTAAGTACAAAAAGAAACTCTTTATTTAATGTACATAGGGAGTACTACTTCCGATGAACTAACGATCCACGCCCACGCGTCCTGGTCGCACTTCCTGTCCTTCACGTGTGGTACACTACCCTCCCTTAAGTGAACAACCACACATGCGCCAAATTATCGGAAACGTGTGAGAGTGTGTACAAATAAAGAATTTTAATTTCAATTATCGTAAAGGTTTGAGAGTATTACAAAGTTTGACTTGATCAAATCTAATAAGCGAAGTAAATAAAAATGGAGGGCTACTACGTCCATCCGGGTTTTTAGTCCACACCATTTTTAAATCAAAGTTAATAGCTGGACAAATAAAATTACAGGGGAGCTGGAGACAAAGTTGTGAGAAGGCTTAGAAATCAATACAAAACTTATGCTCTTAGTACCAACGTTAATCCTTCTTCGAGGAAACATTTGGTTCATTGCCAATTGTGTGATAAAATTGCACCAACGTGAAAGACGACTGCGTCTCCAATGCAACCAAGGTGAACTGACGAAGGATATCATCTTTGTGCATAACAAGCAAAGAGCACCGATGGAAGACAGCTTGTTTTCATTGAAAATCGATCAGCTTCACCAGCCGACGCAACCATGAGGCGCGACCAAGAGCATCGATAGGTCATCGTGGTGATGCATCATCCATTTGGCATCAAGTTTGGGTGAGGCACCTATGAAGTTCAACAAATCCTCACTGTGGTCTGTTTCTTCTCAGTAATCAAGCTCGAGGAAGGAAGAACCACGTGGCAGGAAGACAGTGAGGCGGAACAACATTGGCCATCCAATTTTGTGCAGTTCCACTAAAATTGAGGAAGACATGCCCGGGTATGGAGACACGCATCGCTGTTTCCAAAAATATAAAAAAAAGGGTTAATGAAAAGTACACCAACAAACAGAAGCATCATAATTATATCTTGATGGGAACTAAACCAGGATGCCCGAGAAAAAAAGCATTTCTTCATTTAACCAGTGATAGTACTACCACCATATCGACAATGACCGCACAACCACCATGTACTTTTTGTCGAAACAATATGTATACCTCCACCGAGTATAATAGTACTAGTAGGTGATGTTGGACCAGCCGACGAACCCTAGCTACTATGCATGGGGAGCCGGGAGTAGTCGCATAGAAGAAAACCCATACGCGACACAGGGAGCTGGACCAATACAAGAAGTTATACCTCAGGCGGGCGAGATGTCGTTTAGGCGGGCGGGCGGGATCTGCCCACACGACGACAGCGAACAAGGGCGCGGAGGATCTTCGTCCGCACCAGCGCCGGCTCCGAGAGGACGGTGCACATCGGCTCCCCTCCCCCCTGTCGCCGATGGCGACAACGTCAACGCTGCACCTCCTCACCTCCCGCAGCGGACGGGATTCGGCCGGATCTGTGACCACCGGTGAGGAGAGAGATAGATCGACATTTGTAATCTTGTTTTGATATGGAGAGGGTGAGAGAGCGAGACGCGAGAAACTCTATCAAACAAGAGGCTATAATAGAGTAAAAAAATCTCTCCATAGCAGTGGTTTTAAATAGAATACGCGCGTTCCCGGGAAAAAGAAACGAAAACTGGCGGACAATTTTTTAAGGGTCTGTCTAGGACACATCTAGATGTGACATATTTATGTCACATCTAAGTTCATGTCCACTCTGTTTGTGGTCTATTTTTTTTGTCCTAGTTTTTTTGTTTCTTGTTGCTACATTATATACTTGTGGGAGCTTAGATGTGATATCCCTAAATAACATCTAGATGTGAATTGGACAAACTGATTTTCTAACGTACCAAGAAAGAAAACTCGATCAAAAACACGCCCCGCTTCTGTGTCGCGAGAGTCGTCACAAGACACACACATAGACATAGACAAGCATATCCGTGTTTACGTAAAATTCCATTTCCATCTCCATCTCCAATCATATTTGTCCAAGCGGCACATTATTTACGTTGTTAATTATATATGCAGCAATATTATCGTACAACATCTCTTGTTTGCGCATGTCCGGACCTCTGCCACGGCCGGTCCTCTCCAACCCGTATCCACTTCATCACCCGCGTGTGCTTCCCGCCCGAAACGGTCGGTGCCGCATTCATGCCCGGCGAATGACGCGACCTCTCATGGCGCCCGGCATTGAAGCGGGCGCCACGGCGAGAGCGTCGCTGCGCCCGCTTCCGGTGCACGCGGCTGCTCCGCGTTCAAAGGTCGCAATAGCCGCTACAACATGCATGTAAAAAGTTTTTGGGAGTCCGTGCTACAGCTAGCTGTCCTCCCCCAACTCGTCAATCTCTTCCAGTAGTGCTAGTAGTACTGCATGGTGCGATCCATCGACAAGCAGGCGGGAAAGTTATCGTATACTTGGTTTGCGGTGAGTGGCATGCCGAGCGACCGTGTGGGGTCGAGCCGTGGAGGAGGGTGAGACACGAACACGACAGACGTGATTTACTGTGTGATTTGACTGCTCCTTAGTGGCCCCTACACGTACTCCCCCTAAGTGTATGCAACAGTCACACGTACACATGGACGCAAAAACGCGCGCGACGCCCTAATGCATGCATGTCCGAGCACACGACGGAACACACACGGTCACGCTAAGTGCTCAACCTACACGTGCATGCTCACACATACTCAGTCAGGGTGAGCTAGTGACCGTATAAACACCGTAAAATATATATATATTGAGCGCAATGAGCGTATTATGAAGTCCACTGACCGTATTTTTACAAATATATAGTGACAGCATGTTGTATTTATCTCGTTTGAAATTAATCCATATTAACCGGAGAGGAGGCGGTATGGACTAGCATTACTTATGCGGTGGCTCGCAGGACAAGGAGAAACTTTTGACTAATGCAAGCTCTCCCTCGCTCATGCGGTGGGCGTGCAATGATTAATTCGGTGTCGATTGCGAAGCATATACTATACTACTAGTGCTACTATTGTTCGACTTGCCGAATAGGCGAACAACCAAGCACAAAGTTTACTAATATAGTCTATAAAGGTACGTACTATACTAGTACTAGGAACCGGATGGAGGAGCGTCTGCACTCTTATTATAATTTTAAAATGTGATAAAGCAATCTTCAACACATTTGTTTATCTTCGAGGATTCTCGCATGTGATAATGGAAGTTGATTGCATGGAATACTCGCCACAATTCTCGCTTAATTCTGGCTCATATCCTGTTACAAATAGTAGCGCTCGGTAATATTTCCTCTTTTTTTGTTATTCAGCATGTAAACAGGTCAGCAAACCTTGCGGCGCATCTTCGTGCAAACCGTGCTTGCTGCACTTTGAATGTGGCCGAGAGCTAGCTTGATGAAACACCTCGCTTCCTACTTCTTTTTTTTGCGGGGTACCTCTCTTCCTAGTGACCAGTGTCTTGGCTGATCGTCCTAAGAATGCTTATATATGAATAAAGCTCTCTCACTTACCCTCAAAAAGGATTGAGCCATATTAACCGGAAAGGAGGGAGTATGGACTAGCACTACTTTTTGGTGTGTCCCGTCAACTTGCAGAACGAGGAGAAGCTTGCAGGACAAGGTGAAGCTCGCTTACGCCTTTTGACTAATGCAACCTACCCTCGGTGGACATGCATCACCCATTCGGTGTCAGTTATCGAGGCATACAACTGTAGTACCCAACATGCGGAGTACCATCATTGTTCGACTTCACGAAGAGGCGAAGATCCAAGCGCAGTAGTACGAGTAGTACTACTACTAGAACCGCAGGGTGGAGCGTTTGTACTCTTATTTCTTTTTATCTCTGATAAAGTACACGTTTGTTCCGGAGAAGGGCGGAAAACGGCAGCCCAACATGGCAACATGTAATTAATGATATCGATCAACCAACCATGCTCGAATATATCTTGGCCTCCATGCGAACCCGTCTGTGTGTTCTCGCTCCTCGTCTCTCTCAAGGAACGGCGGGTTGGCTCTTTGCCGTCAATTGAGATCGGTTTGCTCACACTCTGTCCTACATGTCGGTGATATGCCAAGAGGAGGTGCGTTGACCGGTAGCCATCTGGCGTACTTGGTTTTGAACCTTCTTACTACTCCTCCCTCCGTCACAGTTCTGGTAGCGCTTCATTATGATGCATTTCTCTCAATGCATTTCCACCACCAGAGAGACTTTAGACGCCGTTTGGTTTAATGCTCAATTAATTAGGCGTGGTAACCGCAATCAAGTCCACAATTTTCTCTCCATGTAACTACGGAATGGAGTAAGTGCATGCATGTGTGTACCCGGGTGGAAGAACTGCATGCATGTGTGTCTGCATTATTCCCTCTACTAGTAATAGACGCGTGCTATAACTACCAATGCTATTTTTCAGGCCGATCGCTAGTCGCCTTTGGTCCCCACAGATCTTTTTCTTTTTTTACAGGCGTCTTTGTATAAACAAAGTGATGTATGGAGTTGTATGAGCGGATTCAAAGAAGAAGCGTATTGATGGTTGCTTCTTGAGCAACTTACGATTAGGAAAAGGTGGGGCTTCTGATTTGACCGCTCATTACTCACTATTAATGCGCGCAAGCGACGGGCTGAGTCTCCCATGCGGTTGTGCACTACCCCTCGGTTCTTAAATATACTCCGGAGTATATTAGTCTTTCTAGAGATTTCAACGAGTGACTACTCAAATATTTGTCTTTTAGAGATTTCAAATGGGTAGCACATACGGATGTATATACATATTTTAGAGTGTAGATTCTCTCATTTTGCTCCGTATGTAGTCACTTGTTGAAATCTCTAGAAAGATGAATAGAATATTTAGGAACGGAGGGAGTACACGTACGACGCAAAATGAGTGAATCTACACTCTAAAATATGCCGTTTGAAATTTGTAAAAAGACAAATATTTAGGAACGAAGGAGTATAATTTTGTGCATGGCACATGGACCCGGATGATGAAGAGGCTTCTGGCAATGCTATCAAGTTTCCATCATTTGTTTACATAATTGACGTACTATACAAATAATTTTCCAGCGAGACATGAAATTGTACAATGGTGTGAGCTTTCAGCTTCATTTGGCGTGTATTGCCATCGATGCTCTTTCGGAAACAATAAAAACTAACTTCCTTGCTAATGCATGTCAATTATTAGCAGATCAGAGCTAATAATTACATCACAACTGAAGACAGAGTTGTGAGAAGGTGTTAAATTAAAATTGATCCATGCTTTCATTGGCAGCAACGTCCCCCCAGCTCTGTCTAAATCAACAAGGCATGTTGGAAAAAAAAGTAGCTGTCTGGAGCATGCAACATTACGATCATGTTGTGCGGTTCCACTAAAATAGAGCTGAGCGTCCCTGTTCCAAAGATATTAAGTGTGATTACGATAATAGAGGACTGCTGATGAAACAATAAACACATAAATAGAAGCCGGTCACCTTTGCAGTCTCTTTTAAGACTAACTAGTTGGAGAAGATTAGGCTCGGAGTTGGATGAGGAGGATAGAGCAAAACCAATCTCCCTTTGTGCGATCGCCTTTGAAATGTAGAGACGTTGCCCATGTGACATTTTAGTACAACTTCATAAAACACTCTTAAGAAAAAAGTGATTTGTGTAGTTCACCAAAAGGTCGCAATAGCAACGAGGTGAAATGGATAGCCCTGTTTTCAAAAAAGAGGTAGAAAGGAAACAATTACTGGCCAATAATAGTTGATGACACATGCGACGACAAAAAAGAAGCATATTCATTGCCCTAAGGGAAGATAACAACACGGTTGTGTTTGTCTAAAACGGTGTGAGGACGAGAATGCAATATGGAAAGAAATCTGTTTGGACGAGCTACGTTTTGGGCAAAGAACTATGGAAGATCCACATGCAGCGGCGTGGGAAGACGGGCAATGAAGCAAGGCGAAGGGATACAGAGGTTGTTGGGATGTAACTAGGTGAGCGGCGGGCGGAATCTGAAAGGTGTGGCGTAAACCCTGCCCAGCGCGAGCTTGGTCAGAGAGAACGGCGTGTACCGCAGATCGAGACGTGCTGCATCGGCGCCGTCGAACGGAGAAACAATGCACTTCCTCCCTTTCCCCCGGCGGACGGGATGCGGCCGGATCAGTGACCAACGATGAGAGAGAGAGAGGCCACCACACTCCCTTTCCCCCGGCGGACGGGATGCGACCGGATCAGTGACCAACGGTGAGAGAGAGAGGCCACCACAGCCTTGTGTGAGATACTCAAGAAGCGACAAACCCGAGCACGCAAGGCTCCATTGTATATAGTGAGCGGACTACCTTTTTCTCCATAAAAATCGTTTTATATTCTGTGTACGTGCCATTGAGCGCTATAACTTTATTTAAAAATAACGCGGCAACGCATCAAGTCAAACTTTGTTTCGTGCAGGCGTGGTACACAACCTCCCTAGGTAAACAACCGCTACAGGCGTTCAAATTAGCACGTGGGCTGCCATTTCGTAAAGAATGAGCTCCACCGTGTATCCGCGCGGGTGTGGCTGGGCACGAAGCGTGAGTACGTGCATGGTGCACCTATTCTCTTCTTGTATACGTACACCACCTACGTGGGGTTGTGTGAGAGAGATACAAACCTAGAGAGATATAGTGTGTGGGTTCTTGAGAGTTTTTTTTGGGGGAGGGGGTTCAATCAAAAAATGTAACATATGCAATGTGTGTGAAATAGAGTCCTAGATATAACATATATATAGAGGGGACGATCCATGAGAAGAGAGTGGAGGTATCACCGGCTTGAGGTGTCCATAGAATCGAAAAGAGGGATGATGTGTGTGTGTGTGCGCGCGCGCGTGATCGATAAAGTGCCATCGAATTTGTGTGTGCCCGCGTCAAAGATATAGAGTGGCTGGCCCTCTTTGGAACGTGAGAGGGACATGTGCAGTTTGTCTACGTGGCATGGATACCTACCTGCAGCCTTCGACTATTGGTGTGTGGTGGGGGAAGAGGGAGGCCCAATTAACTATAGAGGTACAATGGCTGGTATATGTGTGGAGGAGGAGAGAGGCCTACCTCATGTATTAAGGAGATCGACCTGCCTCATTTATTAAGGGACATCGATCGGCATCCATGCATATGTACATGAGAGGAATAAGGTTGGGAGAGAGACAGAGCTAGAGTGTTGGAGGGGGTGGTAGTGGAGTTGCTTCTAACAAATGGTGAGGGCACACCCGCAATATCAGTAAGAGAGGAGAAGGCTGCTTGTTGTCTGTGCACATGCGTGTGAGAGACGGGTCAGGAGGCATGCACGAATGATGAGGGGGGACGATGTGGCTGTGGTAAGCAGACATAACTACATAGGAAGATCAATCGCCCTTTGTTAGAGAAAGGAGAGACATAACTTGTGAGGTACGTCGATCGGCGGGGGGGTAGTTAAAGTCTATCCGGTATATGTTGGGAGATCGATCGGTATACATGCATGTGTGTGTTAGAAGCAAACGAGGCACGAGGAGAAGGATAGAGATAGAGGGATGCATGTAGGAGGTGGTACGAGAGGCATACTATATCGAGCGGGGAGGAGTGTGCGAGTACGAGAACGATGAAAATAGTGGTGCGAGTGAGGCATGGACGGTGACAAGAGAAGAGGGGAAGCTTGTGTTTGTGCTAGGCAAACCTGGCTAGAGAGGCATATCAATCGATGTGTGCCGTAAAGAAGGAGCTGGGGGGCCTACACACACCGTAGGTGAACGACCTAAAGTGAAAAAGGCAATTTCTTGCGATGGAGCTAGAGAATGCTGAGGGAGGGTGAGAGGGATGCGGCCGTGTGCATGCACAAGAGAAAATTAGTGCTAGCTACAAAGATAAGAGGGTTGTGTGGGTGTAATAGACGAATAGAGATCATATATACTTCATTATAAAAAGCGAATTCGGATATTTGAACAATTTATCATAGTGTTTTAAACCGACGTATGTGTGAACATATATAACGGTGATACACATGGTGTGTTTATGAACATGTTATACTACATTTATTATATTTTATCTCTACTCTTATAAAAAAACAGAGTTGTTGATGATGGTGTGTCTGCCATCCTGCATTATAGGCCGTCCGATTTATATCTGGCGGATAGCAAGGAAACTATGATGGTTGAAGTTGGCAACAATCATGATTGTAGATTCTTATTGAAATAGAGAAACGAATTCAAATTTGGTTCGAATTGCAGCGGTAGTATAGACATTTGGAATGCACTAAAATGTTGGTATGAGTAGGTTACATGCATTATACAAGAAAGCGAAAAAAATTAATCGGACATAACATGGATTCATACTCCCTCCTTCCATCTATATAGGGCGTAATGAGATTTTTAAGACCGCCTTTGACTATTGACAAGATTAATAGTACATGACATGCACAATGTGAAAATTATATCATTGAAAGAACCTTTCACAGACGAATTTAATGGTGTGCTTTGTGTAAGTTGCATGTCATATATCATTGCTCTAATATTTGGTCAAAGTTAGCATCGAAAAACGCATTAGGCCCTATATAGATGGAAGGAGGGAGTAGCTTTGAATAGCATTTGTATAGTAAAACGGGGCAAGACTCTCTCTTTGTGTGGTGTGAATAGTTTTATTTTTTCGTTTTCTATTTGGTTGAGGGAAGTGCGAATTGATTCGATACGTACAAGTACAATATTACTATGCAGTAAAAAAAAGTACAATATTACTACACGTTAGGCTTGTCCCTAAAATTCAACCCGCGTCTTGTTATATCCCGAAAATTTAGATATCCTGCTCTCAAAACTGGCGCCTTCACAACCCACGCCTTGCTATCCCGAAATTACAACGCGCGCGAAAACTCCCTCCAGCTGCCAAATCCCGACACGCGAAATCCCCCTTCTAACCCTGAGCCGAAAGGGCCGCTAGTTCAAATCGGTGGGGGTACTTTTGTAACACACCCTACATTTTGGACAAAGCGCGTCCCTAAGTCATGCTTCACCCCTCCCATCGCCCCTTTTCGCCATTCAAATCCTAGGCCGCCATAACCTCTCCGCTCCGGCCTTGAAACCTCACCCTCCTCCGTCCGCCACGTCACCGCTGCCCAGCCGGAGCCTCTTCCCCGATGACATCGTCCACCGCAACAGCTCGACGTCCCTCGTCCACCTCCCCGGATGAGGATCTGTCGACCATCTCGCCATCCCGCTGGTTCAGCCGCCCCGTCCTCCACCTCCAAGGAGCTGCTCCGACGATCGCCTCGTCTATCGCGGCTGCTCCATCCCCACAGCACCGCCTTAACCTGCTCCACCGGAACCGCAGCATCCTCACCGACTCCTCGGACGAAGCCGAGGCCTACTCGGCGCCACCAAAGAGGTTGTACACTCATAGCATCACATCTTCTCCTTAACTCGACCTCCCGGCACCGACGGTGCTCCATCCCGCACCGCCATGGAGCGGCTACCTTGAAGCCGGCGCCGCGGGTGACATCTCCACGGCGGCTCTCCCCGGTCACGAGGCCCCTTGGCGGCAGCGCCATACCAGCCGGATCTGCTGCTGCTGCTCGCTCTCGCTTCGCTCAGCGCTTCTTCTTTGCTGCTCGGCTCTCGCTCAATCGCTTCGCTTCGCCCAGCTCTGCTGCTGCTCTCCCCTCGCTTTCGTCTTTCTTTTCTGCTCCGATTAAGCCACACTTGATCGGTGAATCGACTTTTGGGTCAGTCGATGTTCCGGGTTTGGGGGGGCTCGCCGTAGTTAAGGAAGAACCACCCTTGGCGGGGGGGGGCTCATTGGAGAGGTACCCCACTATCCATCTTAGGGTTCGAGGTGGGGCGGGGGCCTAGAGGGCTGGCCGGGCGGCGGTGGCGAAGTTGTTTCGGGCGGCGAGCGGCGGGGCCGGTGGTTCGGCCGGTGGTGGCAGGCAGCTCAGGGGTGTGCAGGTTAAAGATGAACTGCAGGCCCTCCCTAAACTACATGTCAAGTGTCTCTCTGCTACCATTGCGTTTAGTTTCGACAGTAGCATTCAGATTCCACAGTTAATTTCAGTTTCGACAGTTTAGTTCAGAGTCAACAGTTTTTACCTCAACTGTTGTAGTTAGGTGGTTTTTGGTTATGTTAATTTTACATCCATTTTCATCATCTATTGGAGATGCTATTAGAATCCCACTTGAGATTGACGATGTACGTCTTGTCTTTGCTTCAGCCTTGACGTCTTATGGCTCACCGGAGCTGCTCCAACGACGTAAAGATCCATCACAATGTAGCAAAGGCCCTCGGACGCCGTCTCCAGATTCCTCAGATCTTCCTCCACACCTCTGACAGCCACCTCTGCCTCAACTGCTTCAGTGACCAACCCAATGATGTTGAGGTCGACATGGCTACGGCAAAGAGGTTTTACACTTATTGCGTCACTTATTACTATACATTCACGTCGATCCATTAGGGCTATTTTGGTTCAACGGAAAAACATAGCAATAGGGAATTTTCCAATGGCACTCTACTATTCAATTATTCATGCATTTTGTTGAAAGGAATGAAGCAAAACATCCACCTGGACCTAGTTTTCAAAATCCTATGCATGAAAACAAGACCAAGTGCATTAGTGCCAGGATAACATTCTAACTGTACACACTTTCATATGGTTTCTCTTTATTTTGGCCATGTTTCTTTGCATTCATCTGCTCTTCCAATTCCTGTAAACCAAACACCCAAGTTGATAGAAATCCTGTGTTTACAAATGCTCTATTTACCATGTGCATTTTCCTATCCTATTCCGGTGTTTTCCCTATCCCTGCGTTTTAAGAATCATGCAAGCCAAATGAGCCCTTACAGAATTACTTGATTCATGATGCACGTGTCGAAGGGAACTTTGTGTGGTTTGTCCTGCTCCCGCCGCGACGTCGTCCACCTCACCGAGTTGCTCCATCGACGTAAGCATTCACCAAACCGGACATCACGACTCTGATCGTCTTTCACGCCTCAGATCTCTCCTTCCTCGCCACGCACGCACCCCAACGGCATCACCATCATCGACTCGTGAGATGAACCCGAGGAGTACACGGGTCCACAAGAGAGGTCGCACTCTTTTGTTTCTGCTTATGTTATGCATTGCTTAAACTTACCTGCTACTTTATCGTCCTGTCCAGCTCTTGGATTCCCAACTCAGGTCCAAATTCATGTTCAAACTTGAGTTCTAAATTAGTTGTGGGGCACATATCGAGGCAGCAATGAATAGTATGTCTGTCTAATATCTGGTTCACCTAGGGTATGCCTATGTTGTTCATCTTGGGTGGGAAACAAATAGTAAAGCAATCATCATCTGTCTTTTTATTAATTTAAAGAAATCATCACCGATATCATTATTTTTGGATCCATCCACCGGTTGTTACCATCACTCTAAATTTTTGCATGCTCTCCTTACATAATCTCACCATATTTTTTCGTATGCATGTCGATATTGTACACAGTCATGCTGAACATGTAGAGAAAAAGAGAAGAGTTTTACGCGGCAATACAATGTCATGCAGACATCGCTCCATGGTGGGTTCAATGGCAAACCCTCCCCACCCCTCTCCAGATTGTAATCCAGAGGAAGATATCTGTTCTGAGGCGGATTCAGACGCCGCTGACCACTCCTATTTACCCCCAAGGTGTTTGCTCTACCTTGGTATGATGATGTTAGTCATATCATGCATATGTTGCCTTGCAGTGCCTACTTTTGACATCATATATGTCATCCGCTTAGATTTAGACATGTTCAGTAATGCCACCTATTTAGTTTCTTTATCATATATGGGAATTATGCGCCTCATGTCTTTTAGCCAGCCATAATATATGTGAAATGTGCAATGCCATCCTGTTTAACCAGGCATCATATATTTGAATGATATCTTGCCCGTCCTTTTCTTCATTACATTTCCATTTGTCGACAATGTTTGTACATTAAACTACTCTTCTTGTGAATCAGCCATTTGGGTGGGAGATGGAAAAATCTGGAGTGAAAACAAGGCCTTCAGAGCGAGCAGTGCTACACAGTCAAGCAGATCCCTTGTTGGGTCCCGATAGCTCCTCAAAGATGGATTCGAGACAGATGACCAGTCCTATTCCCCTCTTGAGGTGTATGCTCTAACTTGGCAGTTATCTTTGGTCATATCATGCATACGGTGTCTTGCATTGCATAGTTTAGACATCATATACACAATATTCAACACCATGTTCTTAGTTCATACATCATATCGAATGCCCTCTGTTTAGCATATAAATCACATATGTGAATTAAATGATGCGATCCTGATTACTTAGATAACATGTAGGTGAATTTGTCATGCGATCCTGTTTTGTTATTCATCATATCTTTGAATTATGTTATGCTATGCTATCCAGTTTAGATAGACATCATATATGTGAAATTATGTCATGCTATCCGTTTTAGTTAAACAATATACATGTCAACCATTTCATGCCCTCTTTTTCCACACTATCTATTGCATCTATCTCTCATACAATGTCATACATTCAACTATGTTTCTGTTTATCAGCCATTTGAATTGGAGCGGGTGATGCCAGATTCAGCGGAATAAAAACACGGTCTTCAAATAAAAGCAGTGCTACCTATTGGTGGAGATAGCACCCGGTTGTACATGCACAAGAACCAGCCCTACCACACATAACCCAAACTCTCATGATTGTACCCCTCTGCGATGGATGAGAGAACCGGCTTCACCCAATCTAACCCCAACCCCGGCCGATAGTAACCTGGGGCCTCGTTGACACAAAGACCATCTCCACCACAGAGCTCCCAAACAAGAACAGTTGGTAAGGCAGCTCCAGTGCCCAAAGGGCCAAGATTACTATCACGGCGAACCCCAGCTCCACCGGTTAATGCGCCTATTCCCGTGGAGGAAGCACAACCAGCGATCGTAGTTTAGCATCTATCGCATTTGATGTTGTTAAATCGTATGTGCGTATCTTCCCATCTTGGAAATATTATCTTGAAGATGAAGGAAAATGCCGATTGTAGGTGTTTGTCCAGAGTTATGTGTAAGTAATGTTATTCATGGCAATTACTTTGCTTCGTCCCATACATCCTACCTCCATGATGGTTATAATACATCAAATTTTCCCATTTTTCTCTATAGAGAGAAGGACCGATTTGGAAACTCAGGATGAGGTAACCTGTGCTAATACCTCTGCTATCTTCAAGAATGCTTGGTGGCGATATCGGAATTACCTAAAGAAAAGCGTACTTCACCGGCAAAGAAACTCATCAAATTCCCTTACGTTCTCCCGAGACACATTTATCGGACGATGATCGGGAACGCTTTGTTCTCAGACCGGTCCCGAACCAAGAATGTGGTAAGGTCTATGAGCTCATTTTCTATTTTTAAGTATTATATTCTTGCGTCCTACTGTACTCTGTTCATGTAGAACAAGTGCCTAAACCTGAAGAATAACTGTTCTAATTTAAGATTCCATTGCTATCATAGTTCAAAAAAGCGCTAGGCATTAATTGTGCATTTTGCCACCGCCTTGCACTTTACTGACCAAAGCGCATGCTTATGCGCAGTTATGCACAGATTAAGCGTAGTTATGCGCAATGCGTTTTGCCAACGCCTAGAGCCTAGGCGCGCTTAAGCGCTCGCTTAGGCGCGCCTTTTTTAACTATGATTGCTTTGTTCTTGTATCATTGTGTTTACTGATACAAACTTATTTTTAAATTGAAGGATCCAATTGAAACTCCAATGGCATGGCAGGTATGTTCACGCATGTTTCTTTAACAGGTTTGCTCTTATCAATAGCTCTTTTGATTTCAATTTCAATTGTGTATACAGTTGACTTTCATGTCATGCAGATTACTAGCATCACAGCAGAGCCAATAGTGTTGTTGTACATGTAGACCCGTGGTACCCATCTGAAATCTTGTTGTGCCGTGTAGTTTCCCACGCTTTGTATTCTTTCACTGCTGCTTTGTCTTGAACTGATATGATTTGAACCGTGTCTCTATTTTGATTTGGCAAGACAATGCATTGACCATAGGACATAGATATATGTTTGTTTGATGCTTTTATTATGTACTAGTACTTGGCAATAGAAGACTTGGTAGTTTAATCCTGTCCACCTTACTAATGAACTGGTTCACGAAATGAGTTTCATATACTAGTACATGCTAAACTTTTTATTTGTCTCGCTTGTTTCTTCTTTTAGAATCTTGTGAGAATATTGGGGAAGAGTGCCTTATTAAGCAATGGTAAAGGAAGTAATGCAGATAAGGTTTAGGATAGTGACACATCCTTGTTGCTCTCCAACAAAGGTGATAAAACAGTTAAGGAATACTATCTTGAAGACAGCGAGACAACCCCAAAGTCCTGTCTTGGTTTAGTGTTCGAAGCATCGCCACTACCGCATGCACAAGCTATTCAAACTCACCGTCTGAATCAGTTCGGTTTCTTGAGTCTCAACTACAAGTCGAAGACATCGATCACCGTCTTTGCGACAAGAAGTGAAAGGAATGCGGAAGTCCCTGGAGCATTCAGATGCATACTTTACGGTTCAACGACAAGCGTTGGAGGATTTTAGCACCAAACAGGACAAAACTAATCAGCTTGCTAAGCTTATTGCCGACATGGTGGATACCAGATAACGCTTCTTGAGCTCTTAGAAGTTGTTTCAGCTTATGCTCTTGTTTTGCTGCCGTTTATTTGCAATCGTGACCAATTTTGACGGCCAAGTGTATGTAATATGCCGCTTTGTTCCCTATATTTGCACGGTGGCGAACTTTGTTGCCCAAAGGATGTAATATATGTAATAAGCGGTAATAGGCTAGCCTTAATTGCTTGCTTATTTATTTCCTTAAAGTCTTGTTTAGTTGTTTGCTTGTAGTCACTGCAGTTCTATTTCTGTTTTTTTCTAGTTGCCACAATAGCCTATTTTTGGTAACTAGTCCAAAATAATCATGTCAACACTGCAATTTGTTGTAACCATGGGCCTCCTGCAGTCGTATGATCCATGGGCCTTCGTTCGGCCATAGGAGCATTGGCCTTCTATACGGGCCGTAGGATCCATCGGCTTTCTATACGGGCCTTAGGGATCAATGGGCCTTCTACCGGCCGTAGGGTCCATGGGCCTTCTACGGGCCGTAGGGTTCATGGGCCTTCTACGGGCCGTACTATCCATGGGCCTCATACGGGTCGTAGGATCCATGGGCCTTCTACGGGGCGTATCATCATTTCGCCAATCATGGGCCGTACTATTCGTGGACCATAACGGGTCGTTAATAGGCCGTATTCGATAACTCTATGAAAACAGCCCAACGGGTTTTTACATGAAAACGCCTAACGATTAACGGTCCATAAGCGGGCCGATCAGAACGACGGGCTGAATTTGGCCCACAAGCGTAAAATGATGATGTGGGCCGTATGTAACGAATCTTGCAAATGAGCCTAAGAATCAATGGGCCTGAGAAGGCCGAAGATAACTTAATGGAAACGGCCCAATGGAATAACGGGCCGTTAATGGGTATAAATTGATACACTGTTCATTACAAGCCAGTTTCACCACGGGCCGTTAATGGGCCAAGAGTTACAAAGGTCCTCATATGGGCCGAAAGAAGTCATGGGCCACACATGGGCCGGAAGCTAAAATGGGCTGAATCATATTGGACAGCCCAGATGACGCTACTGGGCCTAATTTGGATAGGGCGTAACGGGCCCTGGGTTAGCGGGCTATAAATGGACTATATGCAAACAGGCCGTTAACAGGCTTTCCGTGGGCGGCACGCCACCTTTGACCAAGTCAAAGCGGGCGGCCTTTTCACGTGAATGGGCCTTTGTTGGGCCGTGCCACGTGTCGTCAGATCATAGGTGCCTTTGGTCCAATGAGCGGATGACATATGTCCCAACGGTGAGCCGACACGAGTTTCCTCCAGCCAATGATGATTTTACACGTGGAAAATCTCCATTGGTCGGGGCTGTTAACGGGTTATCGGATCCAAAACCCGACCCGATAGCTTAACGGCGTTCCGTTACGGTGGATGCCACGTGTCAGTCACCCTTGACGAAAGCAGTTCGCGGACGCAATTTATCGTCATGGAAGTGGACACTTCGTGATGATAATTTTGGTAATGTCATGGAACACTTCTCACGACAAAGACCGGTATGACTATCTTGATTCTGTCATAAATTTGTCATGGATGTACATGCATGACAAAAAACGCGACCTACTGTGACAAACACGTATCATCACGGAAGTGTATTTTTTTGTAGTGGAAACAACTAAGTCTTCGCGCTCCATAGTCTTCACGCCATGTCTTCTCTTGTCATAGTCTTCAATGTGAATTTCTTCACGTACCACCATTTCCTTCAATGTCTTCATACATTTTTAGGGGTCATCTCCGGTAGGTAAACCGAATCAATGAGGGACTACTACCTGTTTTATCCTGCAATTCTCAAAACACATTAGTCCCTCAACCAGGTTTGTCGTCAATACTCCAAAACCAACTAGCGGTGGCACTAGATGCACTTACAATCTCCCCCTTTTTGGTGATTCATGACAAACTGGTTGAAGTTTCCAACGGGGATAAAAGTATGTGAAATTGTAAAGGATAAATGTATTGTCTTCATAAGTAGCAAAAGGCTCCCCCTGAAGATGTGCATATAAGTAATTTGCTTTTGGAATGCAAATGCACATGGCAGGTTGTACTTGTGGAGATCCTCTTCAACTTATGAAGACAATTCATCATGCATGATTTGATATAACAAAGATAATGACATGCATAATGAAAAATGGACGTCTGCAAAATGACTAAGTGCGGAATTTATCATCGCACATGCGGAATTTATCATCGCATCACAGAATAGCAGAAAACGTAGCAGACGACCATCAAGTTTAAGTGTTACAACTCAAAGAACCAAATGTATCAAAAGCGAGAGTTGTAAACACTAGGAAAAATATAAAAGCAACCGCCCATATGGACCCGCTTGAAGACTATCAACTCATATGCTTCTCCCCCTTTTGTCAGTAAGGACCAAAAAGGTTTGAAGACATAGAGCATCTACCCGTTCCCAAAAGGAGTAGGAGAAGATGAAGGGTCGGCGTCGGGGTTTGGCGGTGCAGACGAACTTGGTGCAGTGTCGATACGCGCTGAAGTTGGAGATGGTGAAGTAGCATCATGTTGATCATTGATCACTCTGACATTCACCGTTGCAGCGGAGGAGGAATAATCAGAGTCTTCAAGAGATGGAGTTCGACGCAAGACAACATTCCTTGGAGGAGTGGAGTCAAACTTGAATCTTTCAGTGAAGCCATCGTCTTGAAGATCTGCTTCAGCACTCAGCAATGTCAAACTCTTCCATGACCTCCGACAGGTTTCATGTGTAACAAAGGCATTCTTGGTGGCAAGATTGCGAATGCGATTGACGTCCACCAAGAGGCTTTGCATCTGCCGCTTCAGCCGAGTGATGCTTATCCTGCTTTACGATGCGAGCAATGAGAAGTTCTCAGTCATTGAGAACACGAGATCGCTTCTGAGGCCTTTGAGCAATAGTGCTTTCAGTGGCTTCAGTTTGAGCACGGTCAGGTAAGTGTGTGTTGCCAGCCAAAGGATAAACACGAGTGACTGCCTGGACTCCTTCAATGGGTTGCGTGAAGCTTTGGTGATCAGCATTGTGAAGAAAAACAGGCTCCTTGGCAGGCTCTGGGTATATGGTTTCAACTGACATATCAACCTCTGGCAGAAAGATCAGATGGTTGCGAGCAAAGGGCTGATAGTTGACAGCTGAGTGTAGCTTGATGAGGCGCATGACCCATGGAGCGTAGAACTTCAGTCCAAAGAGATCGAGCTGATGCAGCCAATCGCCCGATAAAGAAGTCTTGAGCATTGAAGCTGCTGTCGTTGAAGATATAAAAGACCAAAGTCTTCATTGCTCCTTCAAGTTTTCTTTGGCGACGAATGTCCTTTGATGCACCATAGAGTTCGCATCGATGATGTGATAAATAGTGCAGGCGGATACTCTAGGTCTTAGACAAAGAACTCCTTTGGGTAATCAACATCATGTGGCGAGAGGCTTCATCATGCTCAAAGATTTGGCTCATGTTGGGCTCGCTTATGGAAGATACTCTCCAATGCATTGCGGTGAAAGGCGACAACCAGGTTCATATAATTCTCCTGGAGTGGGAGGCCGGTTAGCTCAATGATGTCAAAAGCTTTGGCTTCATGATGGACATTGCCTGTCATCCACTCAAGGACCCAAGTCTTCGGATTCCTGTTGTATCCGCGAATGTGGAGGGTAGCATAAAATTGAAGCGAAGTTCTTCATTCCAATGCTCCTTATCACCACAAATTCAAATTCAAAGATCACGGAAGCAGTCAAGGGCTTCTTCAAGGCATGGCAGTCCAGCAATGGCTTCACAGTCAAGACGCATATGAGGGAAGATGTGCCCTTGATCATAAAGAACACATGAATAATAACTGCACTGCTGATAGCTCCAGAACCAATCTGATGAAATCCTTGGCTTGGAATAGGGGTTCGTGGCGCTATCAAAGAAAGTGTTGTGCGCAATGAAGCCATTTGCATTGAAGGACCCTGGTGAAGTGGCGATTACACAGAAACACAGGCGATCTTGGCTTTGGCTTCGGACTGTGGCATGTGCTCGACATGATAGTCAAATTGTGGACCGGCGGCCAGGAGGAGGAACAGAATAGGCCATCGGCGGTGACCAAATGACCATAGTTGTATGCTTGCTCAATAGTATGTGGCACAGGAGGCGGTAATCGAGAAGTGGCGGTGGCTTGAGTCATTGGCGATGGGCATCAGGTGCAGCATTGACATCAGGTGCTATCACTTCGGGCACCACATTGACTTCAGGTGCCACATTAGCTTCAGCCATGACAACGTCATTGGCTTCAGTGTTCGTGTTGGTGGTCGCCTCAATGTTGTTAATCTCCACTTGAGTAGCTCGAGGGTCAGACACGTTCTCCTCGAGAACAACTTGGTTGGTTGGGGGTGTAGCAACACGTTCTTCTTCTTTTCTTGGTTCTTGGTCATCGGCTGATGCAGTTGAATATCTTCACCATATTGGCTTCGGTCTCGGGGTTGTTCACAGTTGGAGAGGCTTCAGGAAAGACTTGGCGTGAAATGGATTGGCGCTCTTCTCCTTCCGAACACTTGTGAGTGACATGTGGCCTTGGTCCTTTCTTGAAGCCTGCAAAGCATGGGCGACGCTTGTGGAGATGGAGTTGGTTGGGCCACAAAGTCTTCATCTTCAATCACCGGAGTGGTGACCTATGTTGGGGGAGTAACTGGTGTTTCTTCTTGACGGGGGGATTCTTGTGGGTGATCAGCCCATGAGTCATCCTTAGCAATTGGCGTAAATGGACAACCAATGCTGATGAGTTTGTTGTTTGTAAGAACAGACGATGATACCACGTTGTGCTTGATCTGAGGAAGGACTTCATCATCTTCAACATTGTCATGATGACCAATGTCTTCAGCTGCGGTGGGGTCATCAGCTGAAATGTCTTCAGCTTCAGGAGCCTCTGTGGAAGCAGGCTCATGAACTATCATTTGACGTTCTTGTTTTGAAGATCCAGGACGAGCAGCAGAAATTGGCTCGACTACAAGGGGCTCTGTGGGAGCAGCCCGATCTCTCTTCTTGGTCTTGCGCTTCTTGGTGGGTGGAGCATCATCAGTGGTGTTCTTGGTCTTGCGCTTTCTGGCCTTGGCTTCAGCTGCCCTTGTCTTCTGAAGCTCTGAAGCCACTGTGGGGACCTTAGGCTTCACGCCTGTCATACTGGCTGGGAAGACAATGTGAGGTTCTTCCCGCCTGGATGGTTCAGCTTGGTCCACAGATGGCTTCTTCTTCTGCTTGGCAGCCATCTTAGGGTCGATGCCAGGACGCCCAAGTGCCTTGCGCTTCTCAGCTTCATTGTAAGCTTGAACACACTTGGCAACGAGAATCTTCATGCGCTCACGAGAACCTTTGGCTTCATCATGCTTCTTGTGAAACGCTTCCTTGAGCTCATGCAGCATGACCTTGAAGTTCTGGACGTCTGCCATGCTGAGCTTGGCCATGTGCTTCTTGAACTGAGCCTTTTCATAATCGATCTTGTGCTTCAGCTCAACAATTTTCTGAGCAAGAGCCAGCTCAGGAGCAATGGCACCATGGAAGGATACGCTTAGGCCAATGGGAAGTTGCAGATCGTCAAAGCTGAGATTGGGGGTGTCAAACCACTCATCAATGAAGTTGTTCAAAACATTCACGTCAAAGAGAGGCAAATCATTGAAGATTTCCGCCTCTTGTTTGCTCTTTATTAGCTGCTCAAGAGCGTCATAGTATTCAATGTGAATTTCTTCACATACCACCATTGCCTTCAATGTCTTCATACATTTTTAGGGGTCATCTCCGGTAGGTAAACCGAATCAATGAGGGACTACTACCTGTGCTATCCTGCAATTCTCACAAACACATTAGTCCCTCAACCAGGTTTGTCATCAATACTCCAAAACCAACTAGGGGTGGCACTAAATGCACTTACAGGGCTGAATAAGTCCATGTGTAGCATCTCGAAGGGGCATGATGTAGTCATGATTGTCTTCGAGGGATACTTGGCCCTAGTCATCTTCCCGGCTTCACAAGCACCACATATATGATCCTTCTTGAACTTGACGCCCTCGATGTTAATGATATGCTTATTCTTCACGAGAGTGTGCAAGTTCCTCATGCTCACATGTCCTAGCCTTTGATGCCAAAGCCAACACTTTGAAGCTTTTGCTAGAAGACATACGGCAATCTGTGGTCCTGCGGAGAAATCTACCATATACAGATCATCTCTTCGATATCCTTCGAAGACTAGAGATTCGTCAGATTCCATAACTACAAGGCAACAATATTTTCCAAATATCACAATCATGTTCAGATCACAAAGCATTGAGACAGATATCAAGTTGAATCCAAGGGATTCAACAAGCATCACTTTATCCATGTGTTGATCCTTTGAGATTGCAACTCTACCTAGGCCCAATACCTTGCTTTTACCAGTGTCAGCGAACGTGATGTGACTTTTAGTAGACGGACATAGGGTTGAATCCATGAGAAGATTTCGATCACCGGTCATGTGGTTAGTGCATCCACTGTCCATTATCCACTCAGTAGCTTTCGGAGACGTACCCTACAGTGCGGTTAGCGGGATAGGCTTCACCAAGAGTATTGTGAAGCACAAACATATAACAAACAAACATACTATCAAAGTTAAGATTCTTGTTAGGTAAGATAGGATGCTCGTCAAGAAACCCTGGGACGAAATAAATGGTAAGACCATTCTGGCACTTTATCTTGCATCCCACAAGATGTTTTAGGTCCCCGGCATTGGCGTCAGAAGTCTTTGATTTCCGGCTGGAGACCTTTCCCTGCACGAGAAGTTAATTCTTCTTAACCACCCACATCTTAAGGGGTGGGTTAGAAGCAATGAGTCTAAGTACATGATCTAAGAACTTAGGCTTTGGAGCCCTAGCAAATAGTTTTGCAGGAGGTGAATAATACTCATATTAACATGCAGAAAAGTTCTTTGATTTATGAACATAGCGGATAGAAGAAACACGCTCATATTCATGAGTCTGATGATAGTTTCCCTGCAAAACATTGGCGTTAGGGTGACCTTGTGAGGTCCTCTGTCTGTATGAAGCCTTTGGGCCACGTGAAGCCTTTGGTCTGGGGTTTGCCTTCTTCCCAGGTGGTGTCATGATGACATTCACGGGAAGCTTCTCAAGACAACTTTTGGGCACCCAGATCTTCTTCAAAGGTGGCCCAATCCTGCAGTTAGTATCGATAAACCTGGCAAACACTTCACCATTTTGATTCTTAAACAACTTATAATTGGCGTCAAAGGATTCATCAATGATAATGGGGTTAGCACAAGTGAAGCCAGATAAGGTGGATGGGTCCATTTAAGGATCCTTTGCAGCAAACCATGTGGTTTTGGGGTACTGCTTAGGCTTCCAGTAGGAACCATCAACAGTCATTTTCCTCTCGAAACCAACACCCTCTTTCCTAGGGTTTCGGTTCAAAATCTGTTTCTTGAGGGCATCACACAGTGTCTGATGCCCTTTGAGGCTTTTGTACATGCCTGTTTCAAGCAATGTCTTCAACCTAGCATTCTCATCAGCAATAGTAGTGGTATCCTTAGAAGAGGGGTTAGTTACCACATTAGCAGTTGAAGATATTGCAACATCAGAGGAAGTAGAACATTCAGCAATAGAGACAGCATTATCACGCTCAAGACATTTTAAACGTTATGGCACAAAATCTACCTGAGCAGAGCTGATCTGTTGAGCAAGAAGTGAATCGTTCTCCTTTTGAAGATCTTCATGAGACGCTCCCAGTTTCTCTAGATCTTGCTTCCTTTGAAGATAATCATAGGAAAGCTTCTAATGAGTAGCCGAGAGTGTTTCATGACAACTTTCAAGTTCCTCGTACTTAACATGAAGATTTTTAATGTCTTCGATTAAGGACTGAGTTTGATTCATTTCCTCATCCAACAGGTCATCGCTTTTATCTAGCAATTTTTGAATATGTTCCATAGCAGTTTGTTGTTCAGTTGCAATTTTAGCAAGAGTCTTATAGATGGGTTTGGATTCACACTCAGAGTCATCTTCACTGGATGTTTGAAAGTAAGCATCACATGAGTTTGCCTTGGCACCTCGTGCCATGAAGCAGTAGGTCGGAGCAAAGTCGTCCTCATCATTGGCTTCAGCGTCGGCGATGTGGGAGAATTGTCTTCAGTGTTGGAGATGGACTTGGCGACGAATGCCGAAGCTAGAGCCAGGGTTGCCACGGCTGAATCAGACTCCTCCTCAGACTCCACCTCCGCCTCCTCAGAAGCAGACTCCTCCACTGAATCCATCACCTTGCCAATGAACGCACGAGCCTTGCCAGATGAGATCTTCTTGTGAGACGAAGACTTTGATGAAGACTTTGAGGATTTCTTCTTCTTCTTGTCGTCAAAATCATATTCCTTTATCTTCTTCTTAGATTCCTTGTCCCATTGAGGACACTCAGAGATGTAGTGGCCATGCCTCTTGCATTTGTGGTATGTTCTGTTCTTGTAGTCACGAGAGGAAGCCTCATCGTTTCTTGAGCTGGACCTTGAAGACTTTCCGAAGCGATTCTTCTTGGAGAACTTCTAGAACTTCTTCACGAGCATACTAGCTCCTTTCCAATGTCTTCAGGATCCTCAGAACTGCAGTCAGACTCTTCTTCGGATGAGGAAACAACCTTTGCCTTCAAAGCACGAGATTGGCCATAGATGGGGCCATATATGTCTCTCTTCTTAGATAGCTGGAACTCATGTGTGTTGAGCCTCTCAAGTATATCAGACGGATCCAGATCTCTGAAGTCAGGACGTTCTTGTATCATTAGGTCCAAGATGTCAAATGAGCTGTCAAGTGATCTCAAAAGATTCTTCACGATTTCATGCTTGGTGATCTCAGTGGCGCCAAGAGCGCGAAGCTCATTTGTCATATCAGTGAGGCGATCGAACGTGAGCTGGACATTTTCATTGTCATTTCTCTTGAAGTGGTTGAAGAGATTGCGAAGAACATCAATCCTTGAGTCTCTCTGAGTTGAGACGCCTTCGTTGACCTTGGACAACCAGTCCCAAACTAGCTTCGCAGTTTCCAGTGCACTCACACGGCCATACTGTCCTTTGGTCAGATGACCACAGATGATGTTCTTGGCGGTTGTGTCCAGTTGCACAAACCTCTTGACATCAGTAGTGGTGACGCCTTCACCGACCTTGGGAACGCCTGTCTTGGTGACATACCAGAGGTCAATGTCAATGGCTTCAAGATGCACGCGCATCTTATTCTTCCAGTAGGGGTAATCAGTGACATCAAAGACTGGGCACGCAGCGGAAACCTTGATTATCCCTGCAGTCGACATAGCTAAAACTCCAGGTGGTTAAACCGAATCACACAGAACAAGGGAGCACCTTGCTCTGATATCAATTGAAAGTGCTAGTTATCGACTAAAGGGGGGTGAATAGGCGATTTTTATGAAAGTCTTCAAAACACTAGGTATTTGAAGACAAACTATTGGAATGTACCCATATGATATGCAGCGGAAGATGAACTACACTAGACAAGCCATAGTCAAGTAAGCAATATAGTGAAAGCACGAAGACTACCAACAGCTGGGTAGTATGGATCAGAATGGAAGATAGTATGAAGCCAAACAATTAATAGTCTTCACACAGTGAAGTCAAACAGATCAGGCAAGCAAGCAATGACTTCACGAAGACAAGCTGAAATGTAAGGGAAGTAGGGAATAGAACCAGTTGCCTAGTGAACACAAGGATTTGGTAGACCAGTTCCAGTTGCTGTGACAACTGTACGTCTGGTTAGGGAGGCTGAGATTGAACTCAGAAGACTGTGTCTTCACCTTATTCCCATTGAGCTAAGGACACCTAGTCCTCGCCCAATCACTCAGGTAAGTCTTCAAGGTAGAATTCCAAACCTTCACAGACTCCGTACACTGGCGATCCACAATGACTTTTGGATCCTCAGAACGTGACGCCCAACCGGCTGGAGGATGCACAGTCCTCAAGTGTAACAAGTCTTCAGATCATGCAGACATAAAGACTTCAGTGATGCCTAACACTCTTTGGCTCTGGATGTTTTGGGCTTTGTCCTCGCAAGGATCTCTCTCTCTCAAAGGCTTCGGAGGTGGGTTGCTCTCAAACGACAAAAGCCGTACACTAACTCTGAGCAGCCACCAATTTATGGTGTAGGGGGTGGGCTATTTATAGCCTGGAGGCAACTCGACATGATATGTCCGAAATGAACCTGGGTCACTAAGGAACCGACACGTGTCTAACGGCCGGATTTCAAACACACACAACAGCTTGGCTTGGCCTACAAGCAAAGTTGACTCATCCAACTCTGGATAAGATTTGCTCTCATTGTCTTCGCTTGAAGACATAGGATTTTGGTTGAGCATCACTTCAGTCATATGAATTTGTTCACTTGGACCATACTTAACAGTACGTTGGTTCCTATGACTCAATAAAGAAGAAAATGAAACTAACAAACTATGTCTTCACACTCCATAGTCTTCGAGTGAATGTCTTCACAGGTCATTATCTTCCTCATGAATGTCTACATGAACCACCATTTTCTTCAATGTCTTCAAAATTTTTAGGGGTCATCTCTGATAGGTAAACCAAATCAATCAGGGACTACTATCTGTGTTATCCTGCAATTCTCACAAACACATTAGTCCCTCAACCATGTTTGTCGTCAATACTCCAAAACCAACTAGGGGTGGCACTAGATGCACTTACAATCCATAAATTTCAGTTTTATTACCCTGTCGGTCATGTCTGGAACGAAGGCGAATCTTGCATAAGCAAACAGGCTCTCTTCATCCAGTGTGATTTGACGATCGCTTTTTGGTCGCCTATGGGACGAAGACCATTCGGTATGGGCCGAAGAGATGTCTTCGGTCGGGAGTGGGAGATGATCTTCGGATGCATGAAGTCCGAAGAGGCATTCCTTGTCCACCACTTGAATGAAGAGTTCTGGATAAGGGAGTCAGGATCGTCTTCTTCCTCCCGGCCTGCTCAATCCTCATCCTCTTTCTTTCCTTCGCAAATTTCATTGGGTCCACCTCCATTTCGTTCCCTCGACACTACCACTGACCAGATAGTAGAGAAGTGATATTCCCGGTGGCCAAGACTTAGATCCATCCATGGGGTAGAGGGTGAGGGCATGGAGGAGTAGAGGAGGAGCTTAGTTGGGGGGAGCTGAGGTGGAGGAGGAGCTCAGTCGAGGGGGGGGGAGTGTTACCTGAACTAGTTTCCCTGGCATAAAATCATCAGCAGAATCATCATTAGCATCGCCTCCCTTTGATGATGCTACAATCTTACTTGATCTACCGCTCTTTGAGCTTGCACAACACTTGGATGTGTTGTGAGCTCGTTGCTTGGCATAAAGTCATCATCGTCGTTCTTTACTTTCTTAGAGCTACCGCCACGCTTCTCTAATGCAACTTGACCCTTCTATCTGTTCTGAGCTCATTTGCTTGGCATATAGTCATCATCGTCTTCGCTCACTTTCTTTGAGCTTGCGCCACCCCTCGCCGACGCAACACTCTACCTCGGTATTCTCACCTTAGGTAAGGGCCCCAAATAATGTTCATCCTCCCAAAGTTGAAGATATCCCTGCATCCTTAGGGTACCTCTGGAAATTACAAACAACAATAAAACAAGACTAGATCGATGAACATTTGGTCTAACTAGGTGTAGTCTGAAATATCAATTACCTTAATGTAGTCCTCATATTGCTTCCGCGGAAAAGTTATTTGTGGATAGTTAGGAATAAAAGGTACCGAGTAATGCGCGCATGCATAAATTTGAGTTCAACAATCCTATCCCACCTTCCAGTAAACAAGAAGCGTTATTGTCGAATTTCCTCTGGATTCCTTTCCGGGAGCTTCTCCGGAAGCCCGGGCTTGGAAAAACACTTACCCAACTCCGTCAGGTGGCTATTACTACTAACTAATTTTTCAAAACGCACAACTCCCCTACCAGGACTCTGCATTCTTGCATCATTGCACAAAAAAATCAGACATCATTGGAGTAAAACCATGGAAGTTTGTCACGCCCAATATGAGATACTATCCTAAAGAGACTCGAAGGTCCCACCAAGGATAGAACCGCATATTGAAATGCTTTTGCAAGGTGGATATCATTACATCAACATTACATAATAGATGGGGATACATACAAAAGGCATACAATGCCACACGAATACATCATCATCATACATAAGAACACCATCCGACTACGGATGATACACAAACAGAAACTCAAACGACATCCACCCTGCTCTCATGGTTGCAGCCGTTTTTTGGGACAGCCGTTTTTTGAAAAACAAAACATGGGCGCAGGATAACTATACGACGCATAGGCGAGGCTTAGCGGGGCAGCTCACCAGCGGGACTGGCCCAGTATGCGGAGGAGGTCGGGTTGGGCCGATGGAGAGGCGACGCGGGCCGGGGCTGATGCGGCTTATGGGCCCACGTGGCCCACGGCTGGCCCGCGCCGCAAGGGTCCCGAGCAGAGACGGAGCAGGCGCCGGGCGAGAGGCCATGGACGGCGGCGGCAGGGGAGCTCGCCGCATCCGGGGGAGGTCGGCGGGAATGGACGGATCGGGGCGCGAGGGCGCCGGATCTGGTCTCAGGTGAGGCCGACGGGCCCCACATGGCCGGCGGCGAGGCCAAGCACCACGGCGGCGGCGGGGTTCCTGCAGTGAGCGAGAAGGGGTGAGGTAGGCAGGAGAAAGAGGGGAAGGAGAGGGTGCGAGGCGGAGCTGGCTCAGGGGCCGCCGGCGATGCGACGGGCGCCGACGGGCTATCTGACGGGCGCCGGCTGGTCTGGCGCGGCGGGCGGCTGGAGGGTGGAGGCGAAGCGGGCAACCTTCGGTCATGGCGCGGGCGCCTGGGCTGGCTATGACCCTCGAGGCTCAGATCGGGCCTGGCGGGCACGAACTGGCGGCGCGGGGAGGCAGGGGGAACAGGTGGCGCGGATTTTGAGGAGGGGGAAGGCTAGAGGTAGGTGGAGGGCTAGGTTAGCCAAATTTGGAAGGAGGGGGTCTATATATATGGAAGGGGCTAGGGTTTGGGGGGGGGGGGATTGAGGCCGGTTCGGAGCCTCCGATCATGATCCGACGGATCTGATCGCGAGGGGGGTTAGGCAGGCCTAGGTGGGCTGTGAAGAGAGTGCTTGGGCTGAGGGGAGAGAAGAGAAGTGCAGCCCGGGAAGGGTTTTCGGAGACCGAAAACATCCGACGAATAAACCGGCAAGGGTGCCGCTACGGATGACGGTTGGGCTATCAAACGAACTCCGAATGCGACGAAATTTGACAGGCGGCCTGTCTACACTATAATAAGACCACACGCCAAGTTTTATCCCATTCCGAGAACATTTTTATGCCACTTATAAAATAATATTTCGGAGGTGCCGCGGGCGCGTGCGAGTGTGTCCGGACTCGGAACGGACAACGGAGAGAACCGGCGGAACCCGAATGGATGGAAGTTTTGAAAACCATGTAGATGAAATGCAAATGATGACATGGCAAAATGCAACACGCAAGCAAATGACATGGCAACGGCGGTGAATAGCTGGAAGACACCTGGCGCATCGAATCCGGGGCGTTACAACTCTCCACCACTAACAAGAGATCTCGTCCCGAGATCTTAGGACCGAGACGGCAGGGAAAAGGGATGAGGTGAAACAAGAACTCAAATTAAATTGATGACAAGCAATGGATTTTGCATATTACTTATTCGTGTTGAAAAAGAATTGAGAAGTGACATATCACAGACTTGAGAAGGTCTTCATGAACCACCGGTAGGATTGGAAGAACGAAAGGATTAAAATGATAATCAAGGAAAAATAATCTTGAATGAACCACCGTTAGAAAATTTGAAAATGACTGATGAAAGAGAAAGAATCACCGGGAAGAATTAGAAGAACAAATATGTTAGAGGGGATTTAGATGCAAAAGAACAAAGAGATCATGAGCTGATTAAAGAACACTTGAACGAAGCACCGGGATAAATAGGGAACGATAACTGGAACGCGAGGACAAAGAATTGTTGTGGGACGATGGCCTCCGGTGAAAAGAAACGGGAAAACAACTTCTGAAATACTCTGCATGGGTAAGAAAAGAATATCTGACGATTGGAATAATTCAAGACTGATAACATGAAGCTAGAACCATGAAACTTCGGGAGAAGAGACAAGATTTAGAGGATAAACTCTTCTTCGGTCTTCCCATGACGACGGGAAACACCACCAAAATTATTGAGATACTCCGGTAGAATGAAAAGCAAAGAGGTTGAGCCAACAATGAAATGATTTGAAATCGATCTTGGAAAAGATATGACTGATGAGATCCATTCCTACGTCACACTTGAAAAGAATTGAGAATAACTCTGAGAAATTAGAAGAGTCAGGTAAGATCCTGGGAAAAGACCTGTGGGTTAGGACCCACTGAAAGAAACACCATTGGAAAGGATGTTGAATAGATAGATAATGCACCGGAACAATTGAAGTATTTCAATGAGGTGGCAACCTCGACTTAATTGGAACACAGACGAATCTTCTGAGATTTCTTCGAACTCCGGAATGATTGAATGGCGAAAGGAAAACGAGCAAGGAGAACACTTGATCCAAGGAAAAAATTTGATCAACCCGAAAAACTTGAATTGAGTCCACCGGAGAAGAAAAAAGAGATGAAGAATGTCAAACGAGACGAGAATTCACCGGTTGAAATAATTGAGGGTAGACTGAAGAGGCTCCGTACGAATGAAATTGATGCTCGAAACAGACTCAGGCTCCGGGAAGAAGAGGGTGGGAGGGCGGGAAAACAAAGGCAACTTGGGAGGGGGAACCGGCGAATATCTTGAAGAGAAAACACCGGTTGAAAGAAAGCAAAGGCTTCACACGAGTAGGATGGATACTCGATTACGGACTCCGGCTCCGAGATGAAAAAGGGTGGGTGGGTGGGAAAAGAAGACAACTGAGGATTGAACTTGCAAAGATGAAGAGGCTCTAGTCAACTGGACGAGAAATGCACCAGATGAAAAGAGAAGACAACCAACGATCGAAAAACCAACTGCGTGAACCTAAAGAAAAATTTGAAGGGGAAGAGAAGTAATTCAACACACCTACGTCAAGATTCCTTACCAGAGCGACGAAGGGGCAGAGGAGTAAAAAGAATCCCTACTCTCCGATATAACTAGACTCCGAAAACAGTTTTCTTCTAGACTCAACAACGGCCAACAATCAAGGGGGCTCCTATGGTTGGTCGAGGCTCTGTTATCAACTTGTCACGCCCAATATGCGATACTATCCTAAAGAGACTCGAAGGTCCCACCAAAGATAGAACCGCATATTGAAACGCTTTTGCAAGGTGGATATCGTTACATCAACATTACATAATAGATGGGGATACACACAAAAGGCATACAATGCCACACGAATACATCATCATCATACATAAGAACACCATCCGACTACGGATGATACACAAACAGAAACTCAAACGACATCCACCACCTTTAGCCCAGCTGCCGACACCGAACCTATCCCCGATCGAAGAAGAAGCGAGAAGAAGAACTCAAGCAAGCAAGCATCGCCTCGTGTCATGATCATCGCATAACCTGTACCTGCAATCGTTGTTGTAGTAATCATGAGCCACGAGGACTCAGAATCCCATTACCATGGGTATCAAGACTAGCAAAGCTTAATGGGAAGGAAGGGGTAAAGTGGTGAGGTTGCAAAGAGCGGCTAAGCAAGTATGGTGGCTAACATACACAAATAAGAGCGAGAAGAGAGCAAACGGAACGGTCGTGAAGCTAGCAATGATCAAGAAGTGATCCTGAACTCCTACTTACGTCAAACATAACACCAAAATCGTGTTCACTTCCCGGACTCCGCCGAAAAGAGACCATCACGGCTACACACGCGGTTGCTGCGTTTTAATTCGGATCTGGTGTCAAGTTATCTACAACCGGACATTAACAAATTCCCATCTGCCACATAACCGCGGGCACGGCTTTCGAAAGTTCAAACCCTGCAGGGGTGTCCCAAGTTAGCCCATGATAAGCTCTCGCGATCAACGAAGGATATTCCTTCTCCGGAAGACCCGATCGATCTCGAATCGGTTTACAAGACATTTCGACATTGGTAAATCAAGACCAGAAAGACCGCCCGATGCGCCGACAATCCCGATAGGAGCTGCTCATATCTCGTTCTCTTGGCAACACCGGATGAGACATCCTACGAGTAAAACCAACCCTCAAGTTTCCCCAAGGTGGCCCCTTGATCTCTGCTTCGTTCGGGCCAACACTTAGAGAAGCATTGGCCCGGGGGGCCTAAAATAAAGATGACCCTTGGGTTAATTACTCCCAAGGGAAATGTAGGTGGTGGTGAGGCAAATGGTAAAACCAAGGTTGGGCCTTGCTGGAGGAGTTTTATTCAAAGCGAACTGTCAAGGGGGTCCCATAAATCACCCAACCGCGTTAGGGACGCAAAATCCGGGAACATAATACCGATATGACGGAAACTAGGGCGGCAAGAGTGGAACAAAACACTAGGCATAAGGTCGAGCCTTCCACCCTTTACCAAGTATATATAGATGCATTAATTAAATAAGAGATATTGTTATATCCCAACATAATCCTGTCCACCATAGAGCAATCTTCAACTTCACCTGCAACTAACAACGCTATAAGAGGGGCTGAGCAAAGCGGTAACATAGCCAAGCAACGGTTTGCTAGGAAGGGTGAAAAGGTTAGAGGCTGACATGGCAATTTGGGAGGCTTGAAGACCAATTTATAGGTAGCGCAGCAAAGCGATAGAACGAAGCAACTAGCATAGCAATGATAGTAGTGAGATCCAGAAGCGGTCATCTTGCACGAGATCCCGCAAGGAAGAAGAACGAGTCCATGAAGAAGACGAAGCCACGAAGACGAACCAAGCGTAGACGAACGAATCCTCACGAACGCAACGAAACGGGAACTATCGAGAAGAAGCACACAACATGGTAAACACACCGCACATAGACAAGACATGATGCACAACAAGCATGATGCAAGACAAGACTACATGAAGCTACTCATGGCAAGAGATGATGCATACAAGAACAACACATCAAAGCAAGGTTAAATGAGGCCGGAACCAACATAGAACAATTTCGGTAAGTCCTCATATGCAAATTTTGAAATTGGTCCAGATCTGAATAAACCTTATGTTCAAGTTGTTAAACAGCAAGTTAAGATGCATCAAGATGATCTACACGAGATTCTAGTCAAGTTACATATAAAGTTCATTTAATTCGGCATGGAAAGGAAACCAACCGTAATATGACATGTTTATGAAGCTAAGAATGGCAAGAGCAAGTTTATAGGGTGCATGGATCACTAGCAAAACACATGGCACAAACTGAACTTAATGTTAACAGGCTGACAGCAACATTATTTAGCAAGTTTGGAGCAAGATTACAACAAGCTACAGCAGGCTATAAATGCAACCAGGGGCATGAATGGATAGAGCATGACATGTATAACACAACATCCTTAGTGAACATCTCCAGATTATGCATATAATGACTTGTAGCAGCAGGTTTACATAGCATCACCAAATAACAGATTCAGCCTATCAAAACAGCAACAGCAAGTACCCTACTTCACGAGCTTGATGCACTCACTACAAGGCTAACAAAAATATATGGATTGCACCACTGTGAAGATGGCATGACATAGCTAAAAATTCATCTAGACATCAAGCTCATAGGATGCACACACGAAATGCAATGAAAAAGACAAATCATCAAGTTCTGTTAACAGACAGCAGTTGATATTATATAGCACTCTTGCAACGATGATTATGGCATCAAGATGAACTCAAATGAACATGGCACAATGGAATGAAATGAGGAGCATCTCACATCAACCATTTTTATATATTATATGCACGAAACGGAGCTACGGGCAGAAAGTTACGGCATATCAAACAAGAGCACATAATGTTGAAAATCCTGGGACTTCGCCGTTTTTTGAAAAACAAAACATGGGCGCAGGATAACTATACGACGCATAGGAGAGGCTTAGCGGGGCAGCTCACCAGCGGGCCTGTCCCAGTACGCGGAGGAGGTCGGGTTGGGCCGGTGGAGAGGCGACGCGGGCCGGGGCTGATGCGGCTTGCGGGGCCCACGTGGCCCACGCGGCCAACGCAGACGGGCGCCATGGTCCCGAAAGCAGAGATGGAGCAGGGCGCCGGCGAGGAGGCCATGGACGGTGGCGGCAGGGGAGCTCGCCGCATCCGGGGGAGGTCGCCGGGAATGGATGGATCCGGGCGCGAGGGCGCCGGATCTGGTCTCAGGTGAGGCCGACGGCCCCACATGGCCGTGGCGGGCGAGGCCGAGCACCACAACAAGCGGGGTTCCCTGCAGTGATCGAGAAGGGGTGAGGCAGGTGAGAAAGAGGGGAAGGAGAGGGCGCGAGGCGGAGCTGGGTTTTGTCGCCGGGCGGCGAGGCGGGCGGGCGCCGATGGCTATCTGACGGGCGCCGCGCTGGGTCAGCGCGCGGCGACGCCGGAGGGCGGAGGCGAAGCGGCAACCGGCGCGGGCGCGGGCGCCTGGCCGGGCTGGCTGACCCTCGAGGCCTCAGATCGCCCGGCGGGTTCGCAGGCCTGGCAACGCTGGGAGGCAGGGGAACAGCGCGGATTCGAGGAGGGGAAGGCTAGAGGTAGGTGGAGGGCTAGGTTAGCCAAATTTGGAAGGAGGGTCTATATATGGAAGGGGCTAGGGTTTGGGGATTGAGGCCGGTTCGGAGCCTCCGATCATGATCCGACGGATCTGATCGCGAGGGGGGTTAGGCAGGCCTAGGTGGGCTGTGAAGAGAGTGCTTGGGCTAAGGGGAGAGAAGAGAAGTGCAGCCCGGGAAGGGTTTTCGGAGACCGAAAACATCCGACGAATAAACCGGCAAGGGTGCCACTACGAATGACGGTTGGGCTATCAAACGGACTCCGAATGCGACGAAATTTGACAGGCGGCCTGTCTACACTATAATAAGACCACACGGCAAGTTTCATCCCATTCCGAGAATATTTTTATGCCACTTATAAAATAATATTTCGGAGATGCCGCGAGCGCGTGCGAGTGTGTCTGGACTCGGAACGGACAACGGAGAGAACCGGCGGAACCCGAACGGATGCAAGTTTTTAAAACCATGCAGTTGAAATGCAGATGATGACATGGCAAAATGCAACACGCAAGCAAATGACATGGCAACGACGGTGAATAGCTGGAAGACACCTGGCGCATCGAATCCGGGGCGTTACAAAGTTGTCACCCTTACATGACTGGATAAATGGCTAAGGAAAGATGTCGAAGACAACATGGAGGGGGTGGTGGTTATGGAATTATGGTAAGCGGTTGGTGGAATAATTAAGCGGGAACGATGGCGGGAAATTTGAGCGAGAACAATGGCGGGAAAGGGTTGTAGGGGAAAAAGAACGAGGACGCTAAATTAATTAAGGGTGGGACAGGAAAGTGCAAAGAAAGAAAAAATGACCTTTTATCCATGCCAGGAACAAAGAAGACTTTTCGTCCCGAAGAGGAACGACATGCAACTTCGTTCGACAGTTTACGTGAAGTGTGAGCCTCAAAACATTCTTCGGCCTCGAGAGCTCCTATTCGGCGCGTTAAGCGCCGGAACAGTTCCCGGGCGCCTGAAGAAGACCTCTAGCGGATTAGGAAAAAAAGTTCATCAAATTTGAAAAAAAGTTCATCGAATTAGGAAAAAGTTCATCAAATTTGAAAAAAGTTCATCACATTTGAAAAAGTTCATCGAACTGAAAAAAGTTCATCGCATTTGAAAAAGTTCATCGAATTTGCAAAAAAAGTTCATCGAATTTGAAAAAAGTTCATCAAATTTGGAAAAAGTCAATTGAATTTGAAAAAAGTTCGTCGCGTTTGAAAAAATTTCATTGAATTTGAAAAAAGTTCATCAATTTTGAAAAAAACACCAATTTGAAACGAGTTCACGCATTAAAGGAAAATAAAAAAGAAACAGGAAAACAAACAAAGAAAAAGGACAGAAGGCAAATATACATAGAAAAAGAGGAATGGAGTACATATGCATGACCTAGCAGGTGGCCTAGTGGTTAGTGCATCATTCAACTAGCGATGACATCCTAGGTTCAAATCCTGCTCCACGCACCTGCTCCTTTTTTATCCTTCGGAAAAGGGAGGTGGGTCGGCCCGTTTGTCGCGAATGAAGGGGAGGGGGGTGTGCGCCCAATTGTGGAAACACCTATATCGGGCGCTAAAGGCGCCGAATAGGATCCAGCTTCGGGCCTCTTCGTCCTAGCCATAGCTGAAGACTCCTCTTGGGCTCTGAAGTGGCAGTTTTCGGCCCAGCTAAGAACGAAGAGTGCAATTCAACCCTCGCGTGGACGAAGACAACCTCTTTGGTCTGGGCGAGAACGAAGAGTACATCTTCGATTAACATGAGGCCAATGGAGTAATAGAAGTGAAATTTACGAATTAGGTCATATATTTTTGGAATCTGTTACAAAAAATAATTTTAAAAATTCCTGATTCTAGTGCTCTCCCTAGGCCTAATTTATGGAAATTCTTTGAACCACAAAACTAAGTCAGAAGTACGAATACACCATATATTTGCTTCTGAGTTGATTTGGTGCTAAACCTGTAGGTTGCCACCCGTAGTGCACTAGTGCGTTGGAGCACAATCCATTTCCTTGAAACTCAGTGCTGACTACTTTTTTTTAGAGCATGGTTAATAGTATAGTCAGCTGCTGGCTATATCAAACTGCTATATTATATATAGCCATCATTTATATTTACTCATATTATAACACGGGCTATAAAATTGGCTATTACATTTTAAGCATTGCTAGGCAGACGATAAATTCATGTATGATCCACACACAATACGTCACATACACCACTGGATTGTCTTTTGGAAAAAAATGTGTGGCTTCAAAAACGTGTTGTGCACAAATCATGCATGAAAGATCGTGTGCACAACAATTTCCTATCTTTTATCTTTCTTCACATTAATTATATTTGCCTAGAAAAACAAATATAGCTAAGCTTTTGCATGAAAGTTCATTTCTTTTACCTTTTTACATATCTATTTTTCACATAGATAAAAATAACATGTAAGCGGCCAAGAAACCCATTATTGTTATTTTCTAAAAGGAAGTTAAACTCTGTTTCTATATCAATCGATGCATGCAATCATCTTTATTAATTTTTCATAAAGGTCTGACAAGAACATGCATCAATCCACCTGAAGTCATCACTCACATGTAAGTGCTCTCACTCCCTATATCTAAAACTGATGTCGTGACCGATCCATCCACATAACGTATCAGGATCAACAGCCGGTGCAGCCTACCTGAAGCGCACACCACATGCATACGTTTTAGAAGCCGCCATCATCATCGGACCACTGACCCATCTTCAGAAGAGAGATCCACATCTTCCTTGCCAGACCGGACATCCGTCGACACCACCACGGCGCCCAACGGCGCCACCGCCCTGCGCTCGTTCGCCCAGATGCGTAGACTATGGAAAATCCGTCGTGTGTAGCACCTGCCAACCAGGCATGACTCAGCGTAGCACCTGTCGGCCAGGCATGACTTGACAGCTCCACCGAAGCTCCGTGCAAGACGAAGCCGCTCCACCTGCTGCCTCTGTCTTCCAGTGTTGCTCCACAAACGATTCTCCCAAGAGAGAAACGGCACCATAGCACCACCATCGTTCGATCCGGAAGACCAGATCCTAGGGTTTTCCCCGAAGCAGCACGAGTGGGTCGACAACAGTTACACGGCGATGCCTTCATCAAGGTAACGGCGCAAAACGCCGCCACCGCCCGCTAACGGCTCGGTTTTCACCGGCAACTATGTCTCTCCGACTCGTAACCGAGACTAGATGACAAATCTCAAGATCCGACCACCTAGCCGTAGGGCGGCCACCTCTGTGACACCCCCGATTCAATCGTACACTAATCATGCACGCAAATGTGTACGATCAAGATCAGGGACTCACGGGAAGATATCACAACACAACTCTAAAACATAAATAAGTCATACAAGCATCATAATACAAGCCAGGGGCCTCGAGGGCTCGAATACAAGTGCTCGATCATAGACGAAGTCAGCCGGAAGCAACAATATCCGTCTGAGTACACAAGTTAAACAAGTTTGCCTTAAGAAGGCTAGCACAAACTGGGATACAGATCGAAAGAGGCGCAGGCCTCCTGCCTGGGATCCTCCTAACTACTCCTGATCGTCGTTAGCGGGCTGCACGTAGTAGTAGGCAACTCCAGTGTAGTAGACGCCATCGACGGTGGCGTCTGGCTCCTGGGCTCCATCGTCTGGTCGCAGCAACCGGGTAAAGAAAGGGGAAAAAGGGGGGACAAGGCAACCGTGAGTACTCATCCAAAGTACTCGCAAGCAAGGAGCTACACTACATATGCATGGATATATGTGTAAAGGGCCATATCGCGGACCGAATCAGAATGCCGTAATAAGAGGGGATAGCTAATCACATCGAAGACTACGCTCGCAGCCTCCCTCTTGCAACATGTAGAAGAGAGTAGATCAAGTCCTCCAAGTAGCATCACATAGCAATAATCCTACCCGCGATCCCTCCTCGTAACCCCGAGAGAGAGCGACCACCGGGTTGTATCTCGCACTTGGAAGGGTGTGTTTTATTAAGTATCCGGTTCTAGTTGTCATAAGGTCAAGGTACAACTCCAAGTCGCCCTGTTATCAAGATCACGGCTATTCAATAGATTAACTTCCCTGCAGGGTGCACCACATAACCCAACACGCTTGATCCCATTTGGCCGACACACTTTTCTGGTCATGCCCGGCATGAAGATCAACACGCCGCAGCCCGACCTAGGCCAACAGAGCGGTCAAGACGCCGGTCTAAACCTAAGCGCCGCAGGTCCGGCCCATCGCCTCTTAGCACACCTGCATGTTGCGTAACGCGGCCGAAGCAGACCTAGCCTAGCAGGCGTTCCACCAATCCGGCCACGCCGCCTGATGTCACGAAGGCTTCGGTGATACCATGACGCCGAGTGCCCATAATCGCTCCCTGCGTAGTTGGTTAGTGCGTATAGACCAAATGGCCGGACTCGGATCAAATACCAAGATCTCGTTAAGCGTGTTAAGTATCCGCGAACGCCGACCAGGCCAGCCCACCTCTCTCCTAGGTGGTCTCAACTTGCCATGTCGCCCGCCACAAAGTAATGTACCGAGGGCCGTCGGGAACCCAGGCCCACCTCTACCGGGATGGAGCCACTGGCCCTTTCAAATTTCCCACCTCCCAACAAGATCACGTAATGTAACAAAGGTAAAGTATATAGAATATGCCCGTGATCACCTCCCAAGTGATCACGGCCCAGAGTATAGCATGGCGCATTTAACAAGAGTGTAGGGTCACCGATGGAACACTAGCATCCTATACTAAGCAAGAGGATAGCAGGTAGAGGTAACAATGTAGTAGCAAGGACAAAGTTATGCAAGAAGATAGGATTAACTGAAAGCAGTAACATGCTACACTACTCTAATGCAAGCAGTATAGAGAAGAATAGGCGATATCTGGTGATCAAAGGGGGGGCTTGCCTGGTTGCTCTGGCAAGGAGGGATCGTCAACACCGTAGTCGAACTGGGGGTCGCCGGCAGTCTCGGGGTCTACCGGAAAGAAGTAACGGAGGGGGAACACAATAAATAACAGAGCAATCAAAGCATCACAAAGCGAAACATGGCAATACGCGGTCTAGAGTGACCTAACGCGGTACTAGGTGGTACCGGTGAAAGGGGGGAAACATCCGGGAAAGTCTCCCCCGTGTTTCGCGTTTTCGGACAGATGAACCGGAGGGGGAAAGTTGCGTGTTTTCTATGCTAGGGATGTGTGGCGGACGAACGGGTTGCGTATCCGGATTCGTCTCGTCGTTCTGAGCAACTTTCATGTACAAAGTTTTTCCATCCGAGCTATGGTTTATTTTTTATTAATTTTAAAAGATTTAAATCATTTTTAGGATTTATTTAATTAATTTAATCAACATTATCTGTATCAAGTGCATGCCGACGTCAAGATGACGCCATCGATCAACAGAGACGTTGACCGTCAACTAACGTCTTGGGTCCCTGTTCGTCATTATTTATTTAGTCTAATTAGGGTTTAATTAAACTAACTAGTTAATTAGATTAATTAAGTCGGATTAGTTGACTTAATTAATTAATTAATTAATCATCATAATTATTATTTATTTATATATTTTTTATATTTTTTTTAATTCTTAATTCTTTTTTCATTTAATTCATTTTGGGCGTGGGGCCCCTTAGTCAGTGGCTCATCCGAGCCACCAGGGGCTAACGGGCGCGGGTGGAACCGCCCGAACGAGGCGACGCCAGTATGGGCGCTGTGGCTTGCGCCGGTGAGCCGAGCGCTGGGGTGGGGGCCGGGATCCACGGCCAGGAGTGAGCGGCCGAGGAGGCGCGCTAGGGAGGATGCGGTGGGGCACATGCGGTAGTCAGGCGACCCGACGAGCGGAGCGCAGACGCATGTGGCCATGGTGGCCGGAGGCGGGCACGGTGACGCGCCGTGAGCAGAGAGAGGAGGCCGGTGGGGTTCCTCACCATGCAGTGGAAGGCCCGATGCAGGCAACGCGACGGCGGGAGCGGTGGAGTCGAGGAGGCGTTCCGGCGAGGTCCGACGACGGCCGAGCACGCCGGGCGGCGGGAGGAGATGAGGAGGCGACCGGCTGACGGCGCCCAGCGGCGCGGGGCGGCGTGGCGACGGACTAGGGCGAGATGGAGGCGACGGTGGCGGCGTCGGGCGGGGGTCTGTCGAGGAGAAGGCGAGGGGGGTGGCGGTGCTCGGCGCCGCTGGGTGGCGAGGACGAGGCGACATGGTCCGAGCGCCGTGGGGAGGTTCGTCTCTGATCCCGATCCTGGATCGGGGAAGGGAAGAGGGGCGTGGGGTCGTGGGGAGGGGGAGAGAGGAGTGGTGCGAGTGGGAGTAGTGGGGGTGGCGCTAGGTCACGGGAGGGGAGGAGGCCTAGTAGGCCAAGGGTGCGGGAGTGGGTCGGTTGGGCGGTGGCTCCTTCGCCAATCGGCCAAGGCCCATTCGTGTGGGTTCTTTGATTTTCTCTTTCCTTTTCTATAGTTTTTACTTTACTTTTACTCTGGTTTGTTAATTGCTTAACCACCAAAGGACTTTTGTAAATCATGTAGCTTGTCACATGAACATCATTGCATTATATAGCAATGCCACAAAAAGCTAAAGGTCTTTCGAAAAGGTTTAATTATTTTTAGAGAGCGAAAAGGCCAAGTGATGTGCTGTTGGTCCACTGTTTTAATTCCTAGGGGCATTTTTGGAGTTTCTAATGTGTTGGTTTTATTTTTATAACAATTTTGGTAATTTTTGCAATATTGTGAACATTTTAGTTTTTTTTGCGCTTGAAAACTTTTGTTGTTTGTTTTTATTTTAATTTTGAATTCGAACGGGATTGAATCATCGGTAGATTAACAACAGTAACAAAGGTGACGTGGCATCATTAACGTGGGATTACTGTAGCCTAATTATCCAAGGCCACAATTCTCCTCCACTACAAGAAATCTCGTCCGAGATTTAAGAGGGGATTAGGGGTAAGGTCTGGTTACGAAATTCTAACGAACCCTCTCGGTCTTGGTTGCTCTTCTCGAAGTGGTTGATTCATTACATTGATGTCTTCATTTTTCTGCTTCAGGTCATTGAGATGAAGTCGGCATCCTTTCTTCGGAAACTCCATCGTACTTACGAATAGGTAACGGGGTAGATCGAAAACGACAGAATGCTATAAGGGTAATGACCCGGGATTAACCCATGAATGAGCATATGAGTACCTCTCGAGTTGAACAAATAGAACACATTGAGAGTAAAGTTGGAAGGTCCAACAAGAAGTTTCAAGCAGCCAGGCAATCGTTCAATGCCTAGACATAAGGTGAAAGGGGTTCCAAGCAACGGAATAATTATTGTTTCCGATGCCAGAATTGATGATCTCATCGGAAGGTGGCTCATGAATTACATACGAGTCCACGCGAGAGGAATAACTTTGGGGACAGGGGGTGTACAGGAGAGTCAGGTTTCGATCCTGTGGAACTGTGGGTTATGGGCCCACCATGTGGGTTAAAAGTAGGAATGGTGGAGACGTCTTGCGTGATCATGCAAGAAAGGCATGTCAGAGGATAGCCTGTCGATTATGTTGGCAACAACGTCGATACCAGGGGCGAGGGACGAAGAGAACCATTTTCCTGCTCGTTGAACGAGGCGGGCCAATAGGCAAAGTTCTTGTCCATCGGTGGTTACCGAAATGTCATCAACAAAAGTAACAGGGTCTTACTGACCGAGTTGTACACCAAGGTGTTTGCACAAGCAGGGAATTATTACTGTTTATATCATATAGATCATAGAAAGGGTTTAAATAAACCAATGGAAAGGAAAGGTGATTTCCAGGTTTAATCAGAACAATGGGGAGGAAAATGTGTATACACACATATTTCAGGGGTATATCCTTCCCAAGGACAAGCGGGGCATGATATCCATGAGAGGATAGAAGTAGAGAACCATTGAGGTAAAGGGAGAGGAATTTCATGACGTTACCCATACAACGGTGTTTGGATAATTGATAAAGAGAATTTAGCATTGTGCTTCAAATGTTCTTGTTGATGAACGGAGTACCACAGACATGCTTCGAGATAGCATTGACATGGTCTTCAAGCAAAGGTTGGACTTTGGATACTCAAAAGATTCATCAGGAACAACTTATAGAATAAGTCTTACAATTTCCTCATAGAAGAATGGTTAACCTTGCTAAAATGGAAACTATAATAATAGGTCCTCCGGTCAAGTGTGCTAGGCATGGCATCACCTTACCGGGTCATATAAAGACCAATGTTATAACTCTTGAAAAATGTGTCAACCATCATAACTGACCGAGGTTCAGATCCGATTGGTGTCAGATACCTCGTATATTAGGATGCCCGAGAAGAAAAGGTGCGACAAATTGGCGAGAAGACATTATAAGATTCTCGAAATGAACTATGGAAGCGAGTTCGAAACAAGAGTTCATTAGTAAACCAAGGAGAGGATGAGGAGGTGGCTGATGGACTCAAAGAACAATTCCTCGAGAATTTCAAAGGATGGATTTCCACATTTATGTGAACAAGGAGATAACATTTGTTAGATCAAATGATATAATGGGATATGCTCGAGGAAAACATACATAATTAAACATTGGTTGAAAGGTGCACCCGAAATATGGGTTGGGTTGCACGGCCAATGTTAGAATGGTGATTCAATTATCGAAAGACTTAGAATGAACTATCGCCCATTCACTTCAAAGCAATAGGGTTGCTAGAAGTTTTGAATTCACACGTCATAGCTCAATTGTCGGTATTCCGGTTGAAAACAACACGGGGACCAAGGAATGAACGAAGATGGCGAGAAGTATTATGATATCAAGAATTCTTAAGAGGTGGTGAAATTCTCACCACATTCTTGACAAAAAGAGATGGTAATACTCCCGAGGTAAGGAAGAACAACTGCTGGGTAGCAGGAATCTCAAGGTTTACACAAAACACGAACAAGTTTGTGTTGAACGGAAGGCAATAAAGTGGTCGATGATAACAGGAATCATCGAGGGGCAAGGATGGTATTACCCATCATGAATTCAATTGAATTCCTGGAAGAGCTCTGGGTGCTGATGATGATCACGACACATTTGTCGAGAAGTTTCATGAAGATGTAATCGATCGACGATGACATCAAGTCAAAGGAGGGAACCACAATTACGACACAAACTCGAACTCAAGCTTGTTGTTTAAGGTGAAAGGGTATGACGAGGAAAATCGACGTAAGCTTAGCTATCGTCGCATTTTGGTGCTCCGAGAATAAGGACCAGGTAGGACAGTTAGAATCATCACGACAATGATATAGCCAAACAAAGCTAGGAATGGCGTGGTCGGGTACAAACTTCGTACTTATAGAAGCTTATCTTGAAGAGTTTTTTAACCTAGTGCGGACTTGGTTCAGTTATCGGTGTCTTTGAGTGTTTAATAACTTCGTAGCCCGTGAAAAATTGGAATCAGTGGGAAGGTAGCACTTGATGAAGAACTCATAAGAAGTTATGCAATTCCATGATAATCTCGAGATTCCAGGGGGGGTAATACTCGACGACAGATCAAAGTAGAGGTTGGACTAGGGTAATGCTCTCATGTAAGACAAGTACTCTAACTTGTCCGAGAAATGGAATCAAGAAGAAAATATGGTCGGAACCACGGTTGCAAAAGACCAATTCCCATATATAAGATGAACCAATACCGAATAGGGTTTAAGAGAAGCATCCATGATAAGATCAAAGATCGTGTCCATGGGCATGAACGCAAGGTTCAAGGTCGACTCCCACTTCTCCAATACACAACTTCTCATTTACTGCTCTCAGTTAAGAATGTTTAGAGTTTGAAAGTTTAACTGGCGGAATACCAGGAGGTTATGACCCATGAATACTTTTGGGTTCACAAAAATTAAGGAAGGTATACGTTCGACCCATTGGGGCATCTTAGAAACATATACCACAATCTTTAGGAGTAATTAACTCAAACTCGAAGGGAGATCATGGTTGAGAAAGCAAAGGATACAATTTACCAAAGGCATTAGGTATCCGAGGAAAGGCTCACAAGGTTATTGAATATGAAGGGCGTTGTCGGATAAAATCCAACAAAGGATCCGTGGTCCATAAGGGATCCGATGTGAGTATCGGTACTCAATAAGAGGAAGAAATAATGCAAATGCAACAGGTTATGGAATCATCTGAATAATTCAAGCTTAAATGCAAAGGAATTATGATTCCAAATCGAAGGATCGAAGCGGTATGCTCGATCAAGGGTGGATATATTCAATAGACCTAAGGGTACAATTGACGACCAATAGTTTGAGTCGAGAACCAGCTCATGTTCCAAAATGATGTCTGAGCCGGAAAGATAATTTAGAAGGGTTGATAGATGATTGTGTGCATTCGCACACATGTTGAATCAATAGGATCAAATGACGGTGTCAAAAGATACTAGTGAATATAGCCAGATATATGTGAAGCATCCATAATGCAAGTAGACAAGTATTTGTAGAGCAATAAAGCTGCTAAGGATTTCCGGAGGATTGAATAGTATTTCAAAGACTTTTGTGAAACACCTGAACAACTGGGGATGAGCGGATACTGTAAAGTGAGAAATTATTCTTAGGGGTATTCAGTGGCAAAGAACTGCAAGGCAAGAGGCACAAAATATTCTCGGGGTATCTTGTAATAACAAGATCGATCGGGAATAAAAGTAAGCATGACAGGTGTAAGTATTTATCCATAGGGATATTTCGTGGAAGGGAATTGCAAAAGCAATGGGCACAAGGTCTCGAGAGAAAATCGAGAGTATCTTCAAATCTTCCGATGCGATCGACCATCATCCTGGATCAAGGGCCTCTCCGGGAGAAAGTATTTTTGAGAACCTAAAGTTAGATTTTAGTAAAATCGTTTAACCCGAATAGTAGAGAGATCAGAGTCCCAGAGTATAGATGAGGAATAAAAGATCCTAATACCACCCAATGGCGACGTGGGCTCATGGGCCGCACAGCCATGTTAGTAAAACGGTTTTCATCGACTAGACTCAACTTCGGCCAAGGAGTATGGAAGGGGGATTCCTACAGGCAGTCGGCTCTGATACCAACTTGTGACGCGCCCGATTCAATCGTACACTAATTATGCACGCAAATGTGTACGATCAAGATCAGGGACTCACGGGAAGATATCACAACACAACTCTAAAACATAAATAAGTCATACAAGCATCATAATACAAGCCAAGGGCCTCGAGGGCTCGAATACAAGTGCTCGATCATAGATGAGTCAGCGGAAGCAACCATATCTGAGTACAGACATAAGTTAAACAAGTATGCCTTAAGAAGGCTAGCACAAACTGGGATACAGATCGAAAGAGGCGAGGGCCTCCTGCAGGATCCTCCTAACTACTCCTGGTCATCGCCACGGGCTGCACGTAGTAGTAGGCAACTCCGATTAGTAGACGCCATCGACGGTGGCGTCTGGCTCCTAGGCTCCATCGTCTGGTCGCAGCAACCGGGTAAAGAAAGGGGAAAAAGGGGGGGACAAGGCAACCGTGAGTACTCATCCAAAGTACTCGCAAGCAAGGAGCTACACTACATATGCATGGATATATGTGTAAAGGGCCATATCAGTGGATTGAACTGCAGAATGCCAGAATAAGAGGGGGATAGCTAATCCTGTCGAAGACTATGCTTCTTGCAGCCTCCCTCTTGCAACATGTAGAAGAGAGTAGACTGAAGTCCTCCAAGTAGCATCACATAGCAATAATCCTACCCGGCGATCCCCTCCTCGTAACCCTGAGAGAGAGCGACCACCGGGTTGTATCTGACACTTGGAAGGGTGTGTTTTATTAAGTATCCGGTTCTAGTTGTCATAAGGTCAAGGTACAACTCCAAGTCGTCCTGTTACCGAAGATCACGGCTCTTCGAATAGATTAACTTCCCTGCAGGGGTGCACCACATAACCCAACACGCTTGATCCCATTTGGCGGACACACTTTTCTCGGGTCATGCCCGGCCGCGGAAGATCAACACGCCGCAGCCCGACCTAGGCCAACAGAGCGGTCAAGACGCCGGTCTAAACCTAAGCGCCAGGGTGCAGGCCCATCGCCTCTTAGCACACTGCATGTTGCTAACGCGGCCGAAGCGCACCTAGCCTAGCAGGCGTTCCAAATTAATCCGGCGCGCTCGATGATGTCACGAAGGCTTCGGCTGATACCATGACGTCGAGTGCCCATAATTGTTCCCGCGTAGTTGGTTAGTGTGTATAGACCAAATGGCCAGACTCAGATCAAATACCAAGATCTCGTTAAGCGTGTTAAGTATCCGCGAGCGCCGACCCGGGCCAGGCCCACCTCTCTCCTAGGTGGTCTCAACCTGCCCTGTCGGTCTGCCACAAAGTAATGTACCGAGGGCTGCCGAGAACCCAGCCCACCTCTACCGGGATGGAGCCACCGTCCTTTCACCCCCATCTCCTAACAACAAGATCACATGTAATGTAACAGTGTAAAGTATATAGAATATGCCCGTGATCACCTCCCGAAGTGATCACAACCCAGTAGTATAGCATGGCGGACGGACAAGAGTGTAGGGTCACTGATGGAACACTAGCATCCTATACTAAGAAGTAGGATAGCAGGTAAAGGTAACAACAGTAGTAGCAAGGACAAAGCTATGCAGCGGTATAGGATTAATCGAAAGCAAGAATATGCTACACTACTCTAATGCAAGCAAGATAGAGAAGAGTAGGCGATATCTGGTGATCAAAGGGGGCTTGCCTGGTTGCTCACAAGGAGGGATCACAACACCGTAGTCGAACTAGGGGTCGCCGCCTCGGGGTCTACCGAAAGAAGTAACGGAGGGGGAACACAATAAATAACAGAGCAATCAAAGCATCACAAAGCGAAACGTGGCAATACGCGGTCTAGAGTGACCTAATGCGGTACTAGGTGGTACCGGTGAAAGGGGGGAAACATCCGGGAAAGTATCCCCGGTGTTTCGCGTTTTCGGACAAATGAACCGGAGGGGGAAAGTTCTGTGTTTGCTATGCTAGGGATGTGTGGCGGACGAACGGGTTGCGTATCCGGATTCGTCTCGTTGTTCTGAGCAACTTTCATGTACAAAGTTTTTCCATCCGAGCTACGGTTTATTTTATATTAATTTTAAAAGATTTAAATCATTTTTAGGATTTATTTAATTAATTTAAGCAACATTATCCAGAACAGTGCACGCTAACGTCAGCATGACGTCATCAGTCAACAGAGACGTTGACTGGTCAACTGACGTATGGGTCCCATTCATCATTGACTGTTTAGTCTAATTAGTTTTTAATTAAATTAACTAGTTAATTAGATTAATTAAGCAGGATTAATTGACTTAATTAATTAATTAATCATCACAATTATTATTTATTTATATATTTTTATATTTTTTTAAATTCTTAATTCTTTTTTTATTTAATTCATTTTGGTCGTGGGGCCCCTTAGTCAGTGGCTCATCCGAGCCACCGAGGCTAACGGTGGCCAACAGGCGGGTGGAACCGCCTGAACGAGGCGACGCCTGTGGCGGGCGCGGCTTGCGCCGGTGGCCGTGGCCGAAGGCTGGGGGTTTCGCCGATCCGCCCGGCAGGAGGAGCCAACGAGGAGGCGCGCTAGGGAGGATGCGGTGGGGCACAGTGATGCGGGTGCGATCCGACGAGCGAGCACGCAGACGCGGACAGGCCATGGTGGCCGGAAGCGGGCACGGTGACGCGCCGTGAGTAGAGAGAGGGAGGAGGCCGGTGGGGTTCCTCACCCGCATTGCAGGGAAGGCCCGATGCAGGGCGAACGCGACGGCGGGAAGCGGTGGAGTCGAGGAGGCGTTCCGGCGGGGTCCGACGACGGCGCCTGGCGATGCGGGGCTGGCGTCGAGCATGTCGGGCGGCGGGGAGGAGATGAGGAGGCGGCCGGCGAAGCGGCGTTCCAGGCGGCGTGGCGACGGACGAGGGCGAGATGAAGGCGACGGGTGGCGGCGTCGGGCGGGGGTCCGTCGAGGAGAAGGCGAGGGGTTGGCGGTGCTCGGCGCCGCTGGGTGGCGAGGACGAGGCGACGGGGTCCGAGCGCCGTGGGGAGGTTCGTCCCCCCGATCCCGATCTGGATCGGGGAAGGGAAGAGGGGCGTGGGGTCGTGGGGAGGGGGAGAGAGGAGTGGGGCGAGTGGGAGTAGTGGGGGTGGCGCTAGGTCACGGGAGGGGAGGAGGCCTAGTAGGCCAGGGGTGCGGGAGTGGGTCGGCTGGGCCGACGGGCTCCTTCGGCCAACTGGGCCAAGGCCCAGTCGAGGGGGGGGGGTTGTCTTTGATTTTCTCTTTCCTTTTCTATAGTTTTTATTTTACTTTTACTCTGGTTTGTTAATTGCTTAACCACCAAAGGACTTTTGTAAATCATGTAGCTTGTCACATGAATATCATTGCATTATATAGCAATGTCACAAAAAGCTGAAGGTCTTTCGAAAAGGTTTAATTATTTTTAGAGAGCGAAAAGGCCAAGTGATGTGCTGTTGGTCCACTGTTTTAATTCCTAGGGGAATTTTTGGAGTTTCTAAAGTGTTGGTTTTGTTTTTATAACAATTTTGGTAATTTTTGCAATATTGTGAATATTTTAGTTTTTTTTGCGCTTGAAAACTTTTGTTGTTTGTTTTTATTTTAATTTTGAATTCGAACGGGATTGAATCATCGGCAGATTAACAACAGTAACAAAGGTGACGTGACATCATTAACGTGGGATTACTGTAGCCTAATTATCCGGGCGTCACAACCTCTGACGGAAGAGATGACCACCACCGCTAGCTGCAGAATAGATCTAACTGTAGGTGCCGCCGACGCGACCATCAGGCCCTCCACGCCGCCATCGCCGATCCAAAGGCCGATGGTGTGCTGTCGCCCCCGCCCGAATAGGGCAGGCCGCCGCGACTGCAGCCCACGCTGCCTCCGACGCCGCCGTGCCACAGCCATCTCCATCGCCAACACTACCACCACAGCCACCATTAGGATGCCGGCCGGACGCCACACCGCCGTAGTCCAGATCTAGGCCGTCATGAACCAGATCGGCGCCGCTGCAATCTAGATCGGTGTCACACCCTCGAGCCAGGGCGCCCCACGTCACCCTGTGACCTGCGAGAGGGAGGAGTGCCTCCGCCTCCGCTGTCGCGCGCACATGCTATGCCCGGTGCTGACCACCGGCAGCGACGGAGGGAAGGGAGAGGAAGGAGCGGTGACCCGGCCGCTAGGACGGAGGGGAGGGGGCGAGAGCTAGATCTGAGAGGAAGAAACCCATTATTATACTTGCTCTTAAAACCAACTGAATGCTCGGTCTCTAATTTGTCTCCCTGCCTAAGGTTAACAGTACTCCATCAGTTTCCCGAAGATCACAGTAGGTCGTGACACTCACACTTCCATCGATCTCCCGTAGGTCGTTTCACTCAAACTTCCATCAGTTTCCCGAAGATCATAGTAGGTCGCCACATTCACTCTTCCATCAGTTTCCCGAAAATCATAGTAGGTCGCTACACTCACTCTCGTGTCGGATTTTGGTTGGCTAGGATTGTCCATCCTTAACCTAGTCTTCGTTACTGCTTGCTTTCCATGCACTGATATGCAGCCCTCTCTCCCGGTACATGAACGTGGTGCAGCTGCCTCATAAATCAGCCGCTATTGTTAGGCTCGAGAACTGTCGCAGAGAATAAATTCCATTTATGGACATCACTTTCTCGATGGTCCGATCTCGGGAGTAGCACTATAGAATCATTAAACAAGTGTTACTGGTCCTAAGGCTGGTCACAATAGAGAGGAACTTAAGAGGAACATTCCACACTTTAATACAATTTTGCTTATGTGACACATATTTAGTGAAGAGAGAGGTGCTTCTGGTAACTAGTTAAAAGGGTGTTTGGATCAGTAGAGACTAGAGACTAGAGACTAGTAGTAGTCACCTTTAGTCAGTAAACCTCCAAACACCCCTGACTAGTGGGTGACTAAAACTAGTTTAGTCCCTAGTCACCCCACCCCCAAACTTTTACTGACTAGAGACTAGTAGTAGTCACCTTTAGTCAGTAAACCTCCAAACACCCCTGACTTTTACTGACTAAAGTCCCCCCTCTCTCCTCTAATTGGTGTTGCACAAGGGACATTTAATACTGAGACATTTAGTGCTGACTACTAGTAGTCATCTTCCAAACAGGGCCTGACTAAAAACTTCTAGTCTGACTACTACTAGTCACATGACTAGAGAGTATCCAAACACCCTCTAAGTTACCGGAACATCACACACTCCAAGAAACAATGAGTCTATAACCTAATAAATATATCGTTGCATGACACTACATAGATGTTCCTATCCATTAGGCTGGTCATAGTGGGGAGTAACTTAGACTAGTAACATGTATATGTTACTAGGATATGTTACTACCTCTATAGTGGGTAGTAACATATATGTAGTGTCATGCATCACTTCATTTATTACTTCATAGACTCATTTAGCATTGGAAACCGCTAGGTGATGGTAACATATTATGTTACTCTATTTGTCTCTCTCCTCATTAACTACTTGACACATCATCACTTTTGCTTATGTGGCATCTATGTTACTACTTATGTTACTCCCATTATGACCAGCCTTATGGAGGTAGTAACATAGTCTAGGGAAATGTGTAAGTTACTAGCTTATGTTCTTGCCCATTGTGACCAACCTAAGCGTGCGGCCGAGGGCCTGGATACCGACGGAGATGTGCCGCTATCACATGCTATAAATAATCAGCATTGCTAAATCACAGTAGACTGTGACTTAATCAATAGATACTACTTTCTGTTTTAAAATAGATGATTCAACTTTATATTAACTTTATTTATTTAAAAATGGAGGGGTATAGTTATAAGATCATAAGTGGAGATTCATATATTTTCTTTTTTGTTCTTTTTTTAATATGTTGTGTCACTTGTTAAGTCTCAATTGACTGAGGTCTAACCATACCCATAAATAATACTCCCTCCGTTTTAAAATGTAAGACGTTTTTTGACATTATCATAGTATCAAAAAACATCTTATATTTTGGGATGGAGGGAGTACTTTCTTAGTCCTAAAATATAAGATCATTTTTGACAGAGGAATAGTGTTTTGTTGACAAAAAAAAGAGGAGTCCCACGCTATGCACAAGGTGCGTCGTATCACTTTGTTGTGCCGTGAAATTTCCGCTGTTTGGCGTCGCAGTGGATTGCCGCTCCAGTTTGATGCAGCGTCTATTTTTCTCCTTCTCAGTTATACAACTGATGGTGAAACCATTTGAACCAGCGGCACCGAGTGAACGCCCTATCGTTTTTCCAGTATAAGGAATATATTACGCCATCATCAAGTAGCATTGCGGATGCACCCAACTAAAGTAAATCAAAAAAGGCCAACATACAATTCCAACAAACAACACTAACGCGCATCAACGATGGCAACCACAGGTAATATAATAGATGCTCCAACAACGACGACATCAGGAAGGAAACGACATACAAACGCTGTTGTGGCTTGACCCGACGACTAAGGCCAGATCATGAGTTTTCATCTCCGAGATCAGTTTGGATAAACTTTATGCAATGTCTTCAACAGAGAAACGTCAAGTGAATGACACTATTATCAGGTCTAACGAACGAAGGTCGTATTTAGAGTTTTAACTCCTTAACATCAATCTCCTGCACACAAAGAACACAACCTAGCGACATCACCATGTACTATCACCACCTGTCGATCAATCATCACAAAGCCGCGCATAGGCATAGTAATGATGAGGGCCTAGCCACATAATTAGGACCATGTCCACGCAATACATTGTAATAGCCCAAGATTAGCACTTTCCTCAGAAATTGATTGTGCATCATGATCATCGCATAAGATTTTCATGAACATCATTTCATTTAATTTGGAAATGAATATTTAATCAACCCTCAAAAAGTTACTAAAGGGAAAATGCTAAAATTAATGTAAAATGTCCAAATTACATTTTCAAACCCTAGATAATCTAGGTAGAGCCACTTATTAAATTGTGGACCCCCCCCCCCCCCAATTTTACCGTTTAAAAGAATTCAAATTTGATTTGATTTAAACCCTAAGCCCTAAGATATTTTACTATTTTACTATTTATTAGTAATTTACTAGGTTATTTCCTTTTTTATGTTCTACCTCTAGTCTTCACTTGAAACTTTGCCATAGACTTCTATAATACTAGAGGATACCAGGCGCGTTGTAGCGGATATTGGTTGATGTAAATTTGGGCTGGCAACCAAAACATAAAATCCATATGACTTATTAAATTTGGTTATGTATAGTTGTAACTATATATATTGAATATAAGTAGAATAACTGAATGAAAAACATTTTCCCTTACATGGTTGAATGTTGTGGTGGGCCTTTTTCCATGCACGATTGCATATAGAGGTGGGCCTTATCCGCACGTTGCTGCGGGACTCGATTGCAATATATTTTAATGACATTTGTGTGAAATATACATATTTAGATTAATAACACATGATTTAAAAAAACATAGGACTTATTATATTTTTATTATGTATAGTTGTAAAATATTTATTGAATATAAAGTAGAATAATGGAATGGAAAATATTTACCATGCATGGTTACATGTGGTGGATGGGTCTTTTTCCATGCATGGTTGCATATTGAGGTGGACTTTACCCCATTCATAATTTAATGCTGATGTAGCATGCTTGCACTTTACCCCATTCATAATTTTATGGTCATGTAGCATGCTCATGTTGAGATAAATAAGTTAGTGGGGATCACTCTCTTAGGTATATAGAATTTAGGAGCTATTGATGTAGACCAAACCTCGATGGCGAGATCCGATCTGTTGTTGCGGCCTGATCTTTCACGACACTCCACCACCAACAGTAACAATCTCTCGCCCGCGCACGTGATGTGCACGAATAGGGTTGAACCTTGCGGTTCAGCACGAGAAAACCAATCTCGAAGATGGTACTCACGGGCGAAAACAATTTCTACAAAGAAATCGCAACACAGAGATTTTTTAAAGATCCCTCTAAAACTTGATACGGGTGTCTACCCTTGAAAACACATCGTGTCTATTTTATAAAAATAACCTGAAATTTACAAAAGACTCGATTGACTTTATATAATGGGCGCTTATAGGCGCCGGCGCACCGGCCGAAACTTTCGGCCGGTCCAGCCCAGGCCATCGGATGTGAGCCAGGCGGTCGTTGGATCCAGGCAAAAAAAAACAGATCGCTGACTTCTTCTTCTCGCAGCGGCTCGATCCGCATCTCCCGCCGGGAGCACGACACCGCGCCTGTCCCCTCCGGTGGTCGCCCCCATCGCTCCCCACCTCGCCGGACATCCTCGTCGCCCACGGACCCCGCCCTCGCCCGGCCGTCCTCGCTAACGGTCCCCACCCTCCCGGCCTCGTTCTCGCCGACCAATGCACCAGCTCCACCGACGGTTGCAGCTCTTGACGATGAAGGTTGTAGCTCCGCCGCCCTCGCCATTGATGCTCGCTGCAGGAAAAATACGTCGACGGCAGCCGTGAGTCAATCAACACCATTTGAATGGATGTAGCAAAAGAATTCACCGGTAGTAGCAAAATCAAACTACGGGTGCAGCAAAAACGCCGTCGCCACCTTCGCGAGGTCGCAGCTCCGCCTTACATGGATGTAGCAAAAACCTCCAACGGTAGTAGCAAAATCCTGCTACGGTTGGAGCAAAAAAATCATTGTGGTCCTCGCGAGGTCGCAGCTCTGCCTGATGGATGTAGCAAAAAGCTTTGCCGGTAGTAGCAAAATCCAACAACGGTTGCAGCTTTCCCTTGTTGTGCAGTGCCATTGAAGCTTTCTATGTCTATGGTTGAAGCTTTTTTCAACGGTTGTTGAAGCTTTTCTAGGTGACGGTTGCAACACTTGTATACGCGGGAGGATCCGGGCATGGCTGCAGGCAGCCATGGCGGTCGGCGAGGGAGCGCTTGGCCGCCGGCGATGGAGCTTGTGGTGGCCCAAACACAGCCCCGGAGGAGGGGGGAGGGGATGCGCGTGCGTGAATACTGTAGGTAGGGGGTGGACGTGTCGTGCGCGTGGGGGAATCACCGGCCGTGCAGTGGACGGCGGCCTCGCCGGGGAGATTGGGCTGCCGCAGGTAGTGGGTCGATGTGGGGGGTAGACGGCGGCCTTGCCGGTGAGATTAGGCTGCAGTGGGGTAGGGACGCGATGCGGGGGTGGACGACGGCCTCGCCTGCGAGATTGGGCTGCAGCAGATGGGGTGCGGATGCAGGTCTCATCGACACATGAGCACGAGGTAGCGGGCGACCGGCCGAAGCCCCTTATATAATAGTCACATATCCTAACTAGCTTGGAAAGCAAGCACATGGTACGTAATTAAAAAGAAGATAACACCTAGGATTAAGCTAAACCGACTTGATCTAGTATTTAGGAAAACAAAAACAATTAGTAGTATTTTCTGTTGTGCACGCATCGCTGGCTTCAGTTTTGGTGCTGGTGGGCCCCATCCAATTTCCTTCAAGCATAGTAGACTCCAAATATCCCACGTCCTTGTACTTGTCTGATATTCCTTACGTGGCCTTAATAAAAATAGAAACTTAATCTGCACCTTCTGCTCTTTAAACCAAAACAGACTCCGCATATCAAGTTGCCTCTGGTAATAAACAGTCGTGGCAAGGAAACGCCTTAGACCAGCCTCCTTGACGCCTCCTCCTAAACATGGTTTACCATAAGGATTAAAATATTCTTTTGTTTGGTTTCCTGTTGATGCGTGCACGTCCAAACCAGAAGAAGCTAATATCTCAAACTGAACAAGTTTCTCTTCTTTGCCTATGCACATCGTGTGCAACACATCAGCATGCATGCACGTTGTATTTTCTAGTGGCTTCTCATCGTTGTAGCTTAGCTGCTCTGACGTATATACAATGTATTTTTGCACATCATTGGCTTTAGGCGAAACAACAATGACCTCGGTATTTAAATTATAGGCGGTCGTATCATCCACGTGCATCTCCCACTCCAAATAATCATCCGGGTTGTCTTTGCCGTTAAACGACGGTATGGAAATTTTTATTCTTCCAATACCATCATCTTCGTAGGTGCGTCGCGGATGTTCATGTCCTCCCCCATGGTGTGTCCACCTCCATGATGGTTATAAGCACGTCGCACAGGCTCATAATAGCTACCAGCCCCCTCAGACTGATGGTCTTGATGCTCACCATTGTCGCGAACTTGTTCGCCTATCCGCTGTCCAGATAATTGCCGATGACGACGCGGTGCAGCAAACCCATCACTAGGTGGTGAACGTGGTCCTCGGTTTCAAGTGAATTTGTTCAACAGTATTTTTATCCATAGACAGACTGACGGCTGTAGAAAAATCAGCAGATTTGTGCTTCTTCTTTTTTACTTCTTTCTGCTTTTTTATCTTCTCAAGATGTTCTTTCCTCCAAGCAATAAAAAGATCCTCACCCATTGGCACGAGGCTGCACCTCTTACCCCTCTTGACTATATATCTATGTGCTTTGCAATCATATGCAATATCATGCTCTTTGTACCATGGCTCGCCCAATAACAAGTGACATGAAATCATTGGTGCCGGAATCACGTCGCACAAAACCTTGCAAAAATAATTTCCCAACAAAAATTGTGCCTTGGTTTGGTGTGTCACACTTAGCTCTTCATGACCCCAACGAAACAAGTACGGTTGTGCTCGTGGTGTCATTGGTAGATCTAGCTTCTCCACCATCTCCATGCTTGCAGCATTGATCAAACTCATGTGGTCAATTGTCATGGCACATGATCTCTCATGTACGACAACACGAGTATGAAAGAGCCCATCCCATCGACTTTCCTCCTCCAATTGAAATCCATAGCTTAGCTTCCATGATAATCCAGTCATCTCATGCACAGTGTCATGAACAACCTTGCTCTGATACCACTTGATGAGACTCGAAAAGACGGCGAGTTGTTTGAAGGCCTAATCTTTCACGGTACACACAAAAACAATGAAGAACAAGACGAACAATTCTCGTAATAGTCGGCATAGACGAAGAAGTAGCAGATCGGTTCTTCGGATCAAGCGATGCAAGAAAACAAAAGAATAATACTTACGAACGGAATCGAACAGATCGAACCGCGCGTGTAGCAGCAACTAAATCTCTCAGAGATTAGCAAATAAACGCAGGTATTTGGCGTACCCAAACATGGTACTTTTCTGGTATTTTTCTTATCTCTACTAGCAAAAAGGCATGTGTGTTGCAACGGGAGAAAAAAGTTCACATCCTAAAATAAAAATGACTCAAGTGCCCCATCCATATAGGTCCATCCGTCTTGGCATAAACTAATATAATAATTATTATTTAATTTTTGATCGGCGTCAATCATTCCCAACATCAAAAAGATTTGTGTTTTCAACCATGCTGTCTTTGCAAAAACAATTAATGCGTTCATGGATTTCCTAGTTCTGGAAGGAAAGGGGTTGAAGGAGTAGTGGAGTAATGTCTTGATGGTCTGTTCATGGTGTGAGAGAGCTTTGGAAACTGTAATAACTTGAGGCACATTGATCTAAACTCTTACGAACCAATCTCACAAAGTGACACGAAATATTTACATAGGAGCGACATTTCAATGACTATGTCGAGGCGATGATAGAATTTGCTACCTCTAGTTCACGTCCGTAGATGGCATGGATCGCGGTGCACGGGAAAAACAATAACGGGAGGACCTGGGACATAGTCTAGGAGGTTGACGACATTTGGATGAGTATATTGGTGTGAGTAATTAAAAATTCATAAATTGAATGCGACGTAGGCTTGAGACGATTGACATAGAATGAAAGGTAAAATTAATCATTCACGAAGCGCGAGTCAAGCTCTTGTTTATCTGAATGGATTTTTATTGTTGAATTGAATGCGACGTAGGCTAGAGACGATTGTCACACCCTGATTTTCATAGAACAACACTTAAGATGATAAATCATGATAAAATGTGGTTTGATAAAAACTTTTGCATTATTTGACTTTTTATTTGAGTTGGTTTTCTCTCTGTGTTTTTCAAGTGCTTTTCAAAGTCAACTACTCCACCTTCTATACTTCATCTCCTTGGCCCAAAATTCTGCCCAATGATCATGCCATGTGTATAGAGCAATATAGTATTTTCTCACAAAAATAATTTGGCCAAAAATTATTTTCTAAATTTAGTTTTCCAAAAAACCCTGGATTGAGGTTTGCACTGCAAGTACTTGATTTGGGGTGTGAAAAATCTTTAAAAAGGTATATTTGAATCCTATTAGATGTAGGACTCCCATAAACCACAAAAATATAATTTTAGAAGTAATTTTCCTATTTTATTTAAAAGCTCTTTCTTAAGGCCGAAAATGGTCTTTGATAGGAGAAAATTATTTTATTGTTTTAAAAATATTTGACAAAAACCTAGGGAAACTCAGGGGACATATATTGTCCATATATAAGAGTTTCACCACATGGTCATGTTCCAAATATTGGTCAAATCCCTCAAAAACCCTTTCTGGATATTTCAAGCTTTTGAAATATTTACAAAGGAAATATTCTCCAAAATTCCAAGAAAATTCTAGCATGTCACATATGACATGTTTGATGATCTTGACAAGTATCATGTCATGGAGAATGGTATAACCCCATGAAATCCCCTCAAAACCCTTTCTGTCCATTTTGAAGTTTGAGCAACTTTACATTGCCAAACATGTCCAAATGCTCTAAAATCTTGTGAACATGCTCAAATGGTCTAATAATGCATCTAGACCAAATGGCACAAGTTGGATAAAATGTTATATTGATCAAAGTGCCCCGAAACCCTCTTTGACCAGAACCAAATTTGAACAACTTTGTACTACCAACTTTCTCTCCTTGACCCCAACTTTTGTGAGCATGTGAACATGACCAAATGAGTCCACTACACCAAATGGTGCATCAAGGAGAAGTTATTTGCTCAACTAGATCTACACAAGTTCATTTCTGCTAATTCCTAGGGTTTACAAAAGTTACATTTTGAACTTTGCCCAAATAAGCTCAAAATGGGTGTAAGGCCCTATTTATATGTGAAACTCCACCCTGTGGAGTCTCATGCCAAATGGAGTTCATTTGCTTAACCAAGCAAGCATCAAACACCTTCTGCCACTTTACAAAAATTCCATTTTGACCACTTCCACTAATCTCCATGACCCTATGTTTTTACCACAGCTGCTCCTAGTCCTCCTCTACCTCCGGTAATAATGGTTGCATCTCAGCTCAATGATTGAGGGGTGAAACCACCTCATTTACCCCTCTGGACAACCCCTTTCCCTCTCTTCCTCACATCCCTCCTCCCTCCAGTGGCCACCCAAGGCATCCAAGGCTTTCCCCCACATTCTTTACTCCTCCCTAGAGCTACCAGACATGCTTGGTCGTGCCCACTTTGCCAAAAAAATGGCATGCCGGCTGTCGGTGTCAAAACCGGCGGATCTCGGGTAGGGGGTCCCGAACTGTGCGTCTAGGCGGATGGTAACAGGAGACAAGGGACACGATGTTTTTACCCAGGTTCGGGCCCTCTCGATGGAGGTAAAACCCTACTCCCGCTTGATTAATATTGATGATATGGTTAGTACAAGAGTAGATCTACCACGAGATCGTAGAGGCTAAACCCTAGAAGCTAGCCTATGGTATGATTGTTGTTCGTCCCACGGACTAAAACCCTCCGGTTTATATAGACACCGGATAGGGTTAGGGTTACACATAGTCGGTTACAATGGTAGGAGAACTACATATCCAGATCGCCAAGCTTGCCTTCCACGCCAAGGAAAGTCCCATCCGGACACGGACGAAGTCTTCAATCTTGTATCTTCATAGTCCAGAGTCCGCCAACGGTGATAGTTCGCTATCCGGACACCCCTAATCCAGGAATCCCTCAAGAGCCCCTAAACCGGGCTTCAATGACGACGAGTCCGGGCGCATATTGTCTTCGGCATTGCAAGGCGGGTTCCTCTTCCGAATACTTCATAGAAGATTTTGAACACAAGGATAGTGTCCGGCTCTGCAAAACAAGTTCCACATACCACCGTAGAGAGAATAACTTTTGCACAGATCTGCTGACGTATTCCGCGGCGTGACACCACACCACGGCCAGGACTTTATACGAATCGTTTTTACTGTTCCACCTCAGCGCATTTAGCGAGGCGGTTTCCTTGGCACGTCTTATCAAAGCGGAGATCGTGCCCCCTTATTCCGGGATTCTCATCAATACGGACGTGGGTAACCCAACCGCACCATTGATTACGGCGCTTGGGGGATAAGCGAGTTTTACCAGTCAAGCGGGGATGCATAGCTTCGTCCGTCCATATAAGGGGATAAGGATCCACCTTTTCACCTACGCCTTCTTCCTCCTTTGCTCATCCATTTCCGCGCACTCGAGCTCCAACGCCCAAGTCCGCACATCCCTCCTCAACCTCCTCCAGCCATGTCCGGAGCGGGAGGCAAGTGGATGGTCTCCTCCGTCACGGAGGGACAAGTCAAAAAGCTGCGGAAGGCCGGATACTTGTCCAGCGACATCACAGACCGGCTCCCCGACGCTGGGCAGCTCATTCCACCCCCAGCCCCATGAGAGGGTGGTGTTCCTCACCCACTTCCTCCGCTGGACTAGGTTTTCCACTTCACCCATTTGTCTGGGGCTCATGTTCTACTACGGCCTGGACTTCCACGATCTGGCCCCGAACTTCATCCTCAACATCTCGGCGTTCATCGTCAGGTGCGAGGCCTTCCTTCGCATCCAGCCCCACTTCGCTTATGGTCAAGACCTTCAATGTCAAGCCAAGGTAGTGGGCGGCCGCTAAGCGGAGTCTTGGAGGCGCCATGGTTGGCAAGATGGCCAAGGTCCTATGGCTCGAGGGCTCCTTTGTGGAGACCATAAAGGGGTGGCAATCGGGTGGCTCTACATCACCGAGCCGCGACTCTCAATGGGAGGCGGCCCCAATTCTGATCCGCTCCCCACACGGCTCACGTCATGGAAAGAGACGGGCCCGACGTGGGGTGATTCGAAGAGCTGTCCGGACTCCAAACCTGCGTCTGGAACCACGTGGACAAGAATCTCAAGCTTGTCAATGTAATCCAGGTGATGCTCATCCGCCGGATTCTCCCATGCCAAAGAACGGGCCTTCAAATTGTGGGAGTTCGATCCGCACAAAGACCAAACTCTGAAAAGGCTCTTCGACACTACGTGCGAAGATGCCCGGAAGGTGTTGTTCAAGGGCGCCGAGGCTCCCACATCCGCCATCAAGATCGCGGATTCAGCTCGCAGCCAAGCCGCCGAGGTAAGTTATTTTACCCTCTATGGGACTCTTTTTCATAGTTTGACTCTATGCGGGATCTAAAACTCCCTAACCTTTGACAGATCGGTGAAGACGTCCGGACAGATTAACCGTCTGCCCTTGCTGAAAAACCAAATGGACGCCTCGATTGACGGTTAGCCGGCTCCGGCACCTCATGTGGTGCCGGAGAAGAAGGCCAATAAGGAGGCCACGGGGACTCGAAGGAGCGCCCGACGCCAGGAGTTGTCGGACTCATCGTCCGACGACTCTGAGGCGGAATCCTCCCCTGAGGAAGAGGAGGAGGAAAAATAAGCTTCTCCCCCAGTGGGGGGAGAGAAGAAAAGGAAGGCTGCCCCGACTGGGGAGGCCGGAGGGTCCAAGAAAGGAAGGACCCTTCCTCCGGACTTCTCCACCAACGCCGACAACGACGAGGAGGAGTGGCCAACAAGGGCCAAGCCTGGCGAGATCGTAAGTGTCCAGGACTCTTGAATAGCTCATGACTTTTATTTGTTGCATAATGTCTTCTAACGCCGAATATAACCATGTAGCCCGCCCAGGACGAGCTCGCCCGGCCGTCGAGCGGCTCCTGGATTCGCTTCGGATGTGAATAGCACTTCACTTCCGACCGCCTCCTCTCCTCGTGAAGGCATTTACACCGCTGGTGGAGTCCCAAAGGGGCCAGCCAGAGGAGGCGGTCTGGAGGCGCCGCAAGGCGACCTCCTGCCCGGGCGCAAGGGCGAAACCCTAGAGGCTCTAAGTCCGCCTGTGCGGACTCCGTCTCGAACCTTCAGTGGTTCCGAAGTCCGGCAAGCGGCCCCTTCGTAAGAAGGGTAAGACTGCGACGCCGGTGACCTCCGTCCATCCGGAGGCACCGGATAGCTTGCTGGAGGCGCTTAATGGCGCCTCCATCAACGAGGAGCGCCGCACTGTTATGAGTGTGGCGATCCAGAAAGTTCAGTCCGCCAAGAGCGGGCTGACTGAAGCCTGTACCAGCCTTCTAACAGGCTTTGAGGTAAGCCGGACTAAGGATCTAAAAAGATATACGCAGGAGTCTAACATAAGTATGTCAATATGGGAATGCAGGCTGCGCTGCTGACCTCTGTCAGACCGATCATGGAGGTCAATGCATTGAAGCAGAGCCTCCAATGATCCGAGAACGAGCTCGGCCTTGCCAAGAAGCAGCTCGAGGACAAGGAAGGTAAGTAATACCTTATTAAAGTAATTCCTTATAGAAAGGATTTGGTTGCAAAAATGACAGGACTAACGTGGGTATTGTAGGGGCCACTAACGAGGTGGCGACCCTGAAGGAAGCGGTGTCCACGGCCAAAAGCAAAGCGGCCGCGGAACGCGCCGAGCGAGAGAAGCAGGAGGCGCGGGTGGCGGAGGTGCGACAAGAGCTCCAGGGCTCTCGTGAAAAACACGAGAGTTTGGAGCGTGACTCAAGACTTCGAGAGTCCGAGCTCGCTTCGGCTCTTGAGAGTGCCAAAGCCGCTAAGTCGAAGCCCAAAAAGCCCTCCAGGAAATTGAATCATTAAAGAAGATAGCGGCGGGTAAGGCATTCTTTATGCAAAGCAAGCATGTGAAAGTGGATTATCTGTTGCTTATCCGAATCCGGAGCTCTCCAGGAGCATTCGCAGATCTGCCCGTAGTGTAATACGATCTTGCCGCGTTTCTACCGCGCCAAGGAGGGGAGCTCGGCGGAGAAGGTGTTCTGTCTCGGTATGTCGAGGCCGAACATCCGATGCCCTGAGCGACCAGCCGAAGCAAGGTCGAGCTCACAAGGTCGCCGAACAGGCCATGAAGGGCCTTATAATTGGCCGTGGCCATTGGAATCCATGCACAGGAGCTACTTGAGGCTAGTGCGGCGGCCGGTGGATGCCTCGCCCTTGGATTGAAGTCATCAAGCGCCCGTCTGCATTGAAGGTGCCCGTCGGGCCCTTGCCTGCGCTAAAGTGCACTGGGCAAGCTGGATGCCGAGAAGCTTGTGACGGACGGGCCACCGAAGGGCAAGGAGCATCGCAAGCCGAAATGTACTATGAGGGCGTCTGAAGGGTGCCCGCCTTATATAGCGGTGAATGCTCCAAAGATGTAATTTTTGAATAGACTCGCATTTTTTATCCACACGCTAAAAACTTGTTCATATGCGCTAAGCAACGCTTGTGAATTTAAAATATTACCTTCAGGCGGCCGTTTATCAAATTTGAGAGATGGCAAGTCGTTGGCTTCAGCTCCCATGCCACGAGTCTTTGGGGTGTTCGGGATAAACTTGAGCGCTCTTGTTCCCATTCTTGGGTCCTTCGAGGGAGGCGCTCAACGCAACGAACAAGGCAACCGGACTTATGGTGCTTGAACACTCTCACTTAGCCATAGAATTCTATAATTTTAAATTTCGGCGAAGCCCCTAGAATTTGGAAGACCGAGTTCGGGGCGCTATCCACGCCTTGGCCGGACAATGCCGACTCCTTGCTCTAAGCGGCATAAGTCTTTAGGGACCCGAAAAAACCTCTCGAACAGCGACCGACTCTCGCCCTATCATGACGGTCAGTTTTAGCTTTCTCCACTGAGGTGCTCAACCCAGCTCAACCGGGGCACAATCGCGGTGATTCTCCCAAAGCACTACCTTAGCCGATATAACGGAACGTAAGGTACCAAAACATGGGAGCCGGGCAAACCCAACTATTGACCCAAGACATGATTCGTAGCCGATGCATATAATGCTATAAGTTCGGGGTGCCGCACTTGTGAAAGTGTTCGGACTTATCACACCATACTTTTGGGGTACTTAAGCCCCTGGTGTATTGGCCGTACCAAAGTGTACGGGTGCAACATGTCATGAAATGAACATATATGTAGATAAAGAAAGGAGTGCAATAATAGGCAAAAGCTATGTATTGTTTATTCAAAAACTTACTGCAATGGAAGCAGAACGATACAAATAGTGCGATAAGCAAGGGATGGGACTATTTAACATGTCTCCCTCCAGGGGTAAGCTGCGGGATGGTATGTAAAAAAGGTATAATGCTCGTAGTAGAGACCACCTGGACACTCGACGTAGCTTTCTGCTTCCCTGGCTGTTGCATCGTGAGTTCGGCAATTCTAGTGCCGATGTAACTTCGGAAAACGGAGTCCCGAAAGTAAGAAAAAGAAGAAAGAAAAAGAATGACACAATCAGAGCCACAGTGCGGTTGAGCCGCATTCAGGCGTCTGCGTGGTCGTGCCCTCCCTTATGCCCAAGGTATCTCCAAAGCGTAGTTATGTACGTAGTAATCGCTTCATGATTCGCGAGGGCTGGGGTTGGGGCGGATTACTCTGGCGATGCTTTCGGATCGTGCCAGGCGGTCTTGTTGTAGGTTACTCCGGGCGCGCTTGACGGTGGCCGGACATTTAATAGCCGGACTCGAGAATTGCTGTGAGAGGCTGCTTTGCACCTCTACCACGAGGGCCGCCGTGTGCTCCTCCGTTCGTAGAGAGCGTTCGGTGTTTCCATTGACCGTGATTACTCCTCGAGGACCTGGCATCTTGAGCTTGAGGTGTGCGTAGTGCAGCACCGCATTGAACTTTGCAAATGCGGTTCGTCCAAGCAGTGTGTGATAGCCGCTGCGGAACGGGACTATGTCGAAGATTAACTCTTCGCTTCGGAAGTTATTCGGGGATCCGAAGACCACTTCGAGTGTAACTGAGCCTGCATAATGGGCCTCTACACGGTATGACGCCTTTAAAGGTCGTCTTTGTGGGTTTAATCCTTGAGGGGTCTATGCCCATTTTGCGCCTTTGTATCCCGATAAAGGTGTTCAAAGGCTATCGCCGTCCATCGGGACTCTAGTGAGGTGAAATCCGTCGATGATTGGGTCAAGAACCAATGCGGCGAATCCGCGGTGGGGTGGTCCTTCGATCAAAGGTGATCGGGCAGGAGGACCATGGGTTGAACTTCGGGCGATGGCTCCATCGCATATACGTCCCTTAGTGCACGCTTCCGCTCCCTTTTGGGTATGTGGGTTGCGTATATCATGTTCACCGCCCGCACTTGTGGGGGAAGCCCTTCGCCCTCTATTGTTCGGGCGGCCGGGCTCCTCCTCGCCATCGCTATGCAGCCCCTTGTCATTGAGTTCGGCATTTAACTTGCTCGCCTGTTTGAAGACCCAACAATCCTGTTGGTGTGGTTGGCTGGTTTTTCGGGGTGCCATGTATTTGGCACGAGCGATCGAGTATTCGGTCCAGATTAGACGGGCCTGAGTATTTCTTTTGAACGGCTTTTTCCACGACCGGGTTTAGAGCCTCTGAATCCGGCATTGACCGCCGTATCTTCAAAGATTATTGCCGTTAATGCGGCGCTTGTACTTGTTGCGACGCGACCTACCATTGTTGTCCTTGGTATCCGAACTACCAGGGTTTTTGGTCAAGTTGTTACTACGAGCTAGCCAGCTGTCCTCTCCCTGCTCAAAAGCGGGTCATGAGCGTTGTGAGGGCTGCCATGGATTTCGGCTTTTCCTGTCCTAGGTGCCGGGCAATGCCACTCGTCGCGGATGTTATGTTTGAAGGCTGCAAGGGCCTCTCCATCCGGACAGTCAACGATTTGATTTTTCTTGGTTAGGAACCGTGTCCGTAATTGTTCCGCCGATTCTTCTGGCTGCTGAATTATGTGGCTGAGGTCATCGGCGTCTGGTGGTCGCACGTATGTGCCCTGGAAGTTATCAAGGAATGCGGCCTCCAGGTCCTCCCAACAACCAATTGATTCTGTTGGCAGGCTGTTAAGCCAATGTGATAGAGGCGATGGTGTCCCGATCTTTCAATGAGATGATAACTATCGATTTGGTGGAGTCGACTTTGACGATCCGACTGCAAACGTGCACGACGTTGTGTCTTAGCAATCGCTAAACCAATCTCCTGAGGTTACTGACGATGCCGGAAGCACGATCAGCCTGACCACGAAGGTCTATTCCTGCAAGCAATCGAAGAACGAGCAAGAATATGATAAAGCAATCTGAATGTTGCGAATATATATGAAGTATTGATAATGGTGGGGATCCGTAAGCGGTCTTGGTCTGGTCGTTGGACACAAACGAAGTACACGAAGTTGCAATGGCTAACTTTTAACTAAATAAATACCAAGGAAAAAGCTACTAGATGGATCTACTTATATAGGAGCAAGGGGTGGCGGCCAAGGAGATGGGAGGACGTCCCAAGGCAGCCTAGAACTAACCCTAGGTCGTACAAGGCCAATGGGCCCAAGTGGAGGTGACGTAACACCTTTGGACTTGTAGTTTGACTCGGATTCTGATGCAGTGTCAGATTGTTTCGTCCATAACTCAATGCTCCTGACGGATTTTAAGGTGATTTCAATTGGGTTGGAAAGTGCACGAAATCTATTTTCCAACAAAAAAAGAATCACCCAATTCGGAGTCCGTATGAAAAAGTTGTTGGCGTTTTGAGTCAGGTATGTTTGTACAGTCCGAATCTGAATCCAGAACGTGAGAGACTTGGACTCTATCTTCTCTTGGCCCAAAAGTGACATGAGAGGACTTTTTGAACAGCACCTAAACTTCTCCTTTTCCCTTATCTTCATATGTGTATTGTACAAATGTCCCATACACCTGCAATTAGACAAAACACAAAAGTATGTGAAGTATTTTTGTTCGGATAACATAAATAGATTATTGAATAGTTTGCACTAGAAATCACCGACAAATATGCATGTATGCAATATTTTTGGTCTTATCCAAGGTAGTCATGTCCTCATCATCCTCCACTTCTTGAAAACAAAGCCGTCCTCGGCGTTGCTTAGTCTGAAATGTGGCTAACAAAAGAGACAAGGTGTACATGTTGTATATGTATATGTTATTCATTTTTACTTCCCTTGATTTTTGCACATATGGCACATGAATAGATGAGTAACTTGCATAGTTCATAAAATCTAAAGCCAAAACATTATCACAAGAAGTAGAAGGCATGGAAATATTGCAACTCAGTTTGCACATATAACTGAAGCTCTTATTCATTTCAAAAGATTGACAATGTTCATCATTAAACCATCCCAACATTGGTGAATAAACCTTACTTGCATCAAATTTACATGCTACAACATGCTTAAATAAGCAAACATGCAATAAGTCATTCGACACGTAATCATCACCAAGATTAGAGGTCATATCAAAATGATTAAACATTGATTCTTTTGCATCAACAGTTAATTCAATGGGTGCACTCAAAATTGTTGGTATTTCAGTTGTTTGATCACATGACGCATTCATGACAAGATCAAGATTCTCTAAAATGGGTGATGTGCTCAAATCACTGTGTAACTCAACACATGATGCACTCAAGTTAACTAGGGATGCATCATTCTCATGTGAAGTTATATCATTAATACCTTTATCGTTACCTTGTCGCAAAGGCGTAGCTGATGTAGGTAATGCGTTGACAATGCACCATACACTTGAGATGATGTCGCTCACAATCTGAGGTGGGGCTGCTCTAGTAGGTGCAACGGTGGAGGAACCAACCGCGGTGGTGAGCATGAACTGGAATAGTTGTTGTTGTAGCCAACCAATGCATCCTCCTCAGATTCTGCTCTCAAAGGTACAAGCGCCGAACATACATACCAAGAATGCAACGAGGAATATAGTGAAATCTTGCACGGATATCATGGTTCAAACCACCAAAAAATCTATTCATTTTATCATCCTCGGATTCTTCTATGTCACAATGATGCATATAAGATTTGAACTCTTGGTAGTAAGCATGAACAGTGTTACTGCCTTGTTTTAATTGTTCCAATTTGCGAAGCAATTCACGACGATAGTAAGGAGGGAAAATTGTTGTCTCATTGCATCTTTTAAATGTTTCCAAGTTGTGGGTTGGTTATCATTGTTTTTCTTACAATTCACACTCCACCAAATGTAAGCAAAACCAAGAATGCTCTAGTGGTAGCTCGTACTCTCTCAAGTTCAAAAAAGTCATGGTGACTAAAAACTTGTTCAACTTCAAGCTCCCAAGCAAGATAAATAGCAGGATTAAATCTACCCTCAAATGACGGTAAAGAGATAACCTGACCATGTGCTTGTGTGTGTTGTCCCAACTCTCGTGATGGTGGAGATGTGTCCGCTATCCAAGAACTTCTATCTCCGAACTGTCATGATTAGTAGAAACAAGAAACAAAATTCGAGAATAATGTTCCTATGAACTACTAGGATGTGGTGGTAAAACGCTCACAAGATAGCAAAATCAATATCTTAAAAGTTCTTACCATGCAGCATGTGGTGAAAGTAAACCAGCGTTGTAAATTAACTCCGAAGATTGTGTAAAGCGATTGCCAGGGGAACATACGTATACACGGTGTAGAAATATGTGGAGCTGGGTTGGCTATATATGGTAGCAAATATTTTAGCAATAATCAATTCAAAGATGCAATTTTGAATAAACGCTCAACGACGGTACTGTGCTGGTCCTAGGCTAGATCGGACTAGAGACGCGAGCCTAGAACACTAATGAGGTCACGGCGTAGCACAACTAGCATCAATGAAGGATAATGAGTAGCTCTGGACAGCAAGATATAAGTGAAGATCACAACGGCAGTAAAGATAATGATGAAAAACAATCGCCAAGCGGGATATACAACAACTCTCTCCAATTTTCCTCTTGAAAAGTTTGAGCCAATTTTCCGATAACTTTTTCAAAGAATGCTACTAACTCAAGCTTTCCAATGCAAAAGAATCACTCAATTCCGAGTTGATATGAGGAGTCAAAAATTCTAAAACTGGTTTGAAAAACTGGAATAAGCTGTGTTCACGAACTTCGGAGGGCAAAAAGACCTATTTAGAAGCCGATTTTGAGGTGCCAAATACTGAACTAGCTTCTGCAACTATTTAGATGCGGCTCGCCTCTATCAAGTGGTATCAGTTTTCAGGTTGCTCGGTGAGAATTTCCAATTGTCCCTAGATTAGATTTATTTTCTTACCTATTGTCCAAGAAAAAGCCACAAAAAAGTTAGATCTATTCATCCTTTGTCCAAGCCGATCCGAGCCTTTGCAGTTTTCTTTTCATTGTTTGCATTATTGAATTATCGGTTGCATCGTCGTGTCGAGTTGCTGGTCTTAGTGTCTAGTTCGCTTAGAGTTTCGAGTTCTGTTCACATTAGTCACGCCGCCATGCATCGTTATCCCTTCCGTTGACCACCATCCATCCATCAATTTCCACCACGTGCTACCCACCGCTCATTGTCATAATCATAGTTGAGATCGTTCACATCTTCACTTGATCCAATCTGCATCTTATCTAGTTTGTTTGGAAAGAGGAGAGAGAAAAAAGAGAGAAAAGTTAAAAAAGTCGAGAAAAAAGAGAAAGAAAAAGGAAAAACAAGTGTGAGAAAAAAGAGAGAAGAAATAAAACAAAGTTCGGATCTATCTAGACTCAATCTCGTAGCTGAATTCGGATTGAATCTGCTTTGTGCAATCGCTCAAGAAAACAGGCATAACTTCCTCATACGTAAGTCCTTAAAATCCGTCAGAGCGTTGAGTTATGGACGAAACAATCGACATCGCATCGTAATCCGAGTCAAACTACAAGTCCAAAGGTGTTACGTCACCTCCACTTGGGCCCATTGGCCTTGTACGACCTAGGGTTAGTTTTAGGCTGCCTTGGGACGTCCTCCCATCTCCTTGGCCGCCACCCCTTGCTCCTATATAAGTAGATCCATCTAGTAGCTTTTTCCTTGGGATTTGTTTAGTTAAAAGTTAGCCATTGCAACTTCGTGTACTTCATTTGTGTCCAACGACTGCACCAAGACCGCTTACGGATCCCCACCATTATCAATACTTCATATATATTCGCAATATTCAGATTGCTTTATCATATTCTTGCTCGCTCTTCGATTGCTTGCGTGAATAGACCTTCGTGGTCGCCGATCGTGCTTCCGCATCGTCGAGAACCTCGTGGAGATTGGTTTAGCGATTGCTAAGACACAACGTCGTGCACGTTTGCAGTCGGATCGTCAAAGTCGACTCCACCAAATCGATAGTTATCATCTCATCGAAAGATCGGGACACCCTCGCCTCTATCACAATGCCGAGCTGGTCCTTTAAGCTTGAGTGGGAGGTATTTTATGGCGTGTAGATCATCGCCGCGGGCCATGTGGATATGGAGGAGGTAGTCCTCGATCCAAACCGCAGGGTCTGTTGGGCCATCGTATGATTCGATGTTTACGGGTTTGAAACCCTCGGGGATTTGATGATCCATCACTTCGTCTGTGAAGCATAGTGGGTGTGCGGCGCCTCTATATTGAGCTATATACGACGCAGCTCAAATGAGCTTTGTCTACTGTGTTCGGCCCGGCCGGAATTGCTGTATCCGGCGTGACGGTTATCATCACGTATCGTGGGGCGCCCACGCGATCCGTAGATCGATCTTGTTTGCCTTTCCTTCTCCTCCAATATGTCTCGCAGGTCTGGCGCGTTTCCCCGTGCCTTGGTACTTTTCGAGCGACACCGGAGTGCGGCTTGAATGGAGGGTCTAGAGGCCTCTCTGTCGCGACCGCGGGGTGGCCGGTCGGCCGCATCATGCGCTGGTGATGTAGGTTTGAGTGCTGCTTCCTCTAATTGGGGTAGCAGCCTGCGTTTTGGGTATCTCTTGGAGGGGCGTTCGAGTTCATACTCTTCGGCTGCAAGGACTTCAGTCCATTTGTCAGCTAGCAAGTCTTGGTCAGCTCTAAGTTGCTGCTGCTTTTTCTTGAGGCTGCTTGCCGTGGCCATGAGCCTGCGTTTGAAACGCTCCTGCTCAAGGGATCCTCAGCACGACAAATTAAATTGCCGCCGAGGCTTGCCTCATCTTCGGAAGGAGGCATATAATTATCGCCCTCCACCTCCCCGTCCGCCGATCTATTATGAGGGCTGGCTTCTCCTCCTCCTCTGTGCTGAATCCTGCCGAGGGGTTGTCTTCGCACCGTCCGGTGTTATTTTCTCCGTGCCGGAATCACCGCCTTTGCTTTGTGGCGGGATTTAGAGCGGCGCCACCGACGCCGGGCGCTTGGGCTGTTTCTTGGAGGGTCATCCTCCGTTGTTCCATCGCTGCTCCATCTTTTGGGATGTCCACCATGTATATGTCGATAACGAGGTGGCCTTCCGCCCTCAGAGGCGCTGGTTCTTGGTCGCTCCAAAGATCGCCGTCCATACCGCCGATGTCTTCGTGAGTCGAAGTCGAGCATGTCGGTTAAATCATCGGCGGGCTACAAAGTGGGTGGTGGGTGGGCGTTGGATTTCTTCGTCGTCCATCCCAACCTTCCCGACCGTAGTCCGCCAGGGCTCTCGATAAGAGAGAGACTTTAGTGAATTCAGGATGTCGCCAAAGGGCGATCAAAGATGTCCGCGTCCGTGAACTCCATGACCGCGCCCTAATCGGATTCGATAGGCAGGCGCGGAGAGTTCGGAGTCCGGAGAGGAGTCCGCACCTTGGAGTCACGGTCTTCGCAGCGACAGGGATGGAGTTCGCTCAATCACCAGAGATTGTAGCCCCGAGGCGGTGACCAACCACTCGTCCTCGATCGGGGAGTCGGCTCCGAGCTAAGGGTCGGGCGGACACCGGTGCGACCTCGAGGGCCTTTGTTCGGCAGAGCTAGATCGTGCCCATCGAGACAAAGGTGGCGCGCTTGGTGTGGCTCGAATCCGTCGAAGATCAAGTCTCCGCGGATGTCGGTCGTGTAGTTCAAACTCCCAAATCGACTCGATGGCGGGCGAAGCTTTCGATCTGCTTCCAGATGGCCAAGTGAATTGCCCGCGATTAAAGCCGCCCACGAAGATCTGTCCGGGGAGAAAAGTCTCACCCGACCGCGTCGTTGTTGATGATCGAAGGAGCCATCGGTCCTAAGGATGACGACATTGCAGGAACTCTCAATGAAAGCACCAATGTCGGTGTCAAAACCGAGGATCTCGGGTAGGGGGTCCCGAACTGCGCCTAGGCGGATGGTAACAGGAGACAAGGGCACGATGTTTTTACCTGTGTTCGGGCCCTCTCGATGGAGGTAAAACCCTACTCGCTTGATTAATATTGATGATATGGGTAGTACAAGAGTAGATCTACCACGAGATCGAGAGGCTAAACCCTAGAAGCTAGCCTATGGTATGATTGTTGTTCGTCCTCTGACTAAAACCCTCCGGTTTATATAGACACCGGATAGGGTTAGGGTTACATGTAGTCGGTTACAATGGTAGGAGATCTACATATCCAGATCGCCAAGCTTGCCTTCCACGCCAAGGAAAGTCCCATCCGGACACGGGACGAAGTCTTCAATCTTGTATCTTCATAGTCCAGGAGTCCGGCCAACGATGATAGTTCGGCTATCCGGACACCCCCTAATCCAGGACTCCCTCACCGGCCATTTGCACGCTCTGGAGCGTGCTATAGTGTGCTCCCGCACTGTAGCCGCCCCCTGCCAACCACCTCCGGCCACCTCGGCGCTCCCCCTAACGCCAGCCGATGCTCCTCGACGTCCGCAGCACGCTACGCCTCTGTCTTCCTCCTCTTGCCCCAGCTCGCACGCGCGCCGGCCGCCCGAGCGCACAAGTGAGCACGCTCACACACGCGGTGCCCCTAGGCCCCCCTCCTGCTCTCTTCCTTCACCCGCTCACTCTGGACCAACCCCATGAGCACCCCAGACGCACTCAAACAGGCCCCCGTGACCCGTGGCGACGACAACGAAGCTCGCCACGGCGACAGTCCACGGTGGACCATCACGCGGCTATATAAGCCCGCCCCGGGCCGCTCCAGTGGCATCCGCCTCCTCCTCACACCCCCAAGAACACGCTCGCACCACCCAAACATCCTCTAGGGGCTTCTGTGCTCGGGATCGACCGGAGCTCCGCCGCCTCGGGTCACCGTTGATCCAGAGGTACGGGCCCTCTCCGCCCCCACTCTCGCTCGATCTGGAACCGCAGGAGCCCACTGACCATTTCCCCTCTGTCTCCCCTCTCTATTGCAGCCGGAATCAACCGGGGCAAGCTCCTCCCGAAGCTCTACCGCCGGCTTCCTCATCGCCGGCGAGCCCTTGCATACCGGCGACCAACTCCACCTCCAGCCGAACGGCGACTCCGCCGTGAGCACGCTGGTGCCCTTGGATCGCCTCGCCGTCGACCACAGCGACGCCGGTGAGCTCGCCTCCCTCTCTGGCCGAGGTTGAAGACGGCGGTCGTGGGGCCCGTCAGTCAGCCTCCCATACTGACGGGTGGGCCCCACCCGTCAGGTTTAAAACGCACGCCTTCTGGGTTATTGCGTCGGCTGAAGGCGTATTTTTCCTTTACGCCTTCGACGTGGCAGCCTCGCGTGGGCTGAAACCCATCTGGGCCTGCTGCACTGGGGTCCTTCTGGCCTAGTGGCACAGTGCCACTTTTCTTTTTCTTTTTCTGTGAAGTTTCCAAAAATTCCACAGATTTAAATATTTATCCAAATTAAATGTTTCCAACTCCTAGATTCTTCTAAAAATCCCACCTATTTAGTGGTGTAACTTTCATAAATATCCATCAAACTTTTCTGCACTGTTCAAATTTAAATTCAAATTTGAGCATTTAAATCCTTCTTTGAAAATCCATTTCTCCTATTCTACAACTCCAAATCAATAACTAATAATTTTCCCATTCTTAGATTTCCCCCTAGTATTTACCAAAAATAAGTTGACATTTTTCTGAGCACTTTGGTTTTTTTGTTTTACTATTGCCTTATTTTTTCATTATTTTTCTTGCGATGATTAGATCCTGTATTAGACGAAGTTGCTGAAGAAGAAGAAGGAGAAGGATTTGAAGAACTTTAAGACCAAGCCAAACAAGGCAAGCAGCCCTTTGACCATGACACCCCTCTTGTTCATCGGTACCTTTTTTCCGATTGCATGATGATGAAATATGACGGTGGTAAACTTGTTGTGAACCATCACATGATGCATACCCCTAGTCATGATTTTACCTTGTTCATGATTGCATTTTCAAGAGACTAGTTGATGCATAAAGATGCATGTGTACCATGAACTCTTCATGGTTACGTTATTTCGAAAACCCCATCGGGTGCCCCTAATGCCCTTGGGAGATGTTGAACTAAGGTCACCACTTGAGGAAGAAGTGGTGTACCAAAGAGAGCTTTTGGTGTGTGTGTAAAATGATGGATTAGATTTATGTGTGATTACCGTCCCAACCAAACGTGTGCAACCACTCTACCCCTTATGGGACGGGGCACTATTGATTACTTAGGCTGATACTAGCATGGTGTCCACATTACTAGTGACAGGGGTGACTTGAGGTCACTCTTGGGATGGGGTCATGCTTGGATAGGCGGCCATGACTATTTTCACAGGTCACCGGACACACCGTTGGTCCCTTCGTGTATGCGAAATAATGTGAAAAGGGCAGAGTCCCACGATCTTTTGCTTATACACGAGGGGCGTGTATCAACGAGTGGACCCTATGTTAGTGTCGTCTAGGGAAAGGTAATGATCGGGTGCTTCCCCCGAGTGCTTGAGGTACTGCGGGATTGTGGATGACACGAAAGCTTCCCGGATCTTGTGGGTAAAGTGCGCAACCTCTGCAGAGTGTCAAACTATTCGAGTAGACGTGTCCACAGTCATGGACAGTTGGGAGGTGCTACTTAAACTATGTCCAGAAATTTTACAATCTCGGTGCATGTGTGTGTGGAAAGGAACTATTAGTGTCAAGGTGGTGACTTGACATGTTAAAAGGCATGGCATTGATTCAAATTCTATTTATGTTGATATCCGTAACCTGTTCTCAAGGATACCCATGTTCATTGATGCATATCTCACAAGTTGATAGGACATCTCAACTAGCTTGAAGCTAGGTTGCTTAGTTGTTGTACAGTTGCATTGTTACTTTGAACCAAATCATGGGTTGCTTGCGAGTACATACAAAGTACTCATTGGCTTGCCACTGGTTAATTAATTGGCCAGGCATGGAAGAGCAGGAGTTCGAAGAAGAGTCCCTTGGAGACGAACATGCGAACTAGGACGTTTCCCAGTCAGAATGCCTGTAGGGTTAAGGCAGATGGCATGGGCTCTACTTATCGACGAAGATTTCCGCTGCTTAAGTTTATTTGGTATTCAGCCACTGTGGCTTACCTATGTAAGACTTGACCATAATGGTCACAATTTGTGTAAGACAATATGTATGGATGTAAGACTCTTGTTATTCAGCTTCTGTGTGTTCAGTGAGAATTGATCTCTAGGATCACTGTACACGTGCATTCGATGATCACGACTTATGAGTCGGGGTCCCCACAACGATTGACATAGAATGAAAGGCAAAATTAATCATTCACGAAGCGCGAGTCAAGCTCTTGTTTATCTGAATGGATTTTTATTGTTATTGTGGTCATATGTGTTCGGCTAAAACAGGTCTAATTGTTGAAGGCGTGAAAAAAGCACGGTTGAATATCGGGTATGTGCGTGCACGTCCATCATCGTGCATGTGAGAATATACTTGCACCCCAAAGATCCATCCTTCCTTTTAGTTCGCCTCATCCTTTTCTTTTTAATAGGAATTAGACATCCCACAATTCCGTTCAAGGAATTTATTCTTCCTTTTTAGTTCACCCAATCCTTCATTAACCCAAAGACGGCCACAATTCCGTTTGACCATGAAGATCCTTCCTTCCTTTATACCCCATCATCACAAGGGAGCCCATAATCTCCCCTTTTAATAGCCTCATCCTTCCTTTTTTAATACCCCAAAGACAGCCCACAATTTTGTAAAATATGGAGATACATCCTTCCTTTATACCGACAATTCTCACTGTTATTTGTAAGGCTTCTTATTGATATTATGTGAAGCATCCATGTCCTATATAAACTGGTATAAGTATATCTAAATGAGCGAGGTGGTATTATTAAACATTAAATAACGATAGCTCAGTTGGTCGTAGTCGCTGCCTATTCGATCGGGCTTGAAGTCACGAGTTCAATCTCCAACTTTAACATTTTTTTCCAGCGTGCCTCACGGTCCAAAATAAAAGGCCCATCCATGGACCATAAGAGAGGCCAGCCGTGGAGAGATTTGAGGGCCCAGCAGATTGTTTGATCGACACGGATGTAAATTTTGATCGAGACTGACTTCACGTATATAAACTGGTAGAACGGTTTTTTAGTACCACCTTGCGTGTATGTTTTAAATCAAACTAAAAGCGTAAATTCACGGAAAGAAGCGTATTGTGACGGTGAACCCGACAAAGTCAACCTTCACGTATATGCTTTACTAGCAAAAGGGCCCGTGCGTTGCAACGGGAGGAAAAAAATACAATCTCCAATGACCATGATCACAATCTTCCTGCTTTGACCCCTCACTATCTCAGACATTTCGACAAACACGTTGTGGATGGGACCTTCAGAGCATGCATGCATCATGAAACAGACCAGCTCGGCAGCAGCCACTCACGCGATTGTGGCGCCCAATCCAGCAGCACACGGCAGTTGCGCACATCCAGCATGGCCGGCAACATCCGCCAGCTCGGTTGCGTGCACGCATGCACGTCACATGCGGCTCACCGGGCTGCACGCATGGCCAGCACGGCCTGCAGCGGCGCTATGGCTACACGCCGCAGATGCTCCAGCGGCTACGGCGACATCCTAGCATGCCCGCGGGGCCCATAGATACGTCCAACGCACACGCTAGCACAATAGGCCAGGCCCCAGTAGGCACGGCGGCATCAAGCTTCGGCTCGGCCGCGGTATGACCCGGCACGCTCGCGCTCTGTTCCCAGTGTGCAAGGGCTCTGACCCGGGCAGGTGAGACCGACGAGCACGAGCTCCATCCCCGATGGGCTCGAGCTCCATCTGCCTCCTCTGCCCACGTCGTCGCCGCCGCGAAGCACCGTCTCCTCCGCTCGTGCGGTTGCCTCAATAGAGAGAGAAGGAGTGGGTGGCCGCATGTGAGATATTCTGAGATGGCTACGATGTGGAGTAAGGTGCATTGGCTTGTCCGGCCACTCTCATATTGCCCCTAAATCTGGTCTCGCTTTTAGGTACGTAGGTCTTTTTTTATTGGACACGGGCGTTTCAGATGTTTAGAGATGAAATAGGGTGTCCGACTATAGGTGCTCTTCATTTAACACAACTTCCGGGTCCTTGGGGCCATTTCCTTGTTTTAAAAAGAAAAAAAATTGTGTCACTTGGTGTGGGTACGGGTGGGTGCTATGGGGAAACATGATGTGGATGGGATCGCTGGAAAGAAACGACCGGACCAGGAGAGGAGAGATGAGGTGCGTTGCGTGGGACCCAGTGGAAGCGTGTGTAGAGCTCCCGCAAGTTGGCTAGATGCGTTTTGATGGATTAGATCAATTCCCCATCTGTAAAACACTCCTTCCAGAGACTTGCACCGCCCCCTTGCCAGATCCTCACCGCGCGTGAGCGCCTCGTCCACAAAGCAGGCAGCCTCCCACGTGCCCCTCTCCACCGCGCGTGAGCGCCTCGTCCACAAAGCAGGCAGCCTCCCACGTGCCCCTCTCCCGCAACTTGTGCCCGACACCCCCGCCGGCGATCTGCAGCAGCAACAGGACACCGCCGCCGTCGGTGAGCCAGCTCCTTCCCGTGCTTCACCCTCCCATCCAATCACCGGTCTCCTCTCTCTCCTCACCCTCTCTTCTCTCTTGAACAGGAAGCAGCAGAGCCTCCCCCATCCTACCACCGGCCTCCTCTCTCTCCTTCACCCTCTCTTGTGACGCACACATGGGAGCTCAGAACGCGTTAAGTCGCCGGAACCTGCGCACTGCCGCCTGCCGTTGCGACCCTGCATGCCCGCGTCAGCGGGAGCATCTCCGGCACTGGCCTCGACCACGCCTCGTGGTGTCGACCTCCTCCTCCTCCTCTTCCGGTGGAGATTGGCAGGCCTCCTCTCCCATTAATTGTTGATGCTCACCACTGGATCCACGTCGTAGCAGCCGGATCCACCGCCCTGACCACCAAGCGCCGCCTCGCCCTGTTCGTCTGGGACCTCTCCGTCGGCCTCGTACTCCTCCGCCCTGCCACCTGCCGCCTCGTAGGCCGTCAGGAGGAGGACGACCTGTGAAGGCAGGCCCTCCTCCCGCTTCTCCCTCTTCCCGATCTCCTTCGCGCAGCCGAGGTAGGGGCTCGATCCCGCGAGTGCCCGTCCGTCGATCTTGCCGGCGTCCCTCGCCGTCGGCCTGTTCGGACGATTGGACCCCCCGCCTCTTCTTCCCTTTCTCTCTGCCTGCTTGCTCCTACAGCCGGCCGTCCAGCACGCCGTCATCTTCCCTCGCAAAGGCGCCGCCTCTCTCTGCTCCTCTCGTGCTCCGATCACCGCAAGCCGCCCCGCAAGCCGCCAACGATTAATTGCGTTCCGGGAGATTAGTACCACCTCGTTTATATTACGATTTTCTCCATACAAATTGTAAAAGCGTATTTTGACATGAGCAAAATGCGTATTGTGACGGTGAACCCGACAAAGTTGATCCGTGCTTAGCCTGGACTGTGGCGAAGCAGCAGCACCACATACGCATGCGCTGAGGCTGCTCGAACTTATCCTCTTCACCTCACCACCCCGTTCCAGCGCCTCTATACACACAACCCCCTCGCCCCTGGCCAGCGCTGTCTAGCTTTGCTCCACACGGCCGCCGCGCAGCCGTCGGCGGGAGGGACTGATGCAAGGTGGGCTCGGTGGAGCACGGGGCGGTCTAGTTGGGCACGACGAGCGGCACCGTGGGGGCTGAGCGAGAAGTGACGAGAAAATTCCGCGGAGGGGATCAATGAAGGACGCCCATGCAACTGCCGCTCCATCCGCTAACGCAACTACTGATGCGGCCTCGCACAGCCGCGGCTACCATCCGGTCTCGCAAACGCTCGAACCATCGCAGCCGCCGCTTGGGTTGTCAGCCTCGTTAGCTTGGGAGGACCGCCGCGAAGACGGAGGCAGCGGCGAGCGGAAGGGTGGAGGGGTTACGGCGGGCTGTAGCGGGGCGGCGGTGGATCCGCAGCGGCGAGCGGGGGTGGCGGTGGCGGCGCGGGTTGTAGCGGCGACGCCGGATCCGCTCGTGAGGAGAGGATAGAGGAGACTGCGCCGCTTCGCTCGAGACAAAGGCGCAGCGCTCGGGTGCGTCCGAAACAATTTTTTTCACTTATGCTCGGGCCATTGGGGATTGCGGGTTGATTTCTAAAAATCAGAGGATCTTTGTGTAAAAACGCCGCGACGGTGAACCCGAAGACCCAATCCGTGCTTTATTATTATTATTATTATATATATATATATATATATATATATATATATATATATATATATATATATATATATTAGGAGAGACTAGGGCAATGCCTCAAGTGCGTTCTTGGGAAAAGAGATATAGCTCAAACGGCATATATGTACAAATAATTCATTTACCTCACCCCAACCCTCGGTTCATGTGTAAGTTCAACTCTGAGTTGTCGCACATGAAAAGGCACGTTGTCTCTTCTCCATCTATCGTTCGATTTTTGGCTCATCACAAATGAAATCTCCGTCATTAATCCTTCTCCCTGGTTGTAATCCCACAAATATTGTACCAAATATTATTCTTCCTAACTTATCCAGGATGAATGTTATTGGTGATGCACAAGCATGGCTTCATCGTATTCTTTTCTTATATTAATTAGTTAAACCAGCCTTTCATTTATCAACAGATAATCCTTATACTTGACACAACCAAGCAAATACATAACACACTGATAGACCAAATAATAAACTTTAATGAAGAAAACAGTGGATAGTGCCGTTGCAAATAAGAAAGTTGTGAATAAGAAAGTTATGTCCATTGCCATATGCTTATTTGTAGACATGCTAGGTTCAACAACGGTCATTTTGTCTTCTTTACCATTACAACTGCCCTCTTTTTGTCTCCCATCAGTCATAATTTCTATGTTACTATTACATGCAGCTCATACAAATCTTCTTCACGTTAGATTGATCAAAGGGCACTTCACCTTTTTGATACATACTGATGATGTGTAATAATCATAAAAAAGTATTCAATTGTCAGGATCATTAGGATTGCGGGTTCAATTGTCAGAAAATACATGGACCTTTGTGTAAAAATGCCACGACGGTGAACCCGGAGACCCAATCCGTGTTTTATTATTAGGGAAAGACTAGCAAAAAAGCCCGTGCGTTGCAACGGAAGAATGCAAGGCCTGAGAATCAAGCTTGAAGGCATAGATATTCTAATTGTGAGATATTATCAAACATGTCAAATATGTACCTTTAGGATCCTCGTACACGTCAGGTAGCATTGCCGATTTTTGTTAACGTGTAACTCACTTTTCTTCTTCTTATTCCACGCATTATCTCTGTCCTCCAATTCAAGATTGTCGCTATAAGCAATGGCACATCCGACATGCAATACCAACGGGTATTGAGGAGGAAATATAGAAAATATAAAAAAGAGCATTCTAAGGGTGATTGGAGTCGAGAAAGTCGATAAAATCCTGGAGATAGAATGTTACTTATGGTATAAAAAGAGTCATTCTGCTTCCGTTCGTTTGATTTTCAAAGACGGGTCGCCGTTCATCATCATGGTGGTGACATAACTCGACTCGTGCTTTTGGACCGTAAGAACAACCTGTTGGTCGCCGAGGGTTGCGGATGAGTATGGTGTCCTGGTCCCGGAGTGGCGAGATAATAAATCTCACACTTGTGTATGATGAAGCTGGTGCCCGACCCGTCTTTGCCGAGAACTCGAGATAGAAGGTGAGGTTGTGTAGCTTTGTACCTAATATAATGTACACTTTACCGTCGCCGTCATCAGGGCCTAGATGTCACGCCCCATAGGCCTTGCCTCTACAAGGTACCGCCTCTAACATTGCAATTTGTCGACGCTATTTTCAAGTCTGTTCTCTATTGCAGACTCTCACCACCATCGCTCGCTCGCAGAGGTCAGCGACATGTCCCTGACATGGAAAAGCATTACTACTTTATAAATAGGTAGTTCTGAGTCAATGGAAGAAAAACAGATGATATATGCATCCAATAAGCTATTACTTTGAGAAGAGGGAGGCTGCAACGTAGAGTGTAGAATAGCGCTGCACCTCTGCAACGTAGAGTGTAGAATAGCGCTGCACCTTCTTGTTGGGCCAGCGCACGAATCTCTTAGTCGGTTCATCTGCAAAGCACCAGCCCCCCATGGATCCAGCATGTCAGCTTCCAACAGTCCGGCGTCATCCTGTTTGTCTTTCTTGCCGCTATTTGCCTTGTACAGTTTTCCTTTTCTAGATAAATCACACCTAAATCCGTCAAAGCTAGCTTCTTTCAGAAGACAAATAAGTCCCAAAAAATACAGAGCATCAGGTCATGTGGTAGAGATGAATTGGTCTGGTGCCACCAACGAAACACAGAAGCAACACATCGCTAGAGAAACGGAGAGAGGGAAGCACGCATGGAAGTACGACAACCTAAATTACCTCGAAAGTATGAATCAGTACAATCCCAGCGGAACTGGTGCATGTATCCAGACGAAAAAAAACACATCTATATTGAGCAGCTTCATGGATAATCAAAGACGCAGATGGCTACGCCTTAGGTATATCAATCTCACAAAATCCACAACCAATTTTCCCAACTCTGTACTCGATCCAAAGACCCCGCACACTATCTCAGAGGAGTTGGCGCGCGAACCCTTTTTTTGCCGGAGGAGGAAATCCGGCGCCACATGATCACGGCGACCGTGGCGGCCACCATGGTCTCCGTGCTCGCTTTTCTGCAGAACTCCATTAGTGCATGTTGCTCCTCGGCATGGATTCTCCCATTGGCCACAAGAAAGAGGGACCCAGCTGCCTTGGCGTCAGCTTGCTCCAAAGCGTGGCACAGTGAAGCGAGATGGGCATATGTTCAGGAGGAGGCGACCGAGGATGCAGAGGACCACGCCGTCGGAATCATGGGAATCGCTGGAGTGTAGCAGACTGCAACCACCCGTACACCATGTACATCAGGGGGCGGCAGTGGCGGCGAGAAGCCCTGAGCCTCGTAACCAAGCCGTCCGGCTCGTGTCCTTTAGATCCGGACTGCGTCACGCCGCCGCCGCTTCCTTTTTTTATTTGTTCACGCCACCGCCGCCAGGAGCGACGCGTGCGTGTCTGGCCGTATATTTATATATGAACATATAAAATTTATGGAATCCAGAGTCGTAACCTTTTCAGCCACAATTTCGCAACTTCCGATTTTACACGACGGACCAGCGAGAAACTATAGATACATGATCACATGAATAGTACCACATCGGATGTAGAAAATAATATAGGTAAAAAAAACCCGAAAGCGTAAACTCACGGAAAGAAAGCGTATTGTGACGGTGAACCCGGAGACCCAATCCGTGCTTTATTATTAAACTAGCACAAACGCCCGTGCGTTGCATCGGGTGAAAAAAACCCACACTTCCCTAACCCAATTGCTCAAGACCCCCTTTCATTCCACGACACAACGCCAGGCATGATGGGATGAATAAACTCTTTGAAATCGGCTGCCGTAAAAATATATACTGTAGAAGAAATGCCCGTGCGTTGCAACGGGAGATAAAAAAATAGCACATTTGTGTCCACCGGGTCACAACATGTTTCCCTAGCATAAGCCAACATACAACATCAATTGGCATCTCGACAAATCATGACAAAGCAAACCGAACAGACCACGCAACACAACAAACAGGGGATCCAATATGCTGTGCACTTGTGAAAGTAAAAGCGAAAGGGAAAACATATGAAACTAATGGCAAGCAACTAAAAGTACTTTCATGATTTAGAATAATTATATGAAAAAACATCATACATGAAATCAAAGAAAAATAATTATCTCTACCTCTACTGGAATTAGTAGAAAAAAGAATGTAGCACTGCAATAACATACTCCAAGGCAAGTAACAACATTTAACATACTTATTTCTCCTTAGTACTTGTACTTCTCAATAAAGAACTCTTTCAAAGACAAACCATACCACTTCAGTACCAAGATTTGTGCTCAAATACGCAAGCAGTCAATTGCAAAGACGCAGCATGGATAAATACCTTCACTCTTCCAAGTAGTTCATCATATTTCCAATGTCCTCGAAAAAATCTTTTTGTACTGTTGAAAGGACCCCTTATTTCAGTGTTCAATCTCATTAACTGCTGAATTGTACATATAACATGTAAGATTTTATCTCTCCTGATTAAAGCATTGATAATAAAATCTAGAATATCTCCTTATTTGCAAGAATCTAACGCAACTTCAAGCATGTCCAATACACTCGTACTACTAAAACCATTTTTATCCTTCTGACACAAAGATTAAGAAGTATAAGATAGCATGAGGCTGAAGGAATCAAACACGACCTTGCACCGTTGCATGATAAAAAATATACACTGATTTGTGGAGGTGTCCAGCTTGTTAAGTACATCTGGATAATCAAACGAACAGTCAAATCATGGCCTTGTTATCATCCAGCAAGAGCAGCAACGATTCGCCTAATTCGCCTTGGCCGCGATATGAGAATCTGCAAGTATGGGTTGAGAAGGAGCAACATCAATCAGCAAGAGCCAGCATGAACAAATTCGCTGCAATCTCACATGACTTGAACTTGAGGACAATTTTTTAAAACCACAAAATCTGGTGTTAGTATTTGCTGAACAACACATGCACGTACACCAAGGTTGCTTCTTGATTGATTCCTATGGCTGGATGGACATGGAAAAATGACAACGATACTTGCCGAGGAACAACACACGTACATAGAAAACCCAGATCCGACGAATGCGGCTGGACATGGGCGAAGACAATTTGGTTCTGTATCTTCAAGCCAAGCAACTCTGTGTTCTTATCTCTCTGCCTCTCTGCCCAAATCTCATAGCCTGGACTGTGGCGAAGCAGCAGCACCACATACGCATGCGCTGAGGCTGCTCGAACTTATCCTCTTCACCTCACCACCCCGTTCCAGCGCCTCTATACACACAACCCCCTCGCCCCTGGCCAGCGCTGTCTAGCTTTGCTCCACACGGCCGCCGCGCAGCCGTCGGCGGGAGGGACTGATGCAAGGTGGGCTCGGTGGAGCACGGGCGGTCTAGTTGGGCACGACGAGCGGCACCGTGGGGGCTGAGCGAGAAGTGACGAGAAAATTCCGCGGAGGGATCAATGAAGGACGCCCATGCAACTGCCGCTCCATCCGCTAACGCAACTACTGATGCGGCCTCGCACAGCCGCGGCTACCATCCGGTCTCGCAAACGCTCGAACCATCGCAGCCGCCGCTTGGGTTGTCAGCCTCGTTAGCTTGGGAGGACCGCCGCGAAGACGGAGGCAGCGGCGAGCGGAAGGGTGGAGGGGTTACGGCGGGCTGTAGCGGGGGCGGCGGTGGATCCGCAGCGGTGAGCGGGGGCGGCGGCGGCGCGGGCTGTAGCAGCGGCGCCGGATCCGCTCGTGAGGAGAGGATAGAGGAGACTGCGCCGCTTCGCTCGAGACAAAGGCGCAGCGCTCGGGTGCGTCCGAAACAATTTTTTTCACTTATGCTCGGGCCATTGGGGATTGCGGGTTGATTTCTAAAAATCAGAGGATCTTTGTGTAAAAACGCCGCGACGGTGAACACGAAGACCCAATCCGTGCTTTATTATTATTACTAGCAAAAGAACACATGCGTTGCAACGGGAAAAAATCACACATGGTACAGTCGGTCTTTTAGATTTGGCAAACTACGGTTTTCAGTTAAAACGTTATCGACCTGTTCATCTTGAGTACTACCTCCGTCTCAGTTTACAAGTCTTACGCGTATACCTAGGTTGTCAATTTTATATCAATCTAATATAAATTATATAACACGAAAATTAGACCATTTGAAAATAGAACATCTAAAGTTTATATTGATATATTTTTTGTAATATATGACTTGTATTAGGTTGGTCAAATTGATAACCTAGGAGTACGCGCACGCCCTATAAACTTAGAGAGAGGGAGTAGCATTGTATATCAATGGGAGAGGAAACATCAACATTGTTCATTCCTTCTTTATGAGGTCTCTCTTGTATGTCACTTTATATGGCCACACAGTCGGAAAATTCGAATCTGAGCCCGAGCTCATCTGCACCTGCGCTCACGAAAAAAATCAAAATAAATACTAAAAAAATTCAAAAAATTCCAAAATACAATTGGGTGGTGGACAATTTGATACGTGAGGTACGCTCCAATTTTCAAAACATATGGACTTCTGTGCAGCTCTCAGCAAAAAAGACAAATCGGAGGTCTGTAAAAATGTATACTGTTCATATATTGTTCTGGTCTGATTTGTCCTTTTTGCTGAGAGCTGCACAGAAGTCCAAATGTTTTAAAAATTGGAGCGTACCTCACGCATCAAATTGTCTACCACCCAGTTTTTTTTGGAATTTTTCTGAATTTTTTATAAAAAATTTCTTGACAAGATGCACCCGGGCCGAAACGCCGTTCTCCACACAGTCCTCTTTTATTGTCATGTTATAGCTACATACCTCAACCCACGTAATGTTCATTCTTTTTCTACCGGGTCACTCTCTTATTGCCACGTTATAGCCACACACATCTCAACCCTGTACACAACTTGCATTTCTTCTTTACTGGGTCTGTCATTGTAAAATTATAGCCACACCTCACTCTATGTTTTGTTTATTTCGGAAGAGGCGTGATGAATGTCTATTCAGAAATATATATAATTTATGAGATCTTGTGTGAATTATCAAAATAGTACTATTAGTTAATAAGAAAACATTTTTGGTAGAACCGAAAGCTGGCCTAGCACAATTTGCCTGCCTTGCCTCAACAGCGGCCTACCTGACCACCCTTTTTAACCGGCCCACGCCTGACAAACCCTAGCGCAGCTCGATCCCCTCCTCCTTCCCTTGTGCCTAAGGGTGAGCATAAAAACCGAGAACCAAAGACGAAAAAACAGGAACCAAAGTGAAAGAAACCAAGGACTGAAACTTTGATTGTTCAATCAGTTAGCGTATGATAAAAACCGGAATTATTGAGTTGAGCTCGGTCATTGGAATTTGCTAACCGAATTCCCAAATTAACTGAAATACAGTAATTAAAGCCGGCCAATTGAGACCTATGACCCATTCACGTTAAAAAAAACTACATGGAGCTTTCCCCCACTCTTTTTCTCAGCCACAAATGCAGTCGCCACACCACGTAGAACAGAAGAACGCAACTCTCGCATGATTTCTACCCTCCCAATAGAGGGAAATCTCTTCTTTTCTTTAAAAACAGGCCGGCCCATTCTAGCACACCCCAGCCAGCCCAAGGCCCAGCCGGGCCTCCACTTATCCCACCACTTAGAGAACCCTAGCCCGATTCTCACTCGTCTACCTCCCTCCTCTCGATCCGCTCGACCTCACCTCGTGCCGCCAGGAAGAGAGAAGCACAGCCCGATCCCCCGCAGACCGGTCGTCACGCCCGCGAGGTCCTCCACCGCCGCCACCCGCGTCTCTCGCTGCTTCCTCCTCCCTCTGTGCCCCATCGCCTCACCCTCTTTCGCTTCCCTATTGGCCTGAAGGAAGCCATGGCCTCCTTCGATTCGCGCCCGGCTTAGCTGCCGGTTGCCCTCGCCCGATGCGTTCCCGGTTGCCTGTTGCGGCATCTCCCATCCACGATGCTCCCTCTGCCGTCTTCTTGCTACCCCACCGCAAGCTGCGTCGCCATGGTCCATGGTGTCGACGCCGAACTCTCGCCCACGGGCGACTCTCCATGTTCTCCTCCATCTCCGCATGCCTCCGCCTCGCTGCCACCGCATCATTCTTGCCGCCCGAGATGTGTGGCGCAACAATAAGGATCATGGTCAAGAACGAATCGTTTTTTGGTTTAGCCACTTAAAAAAGGGTGTGCGGGTTGATTAAATAAAAAGTCAGGGGCCTTTTGCAAAAATGTCATGACGGTGAACCCGACAGATTCAATCCGTGCTTTATTATTAGGGATAGATTAGGGAGAGATTAGGGAGAGACTAGTACATATGCCGGTGCGTTGCAACGGGCGGACTTTTTTTATGAAACTTGCTTCATGTGCCACTATGCTTCATTTTTATTCAGATCTAGATTACCCTCATCTCTATAAGGTGCATATGCGGTTGTGTTGCCACCCTAACGTCTTTCATTGGTGCATACTTAAGCTCCCTACTTCATTAAATAAAAGAGTAGTGGTTCATGTAATGAGAATGGCGTTTTGGCACATGTGAGCGTGCGCTCCTGATTTTTAAAATGTGTTTTAAACAAAATTTAAAATGTTACCAAATACTAAAAAAAAATTGGCATGTACATTTTGATATTGTACATGCTCACGAAGTCGTTTCACGAAAAAATAACAAGTTAGCCACAAAAAATGTCGGTTTTCTCCGAAACTTGACGTACACACATATAATGTCGAGATATATGGGCCGAACTTTTGATTGGAATTTTTTTCACACTTTAAAAAATATTTTTCGGTGGCAGGAGCGCGCGCTCCCAGGAGCACCAGCGGATTTCCGTTCATGGAATAGTCTTTTAGCGGGAGAAACATAGAATGTTTCTTAAATACTCTTCTAGAGTTTACTAATTCATTTATAGTATTTTATAAAATTATCAAAAGATTTGATTTTTAGTGATTTTCATTATGCAGTTTTTTTGTCGAAGGTTGTTTGATTTGGAAGATTATATTTCAGTTCCCATATTTCTTTTTGCACTATTAAGGCTTGGCCCAAACGCATGTTGGTACGTTTATGGAGTCTAATGATGAACTTTCTTTGAGGACATATTTCCTATGAAGGATATGTCAAGTTCATCAAATCAGGAGATACCTATTCCATCTAGTGAGGAACTCACTGTAATTCCTGAACCCACCATTGCGATGGAACACGTTGAGAATCCAGTTGAGGGTGACAATGGAACTCCTATAAGGAGTAAGAGACAGAGGACTGCAAAGTCCTTTGGTGATGATTTCATTATGTACCTTGTGGATGACACACCCAGGACTAGAAGCCTATGCATCTTCTGATGCTGACTACTGGAAGGAAGCTGTTCGTAACGAGATGGATTCCATCTTAGCTAACGGAACCTGGGAGATCACTGACCGTCCTTATGGGTGCAAACCTGTAGGATGTAAGTGGGTGTTCAAGAAGAAGCTTAGACCTGATGGTACGATTGAAAAGTACAAGGCACGGCTTGTGGCTAAGGGTTATACCTGTAAAGAAGGTAAATACTTCTTTGATACTTACTCACCCGTGGCTAGATCGACCACAATTGGTGCTACTATCATCGGTTGCCTCGCATGGTCTTCTCGTTCATCAAATGGACGTTAAGACGGCTTTCTTCAATGGAGAGTTGAAGGAGGAAATTTACATGGATCAGCCAGATGGTTTTGTAGTACCTGGTCAGGAAGGAAAGGTGTGCAAGTTGTTAAAGTCTTTATATGGCTTTAAGCAAGCTCCTAAGGAGTGGCATGCGAAGTTTGAAAGAACATTAACTGCTGCCGGCTTTGTAGTAAACGATGGTGACAAGTGCATGTACTATCGCTATGGTGGGGGCGAAGGAGTTATTCTTTGTCTGTATGTCGACGACATATTGATCTTTGGAACCAAATTTGATTTAATCAAGGAGGTTAAGGATTTCTTATCTCGCTGTTTTGAGATGAAGGATCTAGGAGTAGCTGATGTTATCTTAAACATCAAGCTATTGAGAGATGAGAATGGTGGGATCACACTGCTTGGGCCTCACTATGTGGAAAAGGTCTTGAGTTGTTTTGGGTATAGCGATCGCACGCCTTCTCCAACTCCATATGATGCTAGTGTGTTGCTTGAAAGAATCAACGGATTGCTAGAGATCAACCGAGGTATTCTCGGTTATTGGCTCGCTTATGTATTTGGCGAGTGCCACGAGGCTGACATCTCCTTTGCTTTGTGAGCAAGCTGAGTCGGTTTGTGTCAAAACCGGAGATGATCATTGGCGTGCGCTTGAGAGAGTTATGCGCTACTTGAAGGGCAATCGCTAGCTATGGGATTCACTACACCGTATCCAAGGGTACCGGAGGGTTATAGTGACTTGAATCGGATATCCGATGTCGATGAGATTAAGGCCACAAGTGGTTATGTTTTTACACTTGGTGGTGGCGCTGTTTCTGGAAGTCTTGCAAGCGAGACCATCTTAACGAGGTCAACTATGAAAGTAGAACTCACAAGATTAGACACCGCCTTTGTTGAAGCAGAGTGGCTTCGTGAGCTATTGATGGACTTACCTATGTATGGTTGAAAAACCAATACCCCCTATCCTGATGAACTGTGATAATCAAACTGTGATCGCCAAGATAAACAGTTCTAAGGACAATATGAAGTCCTCAAGGCATGTGAGAGGAGATTAAAATCTGTCAGGAAACTAAGGAACTCCGGAGTTATTACATTGGATTATATCCAAACATCAAAAAACTTGGCAGATCCCTTCACAAAGGGTCTATCACGTAATGTGATAGATAATGCATCGATGGAGATGGGTCTGAGACCCACCGCATGAGTTGTCCATAGTGGTAACCCACTCTATGTGATCAGAGATCCCGTGAAGTAGAAGTGGGAGACAAGATGTTGGTCACCGGGAGGAGAGTATCCCTATATTAACTATCCCACTCCGTGAAGATGCAATACTCTCCGATCTCGCATGGCAGGTTGATACATATCTTAATGTGTTCCAAGTGGCTTATTCGGGTAAGCAGAGATGTTGTCCTGCAGAACATCTTCTGAGGAACACACCTATATGAATTTGACTGTTAACGTCGCAGTATGTGAGAATTGGGTGTTCTCTAATAAATTCATGAAAGGCCCCGAGTATGACGTATACGCTCCACCCGCGGGGAAGCCTTGCGGCAGCCCAGTATCGATCAAGAGTTTGTGTGAAACTAGTCTCGCAGAAAACTTGTAGTTCAAGGCATAGTCCACTATTCAAGTTGTGATCTAGTGTAGCATAAATCTCTAAGTGGAAGTTCAACTTCACAGTCTCCACTAAGCACCGGTATATAAACAATGTTTTGAAAATAAATGGTGAAATGTGCCAATGAGACTTTGTGGGGGATTGTTGGAATTTGCTAGTGGGCTTTTGGCCCAAAGCCAACTAAAATTCTGAAATTCTCTTGGCCCATTCGTGCACACATGTGAGTGGAGTGAGTGAGGCTAAAGTTTAGTCCCACCTCATAAGTTGAGAGAGAGTTGCACCTCTTTATAAGAGGAGCTCTTCTACCACTTGTATGAGCATGAGAAGAGGAGACCTACACGCGCGCTCCTCCTCATCGCTCGCCACGCCTCGTCACGACGCGCCGCGGGTTGCGGGATTGAGCCGAGCCGAGGACAGAGCTATGCACGTTGTCTATATTTTTGCTGCTCGGGAAAAAATTAATGAGTCATTAATTAATAATTAACGGACGTGTTAATTACTGAACCGTTTCCGATTCTTTTGGTTCATGACTACTCGGACGTGGGGTTTACTCCCACGACCTACCTGGCCAGCACTATATAGTCAGGCAGACGTCTACCCTAGCCGCCGCCGCCGCTTCGTATGGTTTCTCACCAGCGCTCCAGATCATTGCGCCGCCAAGCAAGTCTTCTCCATCCCTCCTTTCGGCGTGCAGGAGAAGGGACAAGAGCCTCCGGAACCCGCCTCTCGTGATCCTCAGACGGAGAGGGGCGATCAGGTTTTTGGGGAGCGCGATCGCCGGCAACGACTTCGCTGAACGACTTCTTCCCCGACCTCGGCAACCTCATCCTCGGCGACATGGGCGACAACTTCAAGCCGGTGCTGCTCCCGCTGCACCGTATGTGATTCTATCCTTCCTGCTCGAGATCGTGGTAGAATTCATGTTTCTAGTATGTGCCCTAGATGTGATCTGTTCATCTGCTATGCTAGTTCGCATGATTAGTTTAATCTCTGCTATTGCTGTCATGATTTATTTCCTATTTATTCGGATTAAATCTCGTAGTAATTTGCTCATATTTCCAACAATCCAAAAACCTGATTATAGGCAATTTACTCCGAGTGGTTTCTTTTTGTCACAAGCCGCTTTGCCTTTAAGGGGCGCAATATAAGAGGTGGCGCCGCGAGAGCGATCTCGTTTCGGACCGGGGGCTGCTATGACGCTATTAAGGGCAAGCCCGAGGCGATCTTAATCCAAAGACAGCTGGAAGCTTTTGAGAAGATCGATACTCTCTTTAAAGGCGCTCTTACGGGTGTTCTTGATGATTCCATTGTGGATTCGTATATGTCGCTTGACAACGGCAAGGACATGTGGGCTGCGCCGAGGCCAAGTTTGGTGCCTCGGACGCCTTGATGCGAAGCTCGTACGTCATGGAGCAATTCTATGACTACAAGATGACCGATGAGCGCTACTGTTGGCAAATGCTCATGAGATACAATCGCAAGTCCCATAAGACCTGCAGAGGCAAGAGACTTGGCACCACTAGAGCTTATACATTCGATCTTTGTGAGATGAATGGCGTGTTGACAAAAGGTGGAAAGAGATATTTCATGACGTTGATTGATGACTCCACTAGATGTTGTTATGTGTATCTTCCAAATCAAAAGATGAGGCTTTAACTTTCTTCAAGAACTATAAAGCTGAGGCAGAGAACCAACTTGATCGAAAAATTAAACGGCTTAGGTTCGATCGTGGTGGAGAGTATTTTTCCAATGAATTTGATCTGTTTTGTGCGGAACATGGTATAATCCATGAGAGGACGCCTCCCTACTCACCTCGGTCTAATGGGGTGGCCGAAAGAAAGAACCGAACTCTAATCGATTTGGTTAACGCCATGTTAGACACATTGGGTCTTTCCAAGGAATGGTGGGGGGAGGCGCTAATGACCGCGTGTCATGTCCTAAACCTAGTTCCCACAAAGCATAAGACCATGACTCCATTTGAGGAATGGGAAAGGAAAAGTTTGAAACTCTCTTACCTACGTTCTTGGGGTTGTTTGGCAAAAGTCAATATACCAATTCCCAAGAAGCGCAAGCTTGGACCAAAAACTGTGGATTGTGTTCTTCTGGGCTATGCTTTTCATAGCATTGGCTATAGATTTTTGATAATAAAATCTGAGGTATCCGACATGCATGTTGGTACGATTATGGAGTCTAATGATGCAACTTTCTTTGAGGACATATTTCCTATGAAGGATATGTCAAGTTCATCAAATCAGGAGATACCTATTCCATCTAGTGAGGAACTCACTGTAATTCCCGAACCCACCATTGCGATGGAACACGTTGAGAATCCAGTTGAGGGTGACAATGAAACTCCTATAAGGAGTAAGAGACAGAGGACTGCAAAGTCCTTTGATGATGATTTCATTGTGTACCTTGTGGATGACACACCCAGACTATTTCAAGCCTATGCATCTTCCGATGTCGACTATCGAAGGAAGCTGTTCATAGCGAGATGGATTCCATCTTAGCTAACGGAACACTCGAGATCACCGACCGTCCTTATGGGTGCAAACCTGTAGGATGTAAGTGGGTGTTCAAGAAGAAGCTTAGACCTGATGGTACGATTGAAAAGTACAAGGCACGGCTTGTGGCTAAGGGTTATACCGAGAAAGAAGGTGAAGACTTCTTTGATACTTACTCACCCGTGGCTAGATCGACCACAATTGGTGCTACTATCAACTGCTGCCTCACATGGTCTTCTCGTTCATCAAATGGACGTTAACACGGCTTTCCTCAATGGAGAGTTGAAGGAGGAAATTTACATGGATCACCAGATGGTTTTGTAGTACCGTCAGAAGGAAAGGTGTGCAAGTTGTTAAAGTCAGATATGGCCTTAAGCAAGATCCTAAGGAGTGGCATGAGAAGTTTGAAAGAACATTAATCGCTGCGGCTTTGTAGTAAACGATGGTGACAAGTGCGTGTACTATCGCTATGGTGGGGGCGAAGGAGTTATTCTTTATGCGTATGTCGACGACATATTGATCTTTTGGAACCAAACTTGATTTAATCAAGGAGGTTAAGGATTTCTTATCTCATTGTTTTGAGATGAAGGATCTAGGAGTAGCTGATGTTATCTTAAACATCAAGCTGTTGAGAGATGAGAATGGTGGGATCACACTGCTTCAGTCTCACTATGTGGGAAAGGTCTTGAGTCGTTTTGGGTATAGCGACTGCACGCCTTATCCAATTCCATATGATGCTAGTGTGTTGCTTCGAAAGAATCGACGGATTGCTAGAGATCAACTGAGGTATTCTCAGATTATTGGCTCGCTTATGTATTTGGCGAGTGCCACGAGGCCTGAAATTCCTTTCTTTGTGAGCAAGCTGAGTCGGTTTGTGTCAAAACCGAGATGATCATTGGCGTGCGCTTTAGAGAGTTATGCGCTACTTGAAGGGCATCATGAAGCTATGGGATTCACTACACCGGTATCCAAGGGTACCGGAGGGTTATAGTGACTCGAATCGATATCCGATGTCGATGAGATTAAGGCCACAAGTGGTTATGTTTTTACACTTGGTGGTGGCGCTGTTTCCTGGAAGTCTTGCAAGCAGACCATCTTAACGAGGTCAACTATGAAAGTAGAACTCACAGCATTAGACACTGCCACTGTTGAAGCAGAGTGGCTTCGTGAGCTATTGATGGACTTACCTATGTATGGTTGAAAAACCAATACCCCCTATCCTGATGAACTGTGATAATCAAACTGTGATCGCCAAGATAAACAGTTCTAAGGACAATATGAAGTCCTCAAGGCATGTGAGAGGAGATTAAAATCTGTCAGGAAACTAAGGAACTCCGGAGTTATTACATTGGATTATATCCAAACATCGAAAAACTTGGCAGATCCCTTCACAAAGGGTCTATCACGTAATGTGATAGATAATGCATCGATGGAGATGGGTCTGAGACCCACCGCATGAGTTGTCCATAGTGATAACCCACTCTATGTGATCGGAGATCCCGTGAAGTAGAAGTGGGAGACAAGCTGTTGGTCCGCTGGGAGGAGAGTATCCCTATATTAACTATCCCACTCCGTGAAGATGCAATACTCTCACGATCTGCATGGCAGGTTGATACTTATCTTAATGTGTTCCAAGTGGCTTATTCGGGTAAGCAGAGATGTTGTCCTGCGGAACATCTTCGAGGAACACACCTATATGAATTTGACCGTTAACGCCGCAATGTGAGAATTGGGTGTTCTCTAATAAATTCATGAAAGGCCCTGGAGTATGACGTATACGCTCCACCCGCGGGGAAACCTTGCGGCAGCCCAGTGTCGGTCAAGAGTTTGTGTGAAACTAGTCTTGCAGAAAACTTGTAGTTCAAGGCATAGTCCACTATTCAAGTTGTGATCTAGTGTAGCATAAATGTCGCAGGGGAAGTTCAACGTCTCAGTCTCCACTAAGCACCGGTATATAAACAATGTTTTGAAAATAAATGGTGAAATGTGCCAATGAAACTTTGTGGGGGGATTGTTGGAATTTGCTAGTGGGCTTTTGGCCCAAAGCCAACTAAAATTCTGAAATTCTCTTGGCCCATTCGTGCACACATGTGAGTGGAGTGAGTGAGGCTAAAGTTTAGTCCCACCTCATAAGTTGAGAGAGAGTTGCACCTCTTTATAAGAGGAGCTCTTCTACCACTTGTATGAGCATGAGAAGAGGAGACCTACACGCGCGCTCCTCCTCCTCGCTCGCCATGCCTCGTCACGACGCGCCGCGGGTTACGAGATTGAGGCGAGCCGAGGACAGAGCTATGCACGTTGTCTATATTTTTGCTGCTCGGGAAAAAATTAATGAGTCATTAATTAATAATTAACGGACGTGTTAATTACTGAACCGTTTTCGATTCTTTTGGATCATGACTACTCGGACGTGGGGTTTACTCCCACGACCTACCCGGCCAGCACTATATAGTCAGGCAGACGTCTACCCTAGCCGCCGCCGCTTCGTATGGTTTCTCACCAGCGCTCCAGATCATTGCGCCGCCAAGCAAGTCTTCTCCATCCCTCCTTTCGGCGTGCACCGGAGAAGGGACAAGAGGCCTCCGAACCCCGCCTCGTGATCCTCAGACGGAGAGGGGCGATCAGGTTTTTGGGGAGCGCGATCAGCAATGACGACTTCGCTGAACGCATTTACTTCTTCCCCGACCTCGGCAACCTCATCCTCGATTTATTACGGGCGATAACGTTGATCGCCGGGCGGTGCTGCTCCCCTGCACCGTATGTGATTCTATCCTTCCTGCTCGAGATCGTGGTAGAATTCATGTTTCTAGTATGTGCCCTAGATGTGATCTGTTCATCTGCTATGCTAGTTCGCATGATTAGTTTAATCTCTGCTATTGCTGTCATGATCTATTTCCTATTTATTCGGATTAAATCTCGTAGTAATTTGCTCATATTTCCAACAGATATTGCTCGCTCAAAGTCACACAAACAGTTTAAGGCTTTGGGCATCAACGCGTTTATGGTTTCCTTTGTTTGCGGGTGAAAGAGTATAACAGACTAAATGTCCTACGTGGAGAAGAAGATTGCTTGAAACTGCAGACCATCTCAGGGGTAGCTGGTTGGACAGGTTATTCATCATTAACTACTCAAAATTCCATCCGGTTGCTGCCATTCTTATTCGAAATAGCATACCCACTACACCCTTTTTATCTGGCCAATTCAAGCATCTCTCAGAAGAAATATGCTGCCAAAACTCCATGATATAATTCCGCATTTAGACGGAACTTTCTTTAGAGACTTCAGATTCCACTGGACCTGCCAAATTCCTGAAGCATTGCAATTTTTTCAGTAAACTGAACTAACTATAACTTGATAACATGGCATTTTGATCTGCTTCGGCATGATGCAGTAGCAAGATCAAGCCTGCTGATTTTCCAAACAAAATCCGTTTGAGAGAAGACCACTGATTCCATGCGCGCAAGCTTCAATCAAGAGAGGAGGAATGCGACGCATTATAGTAAGACCCCGGCGTGGATCTGGAGAAGCTGCCGGTGGCGTGCTGCCCAGCTACCGATCTCATCCTCGATATCCCTCTCTAGCCCTCCCAGCACAGACACGCGAACGGGCTCGCCAGACACCTCATCCACTTCATCTCGCCATCAGACGCATGTCCTCTGCCCAGCCTCTCTCCCCTCCGCGTCCCTGCCTTTCAGTCTACCTCATCACGCACCGCCCAGCCGAGCCAAGCCCCATAAAGGCCGCAAGCGGCCAACCCAGCTCCAAGCAGGCCCGCCGGTAGCCCAGTCCAGCTTGCAATCATGTCTCTCCATAGTTCGTCGCTACGAGCGCATCCCGTGGATCCATCCACCCACTCGCTCCACGCCGCCTCTCTCATCCTTCATATGCATTGGTTCGTCGATGGGACTTGGTTCATTGGGCGCCTCTGATCTTATCCGCTGATATCCAGCAGGGCACCGACGGCGGCGGGAGTGATGGCCACAGAAGAACGGGAAAGAGGCCGACCTCTCCCTAGCAGCGGCGGTGGTGTTGAATTGATGGCTATGGGGTGCTGCATACGGGAGAGAAGCAGGGGCGCCGAGAGGAAATCACGCAGGCGCACAGCGCTGATGTCGACGGATTCTGTCTATCCGGGTGAGCTGGCCGAGGAACTCCGCCGGCGTTGGTGAGCAAGGCGAGGATGCTTAGTTGTTTCCGGGTGCAGTTGATATACCTTTGTCTTGCGTGTTCAATCGGGACACAAGATCGTTTCTCCGGAATCCACACTATGGAAGGTGTTTGGGCCTAGGTGGGCTGCATTTTTGGCAACCATCTGAGTTGACGTATCGAACGAACCCGAGTTGGAAAACCAATCGAGCAGGTTTTACGTTTTCTCCGGACGAACAATGTAAAGATAAAGACTTGTAGTACAACTCGGATGTAGAAAATAACATAGATGAAAAAACTGAAAGCGTAAATTCACGGAAAGAAGCGTATTGTGATGGTGAACCCACGCAGTCAATCCGTGCTTTATTATTACTAGCACAAACGCCCGTGCGTTGCATCGGGTGAAAAAAACCCACACTTCCCTAACCCAATTGCTCAAGACCCCCTTTCATTCCACGACACAACGCCAGACATAATGGGATGAATAAACTCTTTGAAATCGGCTGCCGTGAAAATATATACTGTAGAAAAAATATGCATGTATTTCGATTTTCAGTTCATTTGTATTCACCCCACAGGTATGTCACAAAAGCTTTAGTTGGTGCGGTGGCTAGCTTGTCGGGTGAATAAAGTGAAGGTCCACAGTTTGAATCCCAGGCAGCTCGCTTTTTTCTTTTTATGCATTTATCGCCCGACCTCTCGCGCAAAGTTAATCCAAATGGGGATTTTTATTATAGCGTTATGAGCGCACAATTTGAGGCCGTGTAGCCGGGCAATGGCACCAAATCTCCACAACAAAAACACATATAGTAGAACTTAACTAAAAATCGATGGCCAATGATTGACCTGGATGATCAGGAAATTAAATCTACATAGCGCAAATCAAAAGAGATCATTAATCTTCTTAATGTAAGGCTGTCCTAATAATCAATTAACGCACGACAACCGATCAAGAACAGTTAACTCATTATGTACAGAGCCAAGATCCCTGCTTGCTCCGGCAGCAATTACCAATAAAGATCACGGCCCCATCCATCAGTATGCATATATAGGACCGTAAAAAGATCTATCAAGATCCACCGTACCAAGAGCTTGCATGTAGCATTGGGCATATGAATTTTTACATCCAGTGGCACCTCAAAAGTCAAGAGTATGCACCCAATACTGACTGCACAAGATACTATGCATTTCAGAGTGCATGTCATGTACAGAACATGGCACCACACAAAAATTCAGAGAAAGAAAATTATCAGGGAACATGGCAGCACTTGGGTTGCATGCAGAAATTCAGAAAACAACCTAATTAATAGGCAACACATAATTTAGAAATTCAGAGTAGGGTTGCGCACAGAGTTAGAGAGAACGTGGTTACTCCAAGTTGTTAACTCCAATTAGCCTACAACCAAAAGAGGCAAACACAACCATGAGAGATTAGGAGGGGGCGCCATGGGTGATGAGAGAGGGGAGGGGTGGACGTGCAATGTTCAAAGGGTCGTGGAGCGGTCAGGTCGAGCAGGCTGTACCTTGCCGTCTTGAGTGCGTAAACTGGGGAAGGGGAGTGCCTGAAGTGCGGCTCCACTGCGGGGGCGTCGGGGCGGCTCCAGTCAACGGCCCCGTCAGAGGCCGGCGCCAGCGCGACCGCGGCGCCCCACGCGGGCGGGGAAGTCGTAGCGCTGCACGGCGGCCGACGAAGCGCACCTCGCCGAGCGGCGGAACCGGACCTCGGCGTCGGGGCCCAGCCAGATTTATCGACGACATCGTCAAAGAAGATGGGATCCGTGGCGGCACCGCCGCGCTGCCAAGGCGAGGCGTGAGGAGGCGTTGGAGGTGGCCACGAGCGGGATAGCGAGGCGGCAATGGCGGGCGGTGAAGAGCGGCGAGGAGCAAGACGAGGATCAAGCAGGCGTAGGGGGCGGAGCTGTCTCCGTGGCCCAGCGGCCGAGGTGTTGAGGAAGAGGATGCCGAGGTCACCGGAGGACGGTCCGACCCCGGACGCCGGACCCAGGCCGCCCCGAAGTTCGCATCTTCGTCCTCATGGTGGGTTGGGGACGACGGCCGGTAGTCGGGATTGGGGCAGGCGGAGACTGGGGTTTGCGTCCGTCCGTTCGGGTGTGAGAATTGTTTTTTCCCCATTATACTAACTTAAATCTGGAGCGCGGGTTAACTACCAAAGACTTCAGGGATTTTTTTGTAAAAACGCCACGACGGTGAACCCGGAGACTCAATCCGTGCTTTATTATTAGGGAAAGACTAGCAGTCTAGCATACATGCCCGTGCGTTGCAACGGGAGAAAAAAAATATCACAACCCCCGAACCTCCCGCAACCCCCCACCCCACACACACAATCCGCGGCACCACCTTTGTTTTTGCTCCTTCCCACCGGCAGGAACGGTGGCCGTCCACGTGGCCATGGCGCTTCGAAAGTGATTAACCCAAGGCGACGTATTATCTTTGAACCGTGCCAACAAAGCAATGTTTCTACCCTGCAAAAAAAAAGAACACAACATTTATAACTTCAAAAAACTAATCTTGTCAAGGTAGATGTGAGCACCGCCCTCTACGAGCTACTCACTGATGCATGCGGGTTGCTATAAAATAAAAATTCTCTCACAACCAAGATGTGTCAATTCAGTAAAATTCATACTACATCAACCTCAAATGTAGTAGTAAATGAAAAAAAAGATCATACAATTATTTGTAACATAAATCTATATTGTTAACAAATCACCCTATAAATCTTGGCGAAATAGATATGAGGGCCACCCGCAGCAAGCTACTCATGTGGGTTGCTACAAAATAAAAATACACTCACAACCAAGGTTTGTTAATTAAGTAAAATTCATATACATAATTATTCACAACATAACTCTAAATTGTTAATTTTCTCGGCGTGATTATTTTTCGACTATTTCCAGATTGTTGCCTGATATAAGCTTCCTTTACTCTTGTGTTGCCCGACTCGTTTACTGCCCGATGTATGCACGCCATCGAAATCTTTTTTTGAACATAAACAGACGCAAGCGCTTATATACACTCACACGAGGCTTTTCCTATATGCCATTCATTAAGGCACCGATCTCACACCAGCCCGTCCTGTTTATATTGGAGAGCCAGAACCAACACAGATACATGACATGCAGATACATGTCACGAGCCCGTTTTGGCCAGCGCAGATAAATGCATGCCGTGCATGTATCCCTTCTCCTTTCTTTATTGGCCCCCTCTTTCTTATTATATCTATTTGATCCGACTCGGTGATTCTCATAAACTCATGGTCATATATAAATTGGTAAAATTTACTCTACAGAAGCGAGGTGGGACTATGTAATACTCAGCGAACCCACCAAAATGGCAGAAAACAATTTTAGCTTAGTTGGTTACTGCCGTGGTGAAGTTAGGATACGTCATGAGTTCGAATCCCTGCCCCATACGGGAGTTGCGGAGATCGTAAAAGCGTATTACGACGTGCAGAGGCGTATTATGACGGTGAACCCATGAGGTCAATCCATGCTTTATTATTACTAGTAAAAGGGCCCGTGCGTTGCGACGAGTATAAAATAAATTTGATAATCCAGGTGTTTGAGAGTTTAGCTGCTTCTCGCTGCCTTGTGCGGCTGACGGCTAGGCAGAACTCCGGAACTTCTACCTGAGAAGACTTTTTGATGTATATGATTTATCTATATATATATATATATATATATATATATCAAAATAGTTAATAAAAACATTTGTAATTGAAAGAATGACATATATTGGCTCCGTAATGCAGTGACAGATATACTTAGTCATGGTAGACCTCGAGTTTTATGTAGACGAAGACCGGTGTGTGTAATTATTCTGCGAATATAAAATGTGCGAGATGTGGCACTAATGAGAAACACAAATCAACTTGAAGTCCTAGCTCAAATAAGCTGATGTCAAAACTGCATGCAGCCATACTTTCATGAAGACAATAATATAGTACATAGGTACGACACCTGAGTACCTATGACGATTGTTTATGTTTTTAGAGTTCTCTCGATCCGCTTCTATGCATGCAGCCATGCATGCAGCCAGCTGCTTGCCCTTGATTGATAAGCATGCATCCAGCTGAATAGCTTATTGTCATTGCCTTCCAAGTCCTTGCAATCTAGCTAGTGCCCTGGGCGCCCATCACTGCTTCAATGTGACGAAGCCATCCTTCAAAGCGCACGTCTTCATCTTGTTACAACCTACCTTTTTTTTCTTTTATAATTCCATAAACACAAGCATACAGATCTACTCCCTCCGTTTCTAAATATTTGTTTTTTTAGAGATTTCAAATGAACTATCATATACGGATGTATATAGACTTATTTTAAAGTGTAGATTCACTCATTTTGTTTCGTATGTAGTCACTTGTTGAAATCTATAGAAAGATAAATATTTAGAAACGGAGGAAGTAGTAGTAAGTATTGTGATTGATCTCACGTATATGCATGCATGCATGTTTTAAGGTTGGTTGGCTGGAAAATCAGCTCGTGTCGTCGTGCCATCATCGTTGATCGGAACCACTTGTAGATCGATCGGCCGGACACCGTTATATCTATGTACCCGGTCATTGGAGAGCAAGGCGCAGTGTCAAGTCTCCGCCTCCGATCTGGAAGGCCACGTACGCGCCGGGCATCACTCATGGCAGCCGGCGCGGCAGCCATCGGCCATGACGCTGGAGAACATGACTATCCTGCAACTCGATCATGTTGCTGGAGAACCAGGCGTTGCATCTGTGAGGAAGCCGCACTCTTTTCCGAACATATCTGACTCCAGACCAATCTACCTGACACCGTCAAGCCGAGCACACGGGCGGCTGCTGGCCGTCAGCACACTGTGTGGCTGCTAGCCGTGCCTCCGGTGCCGGTGGCCAACTGCTCCCCGTCGCAGACCTGCTCGGCAAGATGCTCGCCGAGATGACCCGCCTCAGGTTCGGCGCTTCTCCACCTCCTCCACCACCCAGGCAGCACGCGCCCTCTCTGCTAATCGCGTTCGTCCCGCTGACGGGCGACCAGATCGAGGACACGGTGGTGACGTGCGTGCCACACATGCCGTTGACTCGTCGTCTGTGACGACTCCCGTGTCCATCCTTCCACCCTCTCCCCCCCGAGCTCCTTGTCCTCCTCATCGTCTTCCTTGATCATGGCCTCCAGCAGCCCCTGGCCCGCAGCATACGTGTAGATTGAAGGTTTGATTTGAAGAAAGGAATCATACTCGGTGGACGACTATGAAACGTGATGAATTCCACCTGTGCGATGAGACAGTCCTTGGGCAAGAAAACTTCACAGGTGAGACAGTCCATGGGCAAGAAATAGGAACCTGCAATAGACCGTGTATATTGGCCGTGCGACACATTAGACCGACCGAAAAAAAACTCACGTGGACTACAGATTAGAAAACTTCAAAGAGCGCTGCGGCCCAACCCTGAAATTTTGTACGAACTGATATATATAGATAGATTAATACCACCTTGGATTTTGAAAAAAATATGGACGTGTTGAAAAAAAACTGAAAGCATAAATTCACGGGCGGAAGCGTATTGTGACGGTGAACCCACGGAGTCAATCCGTGCTTTATTATTAGGGAGAGACTAGTATAAATGCCCGTGCGTTGCACCGGGCGATTTTTTTTTTGAACTCTGCTTCTGCTCCGAGTGCCACTACGCGCCACTTCTTATATCCAAAACAATGTCAAAAATAAGGTTACTATAAACAAGCAAGAGATATGAGGGAAGACGCCACTCAATCGGGGCGATCAACATCACGATTACATGGAGCCTTGGAAGCCAAGAAACAGACCTCCTCGTATCAATCTACAACCGAACAGAATAGGGAAGATACGGAGATAGGCTATAGCTATACAAGATATGTACTTTAACGGTTACCCTCATTCGCTACAAGGTGAATATGCCTTCGTGTTGCCGAGGTTGAATTATCGCTAAGCTATGCTTTAGGTTGAGGTATGATTCTGCTCTTCGTCTGCCTCCACAAGAAAACCTAGATCACCTCTCTCCTCTTCCCGTCGCCATGGTACACTGACGGCAAAGCCCGCGCAGAGCTGTCGACGACGAGGAGGTCTTTTCGAGATGTTGTGACCTGGTGGGCCACACGATATGGCAGGGAGGGCCGGTTGCTGCGCGTGCGCTGGTGGGTGGTCTGGGCTAGCATCTCAGCTCCAGCGTGTTGGCTATCTTCAGTGGCAACCCAACCTAACCTGGTCATTGGAGAAGGGGGCTGCATCTGTTCGGATTCGATCGACTTTCATGGTCTTGCAGTTTCTACATGCCTTTCTCACATTTTCTTCTCCAAGGCAGCGATTTGCTGCACAAATTGCGACCAACAACACCTGCTCTACATCAACATCTTCTCGACCGCTGCTTCCACAAGTTTCTCGGTTGAAAAAAGTTTGATCCGTCGAGGCAGAGGCTCAGAGGGATGCAGGAGGCACAAGAGCTCGGCTCCCCTAGAGATTTGAATGCAACTTTCTTTTTCCGTACGGGTGAGTTTGTAAGGACATTCGTTTCTTAATATTCGGCCTTAGGCCTTTTTGCAAAGAAAAATGTAATTGCTGCTTTTTGGACAATTAAGTGTTGATGTGAAGAACAGACCCTAAGGTCCTTCGTCGGCGCCTACTTCAACTTTGCACTGCCATCGGATGGAATACTAATCCAACTAATCATACTTACAAAGCATGGCAACCCATCTTCCAGCTTACACGTCCTCTGAATCTCAAAAACATGCACCCGCTCTGAACTTTTGAACGTTTACTCTGCTGCTCTCAATTTGTAACTGCTTTTCATGTTCAGATTTCAGGCAAATGAAAAAGGAGTGGAGGGGAGAAGATTTGTCACAGAAATACGACTGCTAGAACAGAATAATCTCTCCATCTCTCTCAGTATACACGCACATATGCACAAGCAAGTAAATCAAACTGCAAAACTAAATGAACCACACCTGCAGTCATACTTTTGTTGCAACCAGGCCAGGCGGAGGCGGGACACGGTGGCACTGGCGGCGTCTGACACCGCCGATTCCGGAGCTATAGCCTGCGGTGGACGAGCTCGCATACCTTCTCTTCTCTGGGTTCATGGATCTCGTGTCCGCCTTTCTCCGTTCCCCCCTTGGCTCCTACCGCAGGTGTCCACGTCTACCTCTGCTTCGTCACTGCTCCCTTCTTGACGCAGCACACGAGGGGGAGAAGGAGCGTTGCAACGGGTGAAAAAAAAATAGCATACGTCAAAACGCTGCAGTTGCGCATACTGAAGGTCGCCACCTCGCAGGTGCTTCTCTATGAGGCAAATGATAGTTGCCATGGATCAAGGTTTACTCGACAAAAAATCTAGGTTGCCAGACTTGTGTCAGTGATAGAAAAAATAATGATTTGATTGAGGACAGAATTTGTTGGACTTAATTGGGGACATGTGACATGATTTTTTTTGCGGCAAGACATGATCTAAAATTAATTGATCTAGGTTAAGAACGATTAATTACTGAAGACAGACAGAAGACATTTATCCCAAATAAATTGATATAGTTGAACGGTGTTAGTTTCAGATAATTAGTTAACACTATTTTTTTCGGCTGTTTACACTAAGGAGGTGTTTGTTTCGACATTTTCTGTTCGTCACCTGTTTACACTGTAAACAGAAAACATTACAGGCGTTTGGTGACTTGCCTCCGTAATTAGGTCCCTCCGTAAACGGTCCGGGCCAGCTCTCGATGGATACCGCCCACCCTCCACTGGTAAGGGTTCCGTTACCAGATTACAACCCACGATCCCTCCTCCCCCGAGATCTCCTCCCCCCACGACTCCCTCCTGCTCATCATCCAGCCACGCCTCTGCAATCTCTCCCATGAGTCATGGAAACTCACCCTCCATCCATGTTCCACTCCATCTTGGATCTCCTCCGCTACCCTCCCCAGCAGCAGCCGACGTCGGTGCTTGCCACCGTTCTAAACCTTGGCAAGTTGTGGCGCCATATGAACATAGGTGCCACTGCCGGCAGCGCGGGCGCCCATAATTCCGGTTGAAATCTATTGCCCACCGCAGGATGAGCAGGGGGAGGAGGAGCTGCGACCGCCGTCGCAGCAGATGCCGGGGCGAGGGGGCGACGAGATGGGATCCAGCCGCCGTTACCGTCAATTTCAGATTTGAACCAAACACGTTTGGACTTTTGCTCATTACGTTTACAGTGCCCCTGTAACCCCATTAAGATTACGTTTGTGTTACCATTCTTGAACCAAACACCTCCTAAAATCTAGTGTAACAGGAGCAGCAGTAAATCAACCTGGTAGCAGGGACGTTTGTAGCTGAAGAAAAAAATCTTACTACGCCCAAACGGCACTCTTGGTCCATCAAACACAAACACACAATTTCCTGGAAAAAAAACACAAACATGTGTGTGTGCGTGTTAAGCAACGACGTCACGTCACAGCATGATGCCCAGTCCATTTGTACTCTGGCAGTCTTAGAGTAGTTTTTTTTTCGTCGACTGCAGAATATCGGCCTGCCCGTCTCGTTCTTGCTTGCTGCCATTGACCTCGTCCTCTCTCTCTGGTGGTCGTCAATGCCAACGGGCGCCAGCTGGTAAGTATCGAGCTTGTCTACCCCGTCCATGCATCTCAACTTCTGATCTAGGCAGCGGCAGCATTGAGAGCTCATCTCCCCCGTCCATGCATCTCAACTTCTGGTCCAGGCAGCGTGTGTATCCTTCATCTAGTCTAGAAAGATGCATGGCTTCCACATAGTGGATGCACTCATGAAATTAGCAGTTGTTGCTGCCGCCGGAGAGCAACACTAACATGAGACGACCTCCAAGGTTGGCGGGGCCGCGGGGGCAATGTCGCGTAAGTATTGTGGACGGAGGCGTCGGGCGTGAACGTCATTGCCATCTGCTCGTCGACGGCGTACCCGGGCGCTTCCAGGACGGCGCTGTCCTTGTCGGCGTCGTGGGCGGCCAAGGACCCCTTCACGGCCTCCGTCCCGGGCTGGGTCGGCGCGCATGTCAAGGCCAAGAACCTCCACGACGCGACCACGTGGCTCGGCCAAGGCCACGAACCAGCCATTCCTTTTCCTCCGCCTCCTCGTTTCTTAATTCCCTTTGCATCATCCTCGCCACAGCAGACCGGCCTTTCTCCTTTTCCTCCGCCTCGTTATCCTTCGGTTCCTAATTCCCGATCCGCTTCCTTGTTACCCAGAACATCAAAAGGTATATAAATTGGAAGTGTTGAATATAACAGGGCGAGGTGGGACTATTTAATAGAAAGTCAAACCAAAAGACATAGCTATCTCAGTTGGTTGGTATAGTCGCTACTCGGCTTTCTTTTGCAGACTGGACCGGATCGGGTTTGTTTTTAGATGGGCCAAGACCATAGAATCGATTAGGTGGGCCGGCTTCGATGCCACTTATGCGCATCGAATTTTAGACGTCAGTTGTTAATTAGTACCACCTCGCATAATGTTTTAAATTCAAAGTTAAAGTGTAAACTTACGGGAAGAAAGCGTATTGTGACGGTGAACCCGGAGACCCAATCCGTGCTTTATTATTAGGAAGAGATTAGGGAAAGACTAGCACAAATACCCGTGCGTTGCAACGGGAGAAAACTGAATGTTATATCTAAGCATAGTGCATCATGGGAATTTTTTGTCAAACGCAACTTGTTTGCAACGTGATAAAAAGTTGACATGTAAGAATACACTTAGATGCATCTGCGTCCATACTTTCTATATTTTCATGGATCGAGTTGATTTAGCCAGTGCATGCACGTAGGAGCAGTTGCAACATCCCTAAAAAAAAGAAAGGAGCAGTTGCAACAGGCATTCAATCCCCACCCCACCCCGAGAGAGATCCTTTTGAGGAGTACGTGCCTCACCGCCTCCATCTTTCTCCTCCCGTGACCTTATCCACATCCATCACGGCTCATCCTCTCTTCTCCATGACTCCATCATCCAGCGCCCACATGAGCTGGCCCGCCGCCCACCAGACACCCACTACTCCGTTCTCTTCACGACCGTTCCAGCCAGACGCATCGACTCCATCCTCTTTCTCCAATCTCCTTCTCTAGCCCCGCACAGCTCTATCCTATCTTCTCAAATCTCCTCATCCGCCACGGCGATGCGCCACTTTCCACCATCCTCTCTTCTCCAATCTCCTTCTCCAGCCCCGCACGGCTCCATCTCCATCCTCTCTGCTCCAATCTCCTCATCCGCGCCGGCGATGCGCCACTGTCCACCATCCTCTCGATGCGCCACTATCCTTGTGGAAGGCTCATTCTATCTGATCTTAGATAATCAATTGAACGATGTGGGAAAAGGCTTGTCGATTTCTCACATCGACGCGTGCCACAAGCCGCTATGCGCGCCAAGACATCCACAACCGCCATGGTCGATGGCCTTGAGCATCGCCATGATCTTCTCCTCTATCACCGCTCGCCTTCGTTCGGAGCCCCAAGCACCACCTCCGTGGTACCTCCTACCGCGCCCCTGCCGCTCCTTCTACTCCGTCGTGGGGCTTCTGCGCCCGATGCTCCTTCTACTCCGGCGTGGGGTCTCCTCGCTCCCGGCCCCTTCTACTCCGCCGGTCAGAGCCATCCGCCGTAGGGCGCTCCTTCACTTCTCCTGCTCGCACAGTAGTTGCCCACGGCAAGGGCGCGCGCCTTCACTTCTCCTGATCCGCCGCGTCTACAAAGGGAGCGGGCATCTGGATAAAACGAAACAGGATTCGCGGGTTCAATTCATACATATGTAGTTTTTTCTTATAAAAACGAAACGTTTTTTCCAGATTCACTAAAACAAGGACAGCGGGTTTAATTCCTAAAAAACATAGGGTCCTTTCTGTAAAAACACCATGACGGTGAACCCAAAGACCCAATCCGTGCTTTATTATTAAAATAAATAAATTAGGAAGAGATTAGGAAAAAATATATTATTATATTATTATTATTTATTATTAATTATTATTATTAGGGATAGATTCTGTCCCTTACACGACCGACTCCTTGGATGACACGAATCCCATCTACTAAAAAAAGATAAAACTCTTCTCCTCCTATGATTGGGAAAGAGGAAAACAAACCTTCTAAAACTAACTCACGTAATAACTAGTATTTGACCCGAAAACAAAGGAAACAACTGGTGCGATCTGATTGCCTTCAGATCTCAACTTCTTCTCGATGGATAACTTCATAATTCTATGAATTAAAAAAAATAACGAAATTTATATGCTCCTTACGTGACCTGAACTGGCAACGAACCAACGATGGTCCAACTGCTTGGCGTTCTAAACGTTGGCTTGATTTCTTCAGGCTTAGGATCTGACTAGTGGATCACGCGCGCTTCCCCGCGCCGAGGACAGGTCGCGCTGCTGTGCGCTGATGTTTCTGGAAATACACTATGAACGGACCATCACATCCACATCCTAAACCGAACGTTGCAGATGAAGCTACCTACCGCCCCCACCTGCAAGAGAAGCAAATTCAATCATTACGCCCATAATGACAGCAACAAATTCAGTAAGCATACAGATGATCCTAAGGGAACACGGCTGGCTTCTTTAGCCTCCCTCTCGGCCGCATCAGCGAAAAAATTGCTTTCATGCGACAACAGGAAAATAACACGGAGAGAAAAGATCACATATCTACGGGGTCAGTATCTTCGTCAGTACTGTCTGAAACATGCCAGACAGGAGTTTCTTCTTCAAGACATCCCCTAGCTCTTCACTACGGCCTGAAAACATGTCCGAGAGGAGTTTCCCAATGTAGACATCTAATAGAAGAACCATCAACAAAAATGAATCAATATAAAGACGTCTTTATACAAGTCAAAGAGCAAGGGCTGGTGTTGTATGCGATCTAACTGAGGCACTGAGTAAGACAATAGTAGCTCAGCTCACCGGCTTCTTCAACTGCATTCAGAAAATAATAATAAAGTGGCATATTATGTGCAGAAAACTAAAAAAAACCAATATTCATGAAGTAATTGAAGGTCTCACCAATTTCGTTGGTCCTCTAAGCAGAAGCAACAAGCCGTGGAAGCTGGCCAGTCCATGCGCCGGCAGCATTACATTCAGTTGGCAGGAAAACAACGAATATGCTGCTACCGTTAGAGAAAAATTTGAGGATCTGAAATGAAATGTCTTCTTAACGCGAGGTAAAGGCATTCAAAACTGTAGTTCCTTCCAATTTCCAACTAAACCAGATATCTGCATAGGCACAACAGAGAAAAAGAGCATAGGTCTCAGCTAGTAAAACATCAACACCTTTGCCAACCAAGCCCTGCTCCACATCAACCAAAAATACCATGCCAACAACATAGCTTCTCCCGCATCCAGGATCGGTAACCGGTACATGCATCTCATCAGCAAAAGGAAAAACATGTACGACACATAATTGATAGTATGGTAATGAAAGAAACCATGGCCTATAAAGAAGGAATCGACCTTGGGCTTGCGGTTTTGCCTGGGCAACCTTCCTTGGAACATCTATAAGCATTCCTCACACAATAGGAACCACCATTTTGGTTTGGCTGTAAACCATCAATTTTAATGTTGGACCCTGATCAACGTTAAATCGCCGTCAACATGTATCATAAATTAAACAAATTTAGAAGTAGGCATCAATGCCCATATTCAAAACAGCGAACAACGCCACTGGATAGGAAAGATCAGCTCCCCAATAGTGTCACTGACCATGCCATCTACATTGGCTTATTCACATCTTTTCTTAGATACTCCTCTGAGTCCTCTCATATCTGTAAAATAATCAATATGATTTAGACATCATTTGCATGTAGAATAACACTCGGTGATATAGTCAACTAATGCAAGTGTCATAGTCACCTCAAGCAAGGGTCTAAAATCTGAGGCAATTATTCACATCCAAAATTACACACTCAACTCTGAAATGAGGTTAAAAATATCACCAGAACCGACGCAATTTATGATTTTGTTACAGAACATACAAACCTAATGATTTGGCTCCAGCAAGAAAAATTCAAAACTAACAAAAGGGGACACGAAAAAGATTAAGCACACAAACCTGAGGTGGCAATGGGATGAGGTTGTGGTAGTGAAAATTCCGTTGTCAACCTCATACGATATTTGTCTAAGCATACCATAAAGTGGCTTGGCGACAAAACCAAACTAAACTTGCACCTTTCGATGTCAAAAACGCCAACAATCATAGTCCCATCAAGCATATGAAATTCACACATACACCATGCATAGGAAATTCAGATAGCACCTCTCAGTTCCATACAACAAGCTCTTAAATCAGAAAAAATCACACAAACACGTCTCAACGATTTAAAGCACCGTCAGGTCAAAACAAAAACGACGAAAGCACGATCTGCCAGCAGATGGCAAGGGGAGATCTTCACAACACTGATAAAATCATGATGCTACTTCTAACAATTTGATTCCATCCATACAAAAAATCCAAATGTCCGTGATCCATAAAAAAAAAATACATGCTTGCATACATACATCATAAGTTCAGAACTTCATAAGCACATTTGGACGACGGTCGAGGCAGAGGACGACCTGCTAGAGAGGCCTTAATATAATGTAATTTGTCCTACAGTTATTGCAGATCAGAAGTCATTATCTGCAGCTGGACGAAATTTCCACAAGCCAGGTACAAAATAACTTACTTCGGATATTGGTACAGAGGAAAACCTTGGTCCTCCCAACACCGGATTCAGCCATCTGACCTAGCATGTAGAAAACTTGTATTTTCCTGTTCTGTAGATTGAACGCTAGACTGGAAGATAGACCACCAAGAATGGAAACTCGACATTAGGACTATAATATAAGAAATAACTTGACCAAACAGGGATGAACATACTGGATTTAACTAAATCCTCTAGGCTCCATGTAACAGTATGTAGGTTAACAAAGAAACAAAATCCAAAATAAAACATCACTTAGAATCCTCTTTTGCTGGCCTGCAGTTGCAGACAGTCAAGTGCTAATTAAAGTTAAGTCCAAGAACTTTCTGAATATGCAATAGTAAAAAATAACAGCGTCCTCCAATTTGATATCACCACAGGAAAATAAAATAGTCTGCTAAATATGGTATATAGTAGAAATTGGCCAAAACTTGCTACTTGGACATTGATAGGGAACAAACACTCACAAATTCAGATTTCTCGCATCTTGCGTTGGGGCTTGCCTGCTCCTTGCACTCTTGCAGCTGATTGCGTATTACCATAAGTGAGTATTGGCAATGACAGCCGCCTGTGTGTCAGGGAGGAGCGAGGTGTCATGTACATTGAGGAGGAAGGTCAGCGGGCGGGTTCGGCATTGGCCTTTTCATGGACGGCCATGCCTATAGCATCAGGGACGTACCAGGACGGTGGCGAGAGGAGGCGATGACGGGACGCGGCTGACGGCGGAAAACCAAGGGCTTGTATAACTACCACACAAAAACATTTAACTATATACCCGCACCCACCGTTCGCTCTCTCATCATGCCGTGAGAATCACACGTAGCCAAACAACAGAAAGGAAGCTCCTACAGATCAAGCGCTGAGTCGACGAACCAATGTCGATTAGATACCAAACGCACCTGCAAATCCACATATACGCCTCCACAACCAAAATAGGCACGCGAACCCTACATCGACCAAACATCCACCCAACATACCCCCGCCACCCTCTCCCAGCACAAAAATCAAAACCCCCTTCCCCCCAAACAATCACATCCACAGTCCATCCCAACATACAACATTATCACGCAAGCAACACAACAATATACAAAGGAACTGAAATAGAAAGGGAAGAAATCAGACACAGGAAACCGAAGAAGAAGCAGAGGAAACCCGAAAGTGGCAGCCGCCCTCCACGCCTCCACCCAGGAGATCACAGAGTCCGACGCGAGGATGAACACTCCGGCGATAGAAGCAGCACACTCCGCCGAGAGAAGAACACAGCCGCCCTCCTCTACAAATCGAAGACAAGGGCACGCTCCCACAGCCGCCGCCGCCGATACTATCGCCAAAGTGAACGCGAGAACAGAAAGCAGGCAGCGACACGCACGCTGAAATAGGCCTCGTACACGCCACCTCGCCTTAACAAGCCCATTTGGAACCGACATCCCAAAACCAGGCCCACTTACCGCCTAAACACAGCCCCAACGCACCTCCTGCTCTCATTTCCTGGGAGCTTAGTATCTATAGTGATAGTGGAATAGGCACCCGTATTTTTCCAATAAAGAAAAATTCTTCTGCCTTGGCCTTCTCCATTGGTTCTGACAGCAACTCCTCCTGAACTGGTGTAGGTTGGATCGTTATTTTATGTGAGATATTAGCCTTGGTGCCGATGGTCACATCAGCTACACAAATTCTGTCATGATTTTATCACAAGCTGACTAACCATTTTTAGTTAAAACTCATTTAATTCAGTTGGGCTACCCCATGAGAGATGGATAACTTGCTAGTGCCGAGCACAACATACCTGGCAATGCCGATCAGTTGTCCCATCCCAGCGGCCAGCCTAACCCTTATATAACAACCTAGCTGACCCGACTAGCCCTACCCTAACCTAGTGCACCTCCTCCCTTCTCTCCCGATCGTGCGCTAGCGCCTTTATCCGGCCAGCAAGCCCCCGCCACCGCCGGCCGACCTTTGCCACCGTCTGCCGCCACTCCCTTCCCCTTTCTTCCCCAACGCAACCCGACCTTGCCCCTGCATGCCTCAGCCCCCCTCGGCCACCATGGCCGACATCTGCCCCATGCCGTGCAGGTACGTTGTCAGATTCCTTCAAAACCGTTGTCGCCTCATACCGCCTAGCCAACCGACTGCTCTTGCAGCAATAGCGTTGCCTTCCTCTGCTGCCACCATGAACGATTGTTGTTTACGTTGTTTTTCTTATTGTTGTTGCATTATTATTCTTTTAGATGTTTACTTAGCCATAGTATGGATCACATTTGGTGGAAAGGCTTTAGCTTAGAAGTGGTCATAGTTTTGGAGTATAATTTTGAGCTAGTAAGTTCAGAGTTGAAGATGATCGGTAAGATAACAAAGAAAATCCTAGTAGTAATAAAACTGGAAGTATTGGAGGAATAACTTTAGACTAAGTGATCACCCTTTTGGAAACGACTTTAGTCTAGTAGTGTTCACCTTAAGTTGGTAATCAGAGCGTAGAATGATCACATCGGTGGACAGACTTTAGTCTAGTAGTGATCACGTTTGGGGATAGACTTTAAGGTTATCATAGTTGAGACAGTTATTTACTAGTTAAGTTGTATAGTCGTAGTACTGATTTTACTTCAGCAGTTAAACTGATAGTAGTTCGTGTCAAGTTGTTGTGGATGATTGTTGGTATTGGAGCAATTTCATGCTTGAGTAATTAGAGTGTTGCTTGGGTGGTTTTATGAGGTTTTGGCTTGCGAGTTCATTCAATGTACTCATGGCTTTTAACGTGGCCAAGTATGAAGATATTTCCCACAAGTAAGGAGAGGGAGTTGACGCAACACTAGAAGAGTAACCCAATCAGATCTCGTGGAGTGAAGCCGTGCTAGGACCATGCTACCATGGATAGAGTTTCCGCTGCACTTATATATAAAATAGTCAGTACGACTCATCTGACCGTTCCAACCTCAACACATGCATTATTGAGACGTGGAGCCTTATAAGTCGATGTTGTAAAGTTGTATAGATCAATAAAGCACTCTTTTATCGAATAGTTTGTACATTGTTACCCGTGAATTGTACACGCGCCAGATTGATATTCTGGGCTGGCATGTGCGGCCGTCCATCTGAATATAGTGGTAATTCACTGTACTCAAACGGGTTGCCACAGGGCTATCGTGCCATCGTCGTGCACACTATTTCATGTGCACATTAGTTTTGAAAACAAATCACACTTCCAATCCAGTTTTTGTATCTTGTACTCCCTAAGCTTGCAAAAACATCTTATATTGTGGGACAGAGAAGTATCTTGCAAGACTTTAAATTCAAGTTTAACCCATTTTATGCACAACTCGAGAAACAAAAGGGGAATTCAATACTTAATTCAAATTGGGCCATGGATTTTCGGAAGTCCTATTCTGATCACGAGAAATACTTACTTCAAATGCTCCCTGATGAATAGTAAAATCAAAAAAATAGTAAAAAAAATCTGATTTTTTTTGTAATCTTTGACAAATGTTTTGTATGCTTGTCAAATTTCAGCATGAAATGACATTCGAGGAAGGGTGGCAAAAAAAAAACCAGCACTCTATTGTTTTTAAACTAAGCATTTTTGGAATATCGATTTTGTTTTTTGCCACGTTGCAAGCATGCAAAACATTTGTCAAAGTTTACCAAAAAAAGATTCAGAATTTGTTTACTATTTTCTTTTACAGTTTTACTGCTCATCAGGAAGCATTTGAGCTTGTGAGCAAATACTCCACGCCCCAAGGATTTGCCTTAATATACATATCCATGTCAATATTAGATTTGTGTATATTTTTGCTTCTTAAACTTTTTTCAAATTTGAATTGTACAATACGATAGATATATGGACCATTTTTGCCTCCCCTCCCCCGCGCCGCCCCTAGTGGGCGTCTCGGGGGCAACTCCCCCCTCACCGGAGTAGCCCCTCTCCCTCCCCTCTCTCCCTCACCGCCGCACGAGGCTGCCGCCGGGCAAGGCCCATAGCGCAAGCCGGGACCGCGGGCGGCGGGCATGCTTGCTCTCGTTCACATCGGCGGGTCTTGGATCTCGGGCGGCCCCGGCGAGGTTTCTTTGTCACCCGCGTGAGCAGCTGGGTGCGGTGTCGGCGATCTAGTCGGGTGGCCGGCGGATCCTCGGTGGGCTGGGACCTCGCGTGGCTGCCCTGCTGGCGGGCGGCGTCAGATCTGGCTGCTGGCCATCTTCCCCTGCTCGGTGCGTTTCACCCTCGACGGTCCTCGGCAGGCGTCTGGCCCGCCTGGGTTGCGGGTGATTCTCGTGGTCGGGATCAGTTGGGAAACCCTGGTCGGCTCCAGCCGGTCGCGACGACCACGACGTCCGCGGGCGCCGATTTCTTCATGGAGACGTCGGTCGAGGTCTGCCCTTCCACACCCCACCACCATGCTTCTCAGGTGAAAACCTAACTCCGATGGGCGGCGGCGGCGTCCTTGGTGCCGTGACCTTCTTGAAGGCGTCGCCTTGAGGGCAGTGTGGTGGCGAGCTCAGTATGGGGTCGGTGACAACAGCCGAGGATCGAGGGACCAGTGGGCGCCTTTTTTGATGGAGCGGTGCTTCATCCTACACATTGATGACGGCGGATCTCGGCGGCGTGGTGCAGTGGAGACTCGGCGCTCGATGCGCGGTGATGGACTTCAGCGCATGTGGAGGCGGTTATGCGGCATCATGGTGGCGTCGATGGCGAGTGGCTCGACAAGGTAGAAGCATCAATATCTGCTCTCAAGACGGACCATGGAAGATGGCGGCGGCGACACATGTGAGTGCATCAGCCAGCTTATGCCCCTGCATCGGTATGTGGCTCCTACTTCACGGCTTTTGATGATAGGCTTAGGTTCCGGTATTTGGCCCGGTAGCACATCTTCATCATATGGATAGGAGTAGTGACGTATATTCTTTAAGATGGCGGATTCGCATATTATCAGTAATACTTTGTAAGGTCGCCGAGAATAATCCATAAAGTGGTCGATGCATCTCCTGGGATCTGGTAAAGGGTCATCCTCCTTTTTTAAAAAAATATATGGATCAATGTCACAAATTTGGAGTAGTACAAAAATCACATGTTTTGAACACGCCATGCGTGTGTGAGTACCACTGGATAAGAGTGCCGGTCGCGCGACGCATGTGGCACACGCGGCCGCCGCGAGCGTACACCAAGGCAGAGGGAGGAGTAGCGCGAATTCGCAAACGCGACGCAACACGCAGCTGCCGATCAGTCGACTCGACTCGACTCGTCACTGCCCTGTGCTCGCCCATACGGCACTGCCACCGCGCCATTAACTGCGCGCATTCAAGCCACCCCGCTGCGCTCCAACCAACCTCCCCAGCTCCACGCCTTAAATGCGCGCCTCCCCTCGTCCCGATCCCCTTTCCTTCAAGCAAGCAAGCAGAGGAGAGGGACCGGGACCGGGAGTGAGAGGAAGTCGAACTCTTTTCTTCGTCGACGTTGGTTTTTGGCCCCTGACTGCCGGTCGAGATGTCGAAGATGGCGGACGAGAAGGTGATTTCGGGGCCGGCGACCGGCGGAGGGGAGGGCGGGCTGATCGCACGGGACCTGTCAGCCGCGGAGGCGCGGGTCCGTCCGCTGGAGACGCTGCTGCGCGCCGCGCCTCTGGGGCTCTGCGTCGCCGCCATGGCCGTCATGCTCCGCGACACGCAGACCAACGAGTACGGCACCGTCTCCTACTCCGACCTCGGCGGATTCAAGTACGTTGCTCCCTCGCATCTGGACTCCGTCCCTGGAGATCATTAGCCCCTTAATTTCCCCTCTTTGCCGTGCTCCCTCACCAATTCATGTCCCTGTGTCTTTTGGCACAAAATCAAAGGTACCTGGTTTATGCGAACGGGCTGTGCGCGGCCTACTCCCTGGTCTCCGCGTTCTACACTGCCGTGCCGCGGCCGGCGACGCTGTCCCGCTCCTGGATCGTCTTCCTCCTAGACCAGGTTATTCACTGGTTCCTCTCCTCTGCCTTCACACCTATGATTAGAACAATATTTTGCAGCTTAGTTATGATGATTATGAGCCTTTTTATGTAGCGCAGCTAAAATTCAGTCAATTTTCCGGTTTCGTTACTACTCCATGCGTGTACAAAGTATACAGTTTGGAGAGCAGAGGATATATGTCAGTAGGTTTTTTGACTAGAATTATTTGTACGACCTTTGTTTTGTTCCAGCTAACTCACCGCTTTAGAACACTGCTGGAGGAGTCATCCACTAACTTTCATATAGAGATCATACTCCGTATAAGATAGTTGGAGTGAGTGTTTATACAGCAGAGAAATTAGGCCATAATAGAAACAGAAACGTTTGCCCCGGACATAATTTACCTGTCAATATTGGTATTGATTTGTCCACCCTCAAACGACTTCGACCACCAGATCCTAGCTTTCCTGTACTGTAGAACTTGCACAGTGACGGGAAACAGTTGGCCATTTATTCATGCTAATTAACCCGCAAGATGCGTGGATGGATGCAGGTGTTCACGTACCTGATCCTGGCGGCCGGCGCGGCGTCGGCAGAGCTGCTCTACCTGGCGTACAACGGCGACAAGGAGGTGACGTGGAGCGAGGCGTGCGGCGTGTTCGGCGGCTTCTGCAGGCAGGCCCGGACGTCGGTGGCCATCACCTTCGGCTCCGTCGTCTGCTACATCCTCCTCTCCCTCATCTCGTCCTACCGCCTCTTCAGCGCCTACGACGCACCCATGCCCTCGCTCGGCAACAAGGGCGTCGAGATCGCTGCCTTCCCGCGCTGAGCGGAGAGGATCCCTAGCTGCTGTGGCTTGGCTACTCGATGACGGGTCAAAACTCAAAACACGTACGTACGTAGTATAGTATCGCTGTTTGTGTAGGCGAACGAAATAATCTGTAAGGGCTCATAGTTAATTTCAAGCTACATATAGTGCATCTGCCTCTCTTCTTTTTACTTGATTCTATATACACTGTACTAGCTTTGAATCTTCTGCTGTGAGGCTGTGGTGGATTCATTGATGCGTTCCAAAAATGCGAACCTAGTTCCGTTGCAGGCTGTGGTGATCTAGTATGTAACTACGATGAGCTTCCTCATTTAAGGAGTTCAGTTGCTTGTAAGGTGCTTGAAGCAAAACAAAATCAATACCCTTTCCGTTCACAAATACTCCCTGTCCCAAAATAAGTGACTCAACTTTATACAACTTTATACTAGCTTTAGTACAAAGTTAGTCAAACTTGAGTCACTTATTTTGAGACAGAGAGTATAAGATATAAGATGTTCTAATCTTTTTATCCGTGTGTTTGTTCACTCAACTCATTTTAGTTTGTATATAGTCTATATCCAGAACATCTTATTTGTCAAAGGAGGGAGTATTTCACAAAGTAAAGACGGAACAGAGTGTATAAAATCTTTTGTGGAACCTGCATACGCCAGATGACAAGGCCGCGTTGAGGAGTTAAATGCACAAAACGAGTAAATAGCAAAAAAAACGGATATGTCCATTCGGGCGTTTTTCCCTGAGGATTTTCTAACAAAAAACTAACATCCCAAATTTTTAATTTAAAATGTTATATATAGATCATCATTTGCATATCATATTTTATTGCATTTTGGCTCGATCCTAGAAATTTTCACGCAACTCAAGGACCCACAGAGAGAGTTGGAGATTTCGTTATTTTCATATTTGAGTTTTCTTAAATTCTGAAAATAAGATCATTTGATTTTATTTATTTTATCTTCAATTATTTCTATTTTCAAAATATGAGAGAGGGAATAAAATGACTTTCCAAAAATAAAGAAATATTGAAGATTTAATAAAAAAATCAAATAAGATTTTATTTGGAGTTTTTCGCTATTTTATTTGGATCTAGGAAAAATTGCACGTTTTCAAAACTGCATTTTAGGGCCAAGAAAATGTTCACCTCGTTTTAAATATTTTATTTAGGCAGCAAAAATTTGTTTTAGCATTTTTAGTTTTTTATTTATTTTTCTAGAATTTTTCTAAGTTTCGGCGGAATTGTTTTAAAAATAACGCGCACGCGCCCGCGCCCGACTAGGCCGAAGCCCAGCCAGGCCGACCCAACCCAGCGCTGCCGCCTTCCCCGCGCGCCGCCGCCGCCCAAGTCCGGGATGGACTCCGCCTCCCCGCCCCCTCGCCCAAGCCAGCCAACATCATGCCTAAAGGTTGCAGGGCACTTTGAGCTTTTTATCTGCAGGAACAGCTTAAATAAATGGCTATGGATTATGAATATCATCTCTTAAACATGTTGGATTAAGCAAGCATCAGTTACAGATAAATATGCACGAAGGCATACTAGACCAAGTATTTTAACTAGCCTATTACAAGGCGTTCCAGTGCCCAAAAGGATAATTGTTTACTCAACATACATGTCGCAGCATGTAGAAGACTAAACTGGCTTCCGGTTCAGGATTGGTCACCAGCTTGACATGACAGTTGCGGATCATCTCACGCCGGTTCAGCTTCCTCTTCTCTACCCAGTGGCTGGCAATCAACAGTTGCCCAGTCGATCCCAGTCAGGGCTTGGAACACAGCTTCATCACTTATCAACGTGGACGGTTCAATGTCAGGGGCATAAGTGTGCTTTCAGATTGGCGGGATAAGATTTTGAGCTTCTGAAATCGGTGCAGCAACCCGGTTGTTCTTGTCATCATAGCTTGCTTGATAGTAGGAAAGGTCCGCTTCTTCAACTAGTTGACAAGCCAATGGGCGTACTTCCCGGTTTATGATCCGGAGGTCATCTTCGCCAAATTCTGTTCCATCTTCCTTCAAACTGGGATAACCTTGAGCCGCTTCAATCGATCAAAATCAGTACCCATGCCTTTCGCTCGGTCAAGGCGCTAAAGCGCCCGTTCTAGCAGCAGACTTTTTTAGTTCGTCTACCCGGGCAGGAAGCATAGATAACCTCTGTAGAATATCCTTGATCAAGGTGGGCGGCGGATTATTGTGTGAAGCAGTGTAGATGATCCGCTGCGTGCCGGTATACAGCTGCTCTATCAAAGTATATGCTGCTTTCAATTTCTTCTGAACATCAGACTCCAAGTGGCTAATACGAGTTCCTGTATCATTACAAGGATTAGTAAACCGGCAAATACATGCATGGATATATGGAAAGCCTATGTCAAAGAGCTTACCGAACACAGCGACGGTCATGGCATGCACCTGCCGCTTCACGTTGGTCAGCTCATCAACCACCGGTTTCAGAGCGGCTTCTGCCTTTTCAGCCCTGTTTACCAAAGCGGATTTTTCAGTCTCCCACTCCGCCCGCTCTTTGTTGAAGCCCTCTTTAAGTTTCTCCATAGCGCCTAAAGTGCTGGTCAATTCTTCCTTCGCCTTGGAGGTTGCAGCTTGTTGTGATTTAAGGTTCTCCTGCAGGTTAGTGGTTTGGCTCTCTTTCTTGCTCAGCTCGGCCTGCATAGAGACAATTATATGATGAGGTGACAGTACATACTTGAAGTACCAAGCACATAACAAGTTATGCCCTCGATACTTGGGGGCTAATGCATATTTGCTCTTCATCACATATTTACTACAAAGTCCCAAGCATAATACAAGTATTCAACTTGGCACTTGGGGGCTAATGGGAATTTGCTCATAAGTCCCTGAGATGGATATTCTTCTACAAAAGTCCCGGTTCATCTTTATGAAGTTAAACCGGCCCTTGGGGGCTACATCAGTGGAGTTAAGATATATGGTTGCAAGCATGAAATTATTATTAAAGTCCCGGTTTAAACTGGTATTTTAAACCATCACTTGAGGGCTACTGGAGTTGAGAAACTGCAATTAAGTATAAGAGAGAGAAATGCTTATGAAATCACCTCATATCGTTCCTTCATCATATTTACCAACCCGGCTTCATAGTCACGGCTGGTGTACAGACGGTTCAAGAAGCCAGAATGGAGGTCTTGAGCGCTCAGATGGACATAGTTTGTCAAATCGGCGTTCCATTTGCCTTTGCCAAATGCGGAGAGTTCTTCTTTGGCAGTGTGCTTGGACAAAGCGACAGGATTACCGGGCATGGTATGGCCAGTGCCAGTGATTATAACCTCATCATCCTTATCGTCAGCAGCTGTTACTGGAGTGGCCGGTTTGCTAGTATTCTTAACCGGACTTGCCGGTTTATCATCAGCTTGGACAGGGCTGGTGGGGTGGTCAGCATGGCCTATGGCGTCAACTTCTGCCTGCTCAGCAATGAAGTCATAATCTTGAGGCGGTGAATCGTTCAGCATGTCATCAATGTTTGCTTCTTCAGGATTTGGATTTTTCTCCGATTCAGCAGCCACATCTTCTTCAGTCGGTTTATTTATCCGAGCCTTCTTGCTGGGTCTGGGCTTGGCGCTGAGAAAAACAAACATGAGGATCATCACAGTATATATTAAAACAAACTATTAAGGATAAATTAAGGTTATGACTCACCCAATCACTGTTTTGAGGGGCGGAAGTTGTGTGGCTGACGACTCACCAGAAGATGAGTGAGAAGTGCCCTGATAATTTGAGTCAGATGGATTAAGAGGTCATAAAATAACCCGCTTTGGGGTATGAAAGATCAAGGGATAAGAGACCTCGACCGGCGTTTACGAACCGGAGTGTTGATGTAAACCGTGAAGTAACTACCTGGCCACTGTGTCGGGTTGTGCAGCGAGCTTCTTGTTGTTGTGTCTTCAAAAGAAAATTGGGGTCCAAGTAAGCAAGAGGATGAGAAAACTTTAGTTTCCGGATTGCTCGACGGATTTTTGGTATTGGTAGAGGGTCTGAATCGGAGGAAAGAAGGATTACCTCTGCATCATCTGCTTGGCTGACTTCAGCGTCATCCTGATAAAAATCATCATCAATAAGGCGTATGAAAAATAAACCAAGCGAGTCAAGTTCTACCTCTGGTTCCGGATTACCCACATCATCATCAGCTGGTGGTTCGGAAGATGCAGTGGTCCTTCTCTTGGCAGGTTTTTTCACAACTTTGGTTTTTGGACGAGTTGGCTTGACCGGTTTGTCTTGAGGGGGTTTCTTATTCCATAACGGATCATCACCTTGTCAGAAAATAATCACGCTTTCAGAGAATATTGGGACAGAAGCAATTTCAGATAAACAGATTATATGATTCTTACAGCTGGCGGTTTGTGGTAGTGCAGAAAGGGAGTAGTCCGGTTTGAGCGCAGACAGCCTCCGGTTCGTTCAATATCTTTTTAACAGCTTTAGTGACCTCTTCATCTGTAAGCTGAATATCAATATGCCGCTGAGCATCCTTCAAACTTCATGTATACTCACACATCAAACCGGGGCACCGGCTTAAAGGCAGAGCGCTCCAGCTTATCCAACAACGATCCAGATCAACTCCTGTCAAACCATTTGCTATGAAGGCTCTGAGCTTTGATAATTGTGGATCATAGCTGGCCCTCTCTTTTGCAGTCAGCCTTTGAGGGAAAGGATGTGTGTTGCTCAGGCGTTCAGGGCGGTAACCCGACAACGGGTTTTCTTCACGTGGAGAGGTGTCTCTGCAATAAAACCAAGTGGCATTCCACTCCTTGGGGTGGCTGTGAAGTTTAGGATGAGGAAAAGTAACTTCCTTCCTCTTCTGAACCGCCATCCCGCCCAATTCAGTGGTGGGTCCATCTGTAAATTCTGTACGGCGGTTTAGGTGAAAAAAATTCTCTGAACAACTCTACTATAGGTTCCTGTTGAAGTTAAACCTCGCAAAAAACTTGGAAGTGGCAGATGTTGGTCACAGAATTAGGACCGATGTCTTGGGGGCGCAGCTTGAAAGTCGGCCAAGACATCCCGGAATTTTTTTGAACCGGGAGGACTGGAACCCCGGCCTAAGTGATAAGCGAACACAACAACTTCTCCATCCTTGGGTGTGGGAGGACATTCCGGGCCAGGAACCCTCCAGTGGATGACATCTTTTTTGGCTAAAGCGCCTGTCTTCACAAGATTGTCTAGTTGTTCTTCAGTTACTCGAGATGGGACCCAATTGCACTCGTAAACTTGCTTGGCCATGGCAATGAAGATCTACAACATTATAATTGTTGGTTTAAGATTTACAGTGGACAACTATACGACGGTATAAGGGTGTAAGTATATTTAAGCCGGAATCAGCTACTTATAAACCGGAGTTTTACAGTGGAAACAGTACAGTAGTGAAGATATCGGCGGTTCAACAAGGGGACTAATGGTATGTATGGGGTTGTCATCTTTCTAAAAGTCAAACCGCCTAGTCTGTCATTGAAGATTCAAATCTGTAGATGTGTAAGTGAAGGAAAAACAGATTTTACAAGTCAACATTATAATTTTGGATCTGCCGCATATCAGGAAAGGAAAATATATTCAGACCTAAGAAGCAGTGCCGAAACAGTGGATGGAGGTTCAGATGGGATCTTCCATTTTAATGGGATGCATAGATGGAAACAGAGGCTAAGGTTATCATTATATAGAGCAAATATTCAGGATTCTATCAAGAGCCATCATATGAACAATGGACACTAATGAACACCGAAACCCTAGAAGCAGATCTATGGTGCAGGAATGGAAAGCTTACCGATGCTAATGGAAGAGCAGAGAAGCACCGCGGATCTCTGGTACGCTCAGGGTGATGCAGCGGCCGGAGTTGAGGCAGAGGCGACGATCGATGGTGGCGGCGGAGCTCCAGAGGTTGAGCAGCGCGTGGAAGACGATGACGCGAAGAGGCATGAGGGGGAAAAGTGAAAATGACCCCTCGGCCCTTTTTATAACGGGAGTGGACAAACGGCAAGTGCGAAAATCGAGGAGCCTGAAAAGTGGGTGTGTGACAGCTTTGTTGCCTCGATTGTCGGAGGCCCGTTAATGCAGATGAATATATGCCGTTAAAAATAACAGATGATGTCACGGCGGTTTATCACGGTCCGGGAAGATGACGTCACGGCGGTGTATAAAATTATGAGAAGATATTGAAGACCAAGTTTTATTAAGTTCTGAGGATTGACATGAACCTGTTCAAATCAATCTGGGGCCTAATGTTGGGGATATTACTACTGGGCATAAACCGGCCAGGAGAGGCCGGGTTAACTTCATCGGCAGTCATCATATCTGAAGCCCATGAAGACAGGCGAAGACGCTACAAGAAGGCCCAGGGCCCAAAGCCGGTTTAAGGCTTGTAAACATAAACCGACATTGACAATATAACTTGTACTATAAGGTAGAAAGAACGGAGACCGAGCCGGACACGTTTATGAGCCGGCCTCGCGACTCTGTAAATCGACGGGCGTCAACCCATGTATATAAGGGGACGACCTGGCGGCGGTTCACGACAATAGACAACAACTCGAGATACAGGCAAAGCGTATTCGCTCCCTGGTCATCGAAACCCCATCATTTCCATCACAAACTAGACGTAGGCCTTTACCTTCATCGTAAGGGGCCGAACTAGTATAAAACTCTCTTGCGTCCCTTGTCCATTTTAACCCCTTTAAGCTAACCCATAGCAATGGCTCCACGATTAAGTCCTTTCATGAGGACATCTGCCGTGACAAAACCACGACAGTTCCACAACCATCCTTCGGTTGCTTTTGCAAGCAAACAAGTTTGGACTGAGAGACCCTTAGAGAAATCCACAATATAAAGATCACCCTTTCTAATTCCCTCAAAGACGAAGGAATTGTTAGAGCCCATGAAGACAATGCATTTGGAGATAGAGAATAAGACTAGCATGCCTAAATCACATAGCTTGCCAACTGACATGAGATTGAATCCAAGGGATTGAACAAGCAGCACATCATCAATAGACTTATCCTTTGAGATAGTAATTTTACCTAGCCTAATTACCTTTCCTTTGTTGTTGTCACCAAAAGTGATATACTTCAAAGGAGAAGTAGTTAAGTTGGGGTCGACAAACAACGACTTGTCTCCGGTCATATGACTAGTGCATCCACTGTCCATAATCCATTCAGTGCACCCGGAGACATAGTCCCGCAGAAGAATTAGGCTTTCTTAAGCACCCACATCTTTGCAGGTGGATTTGAAACAAATGAACGAGCAGGATATGCTTTCTTTCGATAACCATAGTTGTTCTTGGTGAGGAGCCAGTATAACTGAAAGAGTAAGCATTGAAATTCTTTCCAGATGAGTGAGCATAATGATTGTATCCAGTATGCATATACTCATGCTGTCGAATCCTTTGAGCCTACATGGTTAGTCGAGTGGAAATAGGCAGAGCATCAATAGTTTTCTTCAGCACCCAAATGGCTTTCTTTGGGGGGCCATTTCTGCTGTTTGGTCCAACATAGCGACCAATAGTCTCACAATGTTGATCTTTGAACAACTTATAGTTGTTCAGGGAATCATCATCAGGATATTCAGGCATGGAAGATTTATACCCCGAAAGTAATGCTAGGTCGAGCGTTTTGCTCTTTGCAGGAACCCACACAGTTTGAGGATATTGATGTGGTTCCCAGTAAGTGCCATTTTTATTCAGTTTCCTTTCAAAACCGATGCCTTCCTTTCTAGGATTTTTGTGAAGAATAGATTTCTTCAGAACATCGCAAAAGGTTTGGTATCCTTTGAGAGATTTGTACATTCCCGTCTGAAGAAGATCCTTCAACCTAGCATTTCCATCAGAAACATAACTATTTTCCTCGATCAAGTGGTTAGCATTCACAAATGATTCAACATTATTTCGTTCAATGCATTTTAAACATGGTGGCTCAAATACTTCAGGTTTCTCTCTAAGTTGTTGGGTGAGAAGAGAATTTTTTTCATCAAATCCTCATGAGCCTCTCTCAGCGCCTCGAGTTCCTGTTTCCTTTTCAAGTAACCATAGGTCAATCTATCGTGGTCTACTGAGAGAAAATCATGACGAGTTGAGAATTCATCCATTCGTGATTTGAGAGTGTAATACTCTTCGATCAGCGACTGGTTTTTCTCCATCTCCTCTACCAACAACCCTTCAGATTTCCTGAGGGTTTTCTTAATTCTCTCAAGAGAATTTTATTGTATATTGGCAATTTTGATCAACTTAGCATGGTCATCCTCACCAGAAGAATATTTGTCACTAGAGCGAGTCTTGTGATGTTTGGAGGATACCTTCTCTTTTGAAGCCTTGGCCATGAAGCAGTATGCAAGAGATTTGTCGTCACTTGAAGAATTCCTGAAGAAGTTGGTCGTAGCAGAGGAGGCACATGCTATGCGAACCAAGCCGGATTTGAAATCTTCATCAGATTTTTCTTCCTCTTCAAAACCTGACGATTCTTCTTCTTCAGAATCCATTTCCTTGCCGATGTATGTCTTGGCCTAGCGAGAAGTATTCTTGCGGTTGGAGGAGGACTTGGAAGGATTCTTTGAGGAAGATCTTGACGATGATTTTGAGGTGGAGCTGTCCTTCTTCTTGAAGAACTTCTTTGTTTTCTTCTCATCATGAGAGTCGTAGTTCTTGCTCTTGCCTTTGCTTCGATAGTTGCTTGAATCATATCTCCCACTAGCATGGATTTTAGCTTCCCAGAGAGGGCAGCCCGAAATGAAGTGTCCAGGCTTTTTGCACTTGAAACAGGTGTATTCTCCGGCCGGTTTTTAGGATTTTGAACCCCCAGAGTTGCTTGAACTTCTTTTATGGAATTGGCTTTTCTTGTGGAAATGTCGGAATCATTTCATGATCAGTGTGAGATCTTTGCTGAGTCATTCTGGATCATCTGAATCTTCTTCAGCATTTCCATCTGAGGAGGAATCAGCCATAGCCTTGAGACCATGATTTTTGCGTTGAGTCGAGCCATACAGATCTCTTTTCTCTTCTTCTTGTTCCTCATGTGTGTTTACTTTTTCCATGACATCAACGGAGTTGAGGCTTTTGAAATCAGGACGCTCTCGAATCATTAGAACAAGCGTGTTAAATGAAGTGTCAAGAGATCGAAGCAGTTTCTTTACAGCCTCATGGTCAATGATATCTTTGGCACCAAGAGCTTGAAGTTCATTGCTATGTCACTGAGGCGGTCGAAGGTTTGCTGACAGCTTTTATTTCCAATGTGCTTGAAGCGATTGAACTTTGCACGAAGAGTATCAATTCGAGCTTCTTTCTGAGTTGAAACTCCTTCATTGATCTTTTCGACGACATCCCATGGCTCCTTTGCAATTTCACACTGGCGACACCGAAGGAATTGTGCTCGAGAGAGATGGCCACCAATTTCATCTTTGGCTTGAGCATCTAGCTAAATGAGCTTCTTTTCTTCATTGGTAGGAGCTTGAGGAAAAACTACTGTGAACCCGATATGCACCACGTTCCACATATCATCATCTATAGCTCGAAGACGGATCTTCATCTTCTCCTTCCAGAAGGGATAGTCCATTCCATCGAATATGGGAATCTTGAGATGCACCTTGTAGTCACTGAAGACATACTTAAATTCCAAAGTCGTTAGACTAAAATGAGCAGAGTCAAGGAGTACCTTGCTCTGATACCAATTGTAGGCACGAAGTATGTCGACCAGAAGGGGGTGAATGGCGCTTTAAATTTTCTTGAAAATGTAAATCTCTCGTAACCCAAAGAAAGGAATAAGTGAAGTAAATACTAAGATGAACTACTATGGAGAACCGAAGGGAAACTAAAGCATGCATCAAAGTAAAACACATGAATGAAATACATCGATTGAAAACATGAGAGACAAAGGTAATCGTAGGTGCTCGATGGCGACATGGAGTTTCTTCAACCAGTTCGTCCTTCTGCACAAGGAGTACGTCTGGTTGGAAGGGCTGTGACTTAACACGGAAGATAAACTCTCTTCACCCTATTCTCCTCGACAATCAATTCGTCAACCGATGCCGATCACTTGTGCTAGATACTTGAAGGAGATCTCCGAACCTTTACAGACTTCTTTGAGAACCACAATCACTCTTGGTCTCTGAAGAAATTTACACCTAACCGTCTAGAGAGTTTGCAACTCTCAAGAGTAATCGGAGGAGTGTACTAAACTTAGATTCCAGTGATGGTGAACCACTATCTAATTCTTCAGCTCTAGTGTTTTTTCTATCGGTGGATTTTAAACTCAAATCGCTCGGAGAGTGGGTTGCTCAACAATCTTCTCAGAATCAAATGGACCAGCCATCAGACAAAGCCGACACGGGGTGGCTATTTATAGCCGCAACCTTCCCAGATGGGAAATGACCATTTTGGACACGAGGTCCAGCCAATGGCCAACCGACATGTTCACAACAGTGGGATTTTGGAGCAACGATAACATTACTTGAGGAACAAGTAATGCTAACTCCTTGGTCCGAGGCAAATCTCTTGCAGCGAAGAAGGTCATAGTCTCCTGCTGGCAAGTATTTTCTTAGAGAACAAAGAGATTTCTCTCACAGCTTTCACAGGTCTTGGGTTTAGCATCAGAGAATCAAAGCTTCGAACGCTATACCCCTCTTAATAGTACGGTGGTCCTATGAATCAACGAAAGAAGAAGAAGAACAAAATAAATGCTACGTCTTCACTTCGTCTTCATTCTTCCTCGAACACAGTCATTTGCTTCAAACATGCATAGAACCAATTGTTTGGGCTTCAACAATTTTTAGGGGTCTTTCTTGATAGCTTTATCTTCGGTGATAACCTTCACTGCTGCGTAGGGAGATTATTTTTGTCGTTTGCATCAAACTTGTCGATACTTCAGGGACCTGTTACTCTGTGTGCACTAGCAAACACATAAGTCCCATACTGTTTATGTAAAAAAACTCCAAAACATAAGGGGCCTATCATTGCACCAACACTTGGTTAATAGAAGGACGTTGGCATGATTCCGCGCCAAGCTGAACTTACCTGAGCTTAAAGAACTTTACCTGAATGGGAGACGCTACATGTGGTCCAATGAAAGGCAGAATGCAACATTGGAAAAGATTGAACATGTCTTCATTTGGAACGAGTGGGATGAGGCATACCCCTCTTGTTTCCTTTCGGCCCTTGGCAGACCACTGCTCGTTGATGCTATACTTGAACATGGATATTAGTACGAGGAAAAGATTTAGGTTTGAAGAGTTTTGGTGCAAAGCCGAGGGATTTATGGACATAGTCTAGATGGCGTGGACCTCGACGCAGACAACCTCCAATGTCTATCTCACTCTACATAACAAGCTCAGAGCCATGACTGTTAGCCTACAAAGGTGGAGTGACCGTTGGACTGGGAATGTGAAACTACAGATTGCTATTCCTATGGAGGTGATCAAGCAACTTGATATTGCTACAGAGTCAAGGGAACTCTCCAACGTGGAAAGGGATTTGAGGAGGTGTCTGAAGAAGAAGCTGCTAGAGTTGTGCTCCCTAGAACGTACAATCGTGAGGCAGCAGTCTTGGCTCTTGCAGTTGCAGGAAGGATATGGTAACACGAGACTATTCCACCATCAAGCGAGTCACAGGCAGAGGAAAAACATCATTAGGGCAGTACGGCATAATGACCAATTATACTCGGGGCAAGATGAGGTGGCATCGACAGTTGACGCGTACTATGGTGTGACATTCGATACCTTGACTCTGAGAGAGCTTACAAACAACTTGGCAACACTTTATTTGCCAAACCTCAACCTCTCACATCTGGAGCAGCTGTTCACAGTGGACGAAGTGGAAAGTGCGATCAAAGCCATGCCTCCGGATAAGGCTCCGGGACCAGATGGATTCACATGCAGGTTCTATGCAACTTGTTGGAGTATCATAAAGGATGATTTCATGGTAGCTATGTGCTAATTCTACAACAACGACATGAGGGGTATGGCGGCTACACTACAAAAAAAAAGACACATCCGTGACATTTTGGGCCGAACGAATTTTTTTTCTATCATACATATGACACTTCTATGACGATAATTGTGACAAAACCCGGTATCATCATAGATGTGGTGGGCTCCTACTTCTATGACAAAAAATCATGACACAAAATGGGCTTTTCGTCCTGGGCGGGCTGGAGACGCAGCTGCATGACATTCTTTGGGCCGTCCATGACGGAAAAACCGTGGTAGAAGCGAGGGGGAGGAAAATTTCGGGGAGTTGCCGGTTACGGTGGGAGGTCGGGGGCCGAGCGATGCACGTTTCTCTCGTACGTCTGCAGGCGTAGGCGTTGGCTCTAATCAAGCCGAAGCGAGGCGTTGGGCTCTAATCGAACCCGGCGATTGCAGACCGCAGCTACACGTTCTGAACCCGAGCGATCGATCGATGGCTGTTAATCGAACCCGATGGAGCGATTCTTCGCCATCGCTGCTAACTAAAGCCGATCGATGCTGCCTCTAGGATGAACAAAGTGGCGTTATGGGGGGTTGGATGAATAAAGGAGCGGTGGCGTTGCCTCTAGATGAACAGGAACCCGTGGTGTGGAGGGCTGGATGAGCGATGAAGCGGTGGAGGGTGGCCGTGGAGGGGTGGTTGAAGAGGACCCGTGGTGTGGAGGGCAGGATGAGCGATGAAGCGGTGCCCGTGGAGGGGTGGTTGAACAAAGAGCCGGTGGAGTAGCGGCGGTGGAGGCTGGATGAAGAGGAGCCCGTGGAGGCCGGAGGAGGTCGACGGTAGCCCGTGGAGGCCGGAGGAGGTCAATGGTGGAGATGAACAAGATCCCGTGGAGTCCCGTTTTGCGATCGCCACACCCCTCCCCTGCTTCGACCGTAGCGCTCCAACTCAAGTCCGTTTCATCCGCTTTGTGGTACGCCACACCTCCCGATCAACAGACCCCGTTTGACCGTAGGAGGTCCGTTTCTTCGCTTTTGCGGACGCCAGCCCTCCCGATCAACAGGACCCCGTTTCGAACGTGGCCGGTCGAACACAAGGCCGTTTCCTCCGTTGTGCGGTACGCCAGGCCTCGTTTCCATCGCCTGTTCCGTCCAAGCCCTCCCGATGAACAAGACCACACATTCCGTTCCGACCCAGCCGGTTGGCTGCCCTTGAACACGACGACGACGCTGTTTCTCCGTTCCGACCCAGCCATGTACGTATGCGCGATAGGCGTTAGAGACCCTGCCCGTATGTACGTACGTGTCCGTATTTTCTTTCTTGCACCCTCGCCGCTGTAGTACGTGTACATGCTACGTGCGCGCCTCTACTACGACACGTGCGCGCCTCTACATCCACCAGTATATATCTGTTGGGGAACGTAGCATAAATTCAAAATTTTCCTACGTGTCACCAAGATCTATCTATGGAGAGACTAGCAACGAGGGGAAGGAGAGTGCATCTACATACCCTTGTAGATCGCTAAGCGGAAGCGTTCAAGTGAACGGGGTTGATGGAGTCGCACTGCCGTGATTCAAATCACCGATGATCCTAGTGCCGAGCAGACGACACCTCCGCGTTCAACACACACGTACAGCCCGGTGACGCCTCCCAGCCTTGATCCAGCAAGGAGAGAGGGAGAGGTTGAGGAAGACTCCATCTAGCAGCAGCACAACGGCATGGTGGTGATGGAGGAGCGTGGCAATCCCGCAGGGCTTCGCCTAGCACCAAGGGAGAGGAGGAGGAGAAGAACTTGGGAGAGAGGGAGGGGCTGCACCAAAGGCAAAAGGTGTGTTTGAGAGGCCCTCCTACCCCACTATATATAGGGATCCCAAGGGGGGTGCGCCAGCCCCTAGGAGATCCAATCTCCAAGGGCGGCCGGGAGGAGTCCTTCCCCCAAGGCACCTAGGAGGTGCCTTCCCCTTATGGGAATCTTCCTTTAGGGTTTCCCCTTCACCCTAGGCGCATGGGCCCTAGGGGAAGTGGCGCCCCAGCCCACTTTGGGCTGGATCCCTTCTCACCTCAGCCCATGGGACCCTCCGGGATAGGTGGCCCCACCCGGTGGACCCCCGGGACCCTTCCGGTGGTCCCGGTACAATACCGATGACCCCGAAACTTGTCCCGATGGCCGAAACAGGACTTCCTATATATAAATCTTTACCTCCGGACCATTACGGAACTCCTCGCGACGTCCGGGATCTCATCCGGACTCGAACAACATTCAGTAACCACATACAAGCTTCCTTTATAACCCTAGCGTCATCGAACCTTAAGTGTGTAGACCCTACGGGTTCGGGAGACATGCAGACATGACCGAGACGTTCTCCGGTCAATAATCAACAGCGGGATCTGGATACCCATGTTGGCTCCCACATGTTCGACGATGATCTCATCGGATGAACCACGATGTCAAGGACTCAATCGATCCCGTATACAATTCCCTTTGTCTAGCGGTATTGTACTTGCCCGAGATTCGATCGTCGGTATCCCGATACTTTGTTCAATCTCGTTTCCGGCAAGTCTCTTTACTCGTTCCGTAACACATCATCCCGTGATCAACCCCTTGGTCACATTGTGCACATTATGATGATGTCCTACCGAGTGGGCCCAGAGATACCTCTCCGTCACGGAGTGACAAATCCAGTCTCGATTCGTACAACCCAATGCAGACACTTTCGGAGATACCGTAATGCACCTTTATAGCCACCCGATTCACGTTGTGGACGTTTGGTACACCCAAAGCATTCCCTACGGTATCCGGAGTTGCACAATCTCATGGTCTAAGGAAATGATACTTGACATTAGAAAAGCTTTAGCATACGAACTACGATCTTTGTGCTAGGCTTAGGATTGGGTCTTGTCCATCACATCATTCTACTAATGATGTGATCCCGTTATCAATGACATCCAATGTCCATGGTTAGGAAACCGTAACCATCTATTGATCAACGAGCTAGCCAATAGAGGCTTGCTAGGGACATGGTGTTGTCTATGCATCCACACATGTATTTGAGTTTCCTATCAATACAATTATAGCATGGATAATAAACGATTATCATGAACAAGGAAATATAATAATAATAACTAATTTATTATTGCCTCTAGGGCATACTTCCAACAGTCTCCCACTTGCACTAGAGTCAATAATCTAGTTCACATCGTCATGTGATTAACAGCGATAGGTCACATCGCCATGTGACCAACACCCAAAGAGTTTACTAGTGTCTCAGTAAACTAGTTCACATCATCATGTGATTTAGACTCAATGAGTTTACGAGGTTTGATCATGTTTTGCTTGTGAGAGAGGTTTTAGTCAGCGGTTTTTTAGTCAACGGGTCTCGAACCTTTCAGATCCGTGTGTGCTTTGAAAATTTCTAGGTCATATTATAAATGCTGCTTCCACGCTCCACTTGAAGCTATTCCAAATGGTTGCTCCACTATACGTATCCGGTTTGCTACTCGAGTCACTTTCGGATAGGTGTTAAAGCTTGCATCGACGTAACGCTTTCGCCGAACTCTTTATCACCTCCATAATTTAGAAACATGTCCTTATTTACTCCAAGGACAATTTTGATCATTGTCCAATGATCCATTCCTGGATCATTCTTGTACCCTTTGATCGACTCATGGCAAGGCACACTTCGATGCGGTACACAAAGATAGCATCTTGTAGAGCCTATGTCTAAGGCATAGGGGCGATCTTCGCCCTTTCTCTCTGATACTGCCGTGGTCGAGCTTTAAGTCTTAACTTCATACCTTACAATTCAGCTAAGAACTCCTTCTTTGGTAGATCCATCTTGAACACCTTCAAGATCATGTCAAGGTACATGCTCATTTGAAAGTATTATTAAACATTTTGATCTATCTTATAGATCTTGATGCTTATTGTTCAAGTAGCCTAATCCAGGTTTTCTATTGAAAATCATCTTTCAAATAACCCTATATGCTTTCCGGAAATTCTCGTCATTTCGATCATCAATATGTCAACAACATATACTCATCGAGAAATTCTATAGTGCTCCCACTTACTTCTTTGGAAATACAAGTTTCTCATAAACTTTGTATAAACCCAAAATCTTTGATCATCTCATCAAAGCGCACATTCCAACTCCGAGATGCTTACTCCGGTCCTTAGAAAGGATCACTGGAGCCAAAGATACCTTTTAGCATCCTTAGTATCGACAAAACTTTACGATTGTATCACATACAACCTTTCCTTACGAAAACTGGTAAGGAAACTCATTTTGACATCCATCTCGCCAGATTTCATAAATGCAGCTTATGCTAACATGATTCCGACGGACTTAAGCATCGCTACGGATGAGAAAATCTCATCGTAGTCAACTCCTTGAACTTGTGAAAACTCTTCGCCACAAGTCGAGCTTCATAGACGGTGATATTACCGTCCACGTCCGTCTTCTTCTTAAAGATCCATTTATCTCAATGGCTTGCCGATCATCGGCAAGTCCACCAAAGTCCATGCTTTGTTCTGATATATGGATACTATCTCGGATTTCATGGCTTCTAACCATTTGTCGGAATTTGGGCCCACCATAGCTTCTCCATAGCTCGTAGGTTCATTATTGTCTAGCAACATGACCTTAAAGACAGGACCACCATACCACTCAAGCGATGCAGCGTCCTTGTCGTCCTACGAGGTTCGGTAGTGACTTGATCCGAAACTTCATGATTACTATCATAAGCTTCTACTTCAATTGGTGTAGGTGCCACGGGTACAACTTCCTGTGCCCTGCTACACACTAGTTGAAGTGACGGTTCAATAACCTCATCAAGTCTCCACCATCCTCCCACTCAACTTTTCGAGACGAACTTTTCCTCGAGAAAGGACCCGATTCAAGAAACAATCCCTATTGCTTCCAGATCTGAATTAGGAGGTATACCCAACTGTTTTGGGTGTCCTATGAAGATGCATTTTGTCCGCTTTGGGTTCGAGCTTATCAACCTGAAACTTTTCCACATAAGCGTCGCAGCCCCAAACTTTTAAGAAATGACAGCTTAGGTTTCTCTAAACCATAGTTCATATGGTGTCATCTCAACTGAATTACGTGGTACCCTATTAAAGTGAGTGCGGTTGTCTCTAATGCCTAACCCATGAACGATAGTGGTAATTCGATAAGAGACATCATGGTATGCACCATATCCAATAGGGTGCAACTATGATGTTCGGACACACCATCACACTATGGTGTTCCAGGCGGTATTAATTGTGAAACAATTTGCACAATGTCTTAATTGTGTGCCAAAACTCGTAACTCAGATATTCATCTCTATGATCATATCATAGATATTCTATCTTCTTGTCACGAAGATCTTAAACTTCACTCTGAAATTACTTGAACCATTCAATAATTCAGACTTGTGTTTCATCAAGTAAATATACTCAACATCTACTCAAATCATCTCAGAAGTAAGAACATAACTTGATATTCATCTTGCATGCCTCAACACTCATTGGACTGCACACATCAAAATGTGTTACTTCCAACAAGTTGCTATCTTGTTCCATCTTACTGAAACCGAGGCTTTTCAGTCATCTTGTCCATGTGGTATGCTTTGCATATCTCAAGTGATTCAAAATCAAGTGAGTCCAAACAATCCATCTGCATGGAGTTTCTTCATGCGTATACACAAATAGACATGGTTCACATGTCTCAAACCTTTCAAAAATGAGTGAGTCCAAAGATCCATCAACATGGAGCTTCTTCATGCGTTTTATACCATTATGACTTACATGGCAGTGCCACAAGTAAGTGGTACTATCATTACTATCTTATATTTTTGGCATAAAAATGTGTATCACTACGATCGAGATTTAATAAACCATTCCTTTAGGTGCAAGACCATTGAAGGTATTATTCAAATAAATAGAGTAACCATTATTCTCCTTAAATGAATAACCGTATTGCGATAGACATAATCCAATCATGTCTATGCTCAGCATAAACACCAAATGACAATTATTCAGGTTTAATACTAATCTTGATGGTAGAAGGAGCGTGCGATGTTTGATCACATCAAACTTGGAAATACTTCCAACACATATCGTCGGCTCACCTTTAGCTAGTCTCCGTTTATTCCATAGCTTTTATTTCGAGTTACTAACACTTAGCTACCGAATCGGTATCTAATACCCTGGTGCTACTAGGAGTACTAGTAAAGTACACATTAACATAATGTATATCAAATATACTTCTATTGACCTTGCCAGCCTTCTCATCTACCAAGTATCTAGGGTGGTTCCGCTTCAGTGTCCGTTCCTCTCACTAAGAAGCACTTAGTCTCGGGTTTGGGTTCAACCTTGGGTTTCTTCACTTTGGAGCGACAACTGATTTGCCGTTTCATGAAGTGTCCTTCTTGCCCTTGCCCTTCTTGAAACTAGTGGTTTCACCAACCATCAACAATTGATGCTCCTTCTTGATTTCTACTTTCGCGGTGTCAAACATCGTGAATACCTCAAGGATCATCATATCTATCCCTGACATGTTAGAGTTCATCACAAAGCTCTAGCAGCTTGGTGGCAATGACTTTGGAGAAACATCACTATCTCATCTGGAAGATCAACTCCCACTCGATTCAAGTGATTGTTGCACTCAGACAATCTGAGCACAAGCTCAACGATTGAGCTTTTCTCCCTTAGTTTGCAGGCTAAGATAATCGTTGGAGGTCTTATACCTCTTGACGTGGGCACGAGCTTGAAATCCCAATTTCAGCCCTCAGAACATCTCACATGTTCCGTGACATTTCAAAACGTCTTTGGTGCCTTAATTCTAAGCCGTTTAACATTACCGAACTATCACGTAGTCATCAAAACGTGTGTGTCGATGTTCGCAACATCCACGAGACCACGTTCGAGGTCCAAAGACACCGAGCGGTGCATTAAGGACATAAGCTTTCTCTTGACCGAATTATTGCTACTGTAAACTTTACACTATATTTTCTATAGGAACTTATCTAAACAGTTGAACTAAAGCGCGAGCTTACGACATAATTTGCAAAAGGTCTTTTGACTATGTTCAAGATAATTAAGTTCATCTTATGAACTCCCACTTAGATAGACATCCCTCTGGTCATCTAAGTGATTACACGATCCGAGTCAACTAGGCCGTGTCCGATCATCACGTGAGACGGACTAGTCAACATCGGTGAACATCTTCATGTTGATCGTATCTACTATACGACTCATGCTCGACCTTCGGTCTCCGTGTTCCGAGGCCATGTCCGCACATGCTAGGCTCGTCAAGTTAACCCCAAGTGTTTTTCTTTGTGTAAATCTGTCTTACACCCGTTGTATGTGAACGTAAGAATCCATCACACCCGATCATCACGTGGTGCTTAGAAGCTTAATTTAACTGTAGCAGCGGTGCACTGGAGAGCACTTCTTGAAATTTGTGTAAGGGATCATCTTATTTACTACCGTCGTTCTAAGTAAACAAGATGCATAAACATAATAAACATCACATGCAATTATATAGTAGTGACATGATATGGCCAATATCATATTGCTCCTTTTGATCTCCATCTTCGGGGCTCCATGATCATCATTGTCACCGGCATGACACCATGATCTCCATCATCGTGTCTCCATGAAGTTGTCTCGCCAACTTATTACTTCTACTACTATGGCTACCGGTTAGCAATAAAGTAAAGTAATTACATGGCGTTGTTCAATGACACGCAGGTCATACAATAAATAAAGACAACTCCTATGGCTCTTGCCGGTTGTCATACTCATCGACATGCAAGTCGTGAATCCTATTACAAGAACATGATCAATCTCATACATCACATATCATTCATCACATTCTTCTTGGCCATATCACATCACATAGCATACCCTGCAAAAACAAGTTAGACGTCCTCTAATTGTTGTTTGCATGTTTTACGTGGCTGCTTTGGGTTTCTAGCAAGGACGTTTCTTACCTCATAAAACCACAACGTGATATGCCAATTGCTATTTACCCTTCATAAGGACCCTTTTCATCGAATCCGTTCCGACTAAAGTGGGAGAGGCTGGCACCCGCTAGCCACCTTATGCACCAAGTGCATGTCGATCAGTGGAACCTGTCTCACGTGGAAATGCGTGTAAGGTCGGTCCGGGCGCTTCATCCCACAATACCGTAGAAACAAGATTGGACTAGTAACGGTAAGCATATTGAACATCATCAACGCCCACAACTACTTTGTGTTCTACTCGTGCAAAGAATCTGCGCAATAGACCTAGCTCATGATGCCCTTTGTTGGGGAACGTAGCAGAAATTCAAAATTTTCCTACGTGTCACCAAGATCTATCTATGGAGAAACTAGCAACGAGAGAGAGGGGAGTGCATCTACATACCCTTGTAGATCGCTAAGCGGAAGCGTTCAAGTGAACGGGGTTGATGGAGTCGTACTCGTCGTGATTCAAATCACCGATGATCCTAGTGCCGAACGGACGGCACCTCCGCGTTCAACACACGTACAGCCCGGTGACGTCTCCCACGCCTTGATCCAGCAAGGAGAGCGGGAGAGGTTGAGGAAGACTCCATCCAGCAGCAGCACAACGGCATGGTGGTGCTGGAGGAGCGTGGCAATCCCGCAGGGCTTCGCCAAGCACCAAGGGAGAGGAGGAGGAGAAGAACTTGGGAGAGAGGGAGGGGCTGCACCAAAGGCAAAAGGTGTGTTTGAGAGGCCCTCCTACCCCACTATATATAGGGATCCCAAGGGGGGGGTGCGCCAGCCCCTAGGAGATCCAATCTCCAAGGGGGCGGCGGCCAGGGGAGGAGTCCTTCCCCCCCAAGGCACCTAGGAGGTGCCTTCCCCTTATGGGAATCTTCCTTTAGGGTTTCCCCTTCACCCTAGGCGCATGGGCCCTAGGGGAAGTGGCGCCCCAGCCCACTTTGGGCTGGATCCCTTCTCACCTCAGCCCATGGGACCCTCCGGGATAGGTGGCCCCACCCAGTGGACCCCCGGGACCCTTCCGGTGGTCCCGGTACAATACCGATGACCCCGAAACTTGTCCCGATGGCCGAAACAGGACTTCCTATATATAAATCTTTACCTCCGGACCATTCCGGAACTCCTCGCGACGTCCGGGATCTCATCCGGGACTCCGAACAACATTCGGTAACCACATACAAGCTTCCTTTATAACCCTAAGCGTCGCCATCGAACCTTAAGTGTGTAGACCCTACGGGTTCGGAGACATGCGTACATGACCGAGACGTTCTCCGGTCAATAACCAACAGCGGGATCTGGATACCCATGTTGGCTCCCACGTGTTCCACGATGATCTCATCGGATGAACCACGATGTCAATGACTCAATCGATCCCGTATACAATTCCCTTTGTCTAGCGGTATTGTACTTGCCCGAGATTCGATCGTCGGTATCCCGATACTTTGTTCAATCTCGTTTCCGGCAAGTATCTTTACTCGTTCCGTAACACATCATCCCGTGATCAACCCCTTGGTCACATTGTGCACATTATGATGATGTCCTACCGAGTGGGCAGAGATACCTCTCCGTCACACGGAGTGACAAATCCGATCTCGATTCGTGCCAACCCAATGACACTTTCGGAGATACCGTAATGCACCTTTATAGCCACCCGATTCGTTGTGACGTTTGGTACACCCAAAGCATTCCCTACGGTATCCGGAGTTGCACAATCTCATGGTCTAAGGAAATGATACTTGACATTAGAAAAGCTTTAGCATACGAACTACGATCTTTGTGCTAGGCTTAGGATTGGGTCTTGTCCATCACATCATTCTACTAATGATGTGATCCCGTTATCAATGACATCCAATGTCCATGGTTAGGAAACCGTAACCATCTATTGATCAACGAGCTAGCCAATAGAGGCTTGCTAGGGACATGGTGTTGTCTATGCATCCACACATGTATTTGAGTTTCCTATCAATACAATTATAGCATGGATAATAAACGATTATCATGAACAAGGAAATATAATAATAATAACTAATTTATTATTGCCTCTAGGGCATACTTCCAACAATATGTACGTACACGTTCGCGACCAGAATGACAACGCTACGTACGCTTCGACCAGGTGGGTCCCGACTGTCAGGCACTTCCTTGCGTGCGAAGATGTAGCTGGTGGGTCCCAGCAGTCAGGGGCGAATCGTTTTTTTTTGGGACGCAGTTCCTTGCGTGCGAAGATGTAGCTGGTGGGTCCCAGCATCGAGAAGCGAACCGCTTTTTTGCCCGGACGCACTTCCTTGCATGCGAAGGTGTAGCTGGTGGGTCCCAGCAGTCAGGGGGAAACGTTCTTTCGCGAAATATGGTGGCCCGTCCGATGGGTCCCCGCTGTCAGGTGGAGGAATAATTATTTTGCGCGTAATAAGGAGGCACTTCCTTGCTGCGGCCGTGGACCTAGCTGTCAGCCTCTCCACGTACAGTCCATGTCCGATGGAAGTCGTTCCACATACTGGTTCGCTGCAGTGTGAGGCTGTTGTCGCCACAGAATAACAGGGGGTGTGGGTGAGTAGAGGGATGGCCTGGCCAGCGGTGGGAGTAGTAGGGGGCGGTGAGGCCTCTGCCGCATCGCAGCCGGCCACGGGAGGCAGGAGCACGAGGCACGACCGGTGCTGGTTTGGGCGGCTGGAGCAAGAAGACCAGAGGTTGAAGAAGCACTACGACCATTGGATGGACATCGTCAGTCACCGGAGCTAGAATCGTGCATATTGACTAAGTTGACAAAGCCCTCCGTCCCGTCAACTTAGTAGGCCCACAAGTCAGCCTGCCACTATCTTTGGGTCCCAGCTAATAGGGGGAGTATTCATTTTTTTGTGCGTAATAAGGAGGCACTTCCTTGCGTGCGAAGATATAGCTGGTGGGTCCGAGCTGTCAGCGGCGGTAATGTTTTTTTTCATGAAATACTGAGGCCCTTTCGGTGGGTCCCTGATGTCAAGTGGATGAATCATTATTTTGCGCGTAATAAGGAGGCATTTCCTTGCATGCGGCCGTGGACCCAGCTGTCGGCCTCTCCACGTACAGTCCACTTCAGATGCATGTCGGTCGTTGGCCACGTTGACTAGACCGCGCCGAGAGCACCAGGGCGGTGGACGACGGCGAGGCCTAGGAAGGGAACGACACGGAGGCAGGGAAGACTCAGCAGTTGTTTCCCACACGGAGGGGAGTACGACTGAACGAGGGTTTACTGGTTCGTCTGCCGTCGCCGGAGAATAACGGCAGTGTGGGTGAGTAGAGGGATGGCTAGGCCAGCGATAGAGTATGCAATTGGGGCCATGAGGCTGGGCCTGACCGACCATGGGAGGAGGAGGAGCAGTCCCGCCGGCGCTTGTTTGAGCGGCTGGAGCAGGAAGAGAAGAGATTGAAGAAGCACGACGGCCGTTGGATGGACATTCAACCGTCACTGCTTGTGCGTCAACCTTTTTTTTAGGAAAGCCTGCAATCTGTGGAAAGCAGCATACAGCCCATCTGCCATTATTTCTAATAATTTACAGCCCATTTGCTAATTCTTAAGGTTTTTTTGGAGCCCATATTCTTTTTGTTAGCATTACAGCCCATATTGTGGCCACGGTTAAAAAATTATATGAAATTTTTATTTCGGTGCGGTCCGAACTGTTTTTAATCCCGAAATTTCGACTCACATTCAAACTGATTTAAAAAATAAATGTATATCAATATAAAATCCAACAAATTCTCCACGCACAAAAATTAATGTAATTTAAAATCTTGAAATGAAAAAAATATATTTGAAACTAATTGCCGGTTTGATGTGTTTTAAAAATGTACAACCCATTTCTCATTACTGATGGGCCATTTTCTTGGCCAGCCGAATGAAAAGCTCTCGTCGTCTTGAAAGATTTGCAGCCCAACATGCCTGACAAATCGACTTAATTAGCAAATCACAAAAACTGGGCTGTGGCCGTGGACCCAGCTGTCAGCCTCTCCACGTACAGTACTCTTCCGATGGAAGTCGTTCCTTGACCATGTTGACAACGCCATGGAGAGCACCACGGGCGGTGGACGCAGCGAAGGCCCTAGGAAGGGGACAACACGGAGCCGGGAAGACGCGACAGTGGAAGCCCGCGAGAGGAGAATCTGAGGTTCACTGGTTCGGCTGCGGTGTGAGGTTGCCGTCGCGAGGCCCTGGCCTGCGGTGGGAATAGTAGGCGATGAGGCCTCCACGGCAGCCTGACCCGCCACGGAAGGCAGGAGCATGCGACACGACCGGCGCTGCTTTGGGCGGCTGGAGCAAGAAGACCAGAGGTTGAAGAAGCACTACGGCCGTTGGATGGACATCATACGACCACTGGAGTTAGAATCGTTCATATTGACTAAGTTGACAAAGCCCTTCGGCCCCGTCAACTTAGTAGGTCCACAAGACAGCCTCCCACCAAGGTGGGTCCCAGCTAGCCGGGGGAGTATTCATTTTTTGTGCGTAATAAGGAGGCACTTCCGGTGGGTCCGAGCTGACAGCGGGGGGAACGTTTTTTTCGCGAAATACGGTGGCCCGTCCGATGGGTCCCAGCAGTCAGGGGGAAACGATTTATTTTGCAAAATAATGGTGGCCCGTCCGGTGGGTCCCCCGTGTCAGGTGGAGGAATAATTATTTTCCGCATAATAAGGAGGCACTTCCTTGCGGCTGCCGTGGACCCAGCTGTCAGCCTCTCCACGTACAGTACTCTTCCGATGGAAGTCGGTCATTGAGCACATTGACCACGCCGCGCCGAGAGCACCACGGCGGTGGATGACGGCGAGGCCTAGGAAGGGGACGACGCGGAGCCGGGCCACGGGAGGCAGGAGCAGGCGGTAGCACAGCCGGCCACGGGAGGCAGGAGCAGGCGGCACGACCGGCGCTGCTTTGGGCGGCTGGAGCAAGAAGACCAGAGGTTGAAGAAGCCGTATGGCCGTTGGATGGACATCATACAGTCACTGGAGTATTAACTAAGTTGACAAAGCCCTTCGTCGCCGTCAACTTAGTAGGCCCACAGGTCAGCCCAACAATATGGTGGGTCCCAGCTAGCAGGGGGTATTCATTTTTTTGGGCGTAATAAGGAGGCACTTCCTTGCGGGTGAAGATATAGCTGGTGGGTCCGACCTGTCAGTGGGGGAACGTTTTTTTCGCGAAATACAGAGGCCCTTCCTGTGGGTCCTAGCTGTCAGGTGGAGGAATCATTATTTTGCGCGTAATAAGGAGGCATTTCCTTGCGTGCGGCCGTGGACCCAACTGTCAGCCTCTCCACGTACAGTCCACTTCCGATGGATGTCGTTCATTGACCACGTTGATCAGGTCGCGCCGAGAGCACCAGGGCGGTGGACGACGGTGAGGCCTAAGAAGGGAACGACACGGAGCCAGGGAATACTCGGCAGTTGTTTCCCACGCGGAGAATCTGAGGTTCTTGGTTAAATGCTGCCGTCCCCGGAGAATAACAGCAGGTGTGGGTGAGTAGAGGGATGGCTAGGCCAGCGATGGGAGTACAGTGGGGCCGTGAGGCCTGCGCGGCAGCATAGCCGGCCGCGGGAGGAGGGAGCAGGCAGTCCCGCCGGCGCTTGTTTGAGCAGCTGGAGCATGAAGAGCAGAGATTGAAGAAGCACGACAGCCGTTGGATGGACATCCAACAGTCACTGCTCTCGTGTGTTGACTAAGTTGACAGATGCGTTGCAAAGGCCAACCTTTTTTATGAAAGCATACGCGTCAACCTGTAGTAGGCGCACAAGTCAGCCTCAAATCTGTGGAAAACAGCATACAACCCATCTGCCATTATTTCTAATAATGTACATCCCATTTGCTAATTCTTTAGATTTTTTTGGAGCCCATCTTCTTTTTGTTAGCATTACACCCCATATTGTGGCCACGGTTAAAAAGTATATGAAATTTTGCATATTTCAAAAGGCCTACTGTTTTTAATCCAGAAATATCGATTCACATTCAAACTATTTTGAAAAATAATTTATATAAATATAAAATCAAAATAATTGTCCACACATAAAAATCTATGGAATTTAAGATCTTGTAATGAAAAAAAATGAAACTAATTCCCGGTTTGATGCCTTTAAAAAATGTACAGGCCATTTCTGGGCGAACCGAATGAAACTCTCCTCATCTTGAAACATTTGCAGCCCAGCAGGGCCGATAAAGCAAGTATGCCTTGTTTGGGTATTTCTTTTAAAAAAATAGAACTGGCTAGCCATTTTCAAAGAAGAAAAACACAACTGGGCTCATGATGTGGTAAACATAAATAAAACCACAGCTAGACGGGCCACAGCCCCGTTGTTACCCCGATCCGTCGCTAAAACTAGTATAAATAACAACCGCTTGTTCCTCATTGTCTAAAAAACTGCTTGTTCCTCAAAAAAAAAAAAAAAGCTACGCGACTTGTCGGGTCCCCGTGTCAGCCGCTCGTAGTGTAATTCTCTCGTTTATTGACTACATTGACGATGGCGTGGGCCCCAGATGTCCAACCATTAGGAGGAACCATATTTTTGGGCTTGTACTATAGAGGCACTTGCTTGCGTACTGCCATGACGCTGGTGGGTCCCTACTGTCATCCTCTCCACGTACAGTCATCTCCTTATTCCTCTCGGTTGTTGACCACGTTGACAACGCAAGAGGGCGGCGCACCGCGCACAGCGAGAGAACCAAGGCCGCAAGGCGGAGGACGACGGCGAGGCCTCCGACGGAATGAACAGGAGCCGTTGAAGATGCGCCGGTCCAGTCGCAGGCGGAGGGGAGTACGAGGGTTGACTGGTGCGGGTGGTGGGGGCTAGTCACTTGGCTTCTGTAATGCGCAGTGAGCTCAAGCAACCGGCGTGAGTGATGTTATTTCCCTTGGTTGTGATTTGTTACAATATTTCACTCTAAATTAAACGAATGGCAAGCCATTTGCCTTGTTTCAAAGAAAATATGACAGTCACAGCCGAGTTGAAAAGGGCAGGAACATCTAACTCCAGCTTACAAAGCATGTACAAAAGCACGAGGGTTGATTGTTCATCGTGTTTACAAAAACCCAGATTGAAAAGGGCAACAACATCTAACTCCAAAGACTGTTTTCGGCGATCCGCAGTCAAATGGATCGGTCAGTCCATAGAATGAACATCCTGGATCGTAAAATTTCTTTGGATTATGACCACAATATGTTGTAAATAGAAGCCCGGCATGTTCGGAAGCTCTTTTGCCCACCTGAAACTCCTTTGTTTGCTCTTCGACATACCCATCCGTCAAAACCATGCTGCTGATAAACTTAAGCCTGATGGACAATAGTAACCTCGCATTCAGCAGGAAGAATGTGACAAATCTTGTGTTTGCACGGTTGGCTACATATCGTTCTAGCGTTATTGTCTTCAATCGAATATCATGAGAAGTGAGAAAATCCCGATGCTTACGAATCCACCGATTGGTTATAACTTTCTTACCCCGTCCTGTTGCCTAAATAGACATGAGAATTGAAAACAGTTAAGGTCTAAAAGAAGAGTGTCGAAAGAGCAATAGCTGAACGGTTAATTCTAGTACACTATATGCGGGCTTCCAATGTGCGTGAAATTATCACCTTTATATACAACTTCTCCATACATGGAAAGCATTGCAGCAAGCAAATAATCTTGTTCAGATCAAAAATATTCATTTGGATATATAAGATCTTGATAGAATCCAGCACCATTGATAGGCCATCCATGGAGAAACTCTTCATTGAGCATAGAACATAATATTAGTACAAAATGTGTACTCCAAGATGATATATAAATTATGCAGAAATTTAAAATGCAGCATATGGTTACAAGTGTAGATGATAATATAAAGTACCAAGAACTGTGGAGCCAAACACCATATTGAAATGAGCACAGTAGATCATGTATTACACCCAAGGTCTCCATTTAGGCGCAGAGAGGACGGTTATTTGCAACAGTGAATAACTAGAATCAAGGATCAACCTTTGAAGTGAAGGGCACCTTGGATGATGAGCTGCCTTCCGTCAAAAGAAATTCCAATTCTTACAAGGTTAGGCGACTTTATTTGGAGACAACCGATTCTAACTGTGAAAACAAGCACCAAGCACTCCAGTGCAGGGCAACTGGAGTGGATGATGCTGTGCAATGAGGCCTCCGATATACGAACCTGCACAAGTGAAAGTTTTTTGAGAAATGGGAGTCAAAGGTTTAGTACCAGATTGTCTAGAAGGTAGCACAGCACAAAGGTGGCGGTGTGGAGAGAGGAGGAAAACCGCGAGATGGACATCAGTGCTGAGGGCACAAGTTCATGGCGTTCTGTATGTGGTATGTGATTCCAGGGGAATAGTAGAACTCAAGCAGCTGTAGTTTTGTGAATTCAGGGGATTTCAGCCTGGCGTCCACCATGCAGGGCATGGTATGCTTGCTCATGTGGATGGGCTGTTTTGTCTTGGGCCCAGAGAAACAATTACTACTAGTACAGTGGAGACACTCTACAGCTACCCAGAAAAACAATTACTACTAGTATAGTGGAGACACTCTACCGCTTCTGGCTCCTCCTAGGTGATTGAAACATCTCCCTCTACTGAATGCCGTTATACTTTTGTCACCGACATGCGGGCCATGCAGCGCGCGAGCCCAAATACCATCCACCAAATTAGCAGGCAAGATGCAAAGCGGAGAGTCACCCGGTCGTGGCGTGGCGATGTGAGCCGTCAGATCACAAAACCCCACCTCCCCGCAGTCTAAGTTTGACAGATGAAGCAACCATCATTTCATTCCTCGCTGAATCCCCTTCTCCCTCACCGTCTTCAAGAAAAGGCAACACTCGCATCTGCCATTGTTCTTCTCTCCCAACGAAGGGAAGGTAAGCGGATCCGTGATGTTGGTATATTTTCGTTCAGAGAAAAAAAAAGAACTTTTGCAAAGCAGTAACCGATCCTCACTCTCTTTTTGTTTCATTGTCATTGCGATTGTGTTTTCCTTTCAGTGGTCTCCTAGTATTCGTCAGTTTCATGATGGACCAAGGAGAACCAGGCAAAAATCTGCCGATATTGGAGCAGACGCGGGAGGCTGATCCCCACAAGACAGAGAGCTCCAAGAAGATGGAGGCAGCCATCGAGCCGACCCCATATACGCTCACGGAAACTACTGAGATGGTCAACGCCCCGTTTGAGGTTACAGCCCCGTGGCACTTTTGAGCAGTTTTCCCCTTGGAGGATTTGTCCCCCATTGAGCTGCCCAAGGTGATTTCCTTCTTTGCCGATCTCGATTGTGGTTTTTCATCTAAGTATGTGGTGATTTTTTTTAGAAAAGGAAGTATGTGGTGATTAATAATGCAAAATTTTATTAGCTTCAATGCCATGCTATACATAGTGGTTTAAATAACTTGTGGTTCTTATATTGAAAAGTAATTCAGAATTTGTTTCTGTTTCAATTAGAGCCCTGATGCGCATAAGGATTGTGTGGTTGTGCATGTCACTCGCTATGAGGCGACGACCTGAATATACGCGACCGGGAAAACAGAGTTCTTAGGGCTGTCGGATCCTCGGAAGCCATTTCTTTGTTATACCAATGAAGAGTTGTATTCCAGCCTCACTATTGTCGGCGTGTTGTCCGTGGTGTCTTGAAGCACAAGAAGTTCAAAGCTACTCCTTCGTTTGTGAGGCATACTGTTCTTGTAAAGCTTACGCAGAAGATGACGTGGCATGCCTCCACAAACAAGTTTATCAATGGCAAGGCCACAAGGTTGTCTTCATGAAGGTTCACGGGATTGAGCTGCTACGGGACGTCCTCGATGATGTTCATTGCAAGGTCCATCTTGTGTCCAGCCCAAATTAGATCGAGGCATGAAATAGTTGCCCAGCTAGTGTTTAATAGTAGTTTGGATTGTGTCTAATTATCCGAACCTTGCCTGTTATCGACCCCTCTGGGGCTAGTGCTCTGTTTGAATCCGTCTATGGGAACTGCTGCTACTTTTGTGTGCTCGTGAATCATGTGAGAACCATCGTAATTGTTGCCGAAACAGATGCGTCCTCACTAGTTTTTTCATGAATATGGCATGGTAAGACATAAGTTGTCACGGTTTATCATACGAAAGCGATGTGTGTTTTGATGAAATAGAGCACTCGTTCAAGAACCATGCGCCGACGTATACATAAGTACTTGTAAACACTGTTGGTGCTACCCCACTTGTAAGCAGTTGTGCAAAACACGGCACATTGGCTCAGCTCGCTTCAACACTAGGCTATCGACCAGCTAACAATCAACAATGTGCTGTCTGACATATAAGCAACTACTATGTATCTTGTTACGATTGGTTCATGCAGCTTAATTGAGGCCACAATGTAATAAATTCCAAACGTTCACACGCTACTCCAGCGCTCATGTGGAACACTCACAATTAAACTCGTCTCTATAAAAATCTTGAAAAGCATAAGTTAAGCAATTTTATACATCTCAATGATTCATAGAACATAACAAACATATACTAGTTCACAGCAAAAGACAAAGTTGTGAGAAGGTTTACAAATCAGGAAAAAACAAGCAAGGTTTCTCTGAGCAAAGGGCCTCCCGGCAGGCTTAAATTTCCTGGAGTTCACTCTGGTTTTTTCTAGTTGCCACCATTCAGGGTTAGGTTCTCTCATTCCAGAATAACCAGTTATAATTGTGGTCTCTGCTAGAATGCTGAACTGAACCATGCAGTGTACTGACCAGCTGAAATGCTTGTGCATTCCACTAAATTTAAGCATCGCTATTTGCAGAAATAAGCAAACCACAATGCCTCTTGTCCGCGCACCTATCCAAAAAACCACCGTGTAGCCGTGCCAGCTAGTCCTCGGTCCATGGATGAACTGGTAGAAAGTGCATTCCGGACTAGGATGCAGTTGTTTTCGCTCGTCCCTGCACTGTAATCAGGAAGTAAAACGTACGAATCAGCTTCTTTTAGATTGTGTTGGTCATTCTACCTTAGTTACTACCAATGTAGGCATACCTTGAACACAGGAGGTTAGACGACGGCAACGAGGGATAACCATCTCATTTTGCGCAGTTGTACTAAAACTGAGGTGTGTGCTTTTGATTGCGCGGATAGAAACGATATGGAGACAGACATCCCGAAACGATATGGAGACATAAATCCCTGTTTGCGCAAATACGAAATACGGTTATTTAAACAGTGACACATATTACTACTTTCCCCCGTTTCCTCTTAGAACCAAGTCCTAGATTCATGCTACAGCTTTCCCACTTTCTTCCCTGTTTGAACCAACGCTTTGAGTTCACTGTATGAACTAGCTTTACTTCTAATAATAGTAGAAGTCTAGGTGGCTTTGTAACAGCGGACGGAAGTAGAAAAGGATCCACACGAAGGGGAAGAGCTGGGGCAATAGAGCAAGGCGGGTTTCGAAGGAATATATACCTGAGGGTCGTCGGCATGTGGCAAAGACGGCGTCGGGAGGCCGCATCTTGGCCACAATACCGCAGGGAGGAAGAAGGGTCGGAGGCCCTCTGAGCCGGGCGCTCTCGAGAGAACGGCACGACCCGATCGGGACACGCGGGCAGCCGTTGGTCTCCTCCCTCGCCGCCGACGACAGCGTGAACGATGCACCTACACCCCCTGCCCCGGTCGAGGTTGTCCGGCCGGATTTGTGACCAGCCGTGAGCTGAGAGAGAGTGTGGCCACCTATGTCTTGCTTAGATCTGGAGAGCATGAGAGAGTGCATGAGAGGAACCCGAGTAACGCAAGCGCTAAGGCTCCTGCTTTTATATATAGAGGAGTGATTTTGTTGTACCGGCTTCAAAAAAATGCGCTCCTACGTGTACCCGCGAGTGGGTGTGAGAGAACTAGTGCGTGCGTGCACCGCTTCTCTTCATGAGAGTACAATATTTACTATGCCCAAAGAACGTTCGTCGCAAGAGAAATAGTATAAGTGTGTGACGTGTGAGCTAAAATAAAATGTGCGCGCCGTCTTTTGCTTTTGAGAAGTTCTGAGGGTAGGGTGTGAAGAGCACATATGTGCGTGACATCTACCTGCAGATAGAGGATGGGTGTGACGTGCGAGTCTGCGAGAGGACTCGGGAGAGTCGTGACTCATGAGGGTGCATGTGCGTGAGAGAGAGAGGGGGGCACGTATCAATGCAATGCATGTGTCCGTAAATCATTATCTGACAAATGTTCGCCACAAGCCTTTTCCCGATTTAACGCCAGAAGAACCGTTAGATCGGCATCCGACGATTGTCGGTTTGCCATGTCATTTAACGTAACAGCCACTCCTCCTACACACAAATCTTCCACGTGAGTGTTAGCAACTGCCGTATGCTCCCTCCGTTCCAAAATGCAGTGCATATAGCTTTATTGAAAATTAGAACCTCGCAAACTTTTACCGAGTTTTCGTGTACCAAATTGCACATGTAGAATACCCTGTATATATCATTTCATTCATCTTCGATAGGCAACTATAAAGATAGGTGATGAGTCTACAAAGAAAGACCATTGTATCACCCGCAGCAATTTCAACCATCCTTTAGTGTCGAGGAATATCATAGGAACTCTATATGATATGATTTTTATACGATTTTTTTTTCCTTTAGAGCCAATTGGTTCATAGGAATAGATTCATATACTCTACATTTCAAAGGAAATAAACATGATATCATTTCTATAGCTTTAGAGCCACTTGGTTCATATGAATGGATTCCTATACTCCCTTAATTTCAAAGGAAAATAAACATTAGCGTATATTCAATAGAAAAGTTCCTATGATATGAACCAAATTACATCTCTTTACTAATCCCTCCTTGTAACGCCCCCGATGCGGCTATATCTCCCACGTGTCGAGGCACGACTTAGAGGCATAACCGCATTGAAAGCAATGTCGCAAGTGAGGTAATCTTCACACAACCCATGTAATAAATAAGGAAAGAGATACATAGTTGGCTTACGATGCCACTTCACACAATACATAAATAAACATCCATCATTCGTAGTACACTCAAGGTCCGACTCACGGAACCAAAATAAAAGAAGATACCCCAAATGCTACACGGATCCCCGATCGTCCCAACTGGGCACCACTCACGATCATCGTGAAAAGACACATAGTAACGACCACGTTCCTCGTCGAACTCCCACTTGAGCTCGGTTGAGTCACCCTGCACCGCATCGCCGGCACTGCAACTGTTTTGAAGTATCTGTGAGTCACGGGGACTCAAAGAATCTCACACCGGCGAGATCAAGACTATTTAAGCTTATAGGAAGGACAGAGTAGTATAGTGGAGCTGCAGCAAGCGACTAGCATATATGGTGGCTACTTCGCAAAAGAGAGCGAGAAGAGAAGCAAAGCGCGGACGTGAAGCTAGTAGCGATCAAGAAGTGATCCTGAACTACTTACGTCGAGACATAACTCCAACACCGTGTTCACTTCCGGACTCCGCCGAGAAGAGACCATCACGGTTACACACGGTTGATGTGTATGTTTATTTGAGGTCAACTTCGGTTTTCTACAACCGACATTAACAAATTCCCATCTGCCTCATAACCGCGGGCACGGCTTTGAAAGATATTACCCTGCAGGGTGTCCCAACTTAGCCCATTATAAGCTCTCACGGTCAACGAAGGATATTCCTTCTACCGAAGACCCGATCAATCTCGGAATCCCGGACTACAAGACATTTCGACAAAGAATAAAACAAGACCAGCAAAGCCGCCCGATTGTGCCGACAAATCCCGATAGGAGCTGCACATATCTCGTTCTCGTGGCACACCGGATGAGCCAGACGTCGGGTTGGCATAAACCCTGATTGCCCAAAGGCGCCGGACATCGCTTAAGTTGGACCAGACTTTTCGAAGGAGAACTGGCCGGGGTTAAAATAAAGATGACCCTCGGGCTCATGAAACCCGGGGAAAAAGGCTTAGGTGGCAAATGGTAAAACCAATGTTGGGCCTTGCGGAGGAGTCTTATTCAAAGTGAACTGTCAAGGGGTCCCATAAATCACCCAACCGTAAGGAACGCGAAATCAAGGAACATAACACGGTATGGCCGGAAACTAGGGTGGCAAGAGTGGAACAAAACACCGTGCATAAGGCCGAGCCTTCCACCCTTTACCAAGTATATAGATGTATTAATTATAGCAGATATATATTGTGATATCCCCAACAAGTAAACATGTTCCAATAAGGAACAACATCTCCATGCTCCAACAAGGAACAAACTTCAACTTCACCTGCAACTAGCAACGCTATAAGAGGGGCTGAGCAAAGCGGTAACATAGCCAATCAACGGTTTGCTAGGAAAGGATGGTTAGGGGCTGACATGGCAATATGGGTGGCATGGCATAGCAAGTGGTAGGCATCGCAGCATAGGCATAGCAAAAGAGCGAGCAACTAGCATAGCAAAGATAGAAGTGATTTCGAGGGTATGGTCATCTTGCGCAATGTTCTCGAGTTGTCGAAAGCTTGATCCTCGTAAGCGTTCTCAACAGGTTCCTCGTTCACGTACTCGTCTCCCGGCTCTACCCAAAGCAAGAACACAAACAAAGGAACCACAATAAATCACGGTGCAATGCACAATCAACATGATGCAAAACATGTCATGATATGCGGGATGTGAAATGCAATGCGTATGGGCGCTCCGGAAGGTAAATGATGAATCAGGCATCAACTTGGCAAACCAAGTATGCCACTGGAAAGATGAGATGATTTCGGTTGAAATCGATATAAAGATCACCGGAATCGGATGCACGGTTTGCAAATGACAAGCAAAACAATAAAGACACAAATCAGACATTAACAGCATGATGCCACTTAGCAAGCAACAAGAAATTAAGCTACTGCACCCAAACGTATCAACAAAGTATATGGCAGTGATCTACACAAGATGCTTGACAAAAGATGAGCACTGAGCTTCAAGCTAAATCACATCATAACAGGTTCAAACAAGCATGGCAAAAGTGCACAAAATATCGGTGGACATGGCAAAACAGCATCAGGTTGCAATGTTCAGAGCAGCAAAACTACATGCTACAGGGCCTTAAAATAGCAAAACATGGCATGGCGTGAATCCACTCAAAGCATAGAACAAAAGTCCCTTACTGACCATAAGCCAAAAAGGATCCGAAAATATAGTAACACCCATGTCAATATTGAAAGTTTCGTTAACAGATTCAGCAACATGGCATGTCAAAAACTGATAACATGTAGGCATGTTTACAAGCTCAATGCACTCACTACAGAGCCTTAAAAGGGTCGGCGCCGGCGGGCGGACGCGAGGTGGCGCCGGAGGGAGGCGCGACGGCGTGGCGGCGAGGGGCCGGAACGGCGACCGTCGGGCGAGGAGCTGGTCGCGGGCGGGCCGAGCGGGCGGGCGCCGGGCGCGGCGTCCTCAATGGGTCGGGCGGCGATGGGCGCCGGGCGGCTGACGTGGCAGCCTGGGATTGGCCGGCGGCGACGGGCGGACGCGTCCGGCTCGCCCGGACGTGTCCGGCGGCGCGGAGGGGAAATTTTTAGGGTTTGGGGGTGGAATGATCCGGATTTGGAGGGGGGTTTGCTTAAATAGGCATAGAGGGAGCTAGGAGAGTCCAAATGAGGTGTAGTTTTCGCCCACACGATCGTGATCGAACGACGGAGAGCATGGGAGTGACTTAGATGGGTTATTGGGCTGTTTTGGAGGGGTGTTGGGCTGCAACTTAAAAGAGGCCTTTGCGAGAGTGCGGTTAACCGTTGGAGTACCAAACGAGCTCCAAATGACCCGAAACTTGACCGGTGGTCTACGGGTGGTATACCAAGGCCACTAGACAAACCTCGGTCCATTTCGAGAAGGTTTAGTACCCGCACACGGAAAAACGTAAAAGGGGACGCCGGGGAAGATAGGAGTGTCGGATTGCAAAACGGACAATGGAAAAAATGCTCGGAAACATGAGACGAACACGTATGCAAATGCGATGCACATGATGACATGATATGAAATGCATGACATGGACAAAATGCAAAATGAAGAAAAACCCAACCACGGAGGGAATATCATATCACAATGCCGAAAATGGCAAGAGTTGGAGTTACAAATATGGAAAATTACTTCCGGGGTGTTACAACACTCCACCACTACAAGAGGATCTCGTCCGAGATCTAGGACCGAAAGAACTCCGGATATTCGAACGGAGGTGATCCTCGCGCTCCCGTGTAGCTTCTCGGTCGGAATGGTGTGACCACTTCACTTTCAGGAATTTGATTGACTTGTTGCGAGTCTTGCGCTCGGTTTCTTCGAGAATAGCAACGGGTGCTCATGATAAGAGAGATCTTCTTGAAGGTCAATCTCTTGAAGTTGATAGTGCGTTCAGAGTCTTGAAGCACTTGCGAAGCTGTGACACGTGAAACACAGCGTGCACGTTTGCAAAGGTGGCTGGACGCTCAAGTTGATAGGCGAGATCGCCTCGTTTGCCAATTATCTTGAAAGGACCCACGGATCTAGGGGCAAGCTTCCCTTTGATACCGAAGCGACGAGTGCCTTTCATTGGAGAGACGCGGAGGTAGACATGGTCTCCGATTTCAAAAGCCACATCACGGTGCTTATCATCATAATAGCTCTTCTGGCGCGATTGCGCAGCTTTGAGATTCTCACGAATGACTTGGCACATTTCTTACATACGTGATCAAGTCATTGCCAAGAAGTTGGCATTCACCTGTCTCAGACCAATTGAGAGGAGTACGGCACTTTCTGCCATAGAGAATTTCGAATGGGGCCTTGCCCGAACTCGCTTGGAAGCTGTTGTTGTAGGAGAACTCGACATATGGAAGACAATCTTCCCACTTCATACCGAAAGAAATGACACAAGCCCCGAGCATATCTTCAAGGATTTGATTGACTCGCCGACTTGGCCACTTGTTTGAGGATGGAAAGTCATCTTTGAAACGAATGTTGGTGCCCATGGCCTTCAAAAGAATCCCGTAACTTGGAGGTAAAGATGCCGCCACGGTCTGAATAGATCAATTGTGGAATGCCGTGCAAGGAGACAATCACGGAGGTGTATAGCTCTCGCCAACCGAGCTGCTGTGATGGATTCTTTGATAGGAAGAAAATGAGCCACTTTAGTAAGCTTGTCAATGACAACGAAGATAGCATCATTTCCACGCTTGGACTTAGGAAAACCAGTCACGAAGTCCATCTCGATATGATCAAACTTCCATTCGGAATAGCAAGAGGTTGAAGGAGACCAGCTGGTCTTTGGTGTTCTGCTTTCACTCTTCTGCAGACATCACATTCGTTCACGAATTGAGCAATTTCTCGCTTCATTCGAGTCCACCAATATGACTGCTTGAGATCATGGTACATCTTCGTACTTCCAGGATGAATGGATAGAAGCGAATTGTGAGCCTCGTTCATAATGACTTTTCTCAGATCACCCTTAGGAACCACAATCCGTCCTCGAAGAAAAGAGTATCTTTGTCATCAACGTGGAAGCACTTGTACTTGGAAATGCCCTTGTCGATACCACGTTTCACCTTCTTCACCATGGTATCCGTAAGTTGAGCCTCACGAATCTGATCTTCCAAAGTAGGAGAGACTATGAGGTTGGCAAGAAAGCCTTGAGGAACAACTTGAAGATTCAGCTTGGAAAGCTTCACAAAGATCCGGTGAAAGGGCTTGAGGATTAGACTGCGATAAGCCTTCCTGCTCAAAGCATCTGCAATGACATTGGCCTTGCGGAGTATATTCAATACTTGGGTTGTACTCTTGAATCATTTCACCCATCGAGTCTGCACTCGAGGTTGAGGTTGGGCTGAGTGAAAATGTACTTGAGACTCTTGTGATCGGTGAAAATGTCCACTTTCCTTCCCAACAAGAGATGTCTCCATGTAATCAAAGCATGGACAACTACCGCCAACTCAAGATCGTGAGTGGGGTAGTTCTTTTCGTTGGGCTTCAACTGGCGAGAGGTATAAGCCACAACTCTCTTCTCTTGCATTAACACAAAGACCGAGACCTTGAAGAGAAGCATCACGTAAAACTTCAAATGGCTTGGATTCATCAGAGGAGTCAAGACAGAGCTGTGACGAAGTTTCTCTTTGAGGGTATTGAAAGCAACGTCACACTCAGAGACCGGACATACTTCACATGCTTCAAGGAGGTTGGAAAGAGGCTTCGCAATCTTGGAGAAGTTCTCAACGAATCTTCGCAATAGCTTGCAAGACCAAGAAAATCATGGAGTCGCTTGACATTCGAGGAGGTTCCCAATTCACAATTGTGGACACCTTCTCGGGATTAACAATGATGCCCTTGGCGGAGATGATATGACCAAGATAAAGCACTTCATCAAGCCAAAATTCACATTTGGAGAACTTAGCATAGAATTGATACTCTCGAGCTTGTCTAGCACCAATCGCAAATGTTTGGCATGATCCTTCTTATTCTTGGAGAAGACCAAAATATCATCAAGATAGACCAAGACGAATTCATTGGTGTAGGGATTGAAGATGAAGTTCATCATCCGAGAGAATGTTGGAGGAGCATTGACGAGGCCGAAAGACATGACAAGATATTCATAAGAGCCAAAGCTTGTTACGAATGCTTTGTCTTGGGAATATCTTGTTCACGAATGCGAATCTGATGATACCCCATACGAAGGTCAAGCTTAGAGAACACCGTAGCACCTTTGAGTTGCTCGAAAAGCTCATTGATGTTGGGAAGTGGATACTTGTTCTTGATTGTCTTCTTATTCAATGGACGGTAATCGACGCAAAGTCGGTCTGTGCCATCCTTCTTCTGGACAAAAAGAACACCACAACCCCAAGGAGATGAACTCGGTCTGATCAAACCCAGACGCTCTTGTTCATCGAGCTGCTTCTTCAATTCCTTCAGCTCATCAGGTCCAAGCTTGTATGGACGCTTGCAAACGGGTTCAAAGGCCGTGCTCAAGATCAATAACGAACTCAAGCTGGCGGTGAGGAGGCATACCCGGAAGCTCTTACGGAAAGACATCTTGGTACTCACAAACGATCGAATCGAGAGATGGCATTCAGTTCGCCCTTCTCATTGAGAGAAAACAACCGAATGGTTTCATCATGAAGGCATAGATGATCACATCATTAGAAGAGTGAGTCAATTGAATTTCCCTGGCAGCACAATCAAGCTGAGCTTTGTGCTGAGAAAGCCAGTCCATTCCGAGAATAAGATCAATATCCGAATCCCCAAGGACAATTGGTTTAGCCAGAAATCTATAATCGCCCATCTTGATAGAAACATCCGGAACCATGGAGCTTGCATGCATGAATTTACCCGGAGAGACAACCGATAATGGTTTAGGCAAATCTTGAAAACCAACTCATGCTTAGATGCAAAAGGTCTTGAAATGAAAGAATGCGATGCACCAAAGATCAAATAAGACTTTTGCAGAATATCATTAATCGAAGATTACCCATTATCACATCGTAAGATTCCTCCGCTTGAGCTGCATTCATCATATTGACCTTTGCGGACTTGGGATTATGCTTGACCACCGCATTGCCGGAAGATTTCCACAGAGGAGGAGGCGGAAGACGCCTCTGGTTGAAGCACTTGTTCGCATAGTGACCTTTCTCACGACATTTGTTGCAAGTCACCTCGTAGAGCGGACGGTGGTAAGGAGCACTTGACCTTGGAGCTTGAGAATTAGACTTGTTACGATAGCCAGGGTTGGGTGGGTGGGAAGATCCACGACCACCTGAGTTCTTCTGGCGATAAGGCCGACGGAACGGAGGAGGAGGAAGGTAAAACTTCGCTGCTTAGCTGCCACTTGAGAGGAAGAAGAAGACTGAATCGCATCCTGATTCTCTTCTTAGAAGCCTCACATTTGAGCTGGGCAGCTTCTTGCTTCAAAGTGCCATGTTGTAGAATTCATCATACTTAATCGCTCAAAAAGCACAAGAGCTAATTGCGCATCTTCTCTCGGACCACCTCCGAATTGATAGATCATACTCTTTTCATCGTGCACGTCTTGCTTAGCAAAACGAAAGCGAGCTTCCGAACTGGATATTGTATTGATGATAGATGCACATGTTGCCCTGCTTGAGATTGCGGAACTCCTCACGCTTGCTCTCAACAACACTTTTCGGAATGTGGTGAGCTCTGAAATCACGGCGGAACTCATCCCTGTAATGACACGACCTCCTCTGGAATCTTTGTATTGTCGGGTACCACTCCAGCTTGATCCTTGAGTTGAAACGATGCAAACTTGACAAAGTCCTCGTGTCCGACATTGCTACAATCAAAATGCTTGCAGATGTCCACAAGCCAATCGTCAGCCGTCTGTGGCCTCGACACGTAAACCGAAAGACTTCGGTGATTAGCGAGGAACCGACCGAGAGTAGCAAAGTGCGGCTGATTGTTGCCTTGACCCTGATTGCCTTGATTGCCTTGCCCTTGAGTACGTTCTTGCAAGAGCTGCAAAATCATCTCGAGCATTGGCATTGGTGGCTGCCATGATAGCTTGCCGTGCCTCCGGAGGCGGAGGTGGAGGTGGAGGTGGAGGTTCGATCGATCCCCATCATTGCGATCCGGATTCGTACGTTGGCGGAGCCATCCTGGAGAGGGTGACATCCGTTAGTCCTTTGATAGACAAATAGTCAAGTAGAATCAACGGATAGAAATTGCAACATATAGTCTTCACAATAAACATTCGAACAAGAATGAACGAATGAATTCCAAAGTTAATCATCACACGTCCATTAAGGTGAGAAACCACTTAAGATATGGAAACAACATCTGTCTTAGAAACAAATCGAATATCACAACTGAAAACAAAAGATTGGCTTCTAGAATGAGCCGGAACAAACACATGATAGAGATTTCGCCCAAAGTGTTCGTGGTGGGGCCCACACGGGCACGACGTATAGCGGCCGTCATGAATGACAAACAAGACGTCCCCGAATCAGCATAGCCAAGGATTCTTTAAGACGTTTCGCGACCACTGTAAATCGACCGTGAATGGGCGGACCACTAGATGTTGGACCCCAATCTCAAATCATACATCTGTCGGAAAGATATCCTATAAGCTACTAGAATTCCCACCTATAAACTCCCGAAACTTTCTCGTTATGCAACTGCGGTGTTGGGGATACAGGGACACAAAATATATCACCCAAACTAACAATACCTAGATCCAAATTGTATCCATCCGTCAACACATAACCAAGAAATCCTCGGAAATCGTGGTACCTCGACCTTGAAAAACATCCGTTATACAAGTCATGGCAATACTCCACTCGCCTCAAGATCGGGCTATCAGTATTATCTCACCAACAACTGCACAAAAGAGATTTCGATGTCGGCAAAACTCGTGTATTCCAATCGAACGATAAAATTGTGACGACAACACCTCGGAGCTCAACTCCCGGGACACCGCCACAACCCCTAAATGTCGAGGCACCAAGAACAATGTTCTCGCCACAAAACCATCGAACGATTCCAAGATACCCACGTGATCCTAAATTTTTTTAGTGAAATTTGAGGAGAGAAGAGTCAAAACACTACGTCGGGATACCTCACAGAGCGACGAAGGACTGGGAAGTAAAAGAATCCTACTCTCCGATATATATAATCCTAAGACTCAAAACATTTTTCCATTCTAGACTCAACAACGCCAAAGAAACAATCAAGTAGGGGCTCCTAAGTCGGGGAAGGCTCTGATTACCAACTTGTCACGCCCCCGATGCGGCTATATCTCCCACGTGTCGAGGCACGACTTAGAGGCATAACCGCATTGAAAGCAATGTCGCAAGTGAGGTAATCTTCACACAACCCATGTAATAAATAAGGGAAAGAGATACATAGTTGGCTTACAAATGCCACTTCACACAATACATAAATAAACATCCATCATTCGTAGTACACTCAAGGTCCGACTACGGAACCAAAATAAAAGAAGATACCCCAAATGCTACGGATCCTCGATCGTCCCAACTGGGCACCACTACTGATCATCGAGGAAAAGACACATAGTAACAACCACGTTCCTCGTCGAACTCCCACTTGAGCTCGGTTGAGTCACCTGACCGCATCGTCGGCACTCGCAATCGTTTTGGAAGTATCCGTGAGTCACGGACTCGGCAATCTCACACCAGCGAGATCAAGACTATTTAAGCTTATAGGAAGGATGAGTAGTATAGTGGAGCTGCAGCAAGCGACTAGCATATATGGTGGCTACTTACATAAAGAGAGCGAGAAGAGAAGCAAAGCGCGGACGTGAAGCTAGTAGCGATCAAGAAGTGATCCTGAACTACTTACGTCAGACATAACTCCAACACCGTGTTCACTTCCCGGACTCCGCCGAGAAGAGACCATCACGGTTACACACGCGGTTGATGTGTATGTTTATTTGAGGTCAACTTCGGTTTTCTACAACCGACATTAACAAATTCCCATCTGCCTCATAACCGCGGGCACGGCTTTCAAAGATATTACCTCGCAGGGTGTCCCAACTTAGCCCATTATAAGCTCTCACGGTCAACGAAGGATATTCCTTCTACCGGAAGACCCGATCAATCTCGAATCCCGGACTACAAGACATTTCGACAAAGAATAAAACAAGACCAAAGAAGCCGCCCGATTGTGCCGACAAATCCCGATAGGAGCTGCACATATCTCGTTCTCGTGGCACACCGGATGAGCAGACGTCGGGTTGGCATAAACCCCTGATTGCCCAAGGCGCCGGACATCGCTCAAGTTGGACCAAAGACTCGAAGGAGAACTGGCCGGGGTTAAAATAAAGATGACCCTCGGGCTCGCGAAAACCGGGGAAAAAGGCTTAGGTGGCAAATGGTAAGACCAATGTTGGGCCTTCTTTGGAGGAGTCTTATTCAAAGCGAACTGTCAAGGGGGTCCCATAAATCACCCAACCGTGTAAGGAACGCGAAATCAAGGAACATAACACCGGTATGACGGAAACTAGGGTGGCAAGAGTGGAACAAAACACGGGCATAAGGCCGAGCCTTCCACCCTTTACCAAGTATATAGATGTATTAATTATAGCAGATATATATTGTGATATCCCCAACAAGTAAACATGTTCCAATAAGGAACAACATCTCCATGCTCCAACAAGGAACAAACTTCAACTTCACTGCAACTAGCAACGCTATAAGAGGGGCCGAGCAAAGCGGTAACATAGCCAATCAAAGGTTTGCTAGGAAAGGATGGTTAGGGGCTGACATGGCAATATGGGTGGCATGGCATAGCAAGTGGTAGGCATCGCAGCATAGGCATAGCAAAGAGCGAGCAACTAGCATAGCAAAGATAGAAGTGATTTCGAGGGTATGGTCATCTTGCCGCAATGTTCTCGGAGTTGTCGAAAGCTTGATCCTCGTAAGCGTTCTCAACAGGTTCCTCGTTCACGTACTCGTCTCCCGGCTCTACCCAAAGCAAGAACACAAACAAAGGAACCACAATAAATCACGGTGCAATGCACAATCAACATGATGCAAAACATGTCATGATATGCGGGATGTGAAATGCAATGCGTATGGGCGCTCCGGAAGGTAAATGATGAATCAGGCATCAACTTGGCAAACCAAGTATGCCACTGGAAAGATGAGATGATTTCGGTTGAAATCGATATAAAGATCACCGGAATCGGATGCACGGTTTGGAAATGACAAGCAAAACAAGAATGGCACAAATCTGCATTAACAGCATGATGCCACTTAGCAAGCAACAAGAAATTAAGCTACTGCACCCAAACGTATCAACAAAGTATATGGCAGTGATCTACACAAGATGCTTGACAAAAGATGAGCACTGAGCTTCGGCTAAATCACATCATAACAGGTTCAAACAAGCATGGCAAAAGTGCACAAAATATCAGGCTGGACATGGCAAAAACAGCATCAGGTTGCAATGTTCAGAGCAGCAAAACTACATGCTACAGGGCCTTAAAATAGCAAAACATGGCATGGCGTGAATCCACTCAAAGCATAGAACAAAAGTCCCTTACTGACCATAAGCCAAAAAGGATCCGAAAATATAGTAACACCCATGTCAATATTGAAAGTTTCGTTAACAGATTCAGCAACATGGCATGTCAAAAACTGATAACATGTAGGCATGTTTACAAGCTCAATGCACTCACTACAGAGCCTTAAAAGATAAACTAAGCATACATACATCAAGAAGACATGGCATAGAAGACATACATGGCAAGAACAATAACATAGCATAAATGGATCAACCACAACAAGCTTGGCAAAATTGAATAACACGTAAACAATCTGGCAGGAAACATTTGATAACAAAAGTAGAGCTCGATTGACTCAAGCTATGGCACTCCATAATTGCAAAAAAGGGCATGGATGGATAGAGCAAGACATGTTTAACAAAACATCCTTAATGAAGTATCTCAAAATATGCATGGATCTCTCGGTAGCATCAAGTTAACATGGCATCAAAATATCAGCAAAACAGAGCTGAAAACAGCAACATCAGGACACCTACTTTGCATGCTTGTGCTAGTCACCACATTGATCACACAAATACATGGCATACACCCCTGGAAAGATGGCATGGCATATAACAAAACACATGTAGGACTCAAATTCATAGGGTGCACACATTAATCATGGCAAAAATAACAACAGTGCATGTTCTGATAAAAATCAGAAACTAACATCACATATCACTCTTCCAACAGCATTTCGGGCATCAAGATGAGCTCAAATGAAATGATGCAATGAGATGAAATGATCTATTCTTCGAGGCGAACACTTTGACATACTATACGCGCAAAATGGACCTACGGATGCAAAGTTACACTACTGAGAAAATGCAACAAAATAACAATAGATGCAAAATAACTTAAAAAAAATAGGAGGGGGAAGAGAAGTCAACGGGCTCCTCGGACCCGATCGGATCCGGCCGGGATCCGGGTCGGCGACGGGCGGCGTTGCATGGGCCGAGCTCCGGCGAGGAGGAGGAAGGCGGCGGCCGGGCTCACGCCGTGAGGAGGAGAGGTCGCCGAGGTGTGTGGGGCCACGGCTAAAGCGGACACGAGGTGGCGCCGGGCGGCGGGTCAGGCTCACGGAGGGAGGCGCGACGGCGTGGCGGGCGAGGGGCCGACCTGGCGACCGGTCGGCGGAGGAGCTGGGGTCAGCTGGGCCGAGGGCGGGCGGGCGCCGGGCGCGGGCGGCTGGGTCTGCCCGGAGGCGGTTTGGCTGGGCCTCATGGGCCGGGCGGTGCGGCGAATGGGCGCCTGGGCGGCTGACGTGGCAGCCTGGGATTGGCCGGGCGGCGACGGCGGACTGGTCTGCTCGCTCGACGTGTCTGGGCGCGAGGAAATTTTAGGGTTTGGGGTGGAATGATCCGGTTGGAGGGGGTTGCTTAAATAGGCATAGAGGAGCTAGGAGAGTCCAAATGAGGTGTAGTTTTCGCCCACACGATCGTGATCGAACGACGGAGAGCATGGGAGTGACTTAGATGGGTTATTGGGCTGTTTTGGAGGGGTGTTGGGCTGCAACTTAAAAGAGGCCTTTGCGAGAGTGCGGTTAACCGTTGGAGTACCAAACGAGCTCCAAATGACCGAAACTTGACCGGTGGTCTCGGTGGTATACCAAGGCCACTAGACAAACCTCGGTCCATTTCGAGAAGGTTTAGTACCCGCACACGGAAAAACGTAAAAGGGGACGCCGGGGAACATAGGAGTGCCGGATTGCAAAACGGACAATGGGAAAAATGCTCGGAAACATGAGACGAACACGTATGCAAATGCGATGCACATGATGACATGATATGAAATGCATGACATGGACAAAATGCAAAATGAAGAAAAACCCAACCACGGAGGGAATATCATATCACAATGCCGAAAATGGCAAGAGTTGGAGTTACAAATATGGAAAATTACTTCCGGGGTGTTACACTCCTCACAGGAATTGAGATACATGTCATCTCTAGATTCAATAGAAAAGTTCCTATGATGTGAACCAAATGACATCTCTTTTCCAATCCCTACTCATAGGAATTGAGATGCTCCATGTCATCTCTTTCCCTACAACTTCCACGTATGCATCTTCTATTCCTAAATAGATAGTACAACCCACTAGTAGCTTTTTCCAAAACATGCAACTATGGCACAAGAACTATATAGTGTGCCAATAACTTTGAAAGATGGTCGCTGGATGAAGCTAACCCGACAAAGGTCTTGAGATGGGCAAATCCGAGCACTCTTTGGCCGTTGGATATCATCAACATTCCACCAGATCTGCCACATGTACAATTTAGAAGACTCCATGGTTGAACTTAAGCATAATGCACAAACCTCAAAACACAAGCACTTCTCCTTTGTTCTAGAATCTTCTGTATCATAATTGATTATTTTTTAAATGAATTGCCATTATTTGTTTTTTACTTTATGATTTACAATGCACAACCCCATGAATCTTAACATTTTTATAAAACTAATTGATTTTGAATGAGATGAACTATAAGAACTAAACGAACATCTACATCATGCATATATGACTCAAAGCTTTACATGCTATAGTGTGTATTTATTCATAATTTGGTTTCGAAATCTCATGCGTTCAATACATGTGTACTTTACTAGTTTAGAGTAGAGTAGCAAATTTCACGCGGCCCCGGGTATATCAAAATGCAGGGCCCATGCATCATTTCCTTTCTACGAACCTATGTCCACAATTTTTGTACGTGCTATATCTCCACTGGTCCCCGAACCCAAAATGCTGCCTCGTTCCCGTAAAATCAAGCGGCCCACACATATTGAAGGCATCGACTGAACCCGTTTACTACGACGTGGCCCCATCGCCGTAGTACTCCTATTAAAACCCTACCGCCGCACTCATCATCGGTTTTCTTCAAGAGGACGAGGGAGAAGCCGATTTGTAGTGGAGGCGCTTTCATAAAAAGGATGCAGAGTGGAGACCCCCACCCTAGGGTGCCCTAGGTAGCTGCCGCACGCATCATTGTTTTCTCTTTTCTTTATGCTCTTGCGCTAGAGTGAAATGATGGTTGCTTCTGGCCGACCCAAATTTTAATGCGGGAAAGGTGGGGCTTTGTGATTTGACCCCTCATCGCTCATTTTCTACTATCATGCGGCGCTTCTGACCGGGTGCCTCCAATTCCAACCGCTGCTCCGAACTATAATTTGGTGCATTGCACATGGAACAAGACGGTGGATGAGCCACATGTCTGCCAAAGGGGTCCTGTTAAGTGTGTCGCCATTTCGTGTGCGGACTAACCCTTCTTGAGTTGCTACGCCAACACGACAGGAGCAGCCTACCACTTGGTTTTGCTCCTTGGTGAATCCCGACTATATTGATCTAAAAAGATACGTGCTGAACTACCCTCTCCGTCTCGGTTTTTTATTTGTAGGCATCTCGGTTTATAGGGCCTGCACGTAGTTCTAGGTCATCCATTTGACTAACTAAATATGAGTTACTATGTCACAAAAAGTATATCATTGGATTCTTATTGGTTGATATGTGAAGAAACAAGAAACGAGGTAGAAGTTAATGCACCGTGCCTTAGTATTGTGGGATTATTTGGTTTTCGTAAGATGACGTATGCTTGGTTGCAAGGGTGGTCATGAATGGGTTGGGATCGTTCGGAAAATAGACATGTTTGGTTATAAAGCACATGAATGGTTCTAGTCAAAAAGAGAATATGCCTTGAAGATGTCAACCATTCCACCCAACCAAATCGGTCGAATCAAATGGCCACCCTTTGCATGCATGACTATGTGAGCATGACCTGTGGTCCCGCCTGAAATACTTCGCTCCTCTCTTATCTTCAGCCAAACACATGAATTGAATGGTTCAATCCCAAAAAATTGAATGGTCCCAATCCATTCATACGATACCTGCAACCAAACGCATCCGACGGAGGGAGTAGTTGTATTTAAAAGTCGAGGGCGGGCTTTTCCTGCTGATGGCGGGGCAGTTCCGCCTAGTCGGTTCGACAGAGACGCGAGAAGACGAGGGAGTAGGCTGCTGCAAACGTGAGGCAGTGTGATTTGGACAATGGTACCGCTGGACAGGTGGGGCCCCGTGATTTGACTTGCCATTATCATTTTAACTGCGGCGCTAAGACCGACGTGAGTCTCCCGATTCCTGACCACCTCCATACAGGTGCCTCTCCCAATGCTCCACCTTGTAGTAGTAGAGGCTGGCTCTTGCATGAGAGCCCACTTCTCCACTTTTTCCTTGCCTCTCTTTCCTCCACATATGCAAAAATGCCATGTAAAGCGCACTATTGTACTTACTTGCTCCTACATGTGTAAGCTTGCCACATAGGCATAAAGTCCGATGTGGCAAGTTAATCAAGAAGAGAGAGACTAGTTTGGTGACCCAAGGAAGAAACGGTGCTAAGCGCTGTACCTAGGTGAAGAGACAATTTTGAGTCTATAGCTAATTAAATGAAGCAAACTTAGCAACACCATTTCATTGGAAGAGGTCACCCTTGGCAAATGCAAGAATACTAGTACTCACAGTGTCCCATTATATAAGAACGTTTTGACACTACACTAGCTAGTGTCAAAAACGTTCTTATATTATGGGACAGAGGGAGTACGAAGAAAGAGATAGAGAGGAGTAAAAAAATACACTTATAGCCAACCTTATAGCCAACCTTGTTGTAGTATGAGTGACTAAGTGATGACTATGTATGACATGCCAACATCAGATAGCCTAATGCACCGTGTTAAATCTCCAAGGGCGCGGCCAAGCGAGCGACGCGACGGTCATGGTAGGCGCGACCATGATACGGGCTGCTGGCAGCCCTTGGATCTGAGATCAAACAGTCGCATACTAAGTTGCTGAAAATTTTAAGAATAACCCTCCAAGATAGGATATTCACCCACAGGTCTAGAATCACGCCATGCAACCGTTCGATCTCAGATCCAAGGGCTCTCGGAAGCCCGTATCATGGGAGAATGGAAAGCCACTACCCTGCCGTTCGCGACGCCGGGCAGTTCGCTTCCTACTCTTTCCCCGCACGTCCTTTAATACTACGACGGTTCGCTCCTAGTCGTCCGTCCATTCACATTACGGCAGTTCCACTAATCCTAACCCTCCTCCCAAATCCATGGCGTCCCAAATCTCCCGATCGGGCGGTGAGTACAAGGTTAGAACCATCACGTGCGATGAGTTCGACGTCATCTACACCCGCATTTCCGCTGACGGTGAAAGGATGCATTTCTCGCTTCAGACGCATGTTCAAAACTCACATGATGAGTGGGTCGCTGGGCTAGATGTTGAGTACACCACGATCGTGGGACAAGAGAAGGATCTAAAGGACGAAGAGAGGAAGAAGCCCGCCGTGATCCGTGTTTGCGTACATAACGCTTTGCTTGGTCTACCACATATGCCACGCCGACGTTGAGTGCCGTGGATTTTAAGAACTTCCTCGAGGACAAAACAGTCAAATTCGTTCTTTGTAGACTTTAAGAACGACAAAGAAGTCCTGCGTCGGATAGGCCTCGTTGTAGGCAACCCTTCGACCTCCGTAAGAATCGGTGGTGCCCTCTCGTCAGCCCTCAATGCCGACCTCGGCAGGAGCCATGGTTCATCCTTCGTACCACAAACTGGAGAAACCTCATTACACGTTTCATCGTCATGCATGGCAGCGGAATGTACTAGATATAGACCACATCCACTACGCTGCAATGGATGGCTACCTTTGTTTCAATATCTACATGGGTTGGATGAAGAGCAACAGCCAAGTTGGCGGTTCAAGCAAAGAAGTATCGGCCAAGAGGAAGAGGGACAAGGACGAAGTCGAGGACGTGGACGTGGACGAGGACTCCGAGTAAGGTGGCAGTGTCATTGCTCATGGCTGTTCTAAACTTCTAATGCAGTGTCTACCGGATTAGTTGCATAGTTTAATTTCAGGTGTACTTAGTTTAATTTGAGGGGTGTGTTGTGCTGAGCCCCCAACAGAACTATGTTATGTTTCTTCTCGTTACTTTAACTCTTCAGTATGTACATACTTGTACTAGTATTTCTTTAATAGAATTTAGCACCCCAATTAAGCACGGACTAGCTTAATAAATAGTACTATATGCATAATTTGGCGACGAGCGCTCTCTATATGTACCACCTTTTTTTAAATTTCAACTTTTGCTCCATGGCGCAATCCATCGATAGTGGAGTACTACTGTACAAAAGTATACATTTTTTTAAAAGGCTAGCATACTGTTCATCACATATATATATAGCCAGTTAAGTTCTCAACCTAGAACGACGTGCATGCCATGTAGTAAACCGATCCGGAGGAAGTATAGTAAAAATGAGGTGATTTTACCCAGCGACCGGCGGGGGAGCATGGCCTGTCATGTGGTCCCACGTGTCATGATGTACCAAGGCGACGCGCGTGTCCCTCTTGAGGCAGAAGCAATACTAGTACGTGGTTTGAGATGATGTCGAACCGAAGTGTGAAATAATGGTTGCTTCGTTCGTCTGGGAAGGTGCGGCATTGTGATTTGACGTCTCATTTCTCATCACTAACACTTGGCCGGTACGAGTGGGGTGCGTCCTCCCTGCTGTTATGCACTATTATTTGGTGCTTGACACGTCGACCCGGTTGCTATATGTCCCACATGTCGGTGACAGGAAGTACATAATTCATGAAAGGGAGCGTCGACGGAGGAGTATACTACATAATTCATGAAAGGGAGCGACTTACTTTTGGAAAAATCTATTTTTACGGAGTACGTACCCACTAGGGTTTATAGGGCTCATCTAAAAAACATTCATTTTTCCGTTTGATAAGTCTCAGTTCTAGTACTATACTAGTAGTAGTACCATTACATGTTGGATTTCGAGGTGCGTTAGATCACCCGACGCAAGCAGTGTCAAGAGGAAACTAACCAATGCATGTACAAGTTCATGGAAATTTAGTGGTCATTCATGCATTCGTTCTAATTAATGCCTCGATAAACATAACTTCTTGAGAAAAACGAGCGTACTGTGCAAACTACGAAATTAATTCGACCACTCACCGCTCTACCTTGGTTGGAGAGATTTTGAAATTGAGCCATAAACTGGAAAGGAGGGAGTAGTAACTTTTGTCTCAATTACTATTTGTGGCCTTGTATAGATGCAAAATGTATTTTTTTATAGTGGCCTTTTATAAGTAAATAGAGGGAGTACTAACCAAAGTACGTAGTAGGGACGAGGAGTAAATGGAGGGTGTAGTAAAATTTTCTCCTCGTGCTGCGAGCCACCGCGCGCGTGGGCGAGGGAGCTGGCGTAAAGGCGTACAGTAGTACTCTAGCTTCACCTCATCCTGTGAGCCACCGCGCCTGTGGGCGGGGGAGACGGCGTACTAAGCAAGTTTCTCCTCGTTCTGCGAGTTGACGGGACACATCAAAAGTACTCCAATGTATAGAGCCTTGCCTCTAAGGTAGGCCCCACATGGTTTGCCTCTTTTTATAATTTATCATAACGCGTCAAGTCGCAATTTGTTTGTTCACCCGTGGTAGACGATCCTCGCTCCACCAAGTGGACAACCAGTACACGTGCCAAATTACCACGTGGGCTGCCTTTTTCGTACAGAAATGAGCTCCACCGTGTATACGCGCGGGTGTGGTTGGGAAAGAGACGGGAGTACGTGCGCCGTGCGTGCACCTCTTCTCTTCGTGCACGTCCCCCACCTACGTGGGTGTGTGTGAGAGAGATACAAACCTAGACATAATGCACCGTCCATCCCATGCCTCCGCCCAGTCCGACCACCACCACCACCACGGCACCACGCCCCACTCCTCCTCACCTTATCTCTCATATTTCTCCCTCCATTTTTATATACAAGTGGCCACTATCAAAATTACAATTTGCAGATATACAAGGCCACCAACACTAATCGATGCAATATTAATGGTGTTTGCCTCGTGGTACTAGCAAAGGAGGACATTAATTATCCCTTGCATGCATGCAGGAGTTTGTAAAAAATGCATCTTGATGTTCCGTGCAATGCACGGGCATCTTGCTAGTCCATGAAAACAACACATGGCAAAATTCCACGGCAAACGAGGGATTTGAATCTGTTGGGAGGGGCTGTTTGGATCTTGCCCGGGGTAGCCAAAATATTGGCGACCCTTTTGTCCACCGGTGCCTTTGCCACCGATGAACGAGGAACGGCTCGGGTGCTCATGCGTCATGCATCCTCCAAATAGCGCACGTTGGAGACGAGCTCGCACGAGCTGTGTTTTTTTGTCCCACAACGCCGCCTGAGCCGCCCGCAGACCGACCAGCGACCCGCAAATTACGCCATCCAACCGTAGCCGCACACATTATGACAACAACTCAACCAACCGGACGAAATTCACGCAAACACATAAACAAACTGATACTCATTCACGCAACCACCGGAGTATTTCATATAAACAACGACGGAAATCATATAAAATACCGGATTTTCACACAAACATGATGGATTTCATTACATTCAAATGAACTACGCGGTGCTAGTTCTGGACAGCACAGTATATAATACATGGCCTAAATGGTCGCCTCACGATCGATTTGTGTTCCTCATGTCCGGCAAAGACGATCACCGGACTGCCGGAGCCCCGGAGTTATATGCTTCAAAGTGCAAAGGACGGCTCGCTTCCCCACTGCCTAACTGATATCATTGGCTGGTGCCGAAGATGATGGTGGCCGGCACCGGTTCGAGTTCATCACCGGCCACTACTTCGCCATGGTCGGCACCGGCTCGAGTTCATCCTAACATTGACCTCTTCCGTGGAACCCATGCAGGGTCGACGAAGGTCCTCGCAACAAAATGATCCGGCAAGACACCTGCTGTGTACGCCGGCGTCGCCTCCGCGGTGGCCTTCATGGGACCCAAGCGGCGGCGGCCTCCCGTGTTCTACTTCTCCTTGATGATGGCGGCGGACGCGGAGGCGCTGGCCACCGACTCGTCGCTCTCCGCGCACCCGGCTTCTGTCGCTGCTTGCATGGCGCGGCCGCCGGCATGGGAGTCTCGGCCATAGAAACGGGAGACGCGGTACGAGGCGGCGGCGTGGAAGGCAGCAACGACACCTGTGCGCCGCTCCTCGTCGAGCTGGCCTGGAGCGGCGAGTTGCTGAACTGCGCGCCGGTTTGGGGCGGCAAATGGCTCCGTCGGGCGAGGGGAGGGAGGTGGTTCAACGAGTTGCATAGCTCGTATCCGGTGGGCTACCCATCCGGCTTGGATGCGGAATAACTACTCTTCGTAAGCCATTGTAAGAGTGGACAAAATGGTGGAGGATATAGGGGAGCGGCAGAGGTGTGCGATTCTTGGCCGGCGTTTGGGCTCGTTTAAATAAAAGATTAAATAGACGGCGGACGGGAGGAGCTCGGCCGGCGTTGCATTTAACGCCGGCCCGGTCATGAACGGACGTGTGTCCAGAGTGGGTTTCTCGGCTTCCACACGGGCGGGTTTCATGGAGGCGTTTGAATGCGGCACGGAGGCGTGTTCAGGCGGGCGTAACGCGAGTGGCGCCCTCGACTCTGACCTAGGACACCGCGCCGTTCTTCCACTGACGTGTGGGCTCTTTGGGTGCATGGCCTGCATGTCAGTGACCCAACACAAGCAGCGCACAGTAGAGGAACCTTTGCTGGGCCAGGGCGGTCAGAAGCGGGCATTTCATAAACCGATGATTGTTCATTGAGTGTGACGTCATCTTTTTCATGTAGTTAAGCGTGTGTCTTGGGTCGTGTGCTGTGTGCATGCAGGCGTGCGAGTGTTGCATGCGTGCAAGGGTGCGTTTCAGTGTTGCATGCATGGGTGCGTACGTGCAAGGGTGCGTTTGATGTTGCATGCATGGGTGCGTACGCGTGCGTGTGTTCGTGAGTGCATGTGTATGCGCAGCGTTGTTGCACGCCAGATGCATGCGTGTGTACGTTATGTGTATGCGCAGTCGTTGTTGCACGCCTACATGTGTGCGTGTCTTATGCGGCGCGTGCATGTGTACATGCGGGGTGAGGCTACACGTCAGTCGAATGCTTTTTCATCTCTGGTCATTAGATTTTCCAACCGTTAGATACGAAATCAAGGGCCTCCAGTTTATCATCAAACTCCACCCCCCCCCCCCCGAGCCACCAACCACCACCGGTCGAACCGCCCGCCCCCGCCGCCCGCGGCCAGCCCGCCCTCCCCGAAACCACTCCCCACCGCCGGTCCGCCACCGCACCTTCGAGAGAGTGGGACAACATATATGATCTTGAGATTTTACGAAGTCACCATAGGTGCCTCGTAGTCGAGTGGAACGTCTCCTCCCACTGAACGTACATCGCCGGAAAATACTGAAATTAACACAACATAAATGTGAGCACCGGGACTTTAACCTTGGTGGGCTCGAGAAACCACTGTCCTCTAACCATCCAACCACATGTTGGTTAGCACGACAAAATGTATGTGGTGACCGTGATGAGCTTATTCTGAAGTCCAGTGACCATATCCTGCTTTCGCTTCAAATACAATGACCGGAAGTGTCGTCAACAAAATACGGAGCACGCATCAAATGCAAAGTCCGTCAGTGTCATCAACAAAATATGGAGACGTATCGTGAGCTAGATACCGTTGTACTATCGTATATGCTTATTTTCTTAGTGGCCGATTGTGTGTGTGGTGTGGTGGGCACATCATTTCTAGTTGTGGTGGGTCAACATGAAGACTCATAGGTCGGTTCCATCCTGCGCCACATATAGGTTGGACCGAGACGTGTTATACGGAGACCCATGTGGAGGACTCGGCGTACAACACGAATCTACCAGAGTCGCGGAGGACTCTATCCCCGCTGGTGATAAGCCGACTATATACAATTTGTAACCCTAGGCCCTTAGTATGTTATACAAGCTTGGGGGCTTGTTCGTTGATAGTATATACACACACACACACACAATGCCTGGTATTCACGTGTACTTTGTACACACCCCTAACACTAATATACAGTACCAGGAGTAGGCTCTTTCTTCAACTGCAAGGGTCTGATCCAAACTAGGGTAAAACTTTGCCTCAGATACCATCCAGCCTAACAGCCGGGGATATCCTACCGAATGATATGATGAAATCATATATTCCAACTACTATTAGAGAGGTGTGTCGGGGGATGTGTGCGAGAGAGGCCTAAAGATAAGGTGTGTGCGGGAGACACGTAGGCACATATATGTGCGTATAGAGGGCTAGTAGAGACCGTGCATGTGTATATATGCATGTGAGAGAAATAGTGTTTTCCAACTGAGATTAGTGAAAAGAGCGGTACATAGTAGTCAGAAAGAGAGATAGAGAAACAGAGAGAGCATGTGCATGAGACACCCCGACACCTTGAGAGAGATTGTGAGCATGTGTGAAAGAGAAATGCCGATGCATATAAAGTGTGTGCACTTATGCATTAGATAGAGAGATATCTACGTGTAAAAGGTGGTTCTACGCATTAAATTAAAATATAAATGGCATTACTATTTTTGGATGAGATCATGAATTCTGCAAAATTGCGTATGGACGAAAATCGGTCTATCAGACACCCATACTCTATTGAATTCTAGCATGTGCATGTGTTTATTTCATATTATTGATCCATAGAGTGAGAGCGGTTTGAGATACATGCAATGGATGCTTTTGAAATTCATATATAAACATTAATTAGTGCACTCCATGTTGTTAGTGTGAAGCACTTTATACATTTGTCACTTGCATGGATATATTCAGCTATGAAATAAAATACATGTCGAATTCAACATAAAGGGGGTTTCGAAGATTCGAATTCATAGGAAGTGCATTCATCTATTTGAACCCGAGATAATGGCATTTGTAAATCAGATGTAAAAGGGGCATCAATCTTTGTTGTGAGTTTGAACATGGTATATATATTCATACGCATATCTAACTTTTTTTTTGCAACCAAGGAGATTATACATGGAACCATGCATGAACTCTGGTAAGTTGCATATTTTTTAATATATACTCGTGTACAATTTATATTAAAATGTACCCCTCCATTCCAAAATAATCGTAGCTTTAGGATTTTCAAGAGTAAAGATTTGTGAAGTTTGACAAATCCTGAAAGTTCAATTCAAGAGAACCTAAAACGTTAATGCTTCTGCTCCCAAATATTGAACGAAGCGCCAAATAGGCCTCTGGTCACCCGAAACCGCGTGATACTAATGTTTTGGTGGTAGGAAATTACTGTCCTAACTCTGGCCCGTGTAGCCTATCGACCCGATGTCCAAAGGTCTAAACCGGAGTAGGTTTGTAACTTCACCAAGACGCCAGTCTCAACCGCCTCCGAGAAGCATTCATACGCCGTGGGCGCCTAAACACCCATGCGCTCGGACGAAATCTATCCCGCCCACATTTGGGACACCTGACATGACTGTCCTACCCCCAACCCGCAATATGTCCAAAATTTTAGATGGGGGCAAAGTTTGTAACTTTCCCCAAATTTCAAACAAGCGCGTCTCAAACCAAAATATTGTTTCCCCTTAGTTCCCCGCCAGCCCGCCTCTCTCCGTTTCCCCATTCATACTCCGTGGGCGTGAAAACTTCCTCTCCACCAGCCGCGAAACCCCAACCTCCTCCATCCTCCACCCCATAGCGGCCAATCCACCGCCGCCCTCCTCCATCACGCTGGAGCCGGTACCCCGACGTCGTCGTCCAACGCAACCGCAACCGCAACACCCTCAAGGACTTAGCAGTCGAAGCCGAGGCAGAGCTGCCTCCATGATGCCGACGCCGACGTGCGCCGTACCAGAACCACTCCGACCGCGCCGTCCTACGCCTCACTGCTGCGGCTCCACTGTCGCAACCATCCACCGCACCGGAGCTGTTCCCGCTACACTGTTGTTCGCCGCCTCGGATCTGCTTCCCCGCCGCCTACAGACGGCCACCGCACCACACTCAACAACTTGGCCATGGGTTCGTCCAAGGCTGCACCGTCCTCCACAACTTATGGTTTCCGGCGAACAACAAGATCGTCGGAAAAACAGAAGGAGGACACAACACTGCCAACAGAAAGAGGTACTCCTCTTCCCTTATTCGTGCAAATCTTACGTCTCCGCTCACACCGTATTCATCCCACGAAAGAAACTAGTTGAGCGCTTCTTACTGCATCTTCTTCGTGATACTAAATGCACAAGGTTTCCTCCCTTTTACTATTTCACCTTTGCCAGAGGTCAAGAGTCTACCGGATTTCAATTCAGGTCGGTCGAACCGCAATTAAAAGAAGCAGCACCGCTTAGGCGCTGAGCACCTAGTCCGCTTGTTCCCGGGAAGCGGCGCGATCGGTGTCTATCATGGGGGTGTGGGCGCAGGAGCTGCTTGCGCCCGATCTGGAGGTCGGCGGGCTTGAATGGATGGCGAGGGTGCCAAGCACGGCGGTGCGGTGAGGTCGAGGGGAGGGCGCAGCGGGGAGGAATACTGGGCCGGTGGTCGCTGGCGTTTCGAGGAAGATCGTCAACACTGACTGGCTGGAGGTAGATGAAGGCGATCTCCCCGTTCTTTGTACATCGAACGGTGCAGAAAAAATGGACTGACCTATTTGCTTTCAGTCGACTATTATTTTCATAGAATCCTGTAGTAATTGAGTGTGCGATGCATGTTGTAGAGCTATCATATGTCTCCCGTCATTTATTTCTCACCGACACGCTATCTCTGCTACCTTTACACTGTACTAATTGTGCACACACTTCACCCATACTCACACTATTGTTTTTATGCATGGGTATTTCAGACTACAAGCGGTGTTGATGAATGCGTAAAATAAAAGACAGAAGTCGCCATGATGTAATTCAAGATAAGCGTAAAGCGTTTCAACGCTCTAATGGCTGCGATGTCGCTAGCTTGGAGACAGAAAAGTAGCTCTGCAGTTGATGATCTCAATTGCCACACACAACCATCCCAGGTGCTTGCTTTAACTTCGCGCTGTCAAATGTGGTTGCATGTTGCATATGGTGTCTAGCTTGTATTGCTTCCAATTTGGTCAAATTGCATCTTCTTACTTTACACATTATACCTTTGATAATGACATGCCTTCCTGTTTTTGATACATACTACATATGTCTATTAACCATGTTCGTACATCAAACTAATGCTCTTTTGTATCCCTCGTCAATCACTTATGATGAGACAGTCACCCAGGTGGGTTACTGTGAGACGCCCTACTCGTTTAAAGAGTGCAGTGTCATCCTCCCCACATGATTCTAAGGCTAAGTGAAGATAGTCAACGTAGCTCTCTAGTTGCTCACCGCAATTCCCCCACACCACCATCGCAGGTGCTTGCTCTTACCTGGCAGTGTGATATGTGGTTGCATGTTGCATATGGTGTCTACCTTGTAATGCTTCTAATTAGGGTAAATTGCATCTGCTTAGTTAACACATTATACCTGTGAATATGACATGCCTTCCTGTTTTTGGTACATACTACGCCTTTCTATTAACCATGTTCTTACATCAAACTACTTCTCTTGTGTATCCCTCATCAATGCTCCTAATTTGTTAAATTGCATCTCCTTAGCTTACACATTATACATGTGAATATGACACGCCTTCCTGCTTTTTGGTACATACTACATCCGCCTATCACACCATGTTCTTACATCAAACCATCGTTCTTGTGTATCCTGCGTCTATCGCTTATGATGACACAAATCCTGCTGCGTGGGTTAATATGAGACGCAATACTCTTATAAAGAATGCAATTTCATCCTCTCCACATGATTCTCAAGAAACAGCAAGCCTAAATGAAGATATTGAACGTTGCTCTGTACCTGAAGACATCACTTCCCCTACACCACCATCACAGGTGCTTGCTCCAACTTCGCAGTGTGATATGTGGTTGCATGTTGCATATGGTGTCTAGCTTGTAATGCCTCTAATTAGGGTAAAAATTGCATCTGCTTAGTTTACACACTATACCTGTGAATATGACATGCCTTCCTATTTTTGGTACACACTACATCTATGTGTTAACCTTGTTCTTATATGAAACTACCTCTCTTCTGTATCCTGGATCAATTACTTACGATGAGTCACCTTTATTCGTTGCATATTGCATATTATTTCTAGCCTGTTGCCATGTATTGCTTCTAATTTGGTCAAATACATTTGTTAGGGCACCCTTTTAATTTGGCACAGTGATATTGGTTTCATCTTTCATATGGTTTCTAGCTTGCATCGATTCTAACAAGTTCAAGCACCTTGTGCTTAGTTTACACTTTATACATCATACATGTCAATATGTCACGCCATTCTGTTTTTCATACATATTCCATCCTCCTATCATGCGGCTGCCTTACATGAAAGTAGTGTTCACAAGATCATGCATCAATAAGTTCTGAAGAGCAAATTTTATTCCTTTTTCTTGTGGGTTTGACTTGACAAGGCAAAATCAAGAAAGAGGAAGGAAAAGAGTAAGGAAGGCGATGGTGGTGGTCCTCTGCAGCAACATAAACGGAGCATCTGTACCTATTCTCCTTGTACTGATAGTGCATTACATGGTCCAAGTCTCCGCTCCCCTACTCCACCATCCAAGGTGCTTGCTCTAACTTGGCAGTGTGATATCTGGTTGCATGTTGCATATGGTGTCTAGCTCGTATTGCTCCTAATTAGTGTAAACTGCATCTGCTTAGCTTACACATGATACATGTGAATATGACACGCTTTCCTGTTTTTTGTACATACTATATTTGTCTATCACACCATGTTCTTACATAAAACTACTCTTCTTGTGTATCCCGTGCATCACCACTTATGATGGGACACCTTTAAGTTGGCAGTGTGATATTGGTTTTGCGTCTTGAATATGATTTCTAGCATGTATTGCTTCTAGTTTGATGAACGCCACCTATGACGAGACAGTTTTAACTTGGCAGAGTGATATTGATTGCACCTTCCATATGGTGTCTTGCGGTGTTTCTAATTTGTTGAAGTGCCTTCGCTTAGTTACCACATCATAGGTGTGAATATGTCAAGCCGTCCATTTTTTCGTACATATTCCATCCTCGTATCATGACTTTGCCTTTCGTCGTAGTAGTGTTCACAAGATTCATGCATGAATGATTTCTGAAGAGCGAATGATATTCCTTTTTCTTGTCCGTATGACCTCACAATGCAAAATCAATAAAGCTGAAGGAAATTGGCAAGGCATTGGATGATGGTGGTCCTTCCGAGCAACTGAAATGGAGGTTCTCTACATATTCTACTCCGCCATCCTCCCAACAAGATTCATAAGACAACGCAAGGCTAGACAAATCAACGTAGCTGTGTAGATGATGAGCACATCTCCCTACTCCACCATCACAGGTGCTTGCTCTAACTTGGCACTATTATATGTGGTTCCATGTTGCGTATGATGTCTAGCTTGTATTTCATCTGCGTAGCTTACAACTTATACCTGCAACGATCACTTACCCATAAGACACATTTAACTTGGGACTGTGATGTAGGTTGCATCTTGCATTGTCTTCTAGCTTGTACTGCTTCTAATTTCTTGAAATGGCACTTACGGTAGACACTTTTTACCTGATAGAGTGATATTGGTTGCATGTTCATATGGTGCCTAGCTTTCATTTCTTCTAATTTGTTGAAATGCCTTCCGCTTACTGTTTTTTCATACATATTCCATCCTCCTATTGTATGTGTGAATATGAAACGCTGTTTTTTGTATATATTCCATCCTCCTACGCTTGCCTTACATCAAAGTAGTGTTCGTCTGTATCATGCATCAACCAGTTATGCAGAGCTAATTTTATTCATCTTCTTGTGGTTTTGACTTCATAAGGCAATATCAGAAAATAGGAAGGAAAAGAGTAAGTTAGGGGATGTTGGTGGTACTCCGCACCAACGCAAACAGAGACTCTCTAGATTTGCCACTGCTACTGCTAATGAAGTTGAAGTCCCAAGTCTACATGATGAGTTCATCTCCCGCACTCCACCATCCCAGGGCTTGCTCTAAGTTGACAGTATGATAATTGGTTTCATGTTGCATATGTTGTCTAGCCTGTATTTCTTCTATTTTGATTAAATTGCACCTGCTGAGTTTATACGTTATACATGTGCATATGACATGGCTTTCGTGTCTAGAATACATCGCATCTATCTATCATACCATGTTCTTACATCAAAGTACTGTTGTGTATCCCGCATCAAGAACTCATGATTGGATGCTTTTAACATGGCAGTTTGATAGTGGTTGCATCTTGCATTGATTTCTTCTTTGTACTGCTTCTAATTTTTTGAATGGCCACTTATGACAAGACACTTTTAACTTGGCAGAGTAATATTGGTTGCATCTTTCATATGGTGTCTAGCTTGCATTACTTCTATTTTCTTGAAAATCCTTCTGCTTAGTTTGCACATCGTAGCTGTGAATATGTCATGTCGTCCTGTTTTTCTTACATATTCCATCCTCATACGGTTGTCTTACATCAAAGTATTGCTTGTCTGTATCATGCATCAATGAGTTCTGAAGAGTGATTTTATTCTTTTGTGTTGTGGGTACAGCTTGACATGGCAAAGTCAAAAATGAGCAAGGAAAATAATATAGTAGGGAGTTCTGTTACTCGTTGGGTGAAACGGAAAAGGCTCTGCCGTCGAGATTCTCACTGGTACTTATAGTGCAAAGAGAAGGTCCAAGTCCACCGCTAAATCTACAAACACAAGATCACCGCTTCCACCAGCTGCAGAACCGCTTCAACTGTACCAGCATCTCAACCAGTTACTCGTTCGTTTGCTCCGGAACTGGCCAGTTCCCAAGCTGCCTTCACACCTAACACTACTTCCAAAGCACTGCTGACACAACAGGACTTGGCAAGATCAGATGAACCTCATGAGCATCAACACCAAGACGGTACCTGACCGAGTCAAGTTGCAGTTGCATGCTCCTTTATATGTACTCTCACAGTTTGATGTACACTAACACTTTCCATATTCGTTGTTGAAGTAGCACCACGGCGCAAGCGGAAACAGACATCAGGGATAATGCTTGACAGATTAACAAAATCTAAAGGAGGAAGAATGGAGATCCATTTTGAGGCAGGTTTAAAAAGGCCACGTGATGCTACAGAGTCAGCCAAGTTAGTATCGTGAGGCAAACCGTTGACGTTAGGTGTCATGCGCGTATCCTCCCAATGTGGATCCAGTACAGGAATGAGAAAGACAATACCCAGTTTAACACCTTCCTTGACCATTTATCTGTAAGTAATGTTATTCATCGCAATTAGTAATATTGTCTTGCTCTGTCCCATACTTTCTAGCTTCCTCCTAATAAGACTCACATTCTTTTTTCAACAAATGATGTTCAAGTTGGATCCGAAAGATGATGCAACTAAACAAGCATGCACTCATGTTTTTCAGTCTACTCATGACAAAGATCGGTACCACCTTAGAAAATCTCACTTTGAAGGCAAGGCTAACATTGAAATTGCCCAAACATCTCCAAAGGAATATATTACAGTATGAAGATTGGACAACCCTCGTTAAACACCGGTCCGATCCAAAGTATCGTGTAGGCTATATGTATTTGATCGGACCACATATTGAACTTGTATTTATGTATGTGCCTTACAAGTGTATCTTCTTCTAGGCTAACTGTTTGAAGAACAAAACCAACCGTTCTAAAGTGAAATTCCAACAGACAACAGGATCTCGTAGCTATATTGCACACTGCGAGGCTCTTGTAAATAGCTGCTACTTCCTTCTTTTTTTTGTCATATTATCGTATCTATATTGACTTGTTCTAAATATAGCGGAAAGCCCGTGCGGACCAAAAAGAACCTGAACCGAATGCAGTGCAAATCTTCAAGGATTGCCACACCAGCAAGATGAAGGGCATGAGCACACCAGTTCAAGCCGCTGTTGTAAGTCCTTACTCCTCTTGCCTTTGAACTGATTGGTACTGTGATGTGTTCATTTAACTACTTGGTTTGCAGGCAATGTCAGTTACTCTATTCACTTTTATACACAGTTGTCTTAACGTATCATTTCACCTTACATGGTTTAAAAGAGATGAAGGATATTCTTTTGGTCTTGATCTGTAATCTAGTTGTTATGTTCACGCATGCACACAATGATAAAATAGCCTGTTTGTTTTATATCGGTTTGCCCATGATATGAATGATGTCATACTATGTTCATCCTACTTTAAACCATGTCTCTTTATCCTTAGATGTCAACGAATGCGAGGAAATAGACAATACAGCAGGCATGCTACATGGACATATGTTCCGAAAGTGATTTTATTATGTAGTTGGCACTACAATACATGCTAATGTATTACAGTAGTCCACCAAAATAAGTTATGTACAAACATTTAACCTACTTTGTTTGTTTTATCTCATTAGTAACTCACCGGTACACTAATCTACAAGTTCAAACTTTCGTGAAGCTATGGAACAAATGATTGAACAACCACAACCACCGAAGGTGACGAGGCTACTACAGGCACAATGTCACCTCTTGCTGCAAAGGCCAAGATCTCTCCACTAACAAAGGCAAAAGAACCTTCCTGCGTAATTCGGGTTGGTTGTCAAGGTAACCTCGTCCAAATCGCCCTCTTGAATCTAAATCTTCCTGCTAGACAGAGTGATATATCTGCTCCGCATACAAGTCCAATCCCTAATGGACGTTGTTTCGAAACAAGAATAGTGGTTGAGAAACGCCGTCAAGATATGAATGGTTTTGAAACCAGACTATCAGACATTCGCTTCGTTGTTGAAGAGCAATGGCGGAAAAAAGGTGGAGATCGTGTTGCTCCATCAGATTCTACAGCCTGAAACATTAGCACTCAGGTCAAATGATCTGTGCTTCTATACATCCGATGTCGCTTTTATCCGGAAGGATCAGTGAACTTTATGCCAACAGGCCTTTTGTTGTATGATTGGAATTTATTTTGTTGTGATACAACATTTATGATGCCGCCACAGCTGCAGTAATTATGACGCTATTTTTGTATAGTGTAGGTTTATCTTAGTAATGTATTCGGACGAAAGCTTCGTAGGAGCCCAACATGCCAACATTCGTCGGGCCCATTCCAATTGGGCTAAAAATGATTACCGGCCGAAATTGGCATGTAGCCCACTAAAAATATCTGGGCTTAAATTAGCATAAGCTTTCAAATTTTTCTGGTAGGCCTGTGCCCATAGTGGGCCTTTAACAGGCCTAAACATAATTTGGGCCCTCAGTAAAAGTAGGCCGTTTACAGGTGTAAATATGTCGAGCCCATTAAAATCTTTGGCCTTTAATAGACCAAAAGTGAGATTGGGCCCTGATTGTGCCAAATAACCCACTGGACTTAGCAGGCCGAAATGGTGGCCCATTTACCATGCGGATATTTGATAGGCCGAAATTCGGACGGGCCGTAAATGCGCCGACCTAATACACGGGCCTTTAACAGGCCGGAACTTCGGTCGGGCTAGATTATCGTCATTTTTATATGGGCCGTTAATGGGCCCGATATGACGTTGGGCCACATATGGCCCATGGTTTACGTCTGGCGTTAACGGGCCGAAAATGACAACAGGCCGAAAGTGGGCCAAATCTATAGTGGGCCTCTAACAGGCGAATGACGTACATGGCGAATATGACCCAAATCCTTCACGGTCGTTTATGGGCGAAAGTTTTGATAACTGTAAATGGGAACAAATTAAGCCGTACCTTAAATAGGCCGGAAATGCACCGGGCCGTAATTCGGCCCAATTACTTAGCGGACTGTTAACGGGCCAGAAGTGACCATGGGCCGCATTGATGACAAGTTTAGACCAGGCCGTTGATGGGCCGATTTGACAGAGAATGTTGGGCCTTTAGCTGGGTCGGCCCATTATGGTCTGCAGAATCTTGTGGGCCTTTAGCTGGGCCGGCCCATTGTGGTCTGCAAAATCTTGTGGGCCTTTAGCTGGGCCGGCCCATTATGGTCCGCTAAATTTTGTGGGCCTTTAGCTGGGCCGGCCCATTATGGTCCGCTAAATCTTATGGGCCTTCGGTTGGGCCGCCCATTTAAACTTTGTGGGCCACTTTTGGGCGGTCCACGTGTCAACATATCATAGGCCCATCTCGATCGTTGGATGAGTGACACACTGCCACGCTGGGTCGACACGTGGATTCGTCAGCCAATGAGAATTTTACACGTGGAAAATCGGCATTAGTCGTGGCTGTTAATGGGTTATCGGATCCAAAATCCGAACCGATAGCTTAACGGCGTTCCGTTATGGTGGATGCCACGTGTCGGTCACCCTTGACGAAAACACTTCTGTGACGCGGGATTTATCGTCCACTTCTGTGATGATAATTTTGGTAATGTCATGGAACACTTCTACGACAACACAGGTATGACTATCTTGATTCTATCATAAATTTGTCATGGATGTACATGCATGACAAAAAACGCGACCTACTGTGACAAACACGTATCATCACGGAAGTGTATTTTTTTGTAGTGCTATTAATAAATCTCTAGCTACCCTCCTGGCTAAGAATGAAGGGGCCTTGGATGTGGGGGACTTCCGACCCATTAATCTTGTGCACGTGGACATAAAGATCTTTGAGAAGGTTCTTGCGTGAAGCTTGTGGTGGACCTACCTAGGCTTGTAGGTAACCATCAGAGTGCATTCGTGAAGGGAAGATCGCTAGACGATAACTTCATGTTGGTTCAAAGTATGGCGCGTTGTCTTAATGCCCTAAGGACCCCTTTGGTCTTACTCATGCTCGATATATCGAAGGCTTTCGACTCGGTGAAGTGGCCATTTCTTCTGGAGCTTCTGCAGCACTTGGGCTTTGGGCCGCAGTTGAGATCATGGATTTGCGGCATTCTTGCTACTTTGTCTACCAAAGCCATGGTAAATGTGAGCCCAGCGATACGATTCTCAACTGCAAGGGGCTGCATCAAGGCGACCCCTTCTCGCGAATGTTGTTCATCCTTACTATGGAGCCACTACAGAGATTGTTTGAGTTTGCCGCAAGCAGATGTGTTCTTGCGCCCTTGGCACATATGGGTATGAGGAAGAGACTGCCCATCTTTGCGAACAACATGGCATTGTTTGTAAAGCCTATTCTGATGGACCTTGCAGTCTGCCAGTGCATTTTTGAGATGTTTGGGGAAGCGTCAGGCCTACGGATCAACATGAACAAGTCAGCCGCCTTGCTGATTCGATGTACAGAAGAAGAAATCACCATGGTATGCACTCAGCTAGGCTGCCCTTTGGGATTGTTTCCTATCAAGTACCTCAGGCTGCCGTTATCCTTGTGGAAGCAGACCATGGCGCAACTTCAATACTTAGTGAATCACATGGCCAACAAGCTGCCGAAGTGAAGAGCGGTACTAATGTCGAAGAGTGTCAGGTTAACCTTGGTGTTCCGTTCTATGCGCCAAGCCAATTCATGCGATGATGGCTTTGGACCTGCCCATGAAGACGATTGCGGCTATGAACAAGATATGTAAGGGGCTTCATATGGTGCAGAAGGACATAATCTAATTGAGTGAACTGTGCTGTCGCATGGGAGATGGTATGCACACCGAAGTGGGCAGGTGGATTAGGATTGCCAAACTTGCGTTGGATGAACATGGCCATGTAGTCTAGATGGCACTGGCTCAAAAGGACATACTCTACCAGGCCTTGTAATGAGTTCAAAATCAAAGTGCCCAATGATTGGTGCTCCTTTTCCAGCCTGCTACGAGGTGCATAGCACATAACGGCCTAATGACGCTCTTCTGGGAGGACCGTTGGTTACATGGGCAGAGGGTCCAGGAGGTTGCCCCTTTGATTTACAGCAGGATCCCACTGAGGGAGTCCTGGATTAGGGGCTCCTCGGACTGCCAGACTAAGTCCTTTGGTCGGACTGTTGGACTATGAAGATACAGGATTGAAGACTTCGTCCCGTGTCCGGATGGGACTCTCCTTGGCATGAAAGGCAAGCTTGGCAATTCAGATATGTAGATCTCCTCCCTTGTAACCGACTCTGTGTAACCCTAGCCCCCTCCGGTGTCTATATGACAACAACAGTCATAATCATAGGCTAGCTTCTAGGGTTTAGCCTCTACGATCTCGTGGTAGATCAACTCTTGTAATACTCATATCATCAAGATCAATCAAGCAAGAAGTAGGGTATTACCTCCATCGAGAGGGCCCGAACCTGGGTAAACATTTTGTCCCCCGCCTCATGTTACCATCCGCCTTAGACGCACAGTTCAGGCCCCCCTACCCGAGATCCGCCGGTTTTGACACCGACATTGGTGCTTTCATTGAGAGTTCCATGGTGCCGTCACCATAAGGCTTGATGGCTCCTTCGATCATCAACAACGATGTGATCCAGGGTGAGGCTTTCCTCCCCGGACAGATCTTCGTATTCGGGCGGCTTTCAGATCAAGGGCCAACTCGCTTGGCCATCTGGAGCAGATCGAAAGCTATGCCCCTGGCCGTCAGGTCAGGTTTGGAAGCTTGAACTATACAGCCGACATCCACGGAGACTTGATCTTCGATGGATTCGAGCCGATGCCAGGTGCGCCGCACAATCACGACGGGCATGACTTAGCTCTGCCGTCGGACAGTGTTTGGGAGATCCCACCCGTAGCTACTCTGGCTCTCAATCCGGAGCAGATTGCACCATCCGAGGACGGGTGGATGGACCCCGCCACGGAGGCCGCACACTCAGCGGCGATAGAGCGGAATACTGACTTCACCACCTATGAGACTCGTGTTTCCGTACACCTGGATTTGTCCCCAGCCATGGGCTCCGTACCGCCTGCGTCCGTGCCTATCGAATCTGATTGGGCACCGATCATGGAGTTTTCCTCCGCGGATATCTTTCAGCACTCGCCACTGGGCGATGTGCTAAATTTATTAAGGTCTCTCTCCTTGTTTGGAGACCCCTGGCCGAACTATGTCCGGCTTGATTGGGAGGTGGACGACGAAAAAATTCATTCCCCACCCACCAACCACTTAATAGCCAATGTCGATGACTTAAGCGACATGCTCGATTTCGGCTCCGAAGACATCGACGGTATGGACGACGATGTAGGAGACGAACAGGAACCACCGCCCACAGGGCGCTGGACTGCCACCTCATCATATGATATATACATGGTGGACACCCCCAAAGAAGGCGATGGCGATAAGGCAACAGAGGATAATCCCTCCAAGAAGCCAGTCAAGCACCGGCCTCAACGGCGCCGCTCCAAATCCCGCCTCGGCAAAAACAGCGATAACAGCGCAAGAAAAAATAATACCCCGGTCGACTCCAGAGGAAACAACGACCACACGGACCCAACAACAGAGCAGGACGAGCCAACGAACGACGAACATAGTACGGGGCCGCTGTCCGATCACGGCGGTGCCGAGGATAAAGCTAATCAGCCTGTCTGTGGAGAGGAGAAGAGTCCGGACGATGATGCACACATCATCATGGAAAGGCACTTGGAGCAAGAGAACCTCCAGAGAAGGCTTCTCGCCACTGCGAGAATTCTAAAGAGGTAGAAGCAAAGGCTCAAGGCCGTGCAGAATACACTCAACAGTAGATGGACCAAAGTGCTCGACGCTGCAGAAAAGTACGGTGGCAGTCACCACAAAAAAAGCTATCCAAAGCGCAAGCTGCTGCCTGAATTCGATGACGAGGCTTTAGAGCCTATACAGCCGAAAAATAAAACAGCCGTTGAGCCGGATCGACCACCCCGTGGCCGCGATAGGGCGGCTAATGACGTCGGTATGACCAGGTCCATCTATGGATCTAGGAAGCGCGCTCTGGCACAGAATCAAAACCGAACACTACAACCGCCAGAACGTCATGACACATCCAAATACAGGGGTGCTGCGCACCCCCTATGCTTCACTGATGAGGTGCTGGATCACCAATTCCTAGAGGGATTTAAACCCGTGAACATAGAGGCGTACGACAGAATGACAGACCCTGGGGTCTGGATTGAGGACTTTATACTTCACATCCATATGGCTCACGGAGATGATCTCCACGCCATCAAATACTTGCCCCTCAAGTTGAAAGGACCAGCTCGGCATTGGCTGAAGAGCCTCCCCGAAAACTCACCTGAGTTTTTCTCTTTTATAGATGATAATCGTGCTACACCCTTCCAGGATACGGCACAACAGAGACACAGGCGCAGACGTGCAGCAGGGCCCCGCTCAAAGGTTTCTTTTTAGATTAAGACCACATGTAAACCTTTTCTTGTCTCTTGTTGCTTTACACCCTCCAGATACTAAAACATAACCGAGACGGATGCTGGCGTTATTGGCATTTCGCCACGCCAGACTAATGCACGTACCTGGAAATTCAGGGTTCATTATCAAGGGTGTTATCCATCCCGGTATATGTTGTAAAGACCAAATACCTTTGGGAGTGTCCGGCATCGCGAGTTTGGCCTTATATGCATCAGCTCCGAATCATGTCTTTGGTCATTAGTTGGGTTTGCCCGGATCCCACGTTTTGGTACCTTACATTCCGCTATATCGGCTAAGGTAGCACTGGGAGAACTACTACGATTGTGCCCTGGTTCATCCGGACGAGCACCTTAGTAGAGAAAGCCGAAAACTGACTGTCATGATACAGCGCGAGACTGGTCAACCACTCGATGACTCATCGGAATCTTCACGATTCCTCCGCATTAAGGAAGGACTGGTTTCCCGGTCATGTATGTATGCGCACAGTCCTCGGATAGACGCGGACGTACCAGGGGCTATATAGTAGCCCCACCGTCAAACTCCTATGGCTAAGTGAAAGTGTTAAAGCAATATAGTCCGATTGCCTTGTTCGCCGCGCTATCACCTCCTTAATGGACCAAGACGTTGGATCAAGTGTGAATACGTGCTTTTCCGAACACCCCCGCATTACATGCGTGGGGGATGAAGCTGACGACTGCAAACTTTCAGGTTATATACATAAATAAACGGCCGCACAGGAGGCATCATAATACTTTTAGGCAAAAGTATAAACATAGCCTTTATAATCCTAATAGCATTGTTTTTACAATCGGGTTACATGTAACTAGAACATGATACTCTTCGAGCACTGAGCCTCTATTAAACGAGCGCCTTCTAGGACTTCTTCAAAATAGTGCTCGGCCGATGCTTGGCCTACGGCCGGACTCTGGGTTGCAATAGCGGTGGCCTCCATCTCTGCCCAGTATGTCTTAACACGGGCAAGAGCCATCCGCGCACCCTCTATGCACGCCGACCTCTTTGCAGCGTCGATATGCGGCACAACACCAAGGAAAGGTTGCACTAAATCAAAATAACTATTCGTCCTTGGTCCTTCTGGCCAAAGATGATGCACGACAGACCTCATGGCAAGCCCGGACAACCTATGGAGCTCAGCCAACTCGGCCATTTGCTCATTCAGCAGGAGCGGACACGTCGGAACACTGAACTGCGACCAGAACAACTTTTCCACTTCATGATCTTTTTGATCTTTGAAAAATTTAGTCGCATCAGCAGAACTCATTGCCAAGTCCACGTACGCATCTGCAGCACTCCATAATTGATCCAGAGGGGCATACTTCGAATCTCTGAACTTCGTCTGCAACAAAAAGGGCTTCCCAGCCGTGATATCTCTGGCTTGATGAAGCTCCTCCTTCACCGCTCTTATTTTCGAGCGGGTCTCCTTGGCTGCTACCATGGCTTCCTCCAAGTCCGCCGCCTTCGCTTGATTGTCCTTTTCGAGAAGCTCATACCGGTCTGCGGCATCCTTCAGCTTAACAGCCATCTTGGCTATTTTATCTTCACTCTGGCGATGAGCAGCCTGTTCGGCTCTTAATTCTTCGTCCGCCTTTAGGGCGGCAGCATCACTTCTCCTGGCTTGCTCCTTGGCTTGGGGAAGCTCCGCCCGAAGGGTCTCCACGACGGCAGCTCCATCTGCAGTCACAACATATTATAGATACTAGCATCATGCTCCTCTTAATATCTGTTAACCATCGGAGAATACATACCCTGTGCCTCGTCAAGCCGCTTGTTTACAAGCACGATGTCGGCATCTGCTGCATCAAGTAGCCACTTCAATTCGGCAAACTCACCAGTCAGGCTAGCCACCGGACCCTCAGTCGCCTGCACATAAAAGTAGCATGATCATTCCTAGGACTAAGATGCTCTGTTTGCCGCCTTTGGACAGCAACTAGAGTCTCAGGGGCTACTGTCTGCATAAGGGCACACCTAGCGTGTGCGGTACCGTCAAAAAATATATTACTTTGCGTACCTCAAAACCTCTTAGCAGGCTCATAAAAGCCTCATGCAGCCCACTTTCAGCGGATGCAATCCTCTCAACCACCGTACCCATTAAAGTAAGATGTGCCTCTGAGATAGTCGCTTGCTCCAGAAGTCCCATCAGTACGTCTGGTTGTGCACCGGGCAGTCCCGTACTCTTTCTGTTGCTCTCCTTAGGAGTCGAATCCTCCGGACTTCGGGTGGCCGAAGGGTTACCTTCCGGCCTTGGCGGATCAGGAGAAATTCTCCGCGACGACACCTCAGGGTCATCCGCCTCATGAGGCGGGGAGACAGGGGGAGGCGTTTCGCCCTCCATCATCTCCGGAAGAAGATCCCCCAAAGACGAACTCTGTTGAGAAGGGCTATGGTCCGAACTGCAAGACATACGTCTCGGTTATTGTCCTCAGAGATGAAACATGATATATTTACTATAAAGTACTTTTGTTTACTTACAGCTCAGTGGAGGGCTGAGCCCCTTGCGGGCACTGTGTGGTAAGGATGCCCTCCGGGGCAGGGCCCCCTGGCGAAGGCTTCTTCCCTCGTTTGGAAACCATTGTTTCCAAGTCTTCAGAGGCGGTCCTCTTCCTTCCTTGGGGAGAGGGAATTTTAGATTCTTCTCCCCGGTTATACTCCTTCGCGAAGGCACTAATTCCCCCAGTTTGGACGAATAATGAGTGAGGCCCGCTTTTGGCTTCTTTACTCCTCCCTTTATCTTCCCCTGATGGCGTTTGATAAGGCGCAAGCTCAAGCATCCTGGCTAGTACAGGATGCGGTGAGCCTTCATGAAGGGGGGCCGAACACCTGATTATCTTTGCCTTTTCTATCCAGTCCTATGCTACGTCTTGAGCTTGCTTTGGTTTTCCCTGAAGAGGAGAGGATGATGCAGTAAAGTAGCGTAAGTATTTCCCTCAGTTTTTGAGAACCAAGGTATCAATCCAGTAGGAGGCCACGCGCAAGTCCCTCGTACCTACACAAAGCAAATAACTCCTCGCAACCAACGCGAATAGGGGTTGTCAATCCCTTCACGGTCACTTACGAGAGTGAGATCTGATAGAGATGATAGATAATATTTTTGGTATTTTTTTGGTATAAAGATGGAAAGTAAAATAAAAGGAAAAGTAAAAAAGCAAAGCAATAATAAAGCGTAGGAAGATTAATATGATGAAAATAGACCCGGGGCCCATAGATTTCACTAGTGGCTTCTCTCAAGAGCATAAGTATTTCTATGGCGGGTGAACGAATTACTGTTGAGCAATTGACAGAATTGAGCATAGTTATGAGAATATCTAGGTATGATCATGTATATAGGCATCACGTCCGAGACAAGTAGACCGGCTCTGAAACGATTCTGCATCTACTACTATTACTCCACTCATCGACCGCTATCCAGCATGCATCTAGAGTATTAAGTTAAAAAACAGAGTAACACCTTAAGCAAGATGACATGATGTAGAGGAATAAATTCATGCAATATGATAAATACCCCATCTTGTTATCCTCGATGGCAACAGTACAATACATGACTTGCAACCCTTTTACATCGGGAAGGACACCGCAAGATTGAACCCAAAGCTAAGCACTTCTCCCATTGCAAGAACTACCAATCTAGTTGGCCAAACCAGACGGATAATTCGAAGAGACTTGCAAACATAACTCAATCATACATAAAAGAATTCAGAAAATATTCAAATATTGCTCATAGATAATCTTGATCATAAACCCACAATTCATCGGTCTCAACAAACACACCGCAAAAAGAAGATTACATCGAATAGATCTCCACGAGAGAGGGGGTGAACATTGTATTGAGATCCAAAAGAGAGAAGAAGCCATCTAGCTACTAACTATGGACCCAAGGTCCGAGGTAAACTACTCACACTTCATCGGAGAGGCTATGATGATGATGTAGAAGCCCTCCATGGTGGAATCCCCTTCCCATGGAGCTCGGAACAGGCCCCAAAATGGGATCTCGTGGATAAGAAAGTTGCGGTGGTGGAATTAGGTTTTTGGCTCCGTGTCGATCTGTTGAAGTGCGTGAGGTATATATAGGAGGAAGGAGTACGTCGGTGGAGCTTCGGGGGGCCCATGAGGCAGGGGCGCACCCTCCACCCTCGTGGCCGCCTCATGGCTTTCTTGACGGAGGGTCCAAGTCTCCTGGGTCTTATCTAATAAGAAAATCACTTTCCCGAAGATTTCATTCCGTTTGGACTCCGTTTGATATTCCGTTTCTTCGAAACACTGAAATAGGCAAAAAACAGCAATTCTGGGCTGGGCCTCCGGTTAATAGGTTAGTCCCAAAAGTAATATAAAAGTGGAAAATAAAACCCAATATAGTCCAAAACAATAGATAATATAGCATGGAGCAATCAAAAATTATAGATACGTTGGAGACGTATCATCCTGGGCAAAGAGCGACTTTTCAGAATGATGTTGTGATAAATAAAAACACAGCATGTTCGGCCGAAGTACTTACCTGGGTATCTGGACAATTGCAGTTTAGAGTCGCATCCTCGGTGGTGTCTGGACACTTTATTCGTGGTCCGAAGAACAATCCATACATCCCTTCGAGTGTCACGCCGAAGAATTGCCGAATAGTTCGCGGTCCTTCTGGGTTGAACTCCCACATACGGAGAGGTCGACGTTGGCACGCCAGGACCCGACGAACTAGCATGACTTGCATCACCTTGACAAGGCCAACATCTCTCTCGAGGAGATCTCGGATGCGACTTTGCAGTGTCGGCACGTCATTAACCGACCCCCTGTCCAGCCCCTTGTTGATCCACGACGCCAGTTGTGGCAGGGGGCCCGGACGGAAGGCGGGGGCAGCTGCCCACTTAGTACTACGGGAGCCGTGATGTAAAACCACTCCCACTGCCATAAGTTGGACATCTCCGGGAAGGAACCCCCTGGCCATGGAGCATCAGTATCTTTGCTTATTATGGCACCTCCGCACTCTGTGTGTCGCCCATCGATCATCCTCAGTTTCACATTGAAGGTCTTGAGCCATAAGCCGAAGTGTGGGGTGATGCGGAGGAAGGCTTCACACACAACGATGAACGACGCGATGTGAAGGATGGAATCTGGAGCCAGATCATGGAAATCGACCCCGTAGTAGAACATAAGCCCTCTAACAAAGGGATCAAGAATAAAGCCTAGCCCTCGGAGGAAGTGGGAAACAAATACGACACTCTCGCTGGGTTTGGGAGTGGGGATGACCTGCCCTTGAGCAGGTAGCCTGTGCGAGATTTCGGCAGTCTGATACCTAGCTTCTCTTAGCTTCTTGATGTCCTCCTCTGTGACGGAGGAGGCCACCCACCAGCCTTGAAGGTTGGATCCGGACATGATTGAGGGTCCGAAGCGCTTAGCCTCCGCCTTGGGTGCTGGAATTCGAGGTGGGAGAAGGGAAAGATCGAGCGCGAGAAGATAAGGACAGGCCTTGGCTCCATTATAAAGAGGGTGAATATCAAGCGCCCTCCGCACGACCGTCTGAAACTTGCCTAAAATCGAGGAGTCGTACCAGCGGGCACGATTGGGTTACCCACACCCGTATTGATGAGAATCCCGTGATAAGGGGACACGATCTCTGCTTCGACAAGACGTGCCAATAAAACCACCTCGCAACACGTGTAGTGGCAGGCTCGTAAAAACGGTTCGTCATGACCAGACCACGGCAGAACATCACATCATGGAAGGCTGTCAGCATATTAGATTTGTGGAAATATTATTCTCTCTACAGTGGTATGTGGAATTTATTTTGCAGAGCCGGACACAATCCTTGTGTTCAAAATCTTCTACGGAGTATTCGGAGGAGGAACCCACCTTGCAATGCTGAAGACAATCTGCGCGCCGGACTCATCGTCATTGAAGCCTGGTTCAGGGGCTACTGAAGGAGTCCTGGATTAGGGGGTCCTCGGACTGCCGGACTATATCCTTTGGCCGGACTGTTGGACTACAAAGATACAAGATTGAAGACTTCATCCCGTCTCCGGATGGGACTCTCCTTGGCGTGGAAGGCAAGCTTGGCAATTCGGATATGTAGATCTCCTCCCTTGTAAACGACTCTGTGTAACCCTAGCCCCCTCCGGTGTCTATATAAACCGGACGGTTTAGTCCGTAGGACAACAACAATCATAATCATAGGCTAGCTTCTAGGGTTTAGCCTCTACAATCTCGTGGTAGATCAACTCTTGTAATACTCATATCATCAAGATCAATCAAGCAGGAAGTAGGGTATTACCTCCATCGAGAGGGCCCGAACCTGGGTAAACATTGTGTCCCCCGCCTCCCTTTAGCATCCGCCTTATACGCATAGTTCGGGGCCCCCTACCCGAGATCCGCCGGTTTTGACACCGACACCCACCACGGGTTAGAACTTCCAGGATGTTTGGTCATGTCATAGAGGACGGATCATGGGCCTGGGATGTTGGTCCAAACCTAGGACCGGAAGCACTTCAGGAATTCCCTTTTGTTATGGCAGAAAGGGATCACTTGGGAGACTACGGAGAATATGTCAGATGAAATTACATGGTCTCGGGAGGCCAATGGACAGTTCTCGGTTCACTCGGCATATGCGGCCAAATTCCGGGGGACAGAAGTGGTGCCTACGGCGGATCTAACATGGAAATCGCGGGCTCCCTCACAATGCAAATTCTTCACTTGGCTTGCTCTATGGGATAAATGCTGGACGTCGGACCGCCTGGCATATCGAGGACTACCGCACCAGGATGCATGCCCCTTTTGTGACCAGGTGGAGGAGACGATCAACCATTTACTACTCATGTGCATATTTGCTAGGACGGTGTGGGCGGTGATCTGTGAGGCTCTGGGTCGGCCGGAATGGGTGCCGTCACAACAAGACACTCTTGTACATTGGTTGAGAAGTAAACAAGGATCCAGCAACATGAGCATGAAGGACCTGCTCACCATCTTAGGGATAATTATGTGGGAACTATGAAAGCACAGGAACGCCATTGTCTTCAGTGGTGCACGACCTTCATGCGAGGTGCTGCTTCATAGTATAAGGCTAGAGGGTTTAGTGTGGTTCTCAGCAGGCCTACTAAAAGGAGATGTAAACCCCTTCTTTATTCGGGTAGCGAGGTGGGATAGTCGTGAGGAGTAATATGTCTTAAATATTTATTATAAATCCAGTGGAGGCATTATTTTGCCCTTCTTCTTTAATATATGATATCACACCCGTGCGTATTTCAGAAAAAAGGTCAACAAAAAACTACCACTTTTCTGATGTTTCAAAAAGCTACCACTTTTTTGGTTCGATATTCCAAAAAACCCAAGTCGCTGAACGGTTAGGTTTTAAGCACGGTTATAATAGGTAGGGCCCGCCGACCAGGGTTCTGTCGGCCAGAGGCTAACGGCACGCATGCTGACGGCGGTTAGGGCGCGCCGTTCCGATCAAGGTCAAACAGACCGAGCCAGACCACTCTGTTTCCCCCTCCCCCTCTCTCTCACGCGCTCTCCCTCTGTGTAGACCTAGGCGATGGTGGCGGCGGTGAAACTAGATGATGCCGACCACTCTACGGGAGGAGGTGGAACGGGTGATGGTGGTGGAGAATATTCAGAAGTGGATAACTGGCTGGGCAGCGGCATCTTTGCAATGCAGCCGCCGGCACCACAGCGTACGTACACCTACGGCGACGCCACCGGCTGCATCACCGTCACCGAAGAATTAGTAGTTCTCGCGTGTCAACAGAGCGGCCAGGAATGTTGCAAGCGCTGTGGCCAGAGATCCGACGAACTCCAACCGTTGGGCCTCGACATTTGGAGGGGTTGAGTAAGTATATTTTCTTCTCTCCCAAACCCTTGTTTAATTCATTAGTGCTAGGTTAGTACATAGTGGAGGCAATCTTTAGTTAGGTTTGACCAAACCCTAGGTTAATGCAGAAGTGATTCATCATAGAACATGTACTTAGTTAGTTGTATGCTTAACTGATTCAGATTAGTTAGTTTGAGGCAGTAGTTGGATTTTGCACTGTAGGTTTTGTTGGATGCAGTAGTGATTGAGAAAAAGCATGGTGGAATCAGAGAAGAGGATTTGTACTGAATTTTCTAGTCAGTGGGCATAACTGAATTTTGTACTGAATTTTGTAGTGAGTGGGCACTTCTTTAGTTATGTTTGTAAATTGTGTACAAGTTACAAAGTGTTTTCAGTTAACACATTATGTAATGCAGGCTGGATGATGAAATTTGGGAGGTGAGGCTGCATTTCTAGGGGAGAGATAACATGGAAAGAAGGTTCTCTATTTCAGACATCACTTTTCTCAACTTGATTGCACTGACTGAAACTGAAGGTTATGGGTCAGATGACTAGATGTATTGGGTAAAAGAAGTGGGAGTTGGTGAGGATGGTTTATTGCTTCTGGACAATCAGGAGGCAGTTGTATAAATGATAGACCACTCTGATTTCACAGTTTTGAATATCATAGTGGCTAAGGCAAATGAAGATAGAGATGTTGAATTTAATAGGGGTCACAATGCTTATGAAGAACAAGGTCCAATAGGCAGTCCAATTGGGGGCCCTGGTTTTGTGTTAAGTCTTTCACAAGATGGAGTTGTTCACCCTCTTGAAGTTATCAACACATAGCAGAGCTGCAACTTGGACATGGCGGAAGCTCGTGGTGGTGATGATGGAGATGATGTTGCTAAGAATGGAGGTGCTGGTGGTGAGGATGGAACTGCTGGTGTACAAGATCATGATGTTGACAAATCATCCTTAGACTTTGAGATTGATAGGGGTGATTAAAGAGGGATAAAGATGTCTTACAAGGCTTGGAAGAGAGGTGAAGAAAATCTTGTCAAGGAAGAAGAAACATATGTTGCACAAGATAGACCAGCGTTTGAAGGGGATAGTGATGTTTCAGAGTTTTGGGAGGAGGAGAAAGAGGATGACAGTGGAGAGGAGACAATTGTGTCAAAGGGCAGGCCCGAGAAACTTAAGCCTATTAGAAGAGCACCATTAACCCAGGTCCTACTTCCAGAGCTCACAGTGAGCCAGAGATCCCCAAGTTTCAAGATTTTGTACCTGAACGTCATGAATTTTGCTTCCCTGGAGATGTTGGCATTTCTGGTTCAAATGGAGTGGTTCCTATACTACCTTCTGGAAGGAAGAGAAGATTGAAGAAGAAGAAAGAGAGGACATGGTATGACCCACTACTACATGATGCACATGAGAAGTTGTGCAAGGACCTTTGCTTTACCAATGTGTATGAGTTCAGAAAGGCATTGAGAAATTATCATTTTTAGAACTTTGAGAAACTTTCAATACCATAGGAATGAACCAACAAGGGTTATTGTTTGGTGCCCAGACAGAAAAAATGGTTGTGAATTTTTCATGACTGCCTCCATAGTAGCCCATGAAGATACATTCACAATCAAGAAGTGCCACCTGGACCACACTTGTGGAGCTAGTGGAGAGAGTACCAAGGTCACTGCACAGTGGGTTGCAGAAGCTGTGGAGGACACAGTTATATCAAATATAAGGGCTGATGTAGAGACAATTCTGAAACATACAAAGAAGTTTGGGGTGCATGTTCCTAGGAGTTTGGCCTGTAGGTCAAGACTCATGGCGATGTTGTGCAAGGTGATCATAGAGAGCAGTATCTCAAGTTGAGGTACTACCTATAGTGTGTGCTTAACACAAACCCTGGAAGCAGATGCATAGTGACCACTTTTAAGGGTCCTTTGAACCCAACACCAACACTAAGGTTCAAGTACATGTTCTACTGTCTGCAAGTGTCGAAGGATGGATTCCTTAGTGGTTGTAGGCCTTTCATAGGTAAATTTCTGTTCTGTACTCCTTCAAATTGAACCACTGGACGTAGTTATTTCATTTGACCTTAAATATCACTGTTTATGCATGACTAGATGGTTGCTTCATCAAATTGTACACAGGTCAATAGATATTGGTAGCAACAGGGAGAGATGGGAACAACAATATATTCCCAACTGCTTTTGGGGTTGTTGACAAAGAGGATGGTGACAGCTGGACCTGGCTTCTTAACCAGCTTAGAGTGTGCATTGGCACCAGCAACAAATTTGGGAACTACACCATCATGTCTGACAGACAGAAGGTATTCTCTGTGCCTTACATAAATATGACGAAAGGCACATAGACATGCTATTGTACTTTTCTTATTTGTTGCTTATGTAATAAAACAATAAGGTCTTCTAAAGGAAATTAATGAAGTGTTTCCTCAGTCCCCACAAATATATTTCCTTATACACATATATACCAACTTTCAGTCAGCCAGCTTTAGAGCAGAAGAACTTAAGAAATGGATACAAGGCTGCATACCAGCAAATCATCTACCCTGTTTCTGGGCCAGAATTCTGGCCAAACACAAACACACCAGACAATGAGCCACCAATATTTAGGGAGAAGAAAGGGAAGAAGCAGACAACTAGGAGAAAGGGTCAGCTTGAAGTGCCAGCTCCTAAGGATACATCTAGGATGGGCACAATAACCTATAGTAAGTGCAGCAAGCAAGGTCACAGGTGGACAATGTGTGGTGATACACTTAAGACCAAGTTGTAGACAAGGAAAAACATGCACCAGGTAACTAATTACATGAAATATATTGTAGCATCTTGTGCATCTAGTATGAAGCACATGTACCATATCATCTTGTGTTTCATGTGTAGGAAAACAGGGAATCATACCCATCAAGTTCTGCACCAACCAGACCACCTAGTGCTACTCCAGGATCATCCAGAGCCCATGCTGCTTCAGTTCCTGCCAGGGTTGCTATTGGGCCCTCCAAATCTAGTGCAAGAGCAGGAAGTAGGGCCACCCAAACTGCTGCAAGAACAACAGTTGGGCCCACACAAACTGCTGCCCAAACTCCAAGGGCACCAGTAAGAGGAACCCAAACTGCATATAGACCACCAACTAGGGCAACCCAAACCGCATCAAGAGCATCAGGTACTGCTACTATAGTGTGTACAACAACATCAAGAAAGAGAAAGAGAACATCTTTAGCACCAGCCAAGAACACCAGGTCCAGTGCATCATCTCCAGCCAAGAACACCAGGTCGACAGTTAGACTAGGAAGACGTTTCAATGCTTTAAGGGCAGCATCAACATCAGCTCAACTTTGGGTTGCCTCAAAGAGGAAGAGGAGGGTCCCCAGCAAGTGATATGAGTATTTTACAGCCACTGGCAACCACTAAGTAAGCTGTAATATGCTTATAAAACTTCTATTTGCCATGCCATGAACTGTGCTTGTTTGGCATGCTTTATTGTGATCTGTTTCATGTTTGGAACAGTTAGTGGATTTGGCTACCTTAGGTTTTGTGTGAATTTGGCTACCTTAATTCAGTGTGAATTTGACTACATTAAGTTATGTGTGAATTTGTCTACCTTAAGTTCTGTGTGAATTTGGATACCTTAAGATCTTTGAGATGATGATGATGATGACTGTTGTTAGATGATGATGATGATTGTTCTTGTGAGATGATGATTATTATTCTTGCGAGATGATGACTTTGGACGATGATTGTTTTTGTGGTCATTTAGGGTGTCACGGCACCGATGAAAACCTACTTGCCTAAGTAGGGTCATTTAGGGTGACACGGCATCAACGAAAGCCTACTTGCCTAAGTAGGGTCATTTAGGGTGCACGACATCGACGAAAGCCTACTTGCCTAAGTAGGCTCATTTACGGTGCCACGACATCGATGAAATAGTAATTTCCTAAGTAGGCTCATTTCGTTGCCACGACATCAATGAAACACTAATTGCCTAAGTAGGATCATTTAGGGTGCACGACATCGACGAAAGCCTACTTGCCTAAGTAGGGTCATTTAGGGTGCTACAGGATCGACGAAACACTAATTGCCTAAGTAGGCTCATTTACGGTGCCACGACATCAACGAAACACTAATTGCCTAAGTAGGCTCATTTCGTTGCCACGACATCGACGAAACACTAATTTCCTAAGTAGGGTCATTTAGGGTGCACGGCATCGACGAAAGCCTACTTGCCTAAGCAGGGTCATTTAGGGTGCACGGCATCGACAAAAGCCTACTTGCCTAAGTAGGGTCATTTAGGGTGCCACGGCATCAACGAAAGACTAATTGCCTAAGTAGGCTCATTTACGATTCCACGACATCAATGAAACACTAATTGCCTAAGTAAGCTCATTTCGGTGCCAAGGCATCGACGAAACCCTAATTGCCTAAGTAGGCTCATTTACTGTGCCATGGCATCGACGAAACACTCATTCCCTAAATCCACCAATTTTTTAACAGATCACACCTGACCAAATCAAATCATTCATACATAGATAGATAAAACATTCACTTATTCATACATAGATAGATCATTCAACAATATTATTACACCACATTCATACATTGCATCATACACACATTGATTCACCAGATAGACATGGATAGGAAGATAGATCTAAGAGCACAGAAACATAACATAAACTTCATGGGTACATAATTCTAGTCCACCTCTGCCTACTGACATGAAAAGGATGGAAATTTTCCCTCCTCCTTGCCCAGTAGATGATATCATCATCACTAGGGTTCGAGCCAAGGGGAAATGCATCCAGGAACTGCTCCATGTCCTTGCGGTTGCGTGCTGCAAGGATCCTCTCAGCCACTTGCCTTCTCCCCCTCGTTTGGGTTGTTGATCTTCTTGCCTCTCTTCATCTGGCTCCCTTGGGCACCTCTTCTTCTTCATCTATGACCTCTCCAGGATCCATGTCTCCCTGGGATTCTAGGGTTTTCTTTGGCGGCTAGGGGGAGGAGAAGGGAGGCGTTGGGTTTGACTGCAGTTTCTGCCAAGGGGTGTGGGCTTTATAGAGTACACTGGTGCGCGTCGGTCCTAAACAAACGGTTTTAAGCCCTTTCCGTGACGGCATTTGGAACCGTCGCCAAGTGAGTGTGGGCGATAGGAGGGGTCCTTCCCACACGACCCAGAAACCGTTGGGGATAGGGAGCCTTGATGCATACAGTTGTCCCTATATAACCTTTTCCGATATCTCGAATATCCCAAATGCTTCATCCTTGCTACTCGTTTGTGCTTGCATTGCCATCGCAGTTGGAGTTTTGTGGTTCTGCTTAAAACCAGGCAGATTCCACGCATGGGAGTTTTCCAGGAAGATTTTAGGCACGGGAGTTTTACGATGCCTGGCACATCACAAACAGTTCATGATTATAAACCATGTACGATAGGTAGACAATCACACACCACTACTGCAGGATGCTGCTAACATGACAGTACGATCAGAGACCCTTCGAGAAACTGTGTGTGATGCAATAATCGCAAACTGTGCTGTATGAAAACCATCAGAAATGATGCAAAACGTTTGCGATGGAGGATGCATCAAATACGGTTCAGATTTTAGTTGCGTGTGCGATTCAGGCCACACAGTTAACCCTTTCGAACTATTTGCAATGAGGCAGAACAACAGAAACGGGCAGCCGTATCAATGTGTGTGCGATATATGGCATACAGTTCGCTTCGATGAACCGAGTGCAACATAAACAATTAGCCAGATCAAGGTGTGTGTGATATAGGGCATACGGTTCACTCGGACGAACTGTTTTCGATTAGCGAATGCAACAGAAACGGTTCAACTTAACAAGATGTGTCTGATACGTGGCAAACAGCCGAATCGGATGAACTGTTTGCAATGAGAAATTACAACACAGACGGTTAATACAGTTAGTTCATGTGCAATTCTGTGTGTACAAAAAACTTCGAAATATGCAAACGAGTTGCTTGCGGTGGCTAGGAATATCGCACACGATACGCCCTGAAAGTACTGCATGCGATGATTAGTAAGTTACACATATGTTTCCTTGTGTTAACACTTGTGTGATAAATAACACGTGGCACCGGATACGGTATTCGAGTTGTGTGTGTGGTCCACTTAGTCTTCCCGCGCTCCAACAAATGCTTCCCGCGCTCCACATGGATGAATTGTAAAATCCATGCCTATTCCCTCACCGGTTTCCCGCTACCATCTAACGGCTTGCTGCATATAACCCAGGCGGCAATGCACCACCGCGATACTCCGCGAAGATCTAGTCCTCACGCATCTACCATTAGTTATTCCAAGCATGTCAGGCAACGACCAAAACGTCGACGCCTACCTGCGTTACATCTTCGGCGAGGAGAACGAGCCGGAGCAGGTCGGGGAGCAAGAGCTTTATCAGCCGGTGCAGGCACCATGGCCCATCGGCAGCGATATCGGTGTCACAGTCCTTGGGAGCACAATCGACATATTGTAGAGGAGGTCTGATGAGTAGTTTGCCATCCACCGTGCAAAAGATCCAGAGCTGCTCGGTGGCATGATCGACGACCCACCCGAAGAGCCACCGTCACAAGTGCTCATCGAGAGCCTGATGCTCCGCAAGGAATGGGCAGAGGACCTCTGCAATTCAGTCAAGATAAAGGCAGCCTACGTCTTCATCATTGCCCGCGGCGGCCGTGTCAACCTCGATCCCAATGATGTGGTGGACAGGCTCGAGCGCATCCTTGGCGGAGTTGACGTTCCCGACGAATTAGAACATCACCAACGTGATATCTTGTTGATGCAGGTGATCGACGGAATATGCTACCAGGCCAGAGATATGGAAATGGAGCGGTTCCACGGAGTTGTCATGTGCGCGATTGCACGCTGTCAAGCTCTTCTGGAAGAGGCCCAGCAGCCCCAAGAGCCTCCCAGCGCCAGTAGCTCCATAGGCGGAGGCGGGTCGGGAAACTCGGAGTGAACGGCCGCAAGGGTGCTATGCTGATCATGGAGTCCGAGAAGACCATCGTCGGAAGGCCGCCAGCTCAGCCTTTTAGCTTATATTTTATTACAATTGTATGCATATGTAGGTCATGAGTGTTCTGGGCCTTGCCGCATTTGGCATTTTAAATTATCCTGAATATGTAAGACAATTATTAAGAATTATTAATAGTTGCCATTGTAACTTTGCCTCAATGGCGAGCTGAGAGCGCGCAGGGACGCCAGAGCGGAGCGCGCCGCGGCCGCCTCAACGGCGAGCAACCACGTGGTCAACCTTCTGCCATCAATAAATTTTGACCTTGTTTCTCGTCACATTGCTGATTACAACACAATAAGTATAATTGCAAATCTGTTCACACCTATCAAACTAATATGTGTTTACACTTAGCACCGGGCTATAAAAACTACCCACTCGAAAATTACTTCACAGTTCCTCTCCTGATCACCCACAAAACTGGTTTCCTTTGTCAAGTCATTCCGCCATGACCGGTAGGAGGAGTTTAGGGTGGACATATAACCAGGCAGCAAAGACCAAGACCGCGGAAGCACTAGAGAGCCCCCCCCCGTGAAGCCGTAGCCCCAGCAGAGATGTCCCGGCGCGCCGCGGAGCCCTCGAACGAGCTCTCACGGGCACACGAGGGCTCTCACAACCGCATTCGCGGCATCGACCATCGCGACGAGCCGACGTTCCTGAAGTCCTTCGCCGGCGATGACGACATTCTCGCTGGTGTCACTACGCAGCAGGAGCTGGTCGACAGCTTGATGAAGTTGCTCAAGATCAGCTATGCCTCGGTTGACAAGGCGACCGGCCTCATCGAGCAACTCATGGATGACAATGCGAAGCTCCTCAAGTTGGTCGCCGAGAAGGAGGAGGAGGCCGCCGGCTGGAAGATGCTGCATGAGCATAGCAGTGCCTCAGAGATGACGCTGAAAGCGGTTGTCGAGGAACTGATGGGTGCTTGAGGAAGCCCCGAATCGAGCGCGAGCAGAAGGTGGAGGAATCCGTGGCTGCTTTCAAGCAAAGTCGTGAGGAATTGAAGAAGGAGCTGTAGGATTTCGCTGTCCGGCGATCCATCGACGAGTAGAGACAGTAGCGACCCAGATCGTTGTCTGCAATTTCCTTCTTCTCTTGCTCCCGTGTCTTCCGGGCTTTGCCGCATGTGGCATTTTAAATTATCCGGAATATGTAAGACAATTATTATGTGCGCCATTGTAAATTTGTTGTCGTATTATCTGTTGCCATTTTACTTGTGGTCGTATTATCCGTTGCCCTATGTGGCAATTTAAATTAGGATGGAATACTAGTTGAAAACACGAACAAAGCAAATTATGCCATGGGATCACAAGCAAACACCCTCCGTCCAGGTGCTTTAATTAACCCATTATTGGAGAAGCTGTGAGCGAGGCGGGCGGCGGTTGGTGCAGGGAGGTCAAAGAGCTCGCTTCCTGGTGAGCATGGGCGGCCTTGCTGCTCGCACGTGTCCCGTCGAGCCTGCAAGGTGGACAGGATGCACTCGTCCCGTTGAGCCTGCGCGGCGGACTGCTCGCACGCGTCCCGTCGATTTTGCACGGCGGATTCTCGCGCTCGTTCCGTCTAATCAAACAGCTACAAGCACGCCACCGAGTATGGTTAAATTTCGAGAAGGTAAATATAATACAACCGTTTGCGATATTAACGTGTCAGCTTTTTGTTTCAAAAAGGACTTCGTTGGCTACTAATGTGTGCGCCTCTTCTCAAACTGGACGATTTTTTTACCCCTACATATATGTGCCATGTCATGAAACCATGCCAAGTTTCATGTTTTTGGGGGACTTTTTTATTTACTGGGATTTAAAAACAGAGATTCTCATTGTTTCAGGATGACGACAAGTTTGTAATTCATTATCATTCCTTAAACGAGACCTAAACATGCACCCAATGACACATGTACGATTTCCCACCCATTTTGCTTCACTGGAGCATGTGGTTGTAGTTCAAATTTGAATTATGGACTACATTAAATGCATAGAAAACTTAGTAATTAGTAATATATATACAATGGCCAAACGAACCCTGAACAATTTCAAATTTCAGCCCGACACTCCTGTTATTCTATATTGCCTGTAGAAAACAAAGTTCAAGGCGAGAAGAGGCATCGATTATCGTTTCGCCCACAAGTGGGGCATGTTTCCCTACCGGTACCACGAGGGTTGCGACATGCTCCGGTTTGTAAAAAGCTTGTAATATAGCTTCGCCCAAATTGGACAATTATATATACAGACATTTAAAAACCGAGATTCGCAATGTTTGTGGCCATGCCAGGACGGCGAGATGGTTGAATTCGTTCCCATTCGTTCCATGGGACCTAAACATGCACCCCAAGGAAACATGTACGTTTTTCTAGCCATTTTGGTGCACTGGAGCATGTATTTGTAGTTCGGATTTGAATGATGGACATTAAATGCCTAGAAAACTCAATTAATGAATAAAAAAGGTCAAATGAACCCTGAATAATTTCAAAGTTCAGCACGAATCTGCAGTTGTCCCGTGTCGCGTGTAGAAGAAAATACGAGGCTAGAAGAGGGAGTGATTATCGTTTGGCCCACAAGGGGACACGTTTCCCTATCGAAACCACGAGGGTTCTTGCGACAGGCTCCGGTTTGTAATAAAGCTTGGCCCAAATTGGCAATGTTATTACCATGGCATATATGTGCCATAACATGACACCTTGCCACCTTTGATGACTTTCTCGTGAGTTTAGGATTTATGGGGACTTAAAACTGAGATTCAAATGTTTGAGGAAGAGCCAGACACCAGACAGCTTGTAATTGCTCCCATTCCTAGCATGAGACCTAAACATGCACCCAAGGACACATGTATAATTTTTCTAGCCATTTTGGTGAACTGGAGCATGTATTTGTAGTTCAGATTTGAATTATGGACATTAAATGCCTAGGGAAATCAATTAGTGTATGAAAAGGCCAAACGAACCCTGAGTAAGTTTAAATTTCAGCATGGATATCCGTTACCCGTAGAAGAAAATACAAGGTGAAAAGAGGCAGTGATTACGTTTCGCCCACAAGGGGGACATGTTTCCCTATTGGAACCACGAGGCTTCTTTGAGAGAAGCTCCGGTTTGTAAGAGGCTTGTAATAAAACTTGCGCCACAATGGACGAAAAAATTCCTCGACATATAAGTGTGATGCATGACACCATGGCAGGTTTCACGATTTTCAGCTTAGTTTTGGATTTACGGGGATTTAAAAATCGACATTCTTCTCACGAAATGTTTTCAAATAGCACAAGGTTCACTCACGAAAGTCGATATTCAATGCAAACTTCATGGAAACCATATTTTAAAGTTTCATAAAAATCTGAAAAAATTGTGGGATGTTAAGAAGGTGATGTTTTATTGCGACACAAAATTTCAAGTTGAAAAACATTACGAGATGTGAGCTATGAAAAAGACAAATTCCGCCCTGAATAGTGACGTTACTATTCGACACTATTCAACACTGATTTTGTCTTTTTCATAGCTCACATCTCTTAATGTGTTTCAAATTGAAATTTTGTGTGCCAATAAAACATCATCCTCTTAACATCCCGCATTTTTTTAATTTTTTTGAAATCCAAAACATCTTTTTCTCGTGGTTTTCACCGGTTTCCACCGAATTTTGGTTTCCGTATGATATCTCCCCGCTGCACGCTCGATCTGAGTCCTGCGTTCTGATTGGCCAGAACCCAAACCCCACGGATCGTACATGTGAACCGTTGGATGCTCCTATATCGAACGGCAACCCTGAGCCCTTTCGACAACACATGCAGTACATGGGTAAGCACTATGCGCATGCTTCGTGTAGCTCACGCTTCCTTCTCTACTAGTAGGTTTTCATTCAAAACAGGCTACCGTTTCTCGCCACTCCTCTCATCGGTTTCCCGCCTCTTCTCCCAGATATGCATGATGTAGATGTTCGTTTAATTCTTATAGTACATCTCATCCAAAATCAATTAGTTCTGTAAAAAAACTATTTTAAGATTCATTCAAATGTGCATTGTAAATGTAAAAACAAAAAGTGACAATTCATTTAGAAAAAAAGGTTTGGGAAATTAAGATATGGAAGATTCTAGAGAACAAAGGAGAAGTGCTTGTGTTTCGAGGTTTGTGCATTATGCTTAAGTTCAACCATGGTGTCTTCTAGATTGTACATGTGGCAGAATCTGGTGGAATGTAGATGATATCCAACGGTCGGTAGTGCTCGGATTTGCCATCTCTGTACCGTCGGATTGGCTTCATCCAACGAGGAACTTTCATAGTTATTCGCACACTATATATGTGTATAGATGTATATACATATATACACACACACACACACACAGATATATATATATATATATATATATATATATATATATATATATATGTCCCATGCTAGACAAAATAAAGTTTGAGCGCATGCGTGGGACCCCCAACTGCCGCCTCGAAGTTGGGAAACTGACATCATAGGTATTGAACCAGGCTTGGAGTCGGGTACGGTGTTCGGTTTGTAATGTACTTGGCATGGCCCATCGAAGTTGTGCATTTGGGATGTAAACACATCATACACCACGTCTCCCTTGTGTGGTTTTTTGTGACGACACAGATATCTGTGGGCTCCCCGAGTGTATATATATCATCCCTTTGACCGATAATGAGGGGTATGTGTTGGCCATGAATGGATTCCTCCTAGTTCATGTTAGGGCCGGTCACCATCATATGTCGGTCAACCAAAGCTCGAGCTCATGCATTGTCACGATTCCCTCCCAGATGCTCGAATTGCTGGGTTCGAGCTACATCAAACCCTGCGTACATATCTTGTCCTTAACTACCTTGCCTTCATGGTTGTTGTCTGTATCGAGAGGTAGGCACCACATCTAAATTGTACATTATTCTATATTGAAAACACACATCACCCCTTCCCAACGTACATCATTTTGGGCCGCATGGAAGAGGTGCTGGTTTTGTGGTCCCTCTCGTGCGATGTTTATGATGGTTCAATCTATTGGCCCAAGAGGTTTATCGACAACAACAACTGTCATTTGACCAAACAAAAGATTCATTGGTCCGCCTTATGGTAGGTCATGGCGACATGCATGTATGACCAAAGTATCGATCATTACGTGCATCCACCCCTCACGACACGAAGTGGGAGGTGGTGGGCCAAAGCATCCTAGCTAGGTACGACATTATGTCATTATATATATCCTAGCTAGGTGGTTGTTAGGGTGCTTTCGGGTTTGCGAGGCAGGTGCCACCAAAGTTATGCATTGTGTATTTAAAGTTTTAAACATCCCCAATATTCGTACATATATTTGGCCACTTCCAGGTGGTTCTTGACTTTTGGCCCCTCTCATGGATCTTCAATGACGCGCCCAACCGTGGGCCCGCAGGGTCAAAGTTGTGCATTGGAATTTTGAACATCACATACCACCCTTTTCACTCATATATATTTGGGCCACATGCTAGTGTGGCTGTCTTTTAACCCTCCCTAATGTTATTTTTTGCTGCAAAGACTCTGATGATCCTCAACGAACACGGGGTATAATATCTTAACCGTGTGCGATACAAGTGCGATTTGAATCACCACGACCGCGCAAGCGCGAGCAAATTAAGGTGGAGGTACTGGCTCAACCATGTGTGATGCGAGTGCGCTGAAATCACCACGACCGTGCAAGCGCGAGCAAAGGGTGGAGGTACTGGCTCAACCGTGTGCAATGCAAGTGCGCTGAAATCACCATGACCGTGCAAGCGCGAGCAAAGGGTGGAGGTACTGGCTCAACCGTGTGCGATGCAAGTGCGCTGAAATCACCACGACCGCGCAAAGCGCGAGCAAAGGGTGGAGGTACTGTCTTAACCGTGTGCGATGCAAGTGTGCTGTAAAACCACCACTTGTGGTAGCTAAAGCCGGGTAAGTTTATTTGGAAATTAGGACGAACCGTCTGCGATAGACCAGCTAGCTAGAAATATAAAAAACAAACTACCTGCCTTGAGCGTTGCAAAAATTGGAGGATCCGCGCCACTTTTCCTTATTATCATACACACATATTCTTGGGCACTGCTACCCCGCATCAATTCCTTTACCAAAATTTTAGTAGCAGCCGTACTTCAACCGTCGCCCACACTCCTCCAGCACTGACCTTATAGTAAAATTGCAGTACCCAAGGCATTTGAACCATCGCCCTCCCTCGTCCACCACCATCTCCACCCACCATTACTAAAAATTTCAGTAGCCGCGGTGTATCCTCAAATACCCCCCTCCATAGTCCCCTGCCTACCCCCTCCCCCCTTCGAACCCTAGCTCGCATCCGCCGCCGGCGCCGCCGCCAACCCTGCCGGTCTGCCCTTTCCTCCTAGCTTAGATAATAAAGTTCAGGTTATCTAGCGATTCCCATACCGTCGCCCCACTCCCCTAAGTTTTTAGATGAGGCCTGCGGTATCCCTCCCCGCCGGATCCACATCCCCTGCTCCAGAATATCGCAGCCTAAGCTCGACCACGTATCCCGGGGAGCCCGACAAGCGTTCGGCCAAGAAGAGGTTTATCATGGCCTCTCCGGCGGATGTTGGCGAGGTGGCCGCCGTTCGCCCCGACCTGTCGATCCCGGAGCAACACGTCGCCACGGAAGCCGGCGAAGATGTTCACTACGTTGCCATGCCGAATGCTTCATGTCAGCGGGCTAGCGTATTACCGTATCTCAGGAAAGCTGGCTACGACATGAAGCTCGTCCACACCGACGGCTTCACGTGGGCCATGTCATAGGTTAAGTGGTTCATCCCCAACCCCTCTGGTTCAACCGCCGTCGATCTCTTCGACGGCCCTGCCGCTGATCTCCTCTGCCAAGCGGTCAAGGATTTGCGAGCTTTATAGGCCATCGAGCCCATTTTGTCACTTCTAAAGGACACGTTCTACGGCGGCGGCTTGGGATCCTCAATTGCCAAGTCAGATCTCATCGACCACGACCACGACCACTAGGAGGGCACCCACGAAGGTTCTTCCAAGGTGAAACAGCCCATCTGTGACATCAGAAAACGCACCATGGGTCTGTGCTCTTCCAACTGGAAGGATCCCGTCCATGAATGTGAGGCAACATTCTATCAGCATATATTACCTTTTCTAGCTTGCCAACGCATACCCTTTGTTGTAGTAGCATTTGTGTGCGGTGCTTTAACTGTGCCATGTTTAATTATTTCAGTTATGCAAAAATGTATTGTTCAATAGGTCTATGTGATGTTTAAGTATGAATTGTCCACTTTAGTTTCACAAATGGCTATATTTGGTTGTTTATAGTGAGTAGATGCCTTGTTTATCTGTATTTGGTTGTTAGGTTGGTTAGAGTGAGCAATTTTCAGTTATCGAGCAGATGCCTTGTTTATCTGTATTTGGTTCTTAGTTTGGTTGCAATGAGTATTTGTCCAGTTATCAAGCTGCATGCCTTGTTTATCTGTATTTGGTTGTTAGGTTGCTTTTTTTAGCATTTGTCCAGCTTATCGCGTATGCCTTGTTTATCTGTATTTGGTTGTTAGGTTGCTTTTTTAGCATTTCTCCGCTATCAAGCAGATGCCTTGTTTATCTTTATCTGCTTGTTAGGTTGGTTGCAGTGAGCATTTGTCCAGTTTTCAAGCATATGCCCAGTTTATCTGTATTTGCTTGTTAGGTTGGTTGCAGTGAGACCCTATCCATTTTTCAATGGCTATATTTGGTTCTATACTGGTCATTTATGTCTTGTTTATTAAGTCATTCACAATGTGTGGTTCATTATGTGCAAGTCGTAACTGTGCCGCTCGACTACATCAATACCGGTTTGAACGGCTATATTTGGTTCCAGTTATTCCTGGTGTAGTTAACACAAGCCCTTTATTTTAGTTTTACACATTTATCCAGTGTGATGTTTAAGCATTACCTACGTTCTATTCATTATCAACAATACCAGTTTGAATTGCACTATTTGATGGCTGTTAAGCCTGCTGTCGGTAACATTGCCTTCCATTTTATATGTGCTTTAATAGCATGCTGAAACCAACACATTCAAGCTATTATTTGGATATGATGTTCTCTACCTTTGCTATATTTGTTTGATGTTAAGATTGCTGTACTTATCATGCCTTTCCACTACTTATGCAGGACAACAACGGGAGTGGCCACCATTTTCCGCCGAGGTTAGCTTCATCCCCTGACCGTACTCCCCCCATCGTTCCATAATGTAGTGCATATAGATCCAGGCCTGGACACTAGTTAGCTTCTAATATTGACTTGTTGCTTGTAGGTACATATGCCCTTGGCAAGGATCCATGCATCGACCCTTTTTGCGTATGGGGTAATGAGATATTGATGAACAAGCATCAAGTGAGGAAACTGATAAGGATTATTAGCAAAAAGATACGAATGGTGGCAAGCAAATTATTTGTTAATGCTCTATCCAACACAACGGTGAGCTGTAGGATGGTAACTACAAACTCTACAACATTCTCTTTTTACAGCCCATAATGAGTTGTTAGACAACAATGTCTGAATCTTTTTCGTTCCCAGTGGTTCCCGAAGCAGTTCACTCAAGATTACCTCGCAAAGTACATGATTGGTGGACACGCAATGAAGGTTAAAGTATTTCATCCAGACTACAATGAGCATCGAGAAGTCCCAATGAAGACAGTGAAGGATGGATGGGCAGCCATCACAAGAGGTTGGCCTAGAGTCGTGTGCGCCTTACGCATGGAGGAGGGCACAATATGGGCATTCCGCTTCACCTTCTCCAGCAACTAGAATGTCTTCTGCCTCTCTCTTTACAGTCTTTAGTACAACTGTGGTTCGTTATTCTTTACTTGGTGCTTCTGAAGTTCTTCATGTACCAGTGCATTGAATTATGGATTCGTTGTTGAACCTATATTTGTAATAAACATGGTTGGATATGAAATAAGTGATTTCCTACTTTCAAATTCATAACATGTGATTTTTAAATTAGGGATTAACTGGATTAATTATGGATTAAATAGGGATTACACTGCACATGGTTTGTGAAAGTGAAACGTCTGCGATATACGTGGAGATCAGAAACATTTCTAGGAACCACTACGTGTGCGATCAATCTCCACTTCACACATGACTTTCTCTTGAAAACTGTTTGCGTTAGGCCACCTTGCGCAAACGTTTATCACAAAAAAAGTGTGTGTGATGGACAACCTTTGCCACACAGTTTCTTTCTATGCACCGTGTGTGATGCATTCAATAACGCAAATGATAAAATTATTAATATCATGTGCAATGGCAACGCTATCACAAACGATTTAACGGGAAAAATTGTGTGTGATGTACCTGTGAACGGAAACATTTTCCTTGGAGCGACTGTGTGGGATGTGCATACGAACGGAAATTTTTAGTGGGTACTGACTGTGTGGGATGTACTTGCGACCAGAAACAATTTCGCCATATAATTGTATTTTTTATCTGTACTGTACATATTTCCGTATTTGAGCGCTCGCCGGTCGCACACGACCTCATTCTGCCGAACGTGTGTGCCAGGAGGGCATATCCCCGACGGTTTCTGGGTCGTGTGGGAAGGACCCCCTATCGCCCACACTCACTTGGAGACGGTTCCAGATGCCGTCGCGGAAAGGGGTTTTAAACCGTTTGTTTAGGACCGACGCGCACCAGTGCACATTTAGTCTTCCCGCACCGTATGTGATAGTGTCTGACATCACACATGCTTTGCAAATGGCAACTGTGTGCATGCTTGCACACATTTCCTCTCTGTGAACCGTCTCGGATTATGGTGTATATCGCAAACGCTTGTGTTCTACCAACCGTGTGTGCCGTAATGACCTGCACAACGTAATTTTGCCCTAATTTAATTGCTGCTATTTAAAATTATACCTAATTTAAACTTGAAAGTAGGCTATAGCTTTATTCATATACATTAGGTTCAAACAACCAATGCATTATTTGATTCACAGGTACATATGTTTAAGAATTACATAAGCACCAAATAAAGAATGATGTACCAGGGTTCTATACTTGTACTATTACAGATGGTAAAGAAAGAGGCGACAGACATTCGAGTTGCTGAACAAGGTGAGGCGGAATGGCCCTATTGTGCTCTCCTGGATGCAGATGGCATGCATGACTCTAGTCCAACCCCTTGTGATGGCCGGCCGCCAATCATGTAGTTTGAGAGGTAATCTTGAGTAAACTGCTTCAGGATCCACTACAAAAGAAAAAAGATTCAGATATTGTCATCTAACACAACTCATTACAAGCAGTAAAAAAAGGCTACAGGTTTCTTACTTACCATCCTGCAGTTCACTGTTGTCTTGCATAAAGTGTAAACAAATAGTTCGATTGACATCTTTTGACCCATTTTAATAACAATCTTTATCATTTTGATGTTGGTTCATGAATATCTCATTGCCCCATACGCAGAAAAGATTGAAGTGTGGATCTTTGGCAATGATATATGTACCTAAAAGCACCGAGTTAATATTAGAAGCTAAACAACAATTGAAAAATGATGTAGTACAACACTCCATCCATCCCATTATATAAGATTTTATTACATGTATATCTAGACATCATCAGAACATTAAGGTAATACTCTTCCTTGTTGCTATGTAGCCTGGGGTTGCATATTTAGTCATTCAGTACAATGCATGTTGCTAAACAACAATTGAAAAACGAAAAGGCATGTTAACTTCAATATCCTTCACATCAACCAAATATCGTAATTCATAGTGGTATTGTTGAAACTGTTATTGATGAAATTGAACTGCACGACAAATAGTTGCACATATAGAGCATCACATTGTGAAGAACTGAAATAAACAAGTCATAAGGACATCTCTAGCCGATCCTTAAAAAGTGAAAGGACTAAAACCCTTAGTGGATATATATATAATCCAGCAATTTTTGGCCTTCTCTAGTCGATCCCCTAAACTTAAGGTTGTAAACTTAAATTTGATCAAGTTCAAAGCAGGTTCAACCGAAAGTAGCATGCATTCAAACATAAACATAGATAGTTTTGCATAACCGAACATAAAACATAAATTTAAACTAAGCTAAACTACTTTCGGTCGAAGTAGATGTCGAGCCAATCCTTCCTCGTCATGTACGGTGTGCCGCGAGCCGGGTCCGGGCCAGTACCATCGTCGGGGTCGTTGGGGAACGCACTCCTCCACTCATTGACGTCGATCTCCTTGTCCTCGGGGCCCACCTCGACGCCCTCCACGCTGCCATCACCACCGCCTTCCACCTCGTCATCAGAGGAGAGTGCAATAACCTTGCCGCCCTCCGCGCCGCCGTCTTCGCCACCTTCGACCTCGTCATTGGAGGAGAGCACGATAACCTCACCGCCCTCCGCGCCAGCAAAGATCGCCCGCTTCGCCTCCGCGAGCTCCAGGTGCTGCCGGCGGAGCTCTTGCATGTAGGCCTCGTCGGCGGCCAGCCTCGAGGCGCTCCCGTGCCTCACGGTCCTCCTGCGCCATGGCCGAGCTCACCACCCCTGGCTTCGGCGGAACGAGGTGGACCGGGCGTGTGCCGAAGGGTAAATTGAGCCTAGCCACCCCGCCGTGGTAGCGGACCTGCCAGCGGTCGTACTCCATTGCCGCAAGCTCGGCCGTGTGGAAGCTACCGAGCCACCGGCGGGTGTGGGTCTCTCGATCTGTAATCTCGGTGACCCACGTCCGCCACCGCCCCTGCCGGACCCCGAGGTAGGACTTCGTCGGCTCCCGGGTCTGAGGGAGGATGGGGAAGTCCTCGAACTAGCATAGGGGCACAACAGCGGGCAGATCGGGGGACCGGCGACGGCGGATCGGGCCCGCGGAGGACGATGGGACACCTCGGCGGCCACCTCACCGGCGTCGGGCGAAAAGGCCGTGATAAACCTCTTTTTGGCCATTGGCTCCTCGAACTCCCCGGCACACAAGCAGAGGTTGAGGATGGCGGCGCCGGCGATGGCGGCGACCTACCAATGGTTTCGAGGGTTGTGTGTGTCTATGTGAGCGGAGGTTTGGGAGTGTGTGTGGAGGGGGGGGGGGCAAGGTTGTGTTTGTGGAAATACTGGGGCAACTAAAAATTTTAGTTGGTGGGAGTAACGAGGCGGGCTACTGAAAATTTGGATCAAGGGCGAGCAGATATTTTTGAGATTGCGAGGGATGCATAGGCGGGAGTAAAATGTCGGGGCTATTGAAAATTTGAATCAAGGGACTGAAGCAGAGCGGGGGTAAAAAACATCGTACACGGTCCGCACATACTAATTGTGTGCTATCAAACATTAAAACCTTCCATGCGGTAGATATTTTCGAAATTGCGAGGGATGCAGAGGCGGGAGTTTTTGGGGAGTGAGCTAGTGTGCTTGACATGCCGGCTGTGGACTGTAGCCGACGCACCTCCTCGCGTAAGCCACAGGCGTACTATACACCGACGGTGCTCCAAGATATTTCTTGGTGCATATCACACGGTTGGTGATAATAAAATGTGTGGGATCTACTTGATTTGAATTACAAAATGGGGTCACAGCGGCAATGGACGCTGTTTGAATTGCTAGACCTTTTATCTCCAGTGAACATGCAACTATATGTGTGTCATAAAAGAATTGGAATTATTCAGGGTACGATTGGACATTTTATACATTAAACTGGTTTTCTATCCATTTCACGTGCACAATTCAAAATTAAACTACATGCACATGCTCCAATGCACCAAAGTTGGTTGCAAAATCACATGTGTGTCCTTGGGTGAATTTCTAGGTCCCATGCAAGAGATGGGAATGAATTTCAAACACCAGGGTACTATTGATTGCCGGAAAAACATTGAGATACCTGGTTTTTAAATTCTAGTAAATCCAAAACTCGTCTGAAATTCATGAAACTTGGCATGCTATCATGGAGTGGCATCAACATGCCGTGGTGAAAATTTTGTCCCATTTGGGGCAGGTTCAGGTATAAGCTTCTCACAAACCAGAGCTTCTCACAACAAGGATGATAGTTTCGATAGGGAACGTACCACCTTTGGGGACGGCCCGATATCCATTGCCTCTTATTGCTTTCAAAAAAGATCTAGTGTCAACATAGAACAATAGGAGTGTTGTGTTTAATCTTGTAAATTTTCAGGGTTTGTTTGGCCTTTTTTATACATTAACTGGGTTTTCTAGGCATTTTATGTGCATAATTCAAATTTGAACTACAAGCACATGCTCCAATGCACCAAAGTTGGTTGAAAAATCACATGTGTGTCCTTGGGTAAATTTCTAGGTCCCATGCAAGAGATGGGAATGAAATTCAAACACCAGGGCACTGTTGATTGCTGGCAAAATGTTGAGATGCCTGGTTTTTAAATTCTGGCAAATCCAAAACTCAGCTGGAATTCATGAAACTTGCGATGCTACCATGGAGTGACACCAACATGCCGTGGTAAATTTTTTGTCCCATTTGGGGCAGGTTCGGGTATAAGCTTCTCACAAACCAGAGCTTCTCACAATAAGCATGATGGTTTCTATAGGGAACATCCCACCTTTGGGGACGAAATGATATCCATTGCCTCTTATTGCTTTCAAATTTTTCTCGTGTCAACATAGAACAACAGGAGTGTTGTGTCAAATTTGGGATTTTTCGGGGTTCGTTTGGACATTTTTATGCATTAACTGAGTTTTCAATGCATTTATGTGCATAGTTCTAATTTGAACTACATGCACATGCTTGCATATAAACTGGTTGAAAAATCAAATCTGTGTCCTTGGGTGCATGCTTAGGTCCCATGCAAGAAATGGGAATGAATTTCAAACACCGGGGCACCGTTGATTGCCGGCAAAACATTGAGACGTCTGGTTTTTAAATTCTAGTAAATCTAAAACTCGTCTGAAATTCATGAAACTTGGCGTGCTACCATGGAGCGGCATAAACATGCCGTGGTAAAAGAAATGTCCCATTTGGGGCAGGTTTGGATTTATGCTTCTCACAAACTAGAGCTTCCCACAACAAGCCTGATGGTTTCAGTAGGGAACGTCCCACCTTTGGGGACGAAATGATATCCATTGCCTCTTATTGCTTTCAAATTTGTCTCGTGTCAACATAGAAAAACAGGAGTGTTGTGTCAATTTTTGGGATTTTTCAGGGTTCATTTGGACATTTTTATGCATTAACTGAGTTTTCTAGGCATTTTATATGCATAATTCAAATTTGAACTACATGCACATGCTCCAGTGCATATAAATTGGTTGAAAATCACATGTGTGTCCTTGGGTGCATGCTTAGGTCCCATGCAAGAGACGGGAATGAATTTCAAACACCAGGGCAGTATTGATTGCCGGCAAAACGTTGAGATGCCTGGTTTTTAAATTCTGGTAAATCCAAAACTCGTCTAAAATTCATGAAACTTGGCATGCTATCATGGAGCGGCATCAACATGCCGTGGTGAAAATGTTGTCCAATTTGGGACATGTTTGGGTATAAGCTTCTCACAACAAGCATGATGGTTTTGACAGGGAACGTACCACCTTTATAGATGGGACGATATCCGTTGCCTCTTATTGATTTAAAAAAATTCTAGTGTCAACATAGAACAACAGGAGTGTTGTCTTGAATCTTGGAATTTTTCGGGGTTTGTTTGGCCTTTTTCATACATTAACTAGGTTTTCTAGGCATTTTATGTGCATAATTCAAATTTTAACTACAAGCACACACTCCAACGTACCAAAGTTGGTTGTAAAATCACATGTGTGTCCTTGGGTGAATTTCTATGTCCCATGCAAGAGATGGAATGAAATTCAAACACCAGAGCACTGCTGATTGCCGGCAAAACGTTGAGATGCCTGGTTTTTTAATTCTAGTAAATCCAAAACTCGTCTGAAATTCTTGAAACTTGGCATGCTATCATGGAGCGGCATCAACATGCCGTGGTAAAAAATTGTCCCATTCGGGGCAGGTTCGGGTATATGCTTCTCACAAACCAGACCTTCTCACAACAAGCATGATGGTTTCGGTAGGGAATGTCCCACTATCGTTGTACAAATAGAGGGGCACGCTTTTGTACCCCTTTACCTGTGCACGGGCAGTCAGAGCCGCGCCCACGACCACACCAAGCAGAACAGGGGATGTGAGCCAAGATAAGGTCGAAGCCCAAGACAATCAAAGCAACGCCAAGGGCAAGACCACAAAGAGTAGATGGACGAAGCAGGTTCCCCCGGCAAGACCCTTGCCGGGCAGCCTCAGCGGCCCCGACAAGACCCTTGCCGGGACAGCTCGCCCTGCACCAACAGAGCGAGCCACCCTTGAGCCCACGGCCCCCAGCGCCATCATCAGCATGGGGCCAGGGCTCGGAGAGGCACCTCTGTAGTGGCATGCAGATCTTTGTGAAGACATATTCAAGATCAGATGAGGGTTAGAAGACGATGATTCTTGGGAAGAACCTTGCCGAGGAAGGCCACCAGACCCCCGGCAAGATCCTTGCCGGGGACGACAGCACGCCACGGCAAGACCCTTGCCAGGCCACCCGGCAAGGACCTCGCCAAAGACGCCGGCGAGGCCACCGCCAAACCCGCTACCAACCAAGCTTCCATCGCCATTCCCATGTAGCTGCCACCAACAAGCCGGGCGGGCACCGTGGTGGCAACTTGCAGCCCTGTGCCAACTTCATCAAGCGCCTGCGTGGCGGCATGCAGATCTTCATGAAGGCTCCACCACCGTGCCACCTAGCTGCCTGTCTGCCTACATGGCATCGAACGCATCACTGGATGGGGCGCGTGTTGAAGCAAGGAGGAGTGGCGACGGACGGGACGGGCCTCGCCCCGTCCCCGATAAAGCAAGGGGACACCTAAGCCATGCATTAAATGCGTCCTGTCCTGTAATACGAGCGATAAGCTCAGTGCACTATACGCCTTTCCACCTCCTGTGTGTCACTGTGGTAGCCCCTTTCAACTATAAAAGGAGGCCCATGGCATACTGAAGGGGGATTCGGCTCTTTCGAACCACGCGCTGACCACAACTAGTTCGAGAGCTCAAGAACTCTTAGAAATACACCCACCAAAGCAGGACTAGGGTTTTGCGCATGCTCGCGGCCCGAACCTGGGTAAACGATCCTTGTGCTGTCTACTAGCCTTGCTCTCCCCGCAACCCTGCGCCCCGACAACCGTAGTAGGGATTCTTGTGATCCTATAGGTGTCGTTCCACACTGACTTCTTTGGCGCGCCAGGTAGGGGGCGCAATTGTGAGAATTTGTTCTGGTAGTTAGCCTAGCAGTTCTTCGTCGCTTTCGGTTTCTGAGAAGGCGGCGGTTGGAGAAACGACGCTGGCTCGGCGACGGAAAAGCTAAGTTATTCAAAGATTTGAGTTATTTCCTCTTTTATCTAAGGTTATCGTCCTCGAAGATCTCGCCTATGTATGAGAAACCTGCACGCAAAGGGGCCCTCCCGCAATTGGCAACGCCCTTGTTCTTTTTCGAGTCTGCTCAATAGCTCAAAGCGGCTGCGTCGAGAGTGGCGGGGTAGCCTTCCGCACTCAGCAACGCTCCCGACTCTGACTCGAGTCAAGCTCGACAGTTCGGGCGGCCGCGCTAAGGGTGGCAAGGTGGTCCGCCCAGCTGCAAACACACCCGGCAGGCCAATGGGGATCCGTCCCCAAGACGCCGCCTTGGGTTTATGTGCCGGCGAACCTACCCAGTAACATAGGGTGGACATACAAAGCAAAATCGAACAGGAAAATAACATGCATAATACTAAAAGTGCTGCAGAGTTATATTACATCAAATTGTTGTGTTGGTTCTAACTAGAGATAGCGATTGTCTTGGTTGTGAACCTGCAGCGGCGACACGGTCGACATGCCTAATCCCGGTGCTGGCCCTGCACCCTCAGAATGCGCGAGGTCAGTACCCTCCGGCAAGCTCTCCAGCGCGGCGTTGAAGTCAAGGTCGGGGCACCAGTGCACAACCTTGGTGAGAACCTTGGTCATGGCACCCTGGCAAAGCCTCCGAGACTCCTCGGCCAGCGTGGCCGCCTGGTTGGTGTGGAGCCGCTCCAGAGCGCCGATGACCTTCTCAAAGAACATGGTCAGGCTGCAATTCGCGCTCACGCTCCGCTCCCGGACGTACCTCACGCCCGACATTCCCATGATGGCCAGCTGCGCGGCGGTTTGGTTGGCGACGGCGGCGAGGCGATCGAGCCAACGGTTCTCGCCCACCACGTGATCCGCGAAGTTGAGGCCCTCGTTCGTCTGCAACTGCTTCTCGGCCTCCAGGTCCTTGGCCAGGATCCCCTCCCGGGTTTTGGCCTCCGACAACACCTTCTCGAGACCCTCCAGCTTCAGCTGGAGATCTTTGATGGAGTTGTTGGCCTCGGAGAGCTCCCCGGCCTTGCCGACGACCGCACCCTGCGCCTCTGTCAGGGAACTGTTAAGCATGTCCCTCTCCCGGGACAGCTTCAGGGCCTGCTCCTTCAGCCCGTCGCGCTCTGCCTCCAGCTCCTCCACCTTGCCGCCGTGAACCTGGGCCTGGCCATTGAGTGCCTCTTCGTGCCTCTGCTCCAGCTCACTGGTCCGCTGCAAGACAATCTTCTCCACCTCTGCATCCTTTCCGCAAAGCATGGCGGCAACCTTCTCCTCACGTGCAGCGAGGTCCTCCTCCCGAGTTCAAAGACGGCCTCGCTATTGGTCCGAAGCGGCTTCAAGCCGCGGCCAAGTTCTTCGCCGCCTCCTGAGCTTTCTCGATGTTGGCGAGCTTCATGGTGAGCTCCATGTCGCGCTTGGCCTGCTCACCCTGGGCCGCCTTGAGCTCCTTGTGGGCCTCGCGGAACCAGTCCTGCGCCTCGGCAACGCACTTCTGGAGGTCCACCTCAGCCTTCTCCACCACCGCCGTCCTGGACTTAGCGTTGTCCAGGCGGGCGCGGTGGAGCACATGGAGCTTCCGGAAGCTGGCGCCCATGGCGTGGAGGAGCCGCTCTTCCTGTGAACCGTCGCCGACAACGATCGGCTCGTCGACGACTTCAAGCCCAGCAGCGGCAAGCACCTCGTCGTCGAACACCTCTCCCTCAACGGGTGTCCTGGTGCTCGACGCGCCTGGAAGGTGGACGAACAAGTCGTCACTCACCCTCAGGTACTTGCCGGAGCCGGAAGCAGCAGAGGAGGAAGGCTGGTCACCAGCCTCCTCCTACTCCTCCTGGGCAGCGGCCCCGCCGGCTTCCCCGGCAGGCCCCTTGCTGGCCTCCTCAGCAGCAGCCTTGTCGGCCTCGCAAGTAGGCCCCTCGGCGGCGTCCTCGGCAGCGTCCTTGGCGGCGTCCTCGGCGGCGATCTTCCCGGCGTCCGCCTCGGCGGCCTTAGCGACACCCTCGATGACGGCGTCCACGTCCTCTGGGTTCACCGAGGAGGAATCTGGGCGCCGAAGAAGGGGGTGAGGCAAGGCCAGGACCAAGAGCCAAAAATAAAAAGAACATGGACGAATGGCGAATGGCTTACCAGTGTTGGTACCAGGCTGAGAAACGGAAGTCCCCTCCCCGCCAACATTTGGCATCGAGGCAAAGCCGCCAGCGCCTGAGTTCTCCTCCTCCTCCTCCATGTGCGTAGGCTCGGTACTTGGCGCCCTTGCCGGGGACGGCGTGGTCGATGGGGGCGGCCTGTTGGGGGTAGCCCTCTGTGGCTCCTCCTCCTGGTGCTCTCCTCCTACATACCTGGCAATGTCAGCACCAAAGTGTCATGCCCCTGGCACATGTCGATGGGGGAAGATTGATGAACTTACGTTGCAGGCTATGCCGGGGGCTGCTGTCTGGGCTGCTCAACACCACCAACGACGCCCTCGAAGTACCAGCCGAGGGTTGGCCACCCGCCGAGACCTTGGCCCTTTTCGCTCTCTGGGCCAGCGTCTCCGCGTCCCTGCAAAGACAAAAACAAGTCAAGATAAGCAACACAGATTGCGGAGGCAGAAATAACGAAAAGGAACCAGATACTTACTCGTCGTCCGCCTCCTCCTCTGCTGTCTTCCTCTTCCTCCTCGGGCTGAGGGATCCATAATCAAAAGTAACCTCCATATCAACATTCATCGGAGGAGGAGAAGGAAGTGGTGTCTGGACACTTGCAGACGAAGAAGGGGCAGCTGTCTTCTTCTTCACCGCGGCCTTCGCCGGCTTCTTTGCCTCCATGCCCTCGTGGTGGCGCCTGCCCTCCAAGGTCGGGCTAGGTCACAGCCCTGCTGGCCGGACTGCTCACGGAATCGGCCCGCCGCAGGACTCGCCCCCTCCCCATAGGCCGCGTCGGGTTTGCGATCTCGGCCTCCTCCTCCGACGACTCGCCGGTCACATCTTCAACCAGAGGAGCCTCGGTGCCGGCGCTGCTGGCTCCCCCGGCGGCCGCCGCCCACCGGGCGAGCTCGTCCTCCTCCGCGGCCGTCGCGGCCCTGTCCTCCACACCGCCGGCACTACCAGCCTCCCTAGCAAGTTGTGCCTCCCTCGCCCTGGTGGCGATGTGGTCCAGCTCTGCCTGGGTGGTGTCCTTGACAAGCAGCCGCTCGGCGTCGCCGTTGACGTACCCCTCGTGCAGGGTATCAAAGAACCGCTGCACTCGACGCCCTTCGGCTCCTTCCAGCTGGTCGGGCGTGCGGCGTTGCAGTCCGCATCATGGCAATGATATCGGACCGACGCGAAGTTATTGCACAACGGGACCACCCCGTTGGCAGCTTGAACAAAGTCCCTTGAGGACCTTGCCGCCTTCGCGGCGGCCCTCGCGACCTGCCGCTCCGCCGACCTCGCCATCGCGGCCCACGTCAAGCTGGAAGAGCCGCTGGCAGAAATGGGCATGCCCCATCACTGTGAAGTTGTGGTCGAGGCCGGGACAAAGCTGCAGGATGTCGGCGGGGTTCGTGAAGAGCCAGGTTGGCCTTCCCTTGTTATGCAGTGGAGCGATCCGGCGGCGGATGAAGTCCGCCCCGATCATCTCAAGGGTGAGGCCGGCCTCGGTGAGCCAGAGGATCCTGGTGGTGGCGACCGTGAGCTTCTCGTCGTCAGCATCAACGTCGCTCCAATCGCTTCTGCGGACCGTCGGCGCCCGGCAAACTTCGCAGAACGCCGGCGGGTCCTCCTCCTCGATCCAGCACCACCGGCCCCGCCATTCTTCCCACCTCTCCTTCATAGCGCCCTCCGGGTACGCTCCCTTGGATCTTAAGACCCAGGCGATGCAACCGGAGATGGCACCCCCTGGTTGGATCCGAGGGGAGAAGTAATGGCGGAAAAGCACCGTGTTGGGGTGCACCCCGGCGAAGCCTTCGCAGAGATGCGCGAAAAGAGCCATGCACACCACCGCGTTCGGAGTAAAATCCAGGAGGCGGAAGCCAAAGGTATGCATGACGTTGCTGAAGAAATTGGAGAAGGGAGGACAGAGCCCGCATGAAAAATAATCAATAAAGAAGGGGTACCGATTTGGGGCAGCCTCAGCGCAGTTGGCGAGGATGACACGAATGGCCGGATGCCCCAAATTCTCCCCCCGTCTTCAATCCCCACAAGGGCCTGAAGGAGTCCCGAAGCTCGAACACGTCGACCGTCGATGGGAAGAAGGCAGACTGCGTCCGCTGCACCGCCAGTGCACTTTCCGGCGGCTCCGCGGCTCCGGCATCCTTAGCCACTCCCTTGCCCTTGGTGGATTTTGGCGCCATGACGGCTGGGGGAGGAGGGCAGGACGGGGGGCGGCGGAGGCACAAAGGAGGCAAGTGGGGACGAAGCTTGGAGAAGAAGAGGGAAGCAGGCGGAGGTCTTCGAGATTGGGGTTGCACGGAGGGTAAAAGGAACAACGCGCCCGCGGTTATCTTTTTATGGGGAAGCCGCAGGGCGTGCTGCCCATTTACTCTGATGTGACGCATGCGTGTCAAAACCGCCCCACGCATGCCGCCCACTTCACGCACACCCCTCCAAGCCACACCGCGCGCGCGGGTCGTGGGATGCGGAGCGCGCGAAAAGTCTTACCGCGGTAAAAACCGCCCCTACCGCCACAAGACCGCTTTTGGGCCTGACCCAACAACGTGTCGCGCTTATGTGTGGCCCAGGCCCGGGGCTCCTGTTGGTGTACAAAAAGAGGGCACGCTTTGTACCCCTTTACAGGCACGGCAATCGAGCCGCGCCCACGACCACATCAAGCAGAACAGGGGAGGTGAGGCAAGGTAAGGCCGAAGCCCAAGACATTCAAAGCAACGCCAAGGCCAAGACCACAAAGAGCAGAGGGACGAAGCAGGTTCCCCCGGCAAGACCCTTGCCGGGACAGCTCGCCCGGCACCAACAGAGCGAGCCACCCTTGAGCCCACGGCCCCCAGCGCCATCATCAGCGTGGGGCCAGGGCTCAGAGAGGAACCTCTATGTTGGCATGCAGATCCTTGTGAAGACGATGATTCTCGGCAAGATCCTTGCCGAGGAAGGCCACCAGACCCCCGGCAAGATCCTTGCCGAGGATGACAGCATCCTACGGCAAGACCCTTGCCGGGCCACCCGGCAAGGCCCTCGCCAAAGACGCCTGTGAGGCCACCGCCAAACCCGCGCCAACCAAGCTTCCACCGCCGTTCCCATGCAGATGCCAGCCCAACCAGCTGGGCGGGCACCTGCGTGGCAACATGCAGCTCCCAGGCCAACTCATCAAGAGCCTGCGTGGCGGCATGCAGATCTTCGTGAAGGCTCCACCACCGTGCCACCCAGCTGCCTACCTGCCTACATGGCACCGCACACATCACTGGCCGGGGCGCGTGTCAAAGCGAGGAGGAGCAGCGACGGACGGGACGGGCCTCGCCCCGTCCCCGATAAAGAAAGGGAACACCTAAGCCACGCATTAAATGCGTCTTGTCCTGTAATACGAGCGATAAGCTCAGGGCACTATACGCCTTTCCACCTCCTGTGTGTCACTCTGGCAGCCCCTTTCAACTATAAAAGAAGGCCCATGGCATACTGACGGGGGATTTGGCTCTTTCGAAGCACGCGCTGACCACAGCTAGTTCGAGAGCTCAAGAACTCTCAGAAATACACCCACCAAAGCAGGACTAGGGTTTTACGCATCCTCGCAGCCCGAACCTGGGTAAACGATCCTTGTGCTGTCTACTAGCCTTGATTTCCTCACAGCCCTGCGCCCCGGCAACCGTAGTAGGGATTCTTGTGATCCCATAGGTGTCGTTCCATACCGACACCCACCTTTGGGGACGAAGCGATATCCATTGCCTCTTATGCTTTCAAAAAATTTCTCGTGTCAAGATAGAACAACAGGAGTGTTGTGTCAATTTTTGGGATTTTTTGGGGTTTGTTTGGACATTTTTATGCATTAGCTGAGTTTTCAATGCATTTATCTGCATAATTCAAATTTGAACTACATGCACATGCTCCAGTGCATATAAATTGGTTAAAAAATCAAATATGTGTCCTTGGGTGCATGCTTAGGTAGCATGCAAGAAATGGGAATGTATTTCAAACACCAGGGCATCGTTGATTGCCGGCAAAACATTGAGATGCCTGGTTTTTAAATTCTAGTAAATCCAAAACTCGTCTGAAATTCATGAAACTTGGCATGCTATCACGGAATGGCACCCGGCATGCTGTGGCATTTTCCGTGTCCATTTTGAGAGAAGGCGCACTCGAATAATGACAGCCAACAAAGGCATTTTAAAAAATTAGCTGCCACTTTAATATCTCAAACATTTGTAGAATTCAAACCGTGTGCATTCGGTTAACCATTCATGTGGCATCACGTGTATAACGCCCCCGATGCGGCTATATCTCCCACGTGTCGAGGCACGACTTAGAGGCATAACCACATTGAAAGCAATGTCGCAAGTGAGGTAATCTTCACACAACCCATGTAATAATTAAGGGAAAGAGATATATAGTTGGCTTACAATCGCCACTTCACACAGTACATAAATAAACATCCATCATTCGTAGTACACTCAAGGTCCGACTACGGAACCAAAATAAAAGAAGATACCCCAAATGCTAACACAGATCCCGAATCGCCCCAACTGGGCACCACTACTGATCATCGTGAAAAGACACATAGTAACGACCACGTTCCTCGTCGAACTCCCACTTGAGCTCGGTGGAATCACCGCACCGCATCGCCGGAACTCGCAACTGTTTTGGAGGTATCTGTGAGTCACGGGACTCAAAGCAATCTCACACCCGCGAGATCAAGACTATTTAAGCTTATAGGAAGGACAGAGTAGTATAGTGGAGCTGCAGCAAGTTTAACTAGCATATATGGTGGCTACTTCAAAAGAGAGCGAGAAGAGGAGCAAAGCACGGACGTGAAGCTAGTAGCGATCAAGAAGTGATCCTGAACTACTTACGCCGACATAACTCCAACACCGTGTTCACTTCCCGACCACCGAGAAGAGACCATCACGGTTACACACGCGGTTGATGTGTATTTTAAATGAGGTCAACTTCGGGTTTTCTACAACCGGACATTAACAAATTCCCATCTGCCTCATAACCGCGGGCAGGGCTTTCGAAAGATATTACCCTGAAGGGGTGTCCCAACTTAGCCCATTATAAGCTCTCACGGTCAACGAAGGATATTCCTTCTACCGAAGACCCGATCAATCTCGGAATCCCGGACTACAAGACATTTCGACAAAGCAATAAAACAAGACCAGCAAAGCCGCCCGAATGTGCCGACAAATCCCGATAGGAGCTGCACATATCTCGTTCTCAGGGCACACCGGATGAGCAGTCCGTACAACTAAAACCAGACCTCAAGTTTCCTTGAGGGGGCGCTGCAAAGCACTCTAGTTTGGGCCAGCACTCGAAGGAGCACTGGTCCGGGGGGGTTAAAATAAAGATGACCCTCGGGCTCGCGAAAACCCGGGGGAAAAAGGCTTAGGTGGCAAATGGTAAAACCAATGTTGGGCCTTGCTGGACGAGTATTATTCAAAGCGAACTTTCAAGGGGTCCCATAAATCACCCAACCGTAAGGAACGCGAAATCAAGGAACATAACACCGGTATGACGGAAACTAGGGTGGCAAGAGTGGAACAAAACACGAGGCATAAGGCCGAGCCTTCCACCCTTTACCAAGTATATAGATGTATTAAATTTAGCAGATATTTATCTTGTGATATCCCCAACAAGTAAACATGTTCCAACAAGGAACAACATCTCCATGTTCCAACAAGGAACAAACTTCATCTTCACCTGCAACTAGCAACGCTATAAGAGGGGCTGAGCAAAGCGGTAACATAGCCAATCAACGGTTTGCTAGGAAAGGATGGTTAGGGGCTGACATGGCAATATGGGTGGCATGATATAGCAAGTGGTAGGCATGGCAGCATAGGCATAGCAAAAGAGCGAGCATCTAGCATAGCAAAGATAGAAGTGATTTCGAGGGTATGGTCATCTTGCCTGCAATGTTCTCGAGTCGTCGAAAGCTTGATCCTCGTAAGCGTTCTCAACAGGTTCCTCGTTCACGTACTCGCCTCCGGCTCTACCCAAAGCAACAACACAAACAAAGGAACCACAATAAATCACGGTGCAATGCACAATCAACATGATGCAAAACATGACATGATATGCATGATGGGATATGCAATGCTTATGTGCGCCCGAAGGAAAATGATGAACCAGGCATCAACTTGGCAAACCAAGTATGCCACTGGAAAGATGAGATGATTTCGGTTGAAATCGATATAAAGATCACCGAATCGGATGCGCGGTTTAGAAATGGCAAGCAAAACAAGAATGGCACAAATCTGCCATTAACAGCATGATGCCACTTAGCAAGCAACAAATAATTAAGCTACTGCACCCAAACGTATCAACAAAGTACATGGCAGTGATCTACACAAGATGCTTGACAAAAGATGAGCACTGAGCTTCGCTAAAACACATCATAACAGGTTCAAACAAGCATGGCAAAAGTGCACAAAATATCAGGCTGGACATGGCAAAAACAGCATCAGGTTGCAATGTTCAGAGCAACAAAACTACATGCTACAGGAACTTAAAATAGCAAAACAAGGCATGGCATGAATCTACTCAAAGCATAGAACAAAAGTCCCTTACTGACATAAGCCAAAAAGGATCCGAAAATATAGTAACACCCATGTCAATATTGAAAGTTTCGTTAACAGATTCAGGAACATGGCATGTCAAAAACGGATAACAAGTAGGCATGTTTAAGAGCTCGATGCACTCACTACAGAGTCTTATATGATAAACTAAGCATACATACATCAAGAAGACATGGCATAGAAGACATACATGGCAATAACAATAACATGGCATACATGGATCAACCACAACAACCTTGGCAAAATTGAATAACATGTAAACAATCTGCCAGGAAACGTTTTATAGCAAAAGTAGAGCTCGATTGACTCAAGCTACGGTACTCCATAATTGCAAACAAGGACATGGATGGATAGAGCAAGACATGTTTAACAAAACATCCTTACTGAAGTATCTCAAAATATGCATGGATCTCTCGGTAGCATCAAGTTAACATGGCATCAAAATATCAGCTAAACAGGGCTGAAAACAGCAACATCAGGACACCTACTTTGCATGCTTGTGCTAGTCACCACATAGATCACAAAAATAAATGGCATACACCCCTGGAAAGATGGCATGGCATATTACAAAACACATGTAGGACTCCAATTCATAGGGTGCACACATCAATCATGGCAAAAATAACAAAAGTGCAAGTTCTGTTACGAAACAGAAACTAACATCACATAGCACACTTCCAACAGCATTTCGGGCATCAAGATGAGCTCAAAAGAAAATGATGCAATGAGATGAAATGATCTACTCGTCGAGGCGAACATTTTGACATATTATACGCGCAAAATGGATCTACGATGACAAAGTTATACCCGACTGAAAATGCAACAAAACATTAGATGCAAAAATAACTTGGAGAAATTAGGAGGGGAGAGAGAGAAGAGGTCAACGGGCTCGCACGGATCCCGAGGCCGGATCGGATCGGCGCGGGGTCGGGCGGCGGCTGAGGTCGCCGGAGGAGGCGGCCGGGCTCGCCGAGCGGGCGCCGAGCTGGCGGGGCGGCGACGCCGAGGAGGCGCCGGGCGATTTTGCCGGGCGGCGGCGCGGCGGCGCGGCGGCTGCGAGAGGCGGAAGCGCTGGCGGGCGTGGCTGCCGGGCGAGGCGGGCGGGAGGCGCTGGGCGGGCGCGCTGGCGGCGCGCGCCGGGCGTTCGGCGCGGGCGGAGGCGCGGCTCGCCCGGCGGGCGGCGGCTGCTGGGGCGACGGTTTCGGGCGGGTGCGGCGGAGGCGTGGTGGCGGCGGCCACGCGGGCGGACGGCGGTTGGCCGGGCGGCGGCGGGCGGACGCGTCCGGCGGCGCGGAGGGGCAAAATAGCTAGGGTTTCGGGGGGATGATCCGGGATTTTCGGGGGAGGTGTTTAAATAGGCATAGAGGGAGCTAGGAGAGTCCAAATGAGGTGTAGTTTTCGCCCACACGATCGTGATCGAACGACGGAGAGCATGGAAGTGACTTAGATGGGTTATTGGGCTGTTTTGAAGGGGTGTTGGGCTGCAACTTAAAAGAGGCCTTGCGAGAGTGCGGTTAACCGTTGGAGTACCAAACGAGCTCCAAATGACCCGAAACTTGACCGGTGGTCTACGGTTGGTATACCAAGGCCACTAGACAAACCTCGGTCCATTTCGAGAAGGTTTAATACCCGCACATGGAAAAACGTAAAAGGGACCGCCGGGAGATAGGAGTGTCGGATTGCAAAAGCGGACAACGGGAAAATGCTCGGAATCATGAGACGAACACGTATGCAAATGCGATGCACATGATGACATGATATAAAATGCATGACATGGACAAAATGCAAAATGAAGAAAAACCCAACCACGGGGGGAATATCATATCACAATGCCGAAAATGGCAAGAGTTGGAGTTACAAATGGAAAGTTACATCCGGGGTGTTACAACACTCCACCACTACAAGAGGATCTCGCCCCGAGATCTAGGACTGAAAGAACTCCGGATATTCGTAACGGAGGTGATCCTTGCGCCCCGTGTAGCTTCTCGGTCGGAATGGTGTGACCACTTCACTTTCAGGAATTTGATTGACTTGTTGCGAGTCTTGCGCTCGGTTTCTTCAAGAATAGCAACGGGTGCTCATGATAAGAGAGATCTTCTTGAAGGTCAATCTCTTGAAGTTGATAGTGCGTTCAGGAGTCTTGAAGCACTTATAAGCTGTGACACGTGAAACACATCGTGCACGCTTGCAAAGTTGGATGGAAGCTCAAGTTGATAGGCAAGATCGCCTCTTTTCCCAATGATCTTGAAAGGACCCACGTATCTAGGGGCAAGCTTCCCTTTGATACCGGGACGAAAGTGCCTTTCATTGGAGAGACGCGAGGTAGACATGGTCTCCGATTTCAAAAGTCACATCACGGTGCTTATCATCATAATAGCTCTTCCGGCGCGATTATGCGGCTTTGAGATTCTCACGAATGACTTGGCACATTTCTTCCGCTTCGCGTGATCAAGTCATTGCCAAGAAGTTGGCGTTCACCTGCCTCGCACCAATTGAGAGGAGTACGACACTTTCGCCATAGAGAATTTCGAATGGGGCCTTGCCCGAACTCGCTTGGAAGCTGTTGTTGTAGGAGAACTCGGCATATGGAAGACAATCTTCCCACTTCATACCGAAGAAATGACACAAGCCCGAGCATATCTTCAAGGATTTGGTTGACTCGCCGACTTGGCCACTTGTTTGAGGGTGGAAAGCTGTGCTAAAACGAATGTTGGTGCCCATGGCCTTCAAAAGAATCCCGTAACTTGGAGGTAAAGATGCTGCCACGGTCCGAAGAGATCAATTGTGGAATGCCGTGCAAGGAGACAATCCTGGAGGTGTATAACTCGCCAACCGAGCTTTGTGATAGATTCTTTGATAGGAAGAAAATGAGCCACTTTAGTAAGCTTGTCAATGACAACGAAGATAGCATCATTTCCACGCTTGGACTTTGGAAATCCAAATACCAAGTCCATTTCAATATGATCAAACTTCCATTCAGAATAGCAAGAGGTTGGAGGAGACCAGCTGGTCTTTGGTGTTCGCTTTCACTCTTCTGCAGACATCACACTCATTCACGAATTGAGCAATTTCTCGCTTCATTCGAGTCCACCAATATGATTGCTTGAGATCATGGTACATCTTCGTACTTCCAGGATGAATGGATAGAAGCGAATTATGGGCCTCGTTCATAATGACTTTTCAGAGATCACCCTTAGGAACCACAATCCGTCCTCAAAGAACAGAAGTGTCTTTGTCATCAACGTGGAAGCACTTGTACTTGGAAATGCCCTTGTCGATACCACGCTTCACCTTTTTCACCATGGTATCCAAGTTGAGCCTCACGAATCTGATCTTCCAAAGTAGGAGAGACTATGAGGTTGGCAAGAAAGCCTTGAGGAACAATTTGAAGATTCAGCTTGGAAAGCTTCACAGAGATCCGGCCGAAAGGGCTTGAGGATTAGACTGCTGCAGTAAGCCTTCCTGCTCAAAGCATCTGCAATGACATTGGCCTTGCCGGAGTATATTCAATACTTGGGTTGTACTCTTGAATCATTTCGACCCATCGAGTCTGCCTCGAGGTTGAGGTTGGGCTGAGTGAAAATGTACTTGAGACTCTTGTGATCGGTGAAAATGTCCACTTTCCTTCCCAAAGAAGAGATGTCTCCAAGTAATCAATGCATGGACAACTGCCGCCAACTCAAGATCGTGAGTGGGGTAGTTCTTCTCGTTGGGCTTCAACTGGCGAGAGGTATAAGCCACAACTCTCTTCTCTTGCATTAACACAACACCGAGACCTTGAAGAGAAGCATCACAGAAAACCTCAAATGGCTTGGATTCATCAGAGGAGTCAAGACAGAGCTGTGACGAGTTTCTCTTTGAGGGTATTGAAAGCAACATCACACTCGTGGAGACCGGACATACTTCACATGCTTCGGAGGAGGTTGGAAAGAGGCTTTGCAATCTTGGAGAAGTTCTCAACGAATCTTCGCAATAGCTTGCAAGACCAAGAAAATCATGGAGCTGCTTGACATTCCGAGGAGGTTCCCAATTCACAATTGCGGACACCTTCTCGGGATTAACAATGATGCCCTTGGCGGAGATGATATGACCAAGATAAAGCACTTCATCAAGCCAAAATTCACATTTGGAGAACTTCGCATAGAATTGATACTCTCGAGCTTGTCTAGCACCAATCGCAAATGTTTGGCATGATCCTTCTTATTCTTGGAGAAGACCAAAATGTCATCAAGATAGACCAAGACGAATTCATTGGTGTAGGGATTGAAGATGAAATTCATCATCCGAGAGAATGTTGGAGGAGCATTGACGAGGCCGAAAGACATGACAAGATATTCATAAGAACCAAAGCTTGTTCTGAATGTTGTCTTGGGAATATCTTGTTCACGAATGCGAATCTGATGATAACCCATACGAAGGTCAAGCTTAGAGAACACTGTAGCACCTTTGAGTTGCTCGAAAAGCTCATTGATGTTGGGAAGTGGATACTTGTTCTTGATTGTCTTCTTATTCAATGGACGGTAATCGACGCAAAGTCGGTCCGTGCCATCCTTCTTCCGGACAAAAAGAACACCACAACCCCAAGGAGATGAACTCGGTCCGATCAAACCCAGACGCTCTTGTTCATCGAGCTGCTTCTTCAATTCCCTCAGCTCATTAGGTCCAAGCTTGTATGGACGCTTGCAAACGGGTTCAAAGGCCGTGCTCAAGATCAATAACGAACTCAATCGCCGATGAGGAGGCATACCCGAAGCTCTTCCGAAAGACATCTTGGTACTCACAAACGACTGGAATCTGAGAGATGGCATTCAGTTCGCCCTTCTCATTGAGAGAAAACAACCGAATGGTTTCATCACGAGCGGCATAGATGATCACATCATTAGAAGAGTGAGTCAATTGAATTTCCCTGGCAGCACAATCAAGCTGAGCTTTGTGCTGAGAAAGCCAGTCCATTCCGAGAATAAGATCAATATCCGAGTCACCAAGAACAATTGGTTTAGCCAGAAATCTATAATCGCCCATCTTGATAGAAACGTCCGGGACATAATTATTAGCTGTCATTTGCTTACCCGGGGACACAATTGATAAGGAACTAGGCAATTCTTGAAAACTCAACTCATGCTTAGATGCAAATGGTCTTGAGATGAAACAATGCGATGCACCAAAGATCAAATAAGACTTTCGCAGAATATCATTAATCGGAAGATTACCCATTATCACATCAAGAGATTCCTTCCGCTTGCGCTGCATTCATCATATTGACCTTGGCATGCTTTGGATTATGCTTGACCACTGCATTGCTGGAAGATTTCACAGGAGGAGGAGGCGGAAGGCGCCTTTGGTTGAAGCATTTGTTCGCATAGTGACCTTTCTGCTGACATTTGTTGCAAGTCACCTCAGAGAGCGGACGGTGGTAAGGAGCACTTGACCTTGGGGCTTGAGAATTAGACTTGTTCTGATAGCTTGGGTTGGGTGGGTGGGAAGATCCACGGCCACCGAAGTTCTTCTGGTAAGGCCGACGGAACGGAGGAGGAGGAAGGTAAAACTTCTGCTGCTTAGCTGCCACTTGAGAGGAAGAAGAAGACTGAATCGCATCCCTGATTCTCTTCTTAGAAGCCTCACATTTGAGCTGGGCAGCTTCTTGCTTCGGTGCCATGTTGTAGAATTCATCATACTTAATCGCTCAAAAGCACAAGAGCTAATTGTAGATCTTCTCTCGCACCACCTCTGAATTGATAGATCATACTCTTTTCATCGTGCACGTCTTGCTTAGCAAAACGAGCAAGCTTCGAACCGGATATTGTATTGATAGACGACATGGTGCCTTGCTTGAGATTGCGGAACTCCTCACGCTTGCTCTCAACAACACTTTTCTAATGTGGTGAGCTCTGAAATCACGGCGGAACTCATCCTGTAATGACACGACCTCCTCTGGAATCTTTGTATTGTTGGTACCACTCGGCCAGCCTTGATCCTTGAGTTGAAACGATGCAAACTTGACAAAGTCCTCGTGTCCGACATTGCTATAGTCAAAGTGCTTGCAGATATCCACTAACCAATCGTCAGCGTCTGTGGCCTCGACACAGAAACTGAAAGACTTCGGCTGATTAGCGAGGACCTGACTGAGAGTAGCAAAGTGTGGCTGAGTGTTGCCTTGACCTTGATTGCCTTGATTGCCTTGCCCTCGAAAGTACGTTCTTGCAAGAGCTGCAAAATCATCTCGAGCATTGGCATTGGTGGCTGCCATGATAGCTTGCCGTGCCTCCGGAGGCGGAGGTGGAGGTGGAGGTGGAGGGTTCGATCGATCCCCATCATAGCGATCCAGATTCAGACGCGTTGGCAGAGCCATCCTCAAGAGGGTGACATCCGTTAGTCCTTTGATAGACAAATTGATAAGTAGAATCAACGGATAGAAATTGCAACATATAGTCTTCACAATAAACATTCGAACAAGAATGAACGAATGAATTCCAAAGTTAATCATCACACGTCCATTAAGGTGAGAAGCCACTAAGATAAAGGATATGGAAACAACAACTGTCTGAGAAACAATTCGAATATCGCAACTGAAAACAAAAGGTTGGCTACTAGAATGAGCCGGAACAAACACATGACAGAGATTTCGCCCAAAGTGTTCGTGGTGGGGCCCACACGGGCACGACGTATAGCGGCCGTCACGAATGACTAACAAGACGTCCCCGAATCAGCATAGCCAAGGATTCTTTAAGACGTCTCGCGACCACTGTAAATCGACCGTGAATGGGCGGACCACTAGACGTTGAACCCCAATCTCAAATCATACATCTGTCGGAAAGAAATCCTGTAAGCTACTAGAATTCCCACCTATAAACTCCCGAAACTTTCTGGTTATGCAATCTGGTGTTGGGGATACAGGGGACACAAAATATATCACCCAAACTAACAATACCTAGATCCACCGTATCCATCCGTCAACACATAACCAAGAAATCCTCGGAAATCGTGGTACCTCGACCTTCAAAAACATCCGTTATACAAGTCATGGCAATACTCCCTTTTCGCCAAGATCGGGCTATCGTGGTTATCTCACCAACAATCGCACAAAAGAGATTTCGATGTCGGCAAAACTCGTGTATTCCAGAATCGCAACGATAAAATTGTGACGACAACACCTCGGAGCTCAACTCCCCGGACACCGCCACAACCCCTAAATGTCGAGGCACCAAGAACAATGTTCTCGCCACAAAACCATCGGAACGATTCCAAGATACCCACGTGATCCTAAATTTTTTTTTGTGAAATTTGAGGAGAGAAGAGTCAAACACTACGTCGTGGATACCTCACAGAGCATTTAAGGGACCGGGAGTAAAAAGAATCCTACTCCGATATATATAATCCTAAGACTCAAAACATTTTTCCATTCTAGACTCAACAACGCCAAAGAAACAATCAAGTAGGGGGCTCCTAAGTCGGGAAGGCTCGATTACCAACTTATAACGCCCCCGATGCGGCTATATCTCCCACGTGTCGAGGCACGACTTAGAGGCATAACCGCATTGAAAGCAATGTCGCAAGTGAGGTAATCTTCACACAACCCATGTAATAATTAAGGGAAAGAGATATATAGTTGGCTTACAATCGCCACTTCACACAGTACATAAATAAACATCCATCATTCAGAGTACACTCAAGGTCCGACTACGGAACCAAAATAAAAGAAGATACCCCAAATGCTAACACAGATCCTCGAATCGTCCCAGCTGGGCACCACTACTGATCATCATGAAAAGACACATAGTAACGAAAACGTTCCTCGTCGAACTCCCACTTGATCTCGGTGGAATCACCTGCACTGTTATCGTCGGAACCTGCAACTGTTTTGGAAGTATCTGTGAGTCACGGGGACTCAAAGCAATCTCACACCCGCGAGATCAAGACTATTTAAGCTTATAGGAAGGATGAGTAGTATAGTGGAGCTGCAGCAAGCGACTAGCATATATGGTGGCTACTTCGCCAAAAGAGAGCGAGAAGAGGAGCAAAGCACGGACGTGAAGCTAGTAGCGATCAAGAAGTGATCCTGAACTACTTACGCCGACATAACTCCAACACCGTGTTCACTTCCCGGACTCGCCGAGAAGAGACCATCACGGTTACACACGCGTTGATGTGTATTTTAATTGAGGTCAACTTCGGGTTTTCTACAACCGGACATTAACAAATTCCCATCTGCCTCATAACCATGAGCACGGCTTTGAAAGATATTACCCCGCAGGGTGTCCCAACTTAGCCCATTATAAGCTCTCACGGTCAACGAAGGATATTCCTTCTACCGGAAGACCCGATCAATCTCGGAATCCGGACTACAAGACATTTCGACAGCAATAAAACAAGACCAGCAAAGCCGCCCGAATGTGCCGACAAATCCCGATAGGAGCTGCACATATCTCGTTCTCGTGGCACACCGAATGAGCAGTCCGCATAACTAAAACCAGACCTCAAGTTTCCTTGAGGGGGCGCCGCAAAGCACTCTAGTTTGGGCCAGCACTCGAAGGAGCACCGTCCGGGGTTAAAATAAAGATGACCCTCGGGCTCGCGAAAACCCGGGGAAAAAGGCTTAGGTGGCAAATGGTAAAACCAATGTTGGGCCTTCTTTGGGCCGGACGAGTATTATTCAAAGCGAACTGTCAAGGGGTCCCATAAATCACCCAACCGTAAGGAACGCGAAATCAAGGAACATAACACCGGTATGACGGAAACTAGGGTGGCAAGAGTGGAACAAAACACGAGGCATAAGGCCGAGCCTTCCACCCTTTACCAAGTATATAGATGTATTAAATTTAGCAGATATTTATCTTGTGATATCCCCAACAAGTAAACATGTTCCAACAAGGAACAACATCTCCATGTTCCAACAAGGAACAAACTTCATCTTCACCTGCAACTAGCAACGCTATAAGAGGGGCCGAGCAAAGCGGTAACATAGCCAATCAATGGTTTGCTAGGAAAGGATGGTTAGGGCTGACATGACAATATGGGTGGCATGATATAGCAAGTGGTAGGCATGGCAGCATAGGCATAGCAAAAGAGCGAGCATCTAGCATAGCAAAGATAGAAGTGATTTCGAGGGTATGGTCATCTTGCTCGCAATGTTCTCGTGAGTCGTCGAAAGCTTGATCCTCGTAAGCGTTCTCAACAGGTTCCTCGTTCACGCACTGCCTCCCGGCTCTACCCAAATCAACAACACAAACAAAGGAACCACAATAAATCACGGTGCAATGCACATTCAACATGATGCAAAACATGACATGATATGCATGATGGGATATGCAATGCTTATGTGCGCACCGGAAGGAAAATGATGAACCAGGCATCAACTTGGCAAACCAAGTATGCCACTGGAAAGATGAGATGATTTCGGTTGAAATCGATATAAAGATCACCGAATCGGATGCGCGGTTTAGAAATGGCAAGCAAAACAAGAATGGCACAAATCTGCCATTAACAGCATGATGCCACTTAGCAAGCAACAAATAATTAAGCTACTGCACCCAAACGTATCAACAAAGTACATGGCAGTGATCTACACAAGATGCTTGACAAAAGATGAGCACTGAGCTTCGGCTAAAACACATCATAACAGGTTCAAACAAGCATGGCAAAAGTGCACAAAATATCAGGCTGGACATGGCAAAAACAGCATCAGGTTGCAATGTTCAGAGCAGCAAAACTACATGCTACAGGAACTTAAAATAGCAAAACAAGGCATGGAATCAATCTACTCAAAGCATAGAACAAAAGTCCCTTACTGACCATAAGCCAAAAAGGATCCGAAAATATAGTAACACCCATGTCAATATTGAAAGTTCCGTTAACAGATTCAGCAACATGGCATGTCAAAAACGGATAACAAGTAGGCATGTTTAAGAGCTCGATGCACTCACTACAGAGTCTTATATGATAAACTAAGCATACATACATCAAGAAGACATGGCATAGAAGACATACATGGCAATAACAATAACATGGCATACATGGATCAACCACAACAACCTTGGCAAAATTGAATAACATGTAAACAATCTGCCAGGAAACATTTTATAGCAAAAGTAGAGCTCGATTGACTCAAGCTACGGTACTCCATAATTGCAAACAAGGACATGGATGGATAGAGCAAGACATGTTTAACAAAACATCCTTACTGAAGTATCTCAAAATATGCATGGATCTCTCGGTAGAATCAAGTTAACATGGCATCAAAATATCAGCTAAACAGGGCTGAAAACAGCAACATCAGGACACCTACTTTGCATGCTTGTGCTAGTCACCACATAGATCACAAAAATACATGGCATACACCCCTGGAAAGATGGCATGGCATATTACAAAACACATGTAGGACTCCAATTCATAGGGTGCAAACATCAATCATGGCAAAAATAACAAAAGTGCAAGTTCTGTTACGAAACAGAAACTAACATCACATAGCACACTTCCAACAGCATTTCGGGCATAAAGATGAGCTCAAAAGAAAATGATGCAATGAGATGAAATGATCTACTCTTCGAGGCGAACATTTTGATATATTATACGCGCAAAATGTATCTACGATGACAAATTTATACCCGATTGAAAATGCAACAAAACATTAGATGCAAAAATAACTTGGAGAAATTAGGAGGGGAGAGAGAGAAGAGGTCAACGGGCTCGCACGGATCCCGAGGCCGGATCGGATCGGCGCGGGGTCGGGCGGCGGCTGAGGTCGCCGGAGGAGGCGGCCGGGGCTCGGCCGGAGCGGGCGCCGGAGCCGGCGGGGCGGCGACGCCGAGGAGGCGCTGGCGATTTTCCGGTGGCGCGGCGGCGCGGCAAGGCCGGCGGCGTGAGAGGCGGCGGGCAGAAGGCGGCGGGCTGCCGGGCGAGGCGGCGGGAGGCGCCTGGGCGAAGCGGGCGGCGCGGCGGCGTTCGCCGGCGCGGGCGCGGAGGCGCTGCGATTCGCCGGCTGGCGGCGGGCGCGGGTTCGCGACGGGTTCGGGCGGGCAAGGGCGAGGCGGTGGCGGCGCCACGTGGCGGACGGCGTTGGCGGCGGCGGGCGGACGCGTCCGGCGGCGCGGAGGGGCAAAATAGCTAGGGTTTCGGGGGGATGATCCGGGATTTTCGGGGGAGGTGTTTAAATAGGCATAGAGGGAGCTAGGAGAGTCCAAATGAGGTGTAGTTTTCGCCCAAACGATCGTGATCGAACGATGGAGAGCATGGAAGTGACTTAGATGGGTTATTGGGCTGTTTTGAAGGGGTGTTGGGCTGCAACTTAAAAGAGGCCTTGCGAGAGTGCGGTTAACCGTTGGAGTACCAAACGAGCTCCAAATGACCCGAAACTTGACCGGTGGTCTACGGGTGGTATACCAAGGCCACTAGACAAACCTCGGTCCATTTCGAGAAGGTTTAATACCCGCACATGGAAAAACGTAAAAGGGACCGCCGGGGGAGATAGGAGTGTCGGATTGCAAAACGGACAACGGGGAAAATGCTCGGAATCATGAGACGAACACGTATGCAAATGCGATGCACATGATGACATGATATAAAATGCATGACATGGACAAAATGCAAAATGAAGAAAACCCAACCACGGGGGGAATATCATATCACAATGCCGAAAATGGCAAGAGTTGGAGTTACAAATGGAAAGTTACATCCGGGGTGTTACAACGTGTCTTGGTTTTAATGGCTGTAGGAGGTGCCGTGCAGACAGCTGATTGACCTTGACTGAACGGGAGGCATGCGAGCGTAGTTCGGTGCACAGGCTGACTGAGAGGCGTCCAAGATGTCCTCCAATGTGCAGGCTCACCGGGAAGCGTTCGAGTTGTACGCTGCGCAGGCTCACTGGGAAGCGAGGCCTTTGACTTCCATGGCCGCTCGCCTTCCTCTCCATTAATGGTGCCCGAGCCACTGTTTAATATGGGCGGCCTTACTGTTCGCTTCCCATTCCCCTCCCTCCCGCAGACCTCCACCAATGCCATGGCGCAGAACGATCATCTACCACTAGTTTTCAAGTTTGGTGAAGTCGACTCCGAGCCGGAGGAGATAGAAAATAAGAAGGAATGGGGCCTCATGGACATGGCCCAGAACGAGCTGGCCGCGGTGGTTGCTGCCCTCGCTCCCGTCCCAGCTCCCATCCCCGCCCCCGCGCCAGCGACCATCCCCGTAGCATTGACGGGTTGGTCACCAAGCACTATCGCAAAGCTGGAAGCCGCGGGCGTCAGCGAGGTCTCCCCGGACCCGCGTGAGCTCATGTACATGCCAGCGCCAGTGCCCGTGCCTGTGCCTGTGCGCGCCCCTCCACCCACCGTGGCGCCGGCCCCCGTACGTTTGGCTGCACCCGCCGTGCCCGTGCCCGTGCGCGCGCCCTCCTCAGCGGCATGGGACGCTGCCTTCAACCGCTACCTCTTAGCGGCAACAGTTGTCATCCTCCCGCGCCCCGCCAGTCCATCGCGCGATGACATGATGTTTGATTTACAAGTGAAGAACATTTTGTGCTGCCTTGAAGACTTCAACAACGGCGTCCCGGAGGATGATAACAACAACGACGGCGTGGCCCGCCGCCTCCGCTGCCGCCGAAAATAGTTTTTTTGGGGTTTAATACTGTATCTCAAATTCTCGATCATATGAATATAAATTCGCAGTGTGACTAAATGAAAGATATGGTTTGAACGAACTTGGGTTTTTCTTTGTTAATGTACAGAGTTATCAAATGATTTTCTTTTGAAAAAAACGTCAATGGTTTTTAAATATAAAACACTCACCGCAAACGTTTTAGTTAGAACACCCGGATGCAAACCGACAACTTCCCGAGGAAGCCAAGGTAAAATGTGTCGAGCAGGATTTGTGCATCCCTTCAACGCAAACGGTTGTTTTGCATGACCTGTGTGCAACCACTTACAAACAATTGGGTAAGATTTGCATATCTGTTATTTTGGGTATGTTGCCATTTGTCAAACTGGAAAGATTGACATTTGTTTATCTAGTAACATTGCCATTTGTCAACCTTGTAACACTGCGATTTGTCAAAATATGCAGCTAAAAATCACTAGCACCATCTAATTTTTGCAACTAAAATCCCTAGCACTGTTCATATGGACACCACTAACAGGAGTGAGTTGATGGACGCATATGCAAATGTACCATTGATTACATACAACAAGTCATCAGCCCACAACGACAACGAGGATACACGTTGGATTATAGATCATTTCCAACAAAACTTTCTAGTAAGGTTTTTCTCACACAACAAATAACAAAGCGATGAAATGAACTTCAGCTCAACCACTCGTCGTCGTTGGAAACGCTTGCTTTGAACCAGAAGTGATTCTCTGGGAAGGGTCAGCTACTGTCAATCTCGAGACCAACGCAGGACTGATCATCCAGGCTGAAGCGGCCTATGTCAGGACCCATATTGGGATGGTAGGGAAGCATAGCAATGTCCGAGGTATAGATATAGTTGCTTCTCATAAAGGGTAGTAACGTTGTGTCAACAGAAGCTGGATCGCCTTCCACCATCATTGGATAGTTTTGTCCAAGGAAGAGTGAGTTTCCTCCAAGACTTTCAATACCGAACCAGGGAGAAGGTGTTGGCGCTAGTACACTTGTATCCAACCCGAATACCCTGCAACGAATGATGGAATAGGTCCGGAGAGTGCGACCAAGTGAGACAACACCTGCTTCCTTAGTAACATCAGCAGTTCCCTGTATACAGACAAGAAGAGGTGATCCATCGGAATAAGTTGCCAGGCGCCACTGAGTATATGGGTCCTGCTCATCCTCATGCTCGTGATCAACAACATAGTCATCTCCCCCTTGGTTATAAATTTTTTCAAGTATAGGTGGTGGAATGTTTACAGGACCTTGGAAACACAAGAAGGTTAATTAATTAGTAAAGGGAAACTAGCTAACCCGCATGCATGTGGATGAAACAATTATAATTACGGTGGAAGACAAACGTACCGAAAGCATGATGATTCCATGCAAAAACGGTGCCATGAGTGGTGGCAGCAAACACAAGACTCTCGTATTGAATTGCATCATATTACTCATCCATGTACAAAAATTGATTTTTGAGCAATATCCTTCGAGGCATGGAAGTAAGGAATGCAACAAGCTTGTCAAAGATAGCAACAGCTTCATAGTTCGTGTAATCCCAAGAGCAGTTGGGAACTCAACAAATTGCTATCTTCCGTAGACGACAATCACCATGATCGTATTTGAACTCACATATAATACCGGTATACTCAACCTCTGGGCAGTCGTCTGAGATATTTGGAAGTGGAACCCGGTGACGAGTGTACACATTCACAAATTCCCACTCGCAGTTATACCCAATATAAACAACCCAATCTCCATTTGCGCCTGCCCAAGACTTGCCCTCAGGCGATGGCATCTTAACATCATACGTATCATTATCAAGCGGCATCAACTTGCACAAGGCGAGGCTTCCCTCGTCCCCTGCGCTACCAAGCAGGTCACGGCCAAGAAGATAGGGGAGATCAAACCGCTCCTGGACCCTTGGGTTCCTTGTAATGATGTTATTAGTTGATTCGAGCATGGTCTCGAACGAACCTTCCATGTTAGCCGAGGTGATGATGTCGCACCGATCAATGAGTTCCTCCACCATGTCATCTTTCAGATGGGGGCAAGAATAAGGGGGTCGTTTTCGGCCTGTTCCCTCCATGGAGAAGATGATCGAACAATGGCAGAAGGAAGGGTGAAGGCAAACGGAGGGAGGAAGAGCATGCAACAGCGGTTCCAAATCGAGAGGGAAAGGCGAAGAGGCGGTGGACGGTTGCCACGGTACACGAAGAGGCGCCTGGGGAGCGAACGGTTGCCACAGAGGTCACACACTGACGACAAGGGCCGAGTGAACCGCATGCATATATCGCACACACCTTGATCTGGCTGACCGTTTATTTTGTGTTGCCTAATCACAAACAGTTCATCCGAGTGAACCGTATGTTGTATATCGCACACACCTTCATCTGGCTGCCCATTTCTTTAATGTTGCCTAATCACAAACAGTTCATCCGAGTGAACTGTATGCTGTGTATCGCACACGCCTTCATCTGGCTTCCCATTTCTTTTGTTCCTCCTCATCGCAAACAGTGAATTGAACTGAACCGTATGCCCTTCATCGAACACGCGACTAAAACCTGAACCGTGTTTGATGCATCCGTCATCGCAAACGTTTTATACATTTCTGACAGTTTTCATACAACACCATTTGCGATTATTGCATCGCACACAGTTTCTTGAAGGGTCTCTGATCGCAGTGTTGCGTTAGCAGCATCCTGCAGTAGTGCATAATGAACACTGTATCCCTTTATACCCATTAACGTCCCATTATTCCATTGGCCATTTCCAGCCTGTGTTAACTTTCCGCCTTCTAAGGGCCCATTTATTCATGGGCACATTTCCAGAATTCGGTTACTTACGGTCTGTTACTGGCTTGTTCCGCTTGTGGGCCAAATTCAGCCCGTGGTTACAGTCGGGCCATTTGTGGCCTGTTAACCCATTGGGTTGTGTTCATAACAACATCAAATACGGTCTAACACTACTAGGGAAAACCCTAGTAGTAGCACGGGTTTTGAGGCTATCAGCAGCACGGGCAGCCGTGCAACTAATAAGGCGCTACAGCTAACTGTTAGTAGTAGTGCAGTCTGTACCCGCGCTACTACTATTGACTATATCAGCAGCGCTTTTCCGGAACGCGCTACTATTAATTAGCTTAGCGATTTCCTAGCCCCGCGCTACTGCTATATCTTTCATCATTTCCCCCCGGCTTCCTACCCCGTTTCAACTTCAATAATCTGCAATTTCCAGATACTAGGTAGTACTAAATATCAATTTCATAAAGCATTATAGGTACTAGGTAGTACTCCCTCGGTTCCAAATTACTCGTCGTGAATGGAGGGAGTACTGGATAACAATTTCATATATACTTAACATGCATCCTCAAGCAGTACTAGGTGATACCGACGACGATCATCATATGTAGTTCTAGATGACATCGACGATGATCATCATATGTAGTTCTACATGATATCGACAACGATCGTCATACGTAGTTCTAGATGATATAGCCACACACACATATGTAGTTCTAGATGATATCGACGATGATCATCATCCTCAAGCCTGGGCGGTGGGTGTTCATGATAGTAATTAGGATGGCCTGTCCAACACGAAGATTCTTGCCAACAAGGAATCTCTTCCACCCAACCGAGGTTAAGTGTGTGTGACCGTCTGTGTCGATGCAGTAAGTACAGGTGGTGCGGAGCCCCTTGCGGTAAGTCATAGTCTAGCTGAGCCTTCTTCATCAGGGTCGATACCACAACTCACAGATAGGTTCTTTGGCAATTTCTGAATAAGGAAAACATATCAGTTAATAAATAGCCTCCCACATACTCTTGCAAATATATTTATATTAAGTATAGATTTCTACGCTATCAAAATACTCTACTATGCATTTGTACTAATTAAGCATGAATTCTACTAATAAGTATATATGGATGATCTACACTATTAATAGTTCCTTGGATTCTACACTAATAAGCATGTGACCAGACCCTACACTAAAGCATATCATCGACTATATTCCACAAAGCATATCATTGGACTCTACACTAAGCATGTCATCGGATTCACTAAGCATATCATCGGATAATTTGCATTTTTAAGTATAACAATAAAGCACACACACACACAGATATATATATATATATATATATATATATATATATATATATATATATATCATCAAATTACTATAGTTAGTATAACATACCATTTCATGCCGATCGACCATGGTACTTCTCAGGCGGGTCACGAATGGCACCCCGACAATGTCATGACGTGGCAGAATTATGTCCCATAGGTTGCACACCTCCTCCTCGCTCAGCCTCATTCTTTGAGCTACGATGGCTTCATGAAGTGGGTTCTCATCATCTTCATCGAGTGGGTCCTCATTATCTTCATCATCTTCGTCATCTTCATCATCTTCATCATCTTCATCATCTTCCACCAGGTTGATATAAATGACAGCCAGTTTGGGTCTTTCTGCTCTGAAGGAGAAGCTGATCAACTCGCCACCAGTAAGACGCATGCGGGTGAGGAAACGGGCCCATTCATCTCCTCCAATCTGCGACATATTGCGTCCTTTCTCGACCTCCATAGTATACGGCCCCCCAGGAGCCTCAAATGTTATATTGTCTCCTGTCAGCTTGTTGAATTTCAACCTCACATTGCATGGGACGACCTGTTTAAAAAAATAAAAATGACACAATGTAGTAATGCCAACACTAAAAACAAAATAGTTGTTACATTTCATCTAATTTCTTACTTCCGCATGACGAAAACTCTGTTGGAAGTAGATGCCAAACAGCTTGCCAGTTGCAAGGCTGCTGGCACACCTGGACTTCCACAGTCGACATGGTGGTGGTGGTGGCGCCATTTTCCTAAAGCAATATGAGAAAAGGATTAACGATCCACTTCGAAGGAAAGGAAAACAGTAGCATGTGATATTTTTGGTTCAATTTGATGGACAATTATAATCGTAAGATCTAGTAACATATTAGATGACAAGGTACCACCAACCAAAGCATTTCGGTGGCACCTATTGCCGAAAAAACTTTTCACAAATATCTACCAAACCAAGGTACCACCTACAAAGACATTTCATCTAATTTGGCCCCTATTGCCTATGATAATTGATTAACAACAAGTGGAGGGAGGACGGAGGAGGAAGGTGGAGAAAGGAGGGGCCGACCAACGGCGAGTGGAGGGAGGATGGAGGAGGAGGCCGGTACCGAGTCCAGCGAGGAGGAGGTGACGGCGGCGCAGAGGGAGGAGGGGCGACGGGGGAGGACCGGTGCGGTGGGTTGAGGGGGAGATCCAGTGAGTGTGTGAGTGTGAGTGGATTGAATAGAGGAGAGTGGGGGGGGTGGGAGATGGAATGCTTAGCAGTAACGCGCTATAGAGAAAGGCGCTGCTGCTAAATTACCTAGAAGTAGCGCCTTTCACAAAGAATGCGCTACTGCTATGTGTCAGCATGTAAAAATAGACATCAAAAATACATTGATCATCAACGATATTTTTGTGTACAATCTGATTTGTCAATATGAGTCCTCACCGGTTTAGGAACCGGTGAAGACTCATATTGCGGCCGCAAATTCTACACATAGAGTTCAATGAAGACCAAGTGCTTGTGAGAGTTTGAGAAGTTACATATTTAAGGTGGTAGAAACTCTCTTCACAGAGCGAGGTGGGACTAAATTTTTGTAGTAAACTTAGAAGTAGCGCTTATTGGTGAAATGCGCTGCTGTAATGATCCGTAGCAGTAGCGCTCTTCGTGCTAACGCGCTGCTGCTAGAACTAGCCTCGCGGCGGCATCGTGGGAATTATAGTAGTAGCGCGTCTTAGAGTGGGCACGCTACTGCTATATTTATTTCAGCAGCGAAGAGTTTTCGCTATGCCAAGACTATCATACGTAGCAGCAGCCGCTTTATTTTAAAGCGCTACCGGGTAAGATTCGGTGCATAGGCTTTTCCCTAGTAGTGTAATAACGACCCGTTATGGTCGGGCCATAAACAGACAATTTCCACTCTAGCCCGTTTACGACCCATTTTGCGGACCGTCATTGGTCCACAAATAATACGGCCCATGTTTGGTCCATGAATAATACGGCAGCAAAACAAGTCCATAACTGAAACAACTTCAGAAGAGCTAAAGAAACGTTATCCTAGGTATCAACCATGCAAGCAATAAGCTTAACAAGCTTATTAGCTCTCTCCAGTTTGGCGCTAAAATCCTCCAACGCTGGCTGTTGCACCAGAAAGTATGCATCTGAATTCTCCAAGGACTTCCTCAGTCCTTCAGCTTCTTGTCGCAGCACAGCTGATCGATGTCTTTCAGCTTGTAGTTGAGACTCAAGAAACCGAAATGATTCAGATAGTGAGTTCGAATGGCTTGTGGCAGCGGTAGTGGCTAGTAACTCGAACACTACACCTAGACATGACTTTGGGGTTGCCTCACTGTCTTCAAGATAGTTTTCCTTAGCTGTTTTATCAGCTTTGTTGGAGACCAACAAGGATCTCTCACTATCCTGAACCTTATCTGCATTACTTCCTTTACCATGGCTTAATAAGGTACTCTTCCGCAATATTCTGTCAGCATTCTAAAAGAGGAAACAAGTAGACACATAACAGGTTTAGTTCAAATCATATCAGTTCAAGACAAACTAGGATTGAAAGAATACAAAGCGTGGGAAACTACACGACACAACAAGATTTCATATGGGTACCATGGGTCTACATGTACAACAACACTATTAGCTCTGTTGTGATGCTAGTAATGAGTATGATATGAGAAGTCAACAGTATACACAATTGAATTGAAATCAACATAGCTATTTATAAGAGCAAACCTGTTAAACAAACATGCTTAAACATACCTGTTGTGCCATTGGAGTTTCAATTGGATCCTTCAATTTAAGAATAAGTTTGTATGAGTAAATATAGTGATACAAGAGCAAAGCAGTATGGAAGATAGCAATTGAATCTTAAATGAGAACAGTTGTTCTTGAGGTTTAAGAACTTGTTCTACACGATAGAGTACAGTAAGACGCAGGCATATAGTACTTAAAAATAAAAAATGAGCTCATAGACCTTACCACATTCTCGGTTCGGGATCAGTACATAACAAGGAGTTCCTAGTCATCGTCCCGTAAATGTGTCTTAGGAGAATGTAAGGGAATTTGATGAGTTTATTTGCCAGTGAAGTAAGTTTTCTTTAGGTAATTCCTATACTGCCACCAAGCATTCTTGAAGATAGCAGAGGTATTAGCACATGTTAACTCATCCCGGTTTCCAAATCGGTCCTTCTCTATAGAGAAAAATGGGAACATTTGCTGTATTATAACCATCATGGAGGTAGAATGTGTGTGACAAAGCAAAAGTAATTGCCATGAATAACATTACTTACACATAACTCCTAGAAGAACACCTGCAACATGCATTTTCCTTCATCTTCAGTATAATATTTCCATGATGGGAAGATACAGACATAGGATTTAACAACATCTAATGCGATAGATGCTAAACTATGAATGGCTGGTTGTGCTTCCTCCACAGGAATAGGTGTATTAACTGGTGGAGTTGGGGTTCGCCGTGGTAGTACTAGTGCTCTGGGCACTGGAGCTGCCTTACTAACTGCTCTTGTTTGGGAGCTCTGTGGTGGAGATGGTGCTGTCTCAACATGAAATGGGTTACTATCTGCTGGGGTTGGGGTTAGGTTGGGTGAAGCTGGTTCTCCGTCCAGAGTAGTAGGGGTACAATCTGCAAGAGTCTGGGTTATGTGTGGTAGGGCAGGTTCTCGTGCATGTACAACTGGGGTGCTATCTCCACCAAGAGGTAGCACTGTTTTATTTGAAGACCGTGTTTTTACTCCACTAGATACTGCCATCACCTGCTCTAATTCAAATGGCTGATAAACAGGAAACATAGTTGAATGTATAGACCTTGTATGAGAGACAGATGCAATAGATAGTGTGGAAAAAAGAGGGCATGAAATAGTTCACATGTATATTGTTTAACTAAAAAGGATAGCATGACATAATTTCACATGTATGATGTCTATCTAAACTGGGTAGCCTAGCATGACATAATTCAAAGATATGATGACTAACTAAACAGGATGGCATGAGATAATTATATGATGTCTTCAGTAAACAGGTTCGCATGACATAATTCACATACATGTTATCTAAGTAATGAGGATCACGTGATTTAATTCACATATGTGATTTATATACTAAGCAGAGGGCGTTCACATATATGATTTTTGAACTAAGAACATGGTGTTGAATATTGTGTATATGATGTCTAAACTATGTGATGCAAGTCACCATATGCATGATATGAGTAGTATAACTGTGCCAAGTTAGAGCATACACCTCGATGGGGGAATAGGACTGGTGATGTGCCTCTAAATCCATTTTTGAGGAGCTATCGGGACCCAGCAAGGGATCTGCTTCGACAGGTAGATCTGTTTGCTCTGAAGACCTTGTTTTCACTCCAGATTTTTCCATCACCCACTCAAATGGCTGATTCACAGGAAGAGTAGTTGAATGCACAAACATTGTCGACAAATGGAAATGTAATGAAGAAAAGGATTGGCAAGATATTATTGAAATATATGATGCCTGGTTAAACAGGATGTCATTGCATATATTTCATATATATCATGGCTGGCTAAAAGAGATGGGATTGCATAATTCTCATATATGATATAGAAACTAAATAGGTGGCATTACAGAACATGTCTAAACTAAGTAGATAACATATGTGATGTCGAAAGTAGGCACTGCAAGGCAACATATGCGTGATATGACCAACATCATCATGCCAAGTTAGAGCAAACACCTCGGGCGGTAAATAGGAGTGGTCAGCTGCGTCTGAATCCGCCTCAGAACAGATATCTTCCTCTCGATTACAATCTGGAGGGGGCGGGGAGGGTTTGCCATTGAACCCACCATGGAACAATGTCTGCATGACATTGTATTGACGCGCAAAACTCTTCTCTTTTTCTCTACATGTTCAGCATGGCTGTGTACAATATCTGACATGCATACAAAAAAAATATACTGAGATTATGTAAGGAGAGCATGCAGAAATCTAGAGTGATGGTAACAACCAGTGGATGGATCCAAAAATAATGATAGCAGGCTGATGATAGATATTATTTAATTAAAAGACAGATGATGATTGCTTTACTATTTGTTTCCCATCCAAGATGAACAACATTGGCATACCCTAGGTGAACCTGATAATAGACAGAGATACTATTCATTGTTGCCCCGGTATGTGCCCCATAAGTAATTTTAAAACTCAAGTTTGAACATTAATTTGGACCTGACTTGGAGTCTAAGAGGTTAACATGACGATAAAGTAGCAGGTAATATTAAGCAGTGCATTACATAAGCAGAAACGAAAGAGTGCGACCTCTCTTGTGGACCCATGTACTCCTTAGGTTCATCTGCCGAGTCAATGATGGTGATGCAGTTGCAGTGGATGCCGACGGCAGGAAAGGAGATCTGAGGCGGCAAAAGACGGTCAGGAGTCATGCTGTCTGGTATGGTGGATGCTTCTGTTGATGGAGTAGCTCAGGCGAGGTGGACGACGTTGCGGCAGGAGCAGGACAAACCACACAAAGTTTTCCTATAAGGTCTCCTTTGGCTTGCAGGATTCTAAAAACGCAGGGATAGGAAAAACACCGGAATAGGAAAAGAATGCTCGTGGGAAACAGAGCATTTCTAAACACAATATTTATGTCAAATTGGGTGTTTGGTTCACAGGAATTGGAAGAGCAGAGGAATGCAAAGAAACATGGCCAAATTAGGGTGAAACCATATGGAAGTGTATACAATTAGAATGTTATTCTGCCACTAATGCACTTAGTCTTGTTTTCATGCATAGGATTTTGAAAAGTAGGTCTAGGTGGATGTTTTGCTCCATTCCTTTCAACAAAATGCATTAATAATTGAATAGTAGAGTGTCATCGGAAAATTTCCTATTTCTATGTTTTTCTTCACTTTTTCCTTTGAACCAAAATAGCCCTAACGGATCGACATGAATGTATAGTAATAAGTGATGCGACAAGTGTACAACCTCTTTGGTGTAGCCGTGTCGACCTCAGCATCATTGGGTTGGTCGCTGAAGAAGTTGCGGCAGAGGTAGCTGTCGGAGGTGTGGAGGAAGAGCTGAGGCGTCTATAGACGGCGTCCAGGGCACTGCTCTATTGTGATGGATGGTTCCGTCACTGGAGCAGCTCCGGCGAGCTGTAAGATGTCAAGGCTGAAGCAGTACAAGACATACATTGTTAATTTCAAGTGGGATTCTAATAGCATCTCCAATAGATGATGTAAAATACATTACCAAAAAGTGATAGATGTAAAATTTACATCACCAAAAAACACTTGACTACAACAGATGAGGTAAAAACTGTTGACTCTGAACTTAAATGTCAAAAGTAAAATTTACTGTGGAATCTGAATGTTAATGTCGAAACTGAATGCACTGGTAGCAAAGAGGCACTTCACATGTAGTTTAGGCTACTCAAGCACTAGTAGTAGAGAAACCGTGATCTAAATCTGTAGGCGATCAACGGGGAACATGGTAGCAGATAGCAGTTGGAGCAGCAATGCCTGGAGGAGCAGCGCAAACTAGAGCCAGAGCAGCAACTCGTGTAGCTGTAGTAGCCAGTGTACCAGCATCAGCAGCGCGAGCGAGAGCAAGAGTAGAGAAGCAGCGTGAGTGAGGGGGAGAGCAGAGCAGCAGCATGACCGAGCGAGAGATGGAGCAGCAGCAGCGCGAGTGCTAGAGAGCCGGAGCGGTAGCAGCAGGTCCGGCTGGTATGGCCGTCGCCGTCGAAGGGGCCTCACACTAGGGGAGAGCCGCCGTGGAGATGTCGCCCGCGGCGCCGGCTTTAAGGTAGCCTTGCCATGGGGGTGCGAGATCGAGCACCGTCAAAGCCAGGATGTCGAGTTAAGGAGAAGGTGTGTTGTGATGAGTGTACAACTTCTTCTGTGGCGCTGAGTAGGCCTCTGCTTCGTCCGAGGAGTGGGTGAGGATGTTGTAGTTCCGATGGAGCAGGTTAAGGCAGTGCTGTGGGGATGGATCAGCCACGATAGACGAGGAGATCGTTAGACCAGCTCCTTGGAGGTGGAGGACGGGGCGGCTGAACCGGTGGGACGAAGAGATCGACAACGGATCCTCATCCAGGTTGGTGGATGAGGGACGCCGAGCTGTTGCGGTGGATGACGTCGTTGGGGAAGAGGCTCCGGCTGGGTAGCAGTGGGGTGGCGGAAGGAGGAGGGTGGGGTTTCGCGGCTGGAGCAGAGAGGTCATGGCGGCCTGGGATTTCGGATAGCAAAAAGGAGGTGATCGGAGGGGGGGACCATGACTTAGGGACGCGCTTGTCCAAAATGCAGGGTGTGTTACAAAAGGACCCCAACTGATTTGAACTAGCGGCCCTTTCGGCTCAGGTTTAGAAGGGGGATTTCACGTGTCGAGATTTGGCAGCTGGAGGGAGTTTTCGCATGCATTGTAACTTCGGGATAGCAAGGCGTGAGTTTTGGGAGCACGATATCTGAATTTTCGAGATAACAAGGCGCGGGTTGAATTTTAGGGACAAGCCTGACGTGTAATTATGTACATACCAAATCAATTCGCACTTCCCTCAACCAACAGAAGACGAAAAAATAAAACTATTCGTACCACACAAAGAGAGAATCTTGTCCCATTTTACTGTACAAACGCTATTCAAGGCTATAAATCCATGTTATGTCCAATTAAAGTTTTTCGCTGGCTATATAATGCATGTAACCTACTCATACGAACATTTTAGTGCATTCAAAATGTCTATACTACCGCTGCAATTCGAACTAAGTTCGAATTCATTTCTCTATTTGAATAAGAATCACAATCATGATTGTTGCCAACTTAAATCATCATTCGCATATTATCTTAACAACGCACCACATGATTACTGTAGAGATAGATATGAACTATGTGTACTATATGAACTCGAATTCAAAATTTTGAATACACATGATGTTAATTCCAAATAATAGTACATTTTATGTACTAACTAGATCTTCATAATCTAAATCATGTTTCATGCGTACACTATGTTTATCACACAAGTATAGTGCCCCGCCCACTAAATTATGATAAGTATTTAGCCCTGAGCTGCAAAAGCTACACATTATCACAAATTCAAATAAATGTTCTATATATTATATGTAGTATAACATGTTCATAACCACACCATGCGTATCACCATTATATATATTCATGCATGCGTATGTTCAAAACACTATGATATCTTCTTCAAATATCTGAATCCATTTTTTATAATGAATTTTGATGAACTATTTGTCTTTTACACCCACACAATCATCTTCTCTTTGTAGCTAGCGCTAACTTTCTCTCGTGCATGCACACACCTACTGAGGGAGTCATGGACTAAGGGGTCCTCGGGGCGACGACCAATTGTACATGGGCCAGACTGGTGGAGCCGTACTCTGACAGGAGACCTATGAAGCCGTGGTGTGCCCTCCAAGTCAAGAAGGCGGAAGATCTCTTTTATTCCTTATTGTAATCCATCTTCGGTAACCCTAGCCCTATCGGTGTCTATATAAACCGAGGGTTGTAGTCATTAGGGTCAGAGCTATCTTCATCCCCCATAGCCTAGGGTTTAGCTCACGCTGATCTCGAGGTAGATCTACTCTGTAAACCACGTTATACAATCAAGCAAGACGTAGGGTTTTACCTCTTCGAGAGGGCCCGAACCTGGGTAAACACTGTGTTCACATCCCTTGTTACCCATCGGTCCTAGATCCACAACTCAGGACCCCCTACCATGAGGTCTGCCTGTTTTGACACCGACATTGGTGCTTTCATTGAGAGTTCCGCTGTTGGATCACCGAAAGGATCGATGGCTTGCTTATTCCTTGGATAGGACATTAGTTCCATGGATCTCTACATCCCTGGTCAACTCTTCTCTTTTGGCAGCATCGTGCTGCACGCTGATTCGACTGACTATCTTGACCAGGTCGACAACTTTGCCCCCGAACACTGGATTCGATTCGGCAATCTGGAGTACATCACTGACGCTCGGGGGGATTTGGTTTTCACCAGATTCATCACCCCACAGGCCTTGCCGCGCCTGCTCTGACCTACACATCTGATCTGATCTGTGAATCAGCCCCAGTCCACCAAACGACTTTGAGCTAGGAAGGACTCCCGGAGAGAGGGGACCTTACACCACAGTCAACCGAAGTCACATCGAGGGAGGATTTATCCCCGGCCCTCGAGGCAGAACCAGAGGTCAGAGGCCAATATTCAATCTTGGCCGAGCTCCTCCCCCACAACACCCTGCTGGCCTCGAGCCCGCACCCCGAGTCAGCGAATAGCGGCCAGGGGTCACCCCCATCCCAAAACGACCCGACCTCAAACATTGGTGTGGAAGGTGCACGGGAGGGTCAAAGCGCACCCTCAGTTACCAAGGACAATCGAGTGCCCCTTCAGGTTTCGGCCCCGAATCCTGAAGATAGGTCTGTTCGGGACCAAGGATCGGTTGAGTCACAGACCAACCTCTGCTTCATCACCAGAAAGTCCAGCCTAGAGCCCTCAAGTATGCAACCCTCGATATGTTGAATGAGGTGCTAGTCCAAATTCAGAAAATGACTATCCAGGAGAACGTTCCCTCCGCCTTCAATCGCCGACCCTTTGAGGCGTTCGACAGGGAATTTTGCACTCTGCAAACCACACATTTGGTAGCAACTATCGATGATTTAACCGATATGTTACACTATAATTTGGAGAATGTCGAATACATGGACGAGGAGGACATAACCATGGCAAATGCTGAGGTCGGTCCCCCCATCATGGGCTGCTGGTCGGCCACATCTACCTACGACATTTACATGGTGGACACCCCAAAGGACGGCAACAACACTCCTGAGCAAGATTGAGGCAAGCCGCCCAAACGGCGAAAACAACGTCGTCGATCAAGGCCATGTCGAAGCGATGCAAGCAACATGGACTCTGCGGAGAACGGCACCATAAATAATATGGATGACCTCGCCGGAGACGCAGCCTTCGAACATCATCAGGATGACCTCTGAGGGCAGGTGGACCTGCTCAATTCAGAAAACCCCGATGACTCCAAGGACAGCTACTACCTCCCACTCTCTAAAGAGGAGGCTTGTCTTGGGGAGGATGATTTCATCGTCCCTGAAGACCCTCTGGAGTAAGAACGGTTCAAGCAGAGGCTTATAGTCACCGCCTGCAACCCAAAGAAGAAAAAACGCAAAATCAAGGCCGAACGGGACACCCTCAATGACCGATGGACTAAATTCCTAGATGATGAAAAGGGGTACGGCCACGATCAGCCAACCAGGAGTTATCCTGAAAGAAGCCTATTGCCCTAGTTTGAAGACGAGGCTATAGAGCCAACACGACCGACGTATAAAAATGCCAAACAACCAGACCAACCCCCTAGAGGGCGGGACAGAGAAGCTGGCAAGGCCGAACACCCAGCCGCCCGACCTCACCGTCACGACAAGGATCAGGTGCGGCCCGCTTACGAGTACGACCTCCGCCATGACCTAGACGCTCGTGGAGGCCGTACCAGTCCATCTATGAAACCTAGAGAGGATCTTCCCCGCATACCTGGAAGGATACTACGATCGGTTAAACCAAAACGATAGAGTCCGGGAGCAGCAGCAGAGTAGGAGGGCCGAAGACCTCCGTGGCGACGTAGCCCAAATTCGGGGCGCCGCACACCCCATGTGCTTTACAAAGAGGGTAATGCAGCACCAATTCCCAGAAAGCTTCAAGCCTATGAAAAATGAATCATACGACAGAACCACAGATCCAGCCGTATGGATAGAGGATTTCCTCCTCCACATCCACATGGCGCGCGGAGATGGCCTCCACGCCATTAAATATTTACCGCTCAAGCTTAAAGGCCCAGCTCGACACTGGCTGAACAACCTTCCTGAAGACTCTATAGGTTGCTAGGAAGATCTTGAGGATGCTTTTCGAGCAAACTTTCAGGGCACCTATGTCCGGCCTCCAGATGCTGATGACCTAAATCGCATCATGCAACAACCCAGAGAATCTGCCCGACAATTTTGGAACCGATTCTTGACTAAGAAAAATCAGATCATTGACTGTCCGGATGCCAAAGCCTTGGCTGCCTTTAAGCATAGTGTCAAGGGCGAATGGCTTGTACGACAGCTCGGCCAGGACAAACCAACAACTATGGCATCCCTTACTTCCCTCATGACCCGCTTTTGCGCGGGCGAAGACAGTTGGCTTGCTCACAAGTACACCAACCCAGACACACCTGGTACCTCTGAGGTTCGGGGCAGAAATGGAAAGCCCCGATGCAGCAAGAATAAATGTCGCCACAATGACAGCGACGGTGAGGATATGACAGTAAATACCGGATTCCGAAACCAGAAGTTCGGAACCCCAAAAAAGCCCCTAAAGGTCACAGTGATGGCCCGTCTAGGCTGGACACAATTCTGGACAGGCCTTGCCAGATACATGACACATCAGAGAAGCCCGCCAACCACTCCAACCATGTCCGAATATAGTCGTCCAATATATCGATCTTTACGTCTCGACCATTTCGAGACTCCTCGTCATGTTCCAGATCTCATCTGGGACTCCGAACTCCTTCGGTACATCAAAACTCATAAACTCATAATAAAACTGTCATCGAAACCATAAGCGTGCGGACCCTACGGGTTCGAGAACTATGTAGACATGACTGAGACACGTTTCCGGTGAATAACCAATAGCGGAACCTGGATGCTCATATTGGCTCCTACATATTCTACGAAGATCTTTATTGGTCAAACCGCATAACAACATACGTTGTTCCCTTTGCCATCGGTATGTTACTTGCCAGAGATTCGATCGTCGCTATCTCAATACCTAGTTCAATGTCGTTACCGGCAAGTGTCTTTACTTGTTACGTAATGCATCATTCCATAACTAACTCATTAGCTACATTGCTTGCAAGGCTTATAGTGATGTGCATTACCGAGAGGGCCCAGAGATACCTCTCCGACAATCGGAGTGACAAATCCTAATCTCGAAATACGTCAACTCAACAAGTACCTTTGGAGACACTGTAGAGCACCTTTATAATCACCCGATTCGTTGTGACATTTGGTAGCACACAAAGTGTTCTTCCGTAAACGGAGTTACATAATCTCATAGTCATAGGAACATGTATAAGTCATGAAGAAAGCAATAGCAACATACTAAACGATCAAGTGCTAAGCTAACGGAATGGGTCAGGTCAATCACATCATTCTCTAATGATGTGATCCTGTTAATCAAATGACAACTCATGTCTATGGCTATGAAACTTAACCATCTTTGATTCAACGAGCTAGTTAAGTAGAGTTATACTAGTGACACTCTGTTTGTCCATGTATTCACACATGTATCAAGTTTCCGGTTAATACAATTCTAGCATGAATAATAAACATTTATCATGATATGAGGAAATAAATAATAACTTTATTATTGCCTCTAGGGCATATTTCCTTCAGTCTCCCACTTTCACTAGAGTCAATAATCTAGTTCACATCGCCATGTGATTTAACACCAATATTCATATCTCAGATATGATTAATACCCATAGTTCACATCGTCATGTGACCAACACCCAAAGGGTTTACTAGAGTTAATAATCTAGTTCACATTGCTATGTGATTAACACCCAAAGAGTACTAAGGTGTGATCATGTTTTGCTCGTGAGAGAAGCTTAGTCAACGGGTCTGTCACATTCAGAGTCGTATGTATTTTGCAAATATTCTATGTCTACAATGCTCTGTACGGAGCTACTCTAGCTAATTGCTCCCACTTTCAATATGTATCCAGATTGAGACTTAGAGTCATCTGGATCAGTGTCAAATCTTGCATCGACGTAACCCTTTACGATTTAACCTCTTGTCACCTCCATAATCAAGAAACATATCCTTATTCCACTAAGGATAATTTTGACCAATGTCCAGTGATCTACTCCTAGATCACTATTGCACTCCCTTGCCAAACCAGGGCAGAGTATACAATAGGTCTGGTCCATAGCATGGCATACTTCTATAGAACCTATGACTGAGGCATAGGGAATGACTTTCATTCTCTTTCTATTTTCTGCCGTGGTCGGGATTTGAGTCTTACTCAATTTCACACCTTTGCAACACAGGCAAGAACTCTTTCTTTGACTGTTCCATTTTGAACTACTTCAAAATCTTGTCAAGGTATGTACTTATTGAAAATTTTATCAAGCGTCTTGATCTATCTCAATAGATCTTGATGCTCAATATGTAAGTAGCTTTACTGAGGTCTTTCTTTTAAAGAACTCCTTTCAAACACTTCTTTATGCTTTCCAGAAAAATTCTACATCATTTCTGATCAACAATATGTCACTCACATATACTTATCAGAAAGGTTGTAGTGCTCCCACTCACTTTATTGTAAATACAGGCTTCACTGCAAGTCCGTACAAAACTATATGCTTTGATCAACTTATGAAAGCGTATATTCCAACTCTGAGATGCTTGCACCAGTCCATAGATGGATTGCTGGAGCTTGCACTTTTTGTTAGCACCTTTAGGATTGACAAAACCTTCTGGTTGCATCATATACAACTCTTCTTTAAGAAAACCATTAAGGAATGTAGTTTTGACATCCATTTGCCAGATTTCATAAAATGTGGCAATTGCTAACATGATTCGGACAGACTTAAGCATCGCTACAGTTGAGAAAATCTGATTGTAGTCAACACCTTGTATTTGTCGAGAACCTTTTTTGCGACAAGTCAAGCTTTGTAGATAGTAACACTACTATCAACGTTCGTCTTCCTCTTGAAGATCTATTTATTTTCTATGGCTTGCCGATCATCGGGCAAGTCCACCAAAGTCCACACTTTGTTCTCATACATGGATCCTATCTCAGATTTCATGGCCTCCAGCCATTTTGCTGAATCTGGGCTCATCATCGCTTCCTCATAGTTCGTAGGTTTATCATGGTCTAGTAACATGACTTCCAGAACAGGATTACCGTACCACTCTGGTGTGGACCGTACTCTGGAAGACCTACGAGGTTTGACAGTAACTTGATCTGAAGTTTCATGATCATCATCATTAGCTTCCTCACTAATTGGTGTAGAAATCACTGGAACTAATTTCTGTGATGAACTACTTTCCAATTCGGGAGAAGGTACAGTTACCTTATCAAGCTCTACTTTCCTCCCACTCACTTCTTTCGAGAGAAACTCCTTCTCTAGAAAGGATCCATCTTAGCAACGAATGTTTTGCCTTCGGATCTGTGATAGAAGGTGTACCCAACAGTTTCCTTTGGGTATTCTATGAAGACACATTTCTCCGATTTGGGTTCGAGCTTATCAGGTTGAAACCTTTTTCACATAAGCATCGCAACTCCAAGCTTTAAGAAACAACAGCTTAGGTTTATTACTAAACCATAGTTCATACGGTGTCATCTCAACGGATTTAGATGGTGCCCTATTTAAAGTGAATGCAGCTATCTCTAATGCATAACCCCAAAACGATAGTGGTAAATCGGTAAGATACATCATAGATCGCACCATATCCAATAAAGTGCGGTTACGACGTTCGAACACACCATTACACTGTGGTGTTCCATGTGGCGTGAGCTGTGAAACTATTCCACATTGTTTAAAATGAAGGCCAAACTCGTAGCTCAAATATTCATCTCTATGATCAGATCATAGAAACTTTATTTTTCTTGTTACGATGATTTTTCCACTTCACTCTGAAATTCTTTGAACCTTTCAACTATTTCAGACTTATGTTTCATCAAGTACATATCTGCTCAAATCATCTTGTGAAGTTCAGAAAATAACGATACTTGCCACGAGCATCAACACTCATTGGATCGCATACATCGGAATGTATTATTTCCAATAAGTCAGTAGCTCGTTCCATTGTTCTGGAGAACAGAGTTTTAGTCATCTTGCCCAAAAGGCACGGTTCGCAGGCATCAAATGATTCATAACCAAGTGATTCCAAAAAATCCATCTTAATGTAGTTTCTTCATGCGCTTTACACCGATATGACCCAAACAGCAGTGCCACAAATAAGCTGCACTATCATTATTAACTTTGCATCTTTTGGCATCAATATTATGAATATGTGTATCACTACGATCGAGATCCAACAAACTATTTTCATTGGGTGTATGACCATTGAAGGTTTTATTCATGTAAACACAACAACAATTATTCTTTGACTTTAAATGAATAATCGTATTGCAATAAACATGATCAAATCATATTCATGCTCAACGCAAACACCAAATAACATTTATTTAGGTTTAACACTAATCTCGAAAGTATAGGGAGTGTGTGATGATGATCATATCAATCTTGGAACTACTTCCAACACTCATCGTCACTTCCCTTTCAACTAGTCTCTGTTTATTCTGTAACTCCTGTTTCGAGCAACCGAACAAGTATCAAATACTCAGGGGCTACTATAAACACTAGTAAGGCACACATCAATAACCTGTATATCAAATATACCCTTGTTCACTTTGCCATCCTTCTTATCCACCAAATATTCAGGGCATTTCCGCTTCCAGTGACAATTTCCTTTGCAGTGTAAGCACTCAGTTTCAGGCTTTGGTCCAGCTTTGAGCTTCTTCGCGGAAGTGACAACTTGCTTGTCATTCTATTTGAAGTTCCCTTTATTTCCCTTTTCTTGAAACTAGTGGTCTTGTCAATCATCAACACTTGATGCTCTTTTCTTGATTTCTACCTTCGTTGATTTCAACATCGCGAAGAGCTCGGGAATCGTTTTCGTCATCCTTTGAATACTATAGTTAATCACGAAGTTCTACTAACTTGGTGATGGTGACTAGAGAACTCTGTCAATCACTATCTTATCCGGAAGATTAACTCCCACTTGATTCAAGCGATTGTAGTACCCGGACAATCTGAGCACATGCTCACTAGTTGAGCGATTCTCTTCCATCTTTTAGCTATAGAACTTGTTGGAGATTTCATATCTCTTAACTCGGTTATTTTCTTGAAATATTAACTTCAACTCCTGGAACATCTCATATGATCCATGACGTTCAAAACTTCTTTGAAGTCCCGATTCTAAGCCGTTAAGCATGGTGCACTAAACTATCAAGTAGTCATCATTTTGAGCTAGCCAAACGTTCATAACGCCCCAGATTCCGCTTCCCCGCATTAGGTCCATCACCTAGCGGTGCATCAAGGACATAATTCTTCTGTGCAGCAATGAGGACAATCTCAGATCACGGATCCAATCCGCATCATTGCTACTAATATTTTTCAACACAGTTTTCTCTAGGAACATATCAAAATAAACATATGAAAGCAACAACACGAGCTATTGATCTACAACATAATTTGCAAAATACTACTAGGACTAAGTTCATGATAAATTTAAGTTCAATTAATCATATTACTTAAGAACTCCCACTTAGATAGACATCTCTCTAGTCATCTAAGTGATCACGTGATCCAAATCAACTAAACCATGTCCGATCATCACGTGAGTTGGAGTAGTTTTCAACGGTGAACATCACTATGTTGATCATATCTACTATATGATTCACGCTCGACCTTTCGGTTTCCGTGTTCCGAGGCCATATCTCTGCATATGCTAGGCTCGTCAAGTTTAACCTGAGTATTCCGCGTGTGCAAAACTGGCTTCCACCCGTTGTAGATGGACGTAGAGCTTATCACACCCGATCATCACGTGGTGTCTGGGCACGACGAACTTTGGCAATGGTGCATACTCAGGGAGAACACTTCTTGATAATTAGTGAGATATCATCTTAAAATGCTACCGCCAATCAAAGCAAGAGAAGATGCATAAAGGATAAACATCACATGCAATCAATATAAGTGATATGATATGGCCATCATCATCTTTTGCTTGTGATCTCCATATTCGAAGCACCGTCGTGATCACCATGGTCACCAGCACGACACCTTGATCTCCATCGTAGCATCGTTGTCGTTTATGCCGTCTATTGCTTCTACGACTATCGCTATCGCTTAGTGATAAAGTAAAGAAATTACAGGGCGTTTGCATTTCATACAATAAAGCGACAACCATATGGCTCCTGCCAGTTGCCGATAACTTCGGTTACAAAACATGATCATCTCATACAATAAAATATAGCATCACGTCTTGACCATATCACATCACAACATGCCCTGCAAAAACAAGTTAGACGTCCTCTACTTTGTTGTTGCAAGTTTTACGTGGCTGCTACGGGCTGAGAAAAAACCGTTCTTACATACGCATCAAAACCACAACGATAGTTCGTCAAGTTAGTGTTGTTTTAACCTTCTCAAGGACCGGGCGTAGCCACACTCGGTTCAACTAAAGTTGGATAAACCGACACCCGCTTAGCCACCTGTGTGCAAAGCACGTCGGTAGAACCAGTCTCGCGTAAGCGTACGCGTAATGTCGGTCCGGGCCGCTTCATCCAACAATACCGCCGAACCAAAGTATGACATGCTGGTAAGCAGTATGACTTATATCGACCATAACTCACTTGTGTTCTACTCGTGCATATAACATCAACACATAAAACCTAGGCTCTGATGCCAGTGTTGGGTAACGTAGTAATTTCAAAAAAAATCCTACGCACATACAAGATCATGGTGATGCATAGCAACAAGAGGGGAGAGTGTTTTCCACGTACCCTCGTAGACCGAAAGCGGAAGCGTTGGCACAACGCGGTAGATGTAGTCGTACGTCTTCACGGCCCGACCGATCAAACACCGAAACTACGGCACCTCCGAGTTCTTACACACGTTCAGCTCGATGACGTCCCCCGTACTCCGATCCGGCAGAGTGTCGAAGAAGAGTTCCGTCAGCACGACGGCGTGGTGACGATGATGATGTTCTACCGACGCAGGGCTTCGCCAAAGCACCGCTATGATATTATCAAGGTGGATTATCGTGGAGGGGGGCACCGCACACGGCTAAGAGATCCAAGGGATCAATTGTTGTGTCTCCAAGGGGTGCCCCCCTCCCCATATATAAAGGAGTGGAGGTGGGGGAGGGCCGGCCCTCTCTCTATGGTGCGCCCTAGGGGAGTCCTACTCCCACCGGGAGTAGGATTCCCCCTTTCCTAGTAGAACTAGGAGCCCTTCCAAGTAGAAGGAGTAGGAGAGAAGGAAAGGGAAGGGAGAAGGAGAAGGAAGGAAGGGGGCGGCCCTCCTCCCTAGTCCAATTCGGACTAGTCCATGGGGAGGGGTGTGGCCACCCTTTGGGGCCTTTCTCTCCTTTCCCGTATGGCCCATTAAGGCCCAATACGAATTCCCGTAACTCTCCCAGACTCCAAAAATACCCGAATCACTCGGAACCTTTCCGATGTCCGAATATAGTCGTCCAATATACCGATCTTTATGTCTCGACCATTTCGAGACTCCTCGTCATGTCCCCGATCTCATCCGGGACTCCGAACTCCTTCGGTACATCAAAACTCAGAAACTCGTAATAAAATTGTCATCGAAACCTTAAGCGTGCAGACCCTACGGGTTCAAGAACTATGTAGACATGACCGAGACACGTTTCCGGTCAATAACCAATAGCGGAACCTGGATGCTCATATTGGCTCCTACATATTCTACGAAGATCTTTATCGGTCAAACCGCATAACAACATACGTTGTTCCCTTTGTCATCGGTATGTTACTTGCCCGAGATTCGATCGTCGGTATCTCAATACCTAGTTCAATCTCGTTACCGGCAAGTCTCTTTACTCGTTACGTAATGCATTATTCCGTAACTAACTCATTAGCTACATTGCTTGCAAGGCTTATAGTGATGTGCATTACTGAGAGGGCCCAGAGATACCTCTTCAACAATCGGAGTGACAAATCCTAATCTCGAAATACGTCAACTCAACAATTACCTTTGGAGACACCTGTAGAGCACCTTTATAATCACCCAGTTACGTTGTGACGTTTGGTAGCACACAAGGTGTTCTTCCGGTAAACGGGAGTTACATAATCTCATAGTCATAGGAACGTGTAGAAGTCATGAACAAAGCAATAGCAACATACTAAACGATCAAGTGCTAAGCTAACGGAATGGGTCAGGTCAATCACATCATTCTCTAATGATGTGATCCCGTTAATCAAATGACAACTCATGTCTATGGCTAGGAAACTTAACCATCTTTGATTCAACGAGCTAGTCAAGTAGAGGCATACTAGTGACACTCTGTTTGTCCATGTATTCACACATGTATCAAGTTTCCGGTTAATACAATTCTAGCATGAATAATAAACATTTATCATGATATGAGGAAATAAACAATAACTTTATTATTGCCTCTAGGGCATATTTCCTTCAGAGAGGTTAGTAGCAGCAGGGGGCGACGATCCGACTCGGCGGAGCTCGGTGGTTGGAGGTTGAAGACGACCTCGTCCTCGGCGTTGCGGTGGCGCTGAGCTCGAACGGGGTGAGGTAGACGATGTAGGTGAGGAAGAAGGACTCCTGGACACATCGTGCGGGACGGGAAGCGACGGTCGTCGCGGCGGACGATGGCGGCGGGTCATGGCGTCGGGAGCGAGAGGGATTTCTCGATCCAGATCAAGAAAAAGGGGGGAGGGGAGGGGAACTAGGGTTCCAGGGAGAGGGGTTGGGGTCTTATAGACAAGGCAGATGGTCGTTGATGGCCGGCACCTGGCCAGGGCGCCATGGATGGCGTCCACGATCCTCCTCGGCTGCTGTAGCGGGGAGGGGAAGAGTTAGGTGGGCTGGGGCTGTTATAGCTAAATGGGCCAAGGTGCCCAATAGGTTTAGTTTATTTTGTTTTTCTTTCGCTTTTATTTATTTTCTGTTTATTTGTTTTATTTATTTTAGTTTTAGAAGTTATCTATACATCACCTAAATTAGTGTTACTATATATGCTACTGCCATAAAAAGTTTGGTACTCAAATAGAATAGTTCAGTGTTTTATAATTTTATAAAAGGCATCTAATTAATTATTTAAGCGATTGTTTTATTTATTATAGTGCATTTAAATATTTTATGTAAGTGTGGCTTCTTCAGCAATAGTACTTATGAATTATTTGGCACAGTTTCAACAATTTTAGTTTTGACATTTGAAAACTTTTATTTTTGACTTTGTTTTTAAATTTGAATTTGAACCGGTTTCGAACCAACGCGAGTTTAATATCAGCAAGCACGATGACATGGCATAATTAGCCGAGGATTACTGGAGCTTAATTATCCGGGCGTCACAATTCTCCACCACTACAAGAAATCTCGTCTCGAGATTTAGGAGGTAGACGAAAAGAAAGAGGGGTATTCATCATGAAGATGATCATCGCGTTTCCAAGTGGCTTCATCTTCAGGATGATTTGACCACCGAATTTTTAGAAATTTTATAGCCCTCAGACGAGCAGGACGTTCGGTTTGATCGAGAACGCGGATCATATGCTCTCTGTAGTTGAGATTATCTTGCAGGGGTTGAGCTTTACAAGCCATGTGGTTGTTGCAATAAGACTTGCGACTCGGGGCATCAGCCATGACATTAGCCTTTCTATGGGTATAAGAAATACCATAGTCATGGTCTGTAATTGTTTTCTACACATCATTGTTGACGGAGATCCAGATCTAGCTGAGTAACAGATACTTCAGACTTTGATGATCGGTGAAGATCTCACAACGATTACCAAGAAGGAAATGTCGCCATAACTTCAATGCAAACATTGGTGAAGGAGCATTATCAATTCTCACAAATGGAGAAGAGTTTCATGCATTCAAGGAATAATCCGTGCTTCGGCATTCCGAACAAGATGAGCATGGTAGATCACTATATCATTTGATGGATGTAGTAGATGGACGGTTTTTGTGGCGCAATTGATAGAAGCGGTATGTGTTTTCAACCATTCCATTCTTGGAATGAGGTCAATATTGGATGACTTCAAAACAATGGGGGAAACATGGAATTCCAACACTTCAATTTCAACGGGGACGTTGTGACTAACCATGGTGCTTCGACATTGGTTCGCGGAATGCATCTTAGAATTCGGGCCAAGTGATGGCGGTTCCAACAGGTAAGGAACGAATATGGCTGTCCCACCATTTAGCAGCGAGACCTTTCGGTAATGAGCCGCGAAGGTGACAAAGTTGGCAGGGGCTACATCAGCGGACTCCAACTCGAAAGTGATGTCACATAGCTAGTCATCAGCATCAAGGAGCTGAGTTGAGCTGCTGTAGATGACAGGGTTGAGACACGTAAAGTCTTGCAGTGTCATTGGGGTTGGTTGCTGATTCATATTGGGGCGCGGAAACTGAGCCATGACTCCTTCCATGAACTGGTGATTCAGCCTCAAACTGTTGTATCATTCGACCATGTATTCGGGTGGCCATGACCAGCGGGTCTATCATCTTGCTTAAATGCAACAAGGCGTAGTTTAGCAAGGGGTGGAACGAGTGTATGGAGTCATTCATGGTGTAATCAGATCAATGAGCAAAGGCGCAGTATGTACAAAGCAGTAGTCATTGGAGACATACCGATACATATATAGAGCCAATTACACGCTATTCATATGAGTTTCGTACAAGAGAAACATCACAAACATACTAGGCGGCACGCATGCACGCGATGGAGGGATATCACAATGGAACATATCAAAGGCTACATCAACGTCAGGGAAAACCTCTAAAGTGAGGGATTTTCAAGTGAGGACGTAGGGTGCCCTCGATAAGAGGATCCTCCGGTCAGTGGATATTGTGAAGCAATCATGGCCCTCAATTCGAGGAAAGGGTAATACAAACCTCCGGGTGGATGTGATCACGAGAACCTAATGTTTGAGTTAGTAAAATAATTTATCCCGAATAGAAGAGAGATCAAAGTCCCAGAGTATAGACGAGGAGTAAAAGAGCCTAATACCACCCATTGACGACGTGGGCCCGTAAGCCACACAACCATGTTAGTAAATCAGTTTTTCAAAGACTAGACTCAACTTCGGCCAAGGAGTTGGAAAGGGGGTTCCTACAGGCAGTTGGCTCTGATACCAACTTGTGATAGAGATCCGAGGATCCACCATCTAGTTGTAACAACCGGAAAGAAAGAAGGAAGGGAAAAAGGGGGAGCAAAGCAACCGTGAGTACTCATCCAAAGTACTCGCAAGCATAAGATCTATACTAAGTATGCATTGGTATCAAATGGAAGGGTTGCATCTGTGGACTGAACTGCAGAATGCCAGAACAGAGGGGAATGCCTAGCCTATCAAAGACTAGCATCTTCAAGCAGCTCCAAGCATCTTGCAGCATGTAGAAGAGTAAAGAATATCAGTTTATACTTAACAAGCATGTTGTAGTATCAACGCCCAGAGATCCTTCCTCGACTCCCTACGAGAAAGCAATCCTGGAGCCACATATCCATCACATATCTCAAGTATCCATTTCTAGTTATATAAGATCTGGATACAAGTCTGAACATCCATTACCGTGGACACGGTATTCAAATATATGTCTTCCCTGCAGGGGTGCACCACGTTACCCAACACGCTCGATCACTCTGGTCGGACACACCTTTCTGGGGTCAATGCCCGGCCTCGGAAGATCAACACGTCGCAGCCCTACCTAGGCTCAGCAGAGAGGTCCCCGCCGGTCTACATCCTAAGCGCCCCGGGGTCTTGGGCCCATCGCCCGTTGCACTCCGGGTCATTGTGAGCAGGGTGAATACCAGCACCGCCTCGGATGGCCAACATGATCCGACCGTGCCACAATGCTGAACTGGACGTCTGACAAAGATTCGGCTAATACTGCGACGTCGAGGCCCATAACTATTCTCGCGTGGTGGTTAGTGCGTAAAGGCCAGAGGCCAACTCAGAAAAAATACCCAAACCTGTTAGTGCATTATTAAAAAGAAGTGACGGATGTCGGGACAAGTCCGGAGCTATCACCCCTCCCTGGTGATACCGCTAAACTGCCAGCCGCCACCGTCACATCGCACGGGTGCTCTTCGGGCCCGCCCGGCTTTCACAACAGTCTCAAGTAAAGTCAAGGTAACTGTGTGTCCAGACATCAAGGGGAAAACCCGAGGAATCACCCCCGATGGATTCCACTCAATGTAATCATCAAGGTGAATGTAAGAGGGACCACCCTCGAGGTTCACACTTGAGGTGTTGCATGACAGAGCCGTATCAGGAATGGTGAAAGAGGAAATAACCCTCGATGACCAGGACCAAATAGCTATAATACAGAATTATCATCAGGAGTGTGTTATGAGGGAGCAACCTCGGCACTCGATAGTAGCTCTGCAGAGTCGAGCAACAAAAGGGGCGTGATGTGATGTGAGGTGTCAGGCTCTGGCTGTCGATCATGTTGATCGAGGCGTCGATGATGAAGCAGGGACAACAAGGACAAGTGGGGGTCACTGATGGATCTCTAACCAACCTATACTAAGAAGTTTAGGATAAGCAGGTAGGTAACAATAGCAGGTACAAACGCAGGCTATGCATCAGATTAGGAGCCATCAATAACAGTAGCAAAATCTAATGCAAGCATGAGAGAATGGGGCGATATAGAGATGATCAAAGGGGGGGCTTGCCTGGAAGCTCCACTGAAAGGGAAGAAGGGTCGTCATCGACGTAGTCGATCACGGGGGCATCAGCAGCGATCTCGGGGTCTACCGAAGAGAAGAGGAGGGGGGGGGGACAGTAAATACATAGTAAGCAAGTCCATAACAGGACAACATGCAGAGCTAGATGTGTTCTAACACGGTGCTACACGATACCGGCGAAGGGGATTGATAACCCACAAGTATAGGGGATCGCAACAGTTTTCGAGGGTAGAGTATTCAACCCAAATTTATTGATTCGACACAAGGGGAGCCAAAGAATATTCTCAAGTATTTGAATTTGAGTTGTCAATTCAAGCACACCTGGATAACTTAATATCTACAGCAAAGTATTTAGTAGCAAAGGAATATGGAAGTAACGGTAACGATAGCAAAAGTAGTATTTTTGGGCTTTGTAGTGATTGTAACAGTAGCAACGGTAAAGTAAATAAGCGAAGAACAATATGTGAAAAGCTCGTAGGCATTGGATCGATGATGGAGAATTATGCCGGATGCGGTTCATCATGTAACAGTCATAACATAGGGTGACACAGAACTAGCTCCAATTCATCAAACTAATCTAGGCATGTAATCCGAAAATAGTCATACGAGCATATTGAAAAGAACTATCATGACATATATAGTCCTACCCTCCAGTGTCAGCGGGGTCCTAAAGGAAACAAAGGGATATTAATCCCTCAAATTAATAGAGTACAGGAACAAACCATTAAAACATATTGAATACATGAACTCCTCAAACTACGGTCATCACCGGGAGTGGTCCCGATTATTGTCACTTCGGGGTTGCCGGATCATAACACATAGTAGGTGACTATAGACTTGCAAGATAGGATCAAGAACTCACATATTTCATGAAAACAAAATAGGTTCAGATCTGAAATCATGGCACTCGGGCCCTGGTGGCAAGCATTAAGCATAGAAAATTCATAGCAACATCAATCTCAGAACATAGTGGATACTAGGGATCAAACCCTAACAAATCTAACTCGATTACATGATAAATCTCATCCAACCCATCACCGTCCAGCAAGCCTGCGATGGAATTACTCACGCACGGCAGTGAGCATCATGAAATTGGTAATGGAGGATGGTTGATGATGTCGACGACGACAAATTCCCCTCTTCGGAGCCCCGAACGGACTCCAGATCAGCCCTCCCGAGAGGTTTTAGGGCTTGGCGGCGGCTCCGTATCGTAAAACGCGATGAATCCTTCTCTATGATTTTTTTCTCCCTGAACACGAATATATGGAGTTGGAGTTGAGGTCGGTGGAGCAATAGGGGGCCCACGAGGCAGGGGGCGTGCCCCCCACCCTCGTGGACAGGTGGAGGCCCCTGACGTGGATTCTTCTTCCAATATTTTTAATATTTTCCAAAAATAAGTTCCGTGGGGTTTCAGGTCATTCCGAGAACTTTTGTTTCTGCACATAAATAACACCATGGCAATTCTGCTGAAAACAGGGTCAGTCCAGGTTAGTTCCATTCAAATCATGCAAGTTAGAGTCCAAAACAAGGGCAAAAGTGTTTGGAAAAGTAGATCTGACGGAGACGTATCAACTTCCCCAAGCTTAAACCTTTGCTTGTCCTCAAGCAATTCAGTTGATAAACTGAAAGTGATAAAGAAAAACTTTTACAAACTCTGTTTGCTCTTGTTGTTGTAAATATGTAAAGCCAGCATTCAAGTTTTCAGCAAAGATTATGACTATCCACATTCACAATAACTCCTAGGTCTCATGTTTACTCATATCAATGGCATAATCAACTAGCGAGCAATAATAATAAATCTCGGATGACAAAACTTTCTTAAAACAATCATAATATGATATAACAAGATGGTATCTCGCTAGCCGTTTCTGAGACCGCAAAACATAAATGCAGAGCACCTTTAAAGATCAAGGACTGACTAAACATTGCAATTCATGGTAAAAGAGATCCAATCATAGTCATACCCAATATAAATTATCAGTAATGGATGCAAATGACAGCTGTGCTCTCCAGCTGGTGCTTATGATAAGAGGGTGATGACTCAACATAAAAGTAAATAGATAGGCCCTTCGCAGAGGGAAGCATGGATTGTAGAGGCGCCAGAGCTCGATTTTAAAGTAGAGATAAATAATATTTTGAGCGGCATACTTTCATTGTCAACATAACAACCAAGAGATGGCGATATCTTCCATGCTACACACATTATAGGCGGTTCCCAAACAGAATGGTAAAGTTTATACTCCCTCTCCACCAACAAGCATCAATCCATGGCTTGCTCGAAACAACGAGTGCCTTCAACTAACAACAGTCCTAGGGAGAGTTTTGTTTGCAATTATTTTGATTTGATTTGCATAAAGCATGGGACTGGGCATCCCGGTGACCAGCCATTTTCTCGTGAGTGAGGAGCGGAGTCCACTCCTCTTGAGAATAACCCGCCTAACATGGAATATATGGACAGCCCTAGTTGATACATGAGCTATTGAAGAATACAAAACATAATTTCATTTGAAGGGTTAGAGTTTGGCACATACAAATTTACTTGGAACGGTAGGTAGATACCGCAAATAGGAAGGTATAGTGGACTCATATGGCATACCTTTGGGGTTTAAGGGATTGGATGCACAAGCAGTATTCCCGCTTAGTACAAGTGAAGGCTAGCAAAAGACTAGGAAGCGACCAACTAGAGAGCAACAACAGTTGTGAACATGCATTAAAATTAATAAACACTGAGTACAAGCATGAGTAGGATATAATCCACCATGAACATAAATATCATGAAGGCTATGTTGATTTGTTTCAACTACATGTGTGAACATGTGCCAAATCAAGTCACTTGAATCATTCAAAGGAGGATACCACCCCATCATACCACATCACAACCATTTTAATAGAATGATGGCACGCAAGGTAAACCATTATAAACTCCTAGCTAATTAAGCAATGCACGAGAAACTATAATCTCAAATTGTCATTGCAAACATGTTTATTCATAATAATCCGAATCAGGAACGATGAACTTATCATATTTACAAAAACAAGAGAGGTCGAGTTCATACCAGCTTTTCTCATCTCAATCAATTCATCATATATCGTCATAATTGCCTTTCACTTGCACGACCAAATGATGTGAATAATAATAATAGTGCACGTGCATTGAACTAAGCTGGAATCTGCGAGCATTCTATAAACAGGAGAAGACAAGGCAATATGGGCTCTTGGTTAAATCAACAATAATGCACAATAAAGCCACTTCAACATTTTAATTATGGTCTTCTATCGACCCCCAAAGAAAAGAAAAGAAATAAAACTATTTACAAGGGAAAGCTCCCAACAAGCAAAAGAAGAACATGCAATATTTTTGGGTTTTCTTTTTAATTATTACTACTACAGCAAGAAAAGTAAACTAACTAAAAGCTACACTATTTTTTTTTTGGTTTTTCTTAAGGTTTATTAAACACACAAAAAAGTGTAAAAAAGAAAATAAACTAGCATGGATAATACAATGAAAAAGTATGAGCACCGACAACTAGCAATGAGTGTGTGAACATAAATGTAATGTTGTTGGGAAATACGTAATCCCCCAAGCTTAGGCTTTTGGCCTAAGTTGGTTTATTGCCACGGATGGCCTGGCGGATATCCAAAGTTATAACGGGGGCCGTACTGCGATGCAGAAGACTCTGATTGCCATTGGTTGGCTATCATCTCTGGATCCCACTGGTAATTAGACTATCGTGGAGGTTCAAATTGTGGTTCCGGTTCCGGCTCTGTGGCTGATGTAGGATTCCGGTAGATGTGAATGGCCGCCAGCGGAACGAGATACGGACATGCAGATAAATCAAACAAGGAAGGAGTAGGTAAGGTAATAGTCTCAGGGTGATGTTTATCAAAGAACAATTTGTATTTAAGCACCCCTTCCCTATTCTTAACAATAAAGTCATGCGCTACCATACTCTTATAATCTAAATAAACAGTGGGCACCAATTTTTCTTCTTTTTCATAGTGCCTAATAGGTATGTTATAATATCCAGCAAGGCGTGAAGCATAAACACCTCCAAAGATGGGGCCTTTTGTACGGTTCAGACTCAGCCGTTTGGCAATAATACCGCCCATACTAACAGAGTTATCACAGAATAAACCATGGAACAAAATAATAATATCAGGAACACTAAGGTTTCCACAGTTTTCGCGACTAATTAGGCAACGACTAGCAAATATTGCAAAGTAGCGTAAAACGAGAAAATGTATGCTAGTGATTCTTGCATCGGAAACCTTCCTAGTTTCCCCTACAGTAATAGTGTCAATAAACCCGTCCACATATTTAGGATGTGGTTCCTCTAAACTGCCCTCGAAAGGTATTTTGCAAACCCTGCAAAATTCATCTAGTGGCATCTTCTTGACCACATCATATAAATGAAACTCTACTGAAGGAGGTGATTCCTTAGGATAATAGTAGAAGTTTTGCACAAAAGTATTGGTGAGTAAGAGATACTGTTCGTGTTGGTCGCGGAGGAAGTCTGTGAGGCCTGTATTCTCAGCAATTCATAAAAATCATCGTAAATCCCGGCTACTCTCAAGAAATCATCGGAAGGCCATTCACACGGCCGAACCTCCGTAGTGCGAGGCAGATTATATTTGGCCCTCTCTGCTTCTTCACTTTGCTTTTCCTTCGAGCTTTGGCACGATGAGACCCTCAAAAATCTCTTCATTATTTACTGAAAAATTCTGAAAATTTTAGTAACTTCATATGAAAGTGAACCAAACTCAACAAAATTGGTAGAAACTATTCCCACAAGTGCCTAGAGATCATATCATGCATTAGAACTAGTTCGAACCATATAAATTTGACATGCAAGCTCAAGAACATGGTCACCTAGGCAGCACAAATTTGCAATGAATAAAGCACTAGAACAAAAACTAATTGGACCAATGGAGCAGACACATACCAAGGAACAATCTCCCAAAGCAGTTTTATGAGAGGTGCTTTGAGCAAGGAGATCGAAAATCGCAGCAAAATGAGCTAGAACTCGTGCTTGAGCTGGATGGTGATTTTTTTTGGGAGGAAGAAGTGTGTGGTGGCTGGCATAAGTGGAGGGGGGCCACCATGGGCCCGCGAGGCAGGAGGGCGCGCCCTGTAGGGGTGGGCGCGCCCTGGACCCTCGTGGCCAGGTGCTTGCTCCCCCTGTCGTGTTCTCGGTGCCAGATATTCTCAAATATTCCAGAAAAAATCATTTTAAATTGGCAGGGCATTTGGAGAACTTTTATTTTCAGGATATTTTTATATTGCACGGATAATTCAGAAAACAGACAGGATAATACTATTTTTTCTTTATTTCAACTAAATAACAGAAGGTAAAAGGAGGGTACAGAAGGTTGTGCCTTCTAGTTTCATCCATCTCATGCTCATCAAAAGGAATCCACTAACAAGGTTGATCAAGTCTTGTTAACAAACTCATTCCGAATAACATGGAATCGGAGAAATTTCGAATAACACTATGTTACCTCAACGGGGATATGCACATCCCCAATAATAAGAATATCATATTTCTTCTTGACAGTAGGAAGAGGAAATTCAAAACCTCCAAAAATAACCGATGGAATTTTCCCAATAGAATTGATACTATGAACTTGAGGTTGTTTCCTCGGAAAGTGTACCGTATGCTCATTGCCATTAACATGAAAAGTGACATTGCCTTTGTTGCAATCAATAACATCCCCTACAGTATTCAAAAAAGGTCTTCCAAGAATAATAGATATACTATCGTCCTCGGGAATATCAAGAATAACAAAGTCCGTTAAAATAGTAACGTTTGCAACCACAACAGGCACATCCTCACAAATACCAACAGATATAGCAGTTGATTTATCAGCCATTTGCAAAGATATTTCAGTGGGTGTCAACTTATTCAAATCAAGTCTACAATATAAAGAGAGAGGCATAACACTAACACCGGCTCCAAGATCACATAAAGCAGTTTTAACATAGTTTCTTTTAATGGAGCATGGTATAGTTGGTACTCCTGGATCTCCTAGTTTCTTAGGTATTCCACCCTTAAAAGTATAATTAGCAAGCATGGTGGAAATCTCAGCTTCCGGTATTTTTCTTTTATTAGTAACAATTTCTTTCATGTACTTAGCATAAGGATTCATTTTGAGCATATCAGTTAATCGCATACGCAAAAAGATAGGTCTAATCCTTTCAGCATAGCCCTCAAAATCCTCATCATCCTTTTTCTTGGATGGTTTGGGAGGAAAAGGCATGGGATTCTGAACCCATGGCTCTCTTTCTTTACCATGCTTCCTACCAACAAAGTCTCTCTTATCATAACGTTGATTCTTTGATTGTGGGTTATCAAGATCAACTGCAGGTTCAATTTCTATATCATTATCATTACTAGGTTGAGCATCAACATGAACATCTTCATTAATATTATCACTAGGTTCATGTTCATTACCAGATTGTGTTTCAGCATCAGAGATAGAAATATCATTTGGATTCTCAGGTGTGTCAGCAACAGGTTCACTAGAAGCATGCAAAGTCCTATCGTTTTTCTTTTTCTTCTTTTTAGAAGGACTAGGTGCATCTAAATTATTTCTCTGAGAATCTTGCTCAATTCTCTTAGGATGGCCTTCAGGATACAAAGGTTCCTGAGTCATTTTACCAGTTCTAGTAGCCCCTCTAACAGCATAGTCATTATTCTTACTATTCAATTCATTGAGCAAATCATTCTGAGCTTTAAGTACTTGTTCTACTTGAGTGGTAACCATAGAAGCATGTTTACTAATGAGTTAAATTCACCTTTAACTCTAGACATATAATCACCCAAGTGTTCAAGTGTGTCGGAATTATATTTCAACTGTCTACCAATATAAGCATTGAAGTTTTCTTGTTTAACAATAAAGTTGTCAAACTCATCTAAGCATTTTCTAGCAGACTTATATTGGGGGATATCACCTTCATCAAATGTATAAAGAGAATTTAACTTTACTACCTGTGTCGGGTTATCAAGACCATGAGTTTCTTCAATAGGTGATGGATTAAGATCATATGTTTCTTCAACAGGCGGTAAATTAAGACCATGTATTTCTTCAATAGGAGGTAAATTCTTAACATCTTCAGCTTTAATAGCCTTTTCTTTCATAGATTTCTTTGCCTCTTGCATATCTTCAGGACTGAGAAATAAAACACCCCTCTTCTTTGGAGTTGGTTTAGGAATTGGCTCAGGAAGTGTCCAATTATTTTCATTTGTCAACATATTATTCAATAGAATCTCAGCTTCATCCGGTGTTCTTTCCCTGAAAACAAAACCAGCACAACTATCCAGGTAATCTCTGGAAGCATCGATTAGTCCATTATAAAAGATATCAGGTATTTCATTTTTCTTAAGAGGATGATCAGGCAAAGCATTAAGTAATTGGAGAAGCCTCCCCCAAGCTTGTGGGAGACTCTCTTCTTCAATTTGCACAAAATTATATATATCCCTTAAAGCAGCTTGTTTCTTATGAGCAGGAAATATTTAGCAGAGAAGTAATAAATCATATCCCAGGGACTACGCACGTAACCAGGATCAAGAGAATTAAACCATATCTTAGCATCACCCTTTAATGAGAACGGAAATATTTTAAGGATATAAAAGTAGCGAGTTCTCTCATCATTAGTGAACAGGGTGGCTATATCATTTAATTTAGTAAGATGTGCCACAACAGTTTCAGATTCATAGCCATAAATAGGATCAGATTCAACCAAAGTAATTATATCAGGATCAACAGAGAATTCATAATCCTTATCAGTAACAAAGATAGGTGAAGTAGCAAAACCAGGTTCAGGTTTCATTCTAGCATTGAGAGATTGCTGCTTCCATTTAGCTAATAACTTCTTAAGATCATATCTATCATTGCAAGCTAAAATAGCTCTAGCAGCTTCTTCATCCATAACATAACCCTCAGGAACAACAGGTAATTCATATTTATTAGGGGGAGAGTCTTCATCATCACTATCATCAATATTATCAGTTTCAATATTTTCATTCTCTCTAGCCCTAGCAAGTTGTTCATCAAGAAATTCACCAAGTGGCACAGTAGTATCAAGCATTCATCATAAGTATCATGCATAGCAGAAGTGGCATCATCAAGTGCAGAACTAGATGGCAGTTCCTTACCTCCCCTCGTAGTTGAGGGATAAATTTTTGTTTTCTCGTCTTTCAAGTTCTTCATAGTGACCAGCAGATATAAATCCCAAGTGACTCAAAGAATAGAGCTATGCTCCCCGGCAACGGCGCCAGAAAATAGTCTTGATAACCCACAAGTATAGGGGATCGCAACAGTTTTCGAGGGTAGAGTATTCGACAGAAGGGGAGCCAAAGAATATTCTCAAGTATTAGCAGTTGAGTTGTCAATTCAACCACACCTGGATAACTTAATATCTGCAGCAAAGTATTTAGTAGCAAAGTAATATGGAAGTAGCGGTAACGATAGCAAAAGTAGTATTTTTGGGTTTTGTAGTGATTGTAACAGTAGCACCGGTAAAGTAAATAAGCGAGGAACAATATGTGAAAAGCTCGTAGGCATTGGCTCGCTGATGGAGAATTATGCCGGATGCGGTTCATCATGTAACAGTCATAACATAGGGTGACACAGAACTAGCTCCAATTCATCAATATAATGTAGGCATGTATTCTGAATATAGTCATACGTGCTTATGGAAAAGAACTTGCATGACATCTTTTGTCCTACCCTCCCGTGGCAGCAGGGTCCTAATGGAAACTAAGGGATATTAAGGCCTCCTTTTAATAGAGTAGCGTACCAAAGCATTAACACATAGTGAATACATGAACTCCTCAAACTATGGTCATCACCGGGAGTGGTCCCGATTATTGTCACTTGAGGTTGCGGATCATAACACATAATAGGTGACTATAGACTTGCAAGATAGGATCAAGAACTCACATATATTCATGAAAACATAATAGGTTAATCATGGCACTCGGGCCCTAGTGACAAGCATTAAGCATAGCAAAGTCATAGCAACATCAATCTCAGAACATAGTGGATACTAGCGATCAAACCCTAACAAATCTAACTCGATTACATGAGAAATCTCATCCAAACCATCACCGTCCAGCAAGCCTACAATGGAATTACTCACGCACGGCGGTGAGCATCATGAAATTGGTGATGGAGGATGGTTGATGATGACGACGGCGACGGATTCCCCTCTCCGGAGCCCCGAACGGACTCCAGATCAGCCCTCGCGAGAGGTTTTAGGGCTTGGCGGCAGCTCTGTATCGTAAAACGCGATGAATCCTTCTCTCTGATTTTTTTCTCCCCGAACACAAATATATGGAGTTGGAGTTGAGGTCGGTGGAGCAATAGGGGGCCCACGAGGCAGGGGGCGCGCCCCCACCCTCGTGGACAGGTGGAGGGCCCCCTGACGTGGATTCTTCTTCCAGTATTTTAAATATTTTTCCAAAAGTATGTTCCATGGAGTTTCAGGTCATTCCGAGAACTTTTGTTTCTGCACATAAATAACACCATGGCAATTCTGCTGAAAACAACGTCAATCCGGGTTAGTTCCATTCAAGTCATTTAAGTTATAGTCCAAAACAAGGCCAAAAGTGTTAGGAAGAGTAAATACGACGGAGACGTATCCGGGATAACATCCGAGAATGCTTTCCCGAAGTTTGGCATTTTCGGACAAACGGAATGGGGGGGGGGGGAGGAAGTTTGATGTTCGCTATGATAGGGGCACGTGACAGATGAACGGAGAGCCTATTCCAATTTGTCTCGTCGTTCTGAGCAACTTACAAGTATAAAACTTTTTCATCCGAGCTACGGTTTATTTTCTACGATTTTCCGAAGTTTTAGCAATATCCTGAAAATTCCTGAAATTTTGCTAAGTCTGCATTCGCCAGTTTTAAACATCTTTTAGCTGTTTTCAAAAGGCTACAACTATGGATCTGTACCTCCTATGATTTTGTGCCTTATATCAAATTTGAGCATTTTTCTGTGATCTACAAGATAGTAGCCCTTTCATCTCTGTTAGAGTTCATTTGCTTGATCATCAACAGCTCTAAATTAGCTATGAAAATAAAGCAGTTTTTCGGTTTTTCATTTAACAGAACATAGAAGTTTGTGATTTTCGTAGGAACTAATCCATGCACCAAATGGATTTGTTCCATTGGGATAAAATGGAGTTTGTCAAGTATACTACCTACTCATATTATTTTTACCCCTGTTAACAGTTATTTTGCCGCAGTTTAGGGGCTGTTTAGATGGCTAATCAATGTAGAATTAGAAAAGCTAGCTAGAAGCTACAGTACTAGTAGTAGTAGTATATAAGCAGTAGTGGCAGTGGCGTGGCGGGGGCGATGCAGTGCACGAAGAGCATGGGATGGCGCGCGTTGCGCACGGCCCGCGCGGTGTGGGTCGCGGCCAGGGGCGGCGGTGCGTTGGGAGCGGAGCTCCGGCGGGCAACTAGGAGTAGCGGCCCTAGGCGGTGGCGGGCTCGCGGGGGTGACAGCGCAGCGGCAACGACGGGCAGCAGCAGGCAGCAAGCAGCTGCAGGCAGGGGCAGCAGCGCCAGCCCACGAGCGGTGAGGCCCGCAGCGTGGCCTTGGCGTAGCTTCGCGGCGAGTGGCGGTGGTAAGCAGCGGCGCGCATCAACGTCGGCGCATCTGCACGGTGATGCGGTAGCGACCAAGCGGCAATGACAGCGCGCGTAAGCGGCAACAGGCGAGGAGCGGAGCGGCCGACAGCAGCAAACGGACCAACAACACAGAAGTGGGAAGCTTCAGCAGAGAGCAAGTAGAGCAGCCGCGACACAAGCAGCACGGGCAACAGCGACAGTAGAAGCAGTAACATGGGGCATCAAGCGCGTGCGCACGTACGCGTACGTGGGGTTTCGAGCTTGACGGAGATGACGGCCTACGACGTTCAGATGGAAGGGCTAAAAAGGGACCCGAGGGAGGAGCTCACAGTGAAGGCACAAGGAGGCCCGTCGAGAGGTTAGGAGTAGCAGGGGGCGATGAATCCTACTCGGCGGAGCTCGGTGGTTGGAGGTTGAAGACGACCTCGTCCTTGGTGTTGTAGTGGCGCTGAGCTCGAATGGGGCGAGGTAGTCGACGTAGGCAAGGAAGAGGGACTCCTGGACACATCGTGCGGGACGGGGAGCGACGGTCGTCGCGGCGGACGACGACGGCGGGTCATGGCGTCGGGCGCGAGAGGGATTTCCCGATCCAGATCGAGAAAAAGGGGGGAGGGGAGGGGAACTAGGGTTCCAGGGAGGGGGGTTGGGGTCTTATAGACGAGGGGGATGGCCGTGGATGGCCGGCACCTGGCCGGGGCGCCATGGATGGCCTCCACGATCCCCCTCGGCTCCTGTAGCGGGGAGGGGGAGAGTTAGGTGGGCTGGGGCTGTTATAGCTAAATGGGCCAAGGTGCGCAATAGGTTTAGTTTGTTTTGTTTTTTTCGCTTTTATTTATTTGTTTATTTGTTTTATTTATTTTAGTTTTAGAAGTTATCTATACATCACCTAAATTAGTGTTACTAAATATGCTACTGCCATAAAAAGTTTGGTACTCAAATAGAATAGTTCAATGTTTTATAGTTTATAAAAGGCATTTAATTAATTATTAAGCGATTGTTTTATTTATTACAATGCATTTAAATATTTATATAAGTTTGGTTTCTTCAGCAATAGTACTTATGAATTATTTGGCACAGTTTCAACAATTTTAGTTTTGACATTTGAAAACTTTTATTTTGAGTTTGTTTTTAAATTTGAATTTGAACCGGTTTCGAACTAACGCGATTTTAATATCAGCAAGCACGGTGACGTGGCATAATTACTAGAGGATTACTGTAGCTTAATTATCCGGGTGTCACACGCGCCCAGGGGGGTAGGGCGCGCCCTCCACCCTCGTGGGCGCCTCGTGTCCTTCCCGGACTGCTTCTTATTTTCCTATTTTCTTAAATATTCCAATACGGAGAAAAATTGCTATTACAACTGTTTTAAAGTCGGTTTACTTACCGTACCACATACCTATTCCTTTTTGGAGTCTGATGCATTCCGGAAAGTGTCCCTTATGTATTCCTCCGGGGTTACGATTTCAATAACATTAGTTTCAACATTTATAGGATTACTTGAGATATAATGTTTGATTCCTTGACCGTTCACCACCTTTGGATTTGTGCCTTTGAAGTTGTTGATTTTTATGGCACCGGAATGATAGACCTCCTTGATAATGTAAGGACCTTCCCATTTAGAGAGAAGTTTTCCTGCAAAAAATCTTAAGCGGGAGTTGAATAGCAACACATAATCACCTACATTAAACTCACGCTTTTGCATCCTTTTGTCATGCCATCTTTTAACTTTTTATTTAAACAATTTGGCATTCTCATAGGCCTGGGTTCTCCATTCATCAAGTGAGCTACTGTCAAATAACCTCTTCTCACCGGCAAGTTTGAAATCATAATTGAGCTCTTTAATGGCCCAATATGCCTTATGTTCTAGTTCGAGAGGTAAGTGACATGCTTTTCCATAAATCATTTCATACGGGACATACCCATAGGATTTTTATATGCAGTTCTATAGGCCCATAATGCATCATCAAGTTTCTTGGACCAATTCTTTCTAGATCTATTAACAGTCTTTTGCAAAATTAATTTGAGCTCTCTATTACTAAGTTCTACTTGACCACTAGACTGCGGGTGATATGGAGATGCAATTCTATGATTAACATCATACTTAGCAAGCATTTTACGAAAAGCACCATGAATAAAATGTTAACCACCATCAGTCATTAAATATCTGGGGACTCCAAACCTCAGAAAAATAACTTCTTTAAGCATCTTAATAGAGGTGTTATGATCAACACTACTAGTTGGAATAGCTTCTACCCACTTAGTAACGTAATCAACAACAACTAAAATATGTGTATACCCGTTAGAGGAAGGAAACGGTCCCATATAATCAAAGCCCCAAACATCAAATGGTTCAATAACAAGTGAATAGTTCATAGGCATTTCTTGACGTCTACTAATATTACAGATTCTTTGACATTCATCACAATACAAGACAAACTTACGGGCATCTTTGAAGAGAGTAGGCCAATAAAAACCGGATTGCAATACCTTATGCATTGTTCTGTCTCCAGCATGGTGTCCTCCATAGGCCTCGGAGTGACACTTGCGTAGGATCTGTTCCTGTTCATGCTCAGGTACACAACATCTAATAACACCATCTACTCCTTCTTTATAAAGGTGTGGGTCATTCCAGAACTAATGTCTTAAATCATAGAAAAACTTTTTCTTTTCCTGGTATGTGAAACTAGGTGGTATAAATTTAGCAACAATGTAATTAGCATAATCAGCATACAATGGAGCAGTACGAGAACCATTTATGACAGCTAATTGTTCATCTGGAAAGCTATCATCAATAGGTACTGGGTCATCAAGAACATTCTCTAGCCTAGACAAGTTGTCTGCAACGGGGTTCTCAGCTCCCTTTCTATCAGTAATATGCAAATCAAATTCTTGCAGCAAGAGAACCCATCTAATAAGTCTAGGTTTAGCATCTTTCTTTTCCATAAGATATTTAATAGCAGCATGATCAGAGTGAAAAGTTACTTTAGAATCAACAATATAAGGTCTGAACTTATCACAGGCAAATACAACTACTAAAAATTCTTTTTCAGTAGTAGCATAATTTCTCTGGGCACAGAAATTATCGGTAACACATAGTTTTGTGATAAGGTAATTTGTAACGGGTAACGAGTAATGAAAGTAAATAAGGTGCAGCAAGATGGCCCAATCCTTTTTGTAGCAAAGTACAAGCCTGGACAAACTCTTATATAAAGGAAAACGCTCCCGAGCACACGTGGGAATTATCGTCAAACTAGTTTTCATCACGCTCATATGATCTCCGTTCGTTACTTTGATAATTTGGTATGTGGGTGGACCGGTTCTTGGGTACTGCCCTTTCTTGGACAAGCATCCCACTTATGATTAACCCCTATTGCAAGCATCTGCAACTACAAAAGAAGTATTAAGGTAAACCTAACCATAGCATGAAACATATGGATCCAAATCAGCCCCTTACGAAGCAACGCATAAACTAGGGTTTAAGCTTACATCACTCTAGCAACCCATCATCTACTTATTACTTCCCAATGCCTTCCTCTAGGCCCAAACAATGGTGAAGTGTCATGTAGTCGATGTTCACATAACACCACTAGAGGAGAGACAACATACATCTCATCAAAATATCGAATCGAATACCAAATTCACATGAGTACTTATAGCAAGACTTCTCCCATGTCCTCAGGAACAAACGTAACTACTCACAAATCATATTCATGTTCATAATCAGAGGCATATTAATATGCATAAAGGATCTGAACATATGATCTTCCACCGAATAAACCAACTAGCATCAACTACAAGGAGTAATCAACACTACTAGGAACCCATAGGTACCAACCTGAGGTTTTGATACAAAGATTGGATGCAAGAGATGAACTAGGGTTTGAGATGAGATGGTGCTGGTGAAGATGTTGATGAAGATTGACCCCCTCCCGATGAGAGGATAATTGGTGATGATGATGGTGATGATTTCCCCCTCTCGGAGGTATGTTTCCCCGGCAGAACGGCTCCGCTGGAGCCCTAGATTGGTTCGCCAAGGTTCCGGCTCGTGGCGGCGGTGTTTCGTCCCGAAAGCTTGCTTATGATTTTTTCTTGGGTAAAAGATTTCATATAGCAGAAGATGGGCACCGGAGGCCTGCCAGGGGGCCCACGAGGCAGGGGGCGCGCCCCCACCCTCGTGGCCGGGGTGAGGGCCCCCTCTTGTTGATTCTTTCTCCAGTATTTTTTATATTTTTCAAAACGTGCCTCCGTGAAGTTTCAGGATTTTTGGAGTTGTGCAGAATAGGTCTCTAATATTTGCTCCTTTTCCATCCCAGAATTCCAGTTGCCGGCATTCTCCCTCTTCATGTAAACCTTGTAAAATAAGAGGAAAAAGGCATAAGTATTGTGACATAATGTGTAATAGCAGCCCATAACGCAATAAATATCGATATAAAAGCTTGATGCAAAATGGACATATCACACAACAGCGATAGGTATTTCCCTCAGTGATGAAACCAAGGTTACCGAACCAGTAGGAGAACCAAGCAACACAACATAAACAACACCTGCACACAAATAACAAGTACTTGCAACCCGATGTGTTAAAGGGGTTGTTAATCCCTTTCGGGTAGTGGCGCCCAAGGTAGGAAACGAACGTGAGAGAGATGTAAGTATTGATATATCGGACGCCAGATAAAATAAATTGCAGAAAGGTATTTTGTATTTTTGGTTTAATAGATCTGAAAATAAAAGTAAAGGAAAATAGATCGCAAAGGCAAATATATGAGAAAGAGACCTGGGGGGCGTAGGTTTCACTAGTGGCTTCTCTCGTGAAAATAGCAAACGGTGGGTGAACAAATTACTGTTGGGCAATTGATAGAACTTCAAATAATCATGACGATATCCAGGCAATGATCATTATATAGGCATCACGTCCAGGATTAGTAGACCGACTCCTGCCTGCATCTACTACTATTACTCCACACATCGACCGCTATCCAGCATGCATCTAGTGTATTAAGTTCATGGAGAAACGGAGTAATGCAATAAGAATGATGACATGATGCTGACAAGATCTATTTATGCAGAAATAGACCCCATCCTTTTATCCTTAGTAGCAACGATACATACGTGTCGGCTCCCCTTCTGTCACTGGGATCAAGCACCGTAAGATCAAACCCACTACAAAGCACCTCTTCCCATTGCAAGATAATTAGATCAAGTTGGCCAAACAAAACCCAAATATCAGAGAAGAAATACGAGGCTATAAGCAATCATGCATATAAGATATCAAAGAAGACTCAAATAACTTTCATGGATAAAAAGATATAACTGATCATAAACAAAAAAGTTCATCAGATCCCAACAAACACACCGCAAAAAGGGTTACATCATATGGATCTCCAAGAGACCATTGTATTGAGAATCAAACGAGAGAGAGCAAGCCATCTAGCTACTAACTACGGACCTGAAGGTCTACAAAGAACTACTCACGCATCATCGGAGAGGCACCAATGGAAGTGGTGAACCCCTCCGTGATGGTGTCTAGATTGGATCTGGTGGTTCTAGACTCTACGGCGGCTGTAATTGATCTTCGTTGACTCCCCTAGGGCTTCTAGAATATTGAGGTATTTATAGAGTAAAGAGTCGGTTCAGGGGGCTCCCGAGGTGGGCACAACCCACCAGATTGCGCCTGGGCCTCCTAGTGCACCCTGGTGGGTTTGTGCTCCCTTCGGAGCACCCCCCCAGGCGCTTCTTCGGCCCACTGGATGACGTCTGGTCCAAAAAAATCTCCAAAAAGTTTTGCTGCATTTGGACTCCATTTGGTATTGATTTCCCGTGATGTAAAAAACATGCAGAAAACAACATCTGACACTTGGCACTATGCCAATAGATTAGTACCAAAAAATGATATAAAATGATTATAAAACATCCAAGAATGATAATATAAAAACATGGAACAATAAAAAATTATAGATACGTTGGAGACGTATCAGCATCCCCAGGCTTAACTCCTGCTCGTCCTTGAGTAGGTAAGTGATAAAAACAGAATTTTTGATGTGGAATGCTGCCCAACATGTCATATCATATTCTTTTCTTTATAGCATGGACATTTGGACTTTTAGATGATTCAAATCAATAGTCTAGTTTTGACATGATGACTTAAATACTCAAGCATATCAACAAGCAACTATGTCTTTCAAAATATCAATGCTAAAATAAGTTATCCCTAGCCCATCATGCTCAACCATTGATCCATTCATGAAACCCACTCACATATTAGCTACACCCAATACTCAAGTAAGATCATCGTGCCTCCTAGTTGGTGCTTTTATAAGAGAAGATGGAGACTCAAATTCAAAATAAATATTGCAAAAAGGAAAAAGAAAGGCCCTTCGCGGAGGGAAGTAGGGATTTGTAGAGGTGCCAAAGCTCAAAGCGAAAAACTTAGAGATAAAAACATTTTGGGAGGTGTGCCTTTCCCACCAACGAAAACGACTTAGAGTTCCCAACACTTTTTATGCTAAATATATCATAGGCGGTTCCCAAATGGAAAATAAAGTTTATTCCTTTTTCCACCATACTTTCACTTTCCATGGCTAGCCGAATCCATGATTACCTTCCATGCCAACACTTCCAAGGAATTTCTTATTTGACAACATAAAGTAAATTCGTTTTTCATTTCGGGACTGGGCATCCATAATACCTTTGCATTTCTCTCATGCAATGACAAGTGAATAAACACTCATCGTGAGAATAACACATCTAGCATGGAAAATATTAGCCACCCCTCACCGCCTCATGAGCGGTACGAGCACACAAAAGAGAAGTTTATTTTGAAAATTAGAGATGACACATACAATTTGCTTAGAACGGCAAAATAATACCGCATATAGGTAGATATAGTGGACTCATGTGGCAAAACTGGTTTAAAGGTTTTTGGATGCACAAGTAGTGATCATACTTAGTGCAATGAAGGCTAGCAAAAGATTGTGAAGCGACCAACCAAGAAATGGCTAATCTTATAAGTGAGCATTAAGCATAATTAACACCGAATAATGCACCACAAGTAGGATGTAATTTCATTGCATGACTATTGACTTCCGTGCTTGCGTAGGGAAAGACAAACCTTAACACCAATATTCTTACTAAAGCATAATTACTCATCAACATGACTCACATATCCAATCATAATATCTCAAAACTATTACGAGGAATGAAGTTTATTTTGTCCAATGATCTTCATGAAAGTTTTTATTATATCCATCTTGGATATCTATCACTTTGGGATTTAGATGTTGCTTTTGGTAAGCTCAAACAAATATAAGTGAAGATCATGAGCATAAATTTTTCTTTCTCTCAAATTAATTTAAGTGAAGCAAGCGAGAATTTCTTGAAAATTTTACTAACTCTCAAATAAATATAAGTGAAGCAAGAGAGCATTTCTTCAAAAATACTAAAGCACACCATGCTCAAAAAGATATAAGTGAAGCACTAGAGCAAATCCATAGCTCATAATTTTTTTAGTGAAGCATAGAGAGCTATTCTAACAAGTCATGGCATAATTTTGGCTCTCTCAAATAGGTGTGTCCAGCAATGATTCAAGACTTAAAAAGCAAAACAAAACAAGCGAAGACTCATATCATACAAGACGCTCCAAGCAAAACCCATAGTATGTGACGAATAAAAATATAGCTTCGCGTAAAATACCGATGGTCGTTAGAAGAAAGAGGGGATGCCACTCGGGGGCATCCCCAAGCTTAGTTGCTTGCTTCTCTTTGGATAATAACTTGGGGTGCCATGGGCATCCCCAAGCTGAGGCTCGTCTTAATCCTTTTTCCTTCATCCATCGTAAGATAACCCAAAACTTGAAAACTTCAATCGCACAAAACTCAACAAAACCTTTGTGAGATCCGTCAGTATAAGAAAGCAAATCACTTCTATAAGTACTGTATCAAACCAATTAATATTTTAATATTGCGTTATATCTACTATATTCCAACTTTCCTATGGCAAAAAATCATCAAAGAAAACCATAGAATCATCAAAACAAGCAGACAACGCAAAGAAAATAGAATCTGTCAAAAAACAGAACAATCTGTAGCAATCTGGATATCTCGAATACTTCTGTAACTCCAAAAATATTTAAAATTTCGGAAGACCTGAGAAATTTGTATATTAATCTTTTGCAAAAAGAATAGGTATTTTATCAAGTTCCTGTGATTTTTAACAATTATTTTTCTAGGCGCGAAAGTTTCTGTTTTTCAGCAAGATCAAACAACTATCACCCAAGAAGATCCTAAAGGCTTTGCCTGGCACAAACACTAATTAAAACAAAAAAACACTGTCATAACAGTAGCATAATTGTGCAAACACTCAAGAACAGAAAGGAAAAATCAAAATAAAATTTTATTCATTGGGTTGCCTCCCAACAAGCGCTATCGTTTTACGCCCTTAGCTAGGCATAAAGCAAGGATCTCAGTTTTTCCATCCTTGTCCAACTCTTCAATCAAACACTTAGAATTCTTCAAAGAATTAGCATAAAGATTTTCAATGACAATACTCCTAGGAACAAATTTAAAGAGTACATTCTTGCCAAAAGGATCTCTTATCACTTCAACAAAATCCGGGTGAACGTGAATCATCTTAAGATCTTTTTTATTGCTACTAGCACATATGCCCGTGCGTTGCAATGGAAGAGATATTTTTTAGGAGAAGCATCGGAGAGATAATTGATGTGTCCATCAAAACGGTATCCATAGTGGTGGGGCTACAAAGCTAGGAGATGTGATGTTCTCACGGGTCATGTTTGGCCCATGATATCTTAATAGTGATGGGGTTGGTCGGAGTGGTGGCCACCACCCAACTTGTGCCTTCTTTTCTTCATGTCCGCCACCGTGTCTAGGTTGTTGTTGCATCCTCATTTTATGGCAGCACGACGACCTTCAGGGCATAGTTGCTTCGACCACTCTCTCCTATGATGGCGTAACGGATATAGTACAAATTGCAGCGAATCACGTTTCATTGGTATAATCAACACATAACCAGGTAGTCCCTACTTTAATAGGGTTTATTCTCTGTAATTATTTCAGCAATCACTTGCCCACATAGTTTTAGTCAAAGCCAAACCAACATATCCTCTTTTATTGCCATGTGCCCACAATTTCTTTTAATTATAGTCAACAAACATATTCTTTTTTATTGTCAAATAGCACGTTGGATGCACAACAGTTCAAGTCTGGCTAGGCAAGTGGCAGGCACCAAAATGACATGTGTTTGTGAGGCGCGGACAAAAGTCCAAAACAACCACTGAGTTGAAGGATCAAACTCACGACCTAAAAAACTCGACCACGTGCTGCTATCCACTCGAACAAACAGCTCCTGCTAACAAATGGCTAGCGCGAATGTTTAATAATATACTGTAGCGTACCATTCAAAACATTTTTTCTCATCTTATTAAACTTATCAAAAATAAATTAATAATTATGATATCTCGAATATTCTTCGAAACATGACAATTTATTGAAATTCACAAAAAAAATTAAAAAAATGAACCTTTTATAAGAAAATGAACATTTTTTTAATATGTGAACAATTTTTGAAAATTAAATACGTTTTGAACATTGAATTTTTTTTTCAAAAACATGTTTTCTAACACAAGCATTACTTTGAATTTGTGAACGTTTCAATAAAAATGAATATTTTTTCAATTTTATCATTTTCAAAATGCAATTTATTTTGAAAATATCAAACAATTTTGGAAAACATAAAAACAATTAAATGGGACAAAATTTCTATAGTTTTCAATAAATTCTGGAATGGGAAAAAAAATCTAAAATTTGGAAAAAAATTCAAAATAGTAAAAATATAATAAATTCTGGAGATTTTACGAAAATTTAATCAAAAACTAAAATTCTGAAAAATTGAATTTATGAAAAAAGGAAAAAACAAAAAGAAACTTGGAAGAGAAAAAGGAAAAAGGAAAGAGAAAAGAAAAGGGAAAGAAAAGAAAAAGGGAAAAGAAGCAGAATAGAGAAAAAAATAAAAACGGACCGTCCCAATACTGGGGCCATATGCGAAACTTAGTCTATTTTCCGCCCAGTGCGGTAAATAATGGTTCTCAGCTGCATGGACAGGAAATAAATGGGCTGGGCCTCAGCGCGCAGCCACGCATTTAAATTTTGGGTAAATCTGTTTCTTTTATGGCAGATGGACTCACAAAAAATTAGTACCACCTTGGATAGAACAAAAAAATCGGTGGTGAACGGATGAAAAAATCGGAGAAACGCACCTTGCTTTATTAGTAGGTATAGATTACTAGAAGTTGCACCCTTGTTCTTGGTAACTTGAGGAACTATTCATAACGACAAAAATGGAAAGCAAGATTGCACACAAAACAGATCCGGCAAGAAAATGGCAAACAAAAAGAGAGCGAATAAAACAACAATTTTTTGTTAAGCGGGGGAGAGGAAAACGAGAGGCAAATGGCAAATAATGTAAACTGCGAGGAGGTGAGATTTGTAATTAGGAACCTGCTATATGTTGAAGATCCACCCCGACAACAGCGCCAGAAATTCCTTTTGATGCGGCTTGAAGCTACATCGGGATTTCGCCATAGAGGAAGGGATGATGCAGCACAACAACGGTAGGTATTTCCCTCAGTGATGAAACCAAGGTTATCGAACCAGTAGGAGAACCAAGCAACACAATGTAAACAACACCTGCACACAAATAACAAATAATCGCAACCCGATGTGTAAAAGGGGTTGTCAATCCCTTTCGGGTAGCGGCACCCAAGGTAGGCAAACAGACGTGAGAGAGATGTAAATATTGATAGATCGAACACCAAATACAATAAATTACAGCAAGGTATTTTGGTATTTTTGGTTTAATTGATCTGAAAATAAAAGCAAAGGAAAATAGATCGCAAAGGCAAATATATGAGAAAGAGACCCAGGGGCCGTAGGTTTCATTAGTGGCTTCTCTCGAGAAAATAGCAAACAGTGGGTGAACAAATTACTGTAAGGCAATTGATAGAATTTCAAATAATCATGACGATATCTAGGCAATGATCATTATATAGGCATCACGTCCAAGATTAGTAGACCGACTCCTGCCTGCATCTACTACTATTACTCCACACATCGACCGCTATCCAGCATGCATCTAGTGTATTAAGTTCATGGAGAAACGAAGTAATGCAATAAGAAAGATGACATGATGTAGACAAGATCTATTTATGTAGAAATAGACCCATCATTTTATCCTTAGTAGCAATGATAGATACGTGTCGGTTCCCCTTCTGCCACTGGGATCAAGCACTGTAAGATCGAACCCACTACAAAACACCTCTTCCCATTGCAAGATAAATAATCAAGTTGGCCAAAAAAATCCCAAATATCGGAGAAGAAATATGAGGCTATAAGCAATCATGCATATAAGAGATCAAAGAACACTCAAATTACTTTCATAGATAAAAAGATATAACTGATCATAAACTCAAAGTTCATCAGATCCCAACAAACACTCCGAAAAAAGAGTTACATCATATGGATGTCCAAGAGACCATTGTATTGAGAATCAAACAAGAGAGAGGAAGCCATCTAGCTACTAACTACGGACCCGAAGGCCTACAAAGAACTACTCATGCATCATCGGAGAGGCACCAATGGAAGTGGTGAACCCCTCTGTGATGGTGTCTAGATTGGATCTAATAATTCTGGACTCTGTGGCGGCTGGAATTGATTTTCATTGACTCCCCTAGGGTTTCTGTCATAGTGGGGTATTTATAGAGCAAAGATTCAGTTCAGGGGGCACCCGAGGTGGGCACAACTCACCAGGGCACGCCTGGGCCTCCTAGCGCACCCTGGTGGGTTGTGCTCCCCTCAGAGCACCCCCAGGTGCTTCTTCGGCCCACTGGATGTCTTCTGGTCCAAAAAAATCTCTAAAAAGTTTTGCTGCGTTTGGACTCCGTTTGGTATTGATTTCCTGTGATGTGAAAAACATGTAGAAAACAACTACTGGCACTTGGCACTATGTCAATAGGTTAGTACCAAAAAATGATATAAAAGGACTATAAAATGATTATAAAACATCAAAGAATGATAATATAACAGCATGGAAGAATCAAAAATTATAGATACGTTGGAGACGTATCACAGCCCTAGTGCTGGACCCCATCACTGATGGATTCCACGTCATTAGACTCCTAATGGATGGAGGAAGCAGCCTCAATCTGATATACGGGGATACAATGAAGAAAATGGGAATCGATCGATCAATGATTAAACCCAGTAACACCACCTTCAAGGGGGTCATTCTGGGAGTGGAGGCCCGGTGCACGGGCACCGTGACACTTGAAGTAGTGTTTGGATCTCCGGGTAATTTCCGAAGTGAGGACTTGACCTTTGATATTGCACCTTTTCGCAGTGGCTATCACATCCTGCTCGGTCGAACAGCGTTCACTGAATTCAATGTCGTTCCGCACTACATGTACCTCAAGTTGAAAATGCCTGGTCCTTCGGGCGTCATAACTATCAATGGAAACACAGAACGCTCACTTCGAACCGAAGAGCACATTGCGGCCCTTGTGGCCGAAGACCACACCGGCCCATATAGGCCCGGAGGCCGACCCGCTGTAAGGGCCGGTGACAACAGTAAACGGGTTCGAACCTGTTCCCCATCATGGGAACCTGCATGTGTTCGTCGCAAATAGGGATACGCGCCGCACAACACACCCACATTCTTCACGCTCCACGTGCCTCGTCAGCACAACTTCGCAGTCAAAATACCACGGGCAGCCATGAGGCATACATTAATCCGAAGTACATGTTCGGTTGAACTGAACTTCGGAATTACCTCATCTTCGAACGACCCGGGGACCAATTCCGGATACCCCCAAGTTTAAAGCTCCATCGGCATATTCCTCACCCATCAAGGTCTCAACGAAGGTCCCAACCCCCACCTATCAGAAGCAAAGGCGCAGACTTGCAGCAGGGCACAGTGAAGGCTTCAACTCACGCATCAAGGCCCTGCGTCAACCTTTACTCTATAAATTTTCTTTTTCTTTCGCTCTCGCAAGTACTGCCTTCGCAGTTCGAATTGTACGGTTAGACGTCATGATCTTACGAGAAATAATGAAAATACCCTTTATGGTGTTCGGATATCCGCATCTTGCAATTTTTTCTGTCCCTTTCCGATTCTCTCCCCGCTCTTCGAACAACCTAACATGGAAATAAATTAATCAGTCACGAGTTCGATTTATATATCAGCTCAATATCTTTAAGTCCAGCAACGCTTCCCGCTAGGTGTCCGGTGTGTCGGATTCTGCACTGTATTCATCTGTTCCGAACTATGTCTTGGGTCAATAGTTGGGTTGCCCGGCTCCTGTGTTTGCCCCTTATGTTCTGCTCATTCGGCTAAGAGGGCAAGGGGAGAAACCTTGCAATTGTACTACTGGTTTACCTGGTCAACTACCTCAGGTGGAAAAAGCCGAAAAATGATCGTCATAGTAAGCGCGAACGGGTCTGCGATCCAATGATGAGGTTGGAATCTAAAAATCATTGGCGATTTTGCCGTGTCACACGAAGGGTTCGTCTTAGCACAAACCATGTGATTGGAAAGGGCATGCTTCGACCCCTAAGTACATCACAAATACACTGGGGGCTATTCCCTAGTCCCCATCGTCAAGCTCCTAAGGCTAAGTGAATGCACTTAAACCGAATATTCTGATTGCATGGTTTCGTTCCCGCACTACCGCCTCCAGGCACCAAGACGTGGGCTAAGGGTAACAACACGGAAACAAAACACCCTTCGTGACATTCAAGTCGGGGCTGAAGCCGATGACTGGTAGCTTTCAGAACTAAACATACAGCCACAAAGGAGTAAAAATTTAATCACTACAATATCAAACAAGTTCGTCGGCCGCATAATAAAGCATGAGTCCCACTTGGTACAAACTTGCTATAACTACTCAAGCATTACATTTTCTGAACACTGGCCCTCTATTGCCCGCGCAACAGTCATCACCTGCGCGAAGTACTGCTTGGGGCAGTGATGCTCCTTGCCCTGGGGCGGAGGACCAATGGCCATCTCCATTGGATTAATTCTTGGCCAATGAACCATGGTCTTCACAAACGCGACCCTCGCCCCCTCAAGGCACGCCGATCGCTTCACGGCGTCAATCCGGAGGGGCGCCTCCCGCGGCCTCTGCACAAGGCCGAAGTAGGTGTTTGGAATGGGCTTGGCCGACCACAGGCTGACACAGAGGTCCTTCAAGGCCAGCTCAGATGTCCGATGCATCTCCATCAGCTGCTTCGTATGATCACTGAGGAGGGGAGGATGCTCGGAGTTCAGGAACTGTGACCAAAAGAGCCGTTGAGCGGTGTCCTCCTCGCGGGTGGCATAGTGCCTCGCTGAGGCTGCCACATTCTTAGGGAATTCGGCAAAGACTCCTGCGGAGCACCAGACCCTCGTCAGTAGGGCACATCTGTTGCCTCCGAACACACTTTGCAGTAAATATTTGTTACCATGGGCAATTTACAGCTTGCCGAAGCTTCTCCCGGTCGGGCGTCACTCCTCGCCTCCTGGAGCTCCATCTCCGCCTTGGATAGACGGGAGGATTGCTCCTCCCGCCCCTTCTCAAGGGCCTCAAGCTTCTCAGCGGCATCCTGGAGCTCCCCTAGGACCTTGGTCACCCAAGACTCATGCTGCTCAGCAGCACACTTGGCCTGCTCAAGCTCAGACATCGCCTTGTCAGCGGCTGTCCTCTTCTCGGTTGCCTCGGCCTCAGCTTTCTTCGAGGCCTCCTTTAAGCCCTCGACCTCGGCGACAGCAGCTGCAAGATCATCATGATAAAGGATCAATAAATAGTCTTGCCAGTCAATATCCAGCAAGTACACATCTTTTTAAAGAGCTTACCTTGCGCCTCGTCAAGCCTTTGTTGACAAGGTCCAACTCTTGATCGGAAAGCTTGAGCTTCTGATCCATCTCTTCTAACGCCGCAGCATTAGCAGCCGCGGCCACGGACGATGCCTGTGTTAGCATAAGAAATGTCAACATTGTCAACGGACCTACCGAATTTGATCCTCTGCAGGTCTCTTCGAGGTCCTGACAGAGTCTCGGGGGCTGCTATGTATGCGGCCTACGTAAACTAACAATTATAACCACATTATGAGGAAATATCATTACTTGACTTACCTCAAAGCCTGTTAGAAGGCCTTGGACAACGTCGTTCAGTCCGGATTGGACGGACCAAACACTCCACATAACCGCACCCATAAGGGTGCGGTGCCCTTCAACGATGACAGACTTGCTCACCACCTCCTCTAGCGTGTCCGACCAGCCCACCACCGCCCGTGCGGAGGTGTTCGGTGCTGGCGTTGGCTCCCCGACCCCGTCCCTGCTGGGAGGAACCTGTGCCGTCGAGGGCCTTGGAGGCTCAAGAGCGGTCGATGGAGGGGGTCCGGATGGCCCGGACTCTTTTCCCTCGTTGGCTAGGAGGGACGCTCCCTCCTGTTCTTCGGTGATCGAGGTGTTGACCTCGGCCATTGCGGCATCTACCTCCCCCTCTGTGTTCGGAGGAGGAGCAGTTCTTTGGGACCGCACCTTCTCAGCCTCTTCGGGGACCAAAGGAGGCGCAGAGTGCACCATAGACCCACTGTCTGCCAGCTCGGCGGGAGGAGACGTCCCTTCCTAGGTTTACTCGGTGGGGCGCTCATGTGGGGGACTGCAATTCGGAGAGGTTAACCTTGAACTTAAATAAACTAATAAAAGCATAACAGCTGAAAATACAGACACCTTACCTGCTGGCAGGGGGCTTGACCCTGGATCCCTTTTTCTGGGATCCTCGGACGCCTCAGACTTCTCGTCATCCGAGCTGTAAGGTATAACCAGCTTAGGTCGGTGTCGTCTCTTTAGGATTGGGGAAGGTTGGACCTCCTTGGCGTCCACAGACGCCGGCCTCTTTTTGGAGTGCGAAGAGGAACTCTCCTCTTCGTCCTCCTCCTCACCCCCATCCTATATGGATGAGGCTGCAACATCTCCGGACCGGTTGCCCGGACGGATCCTGCGGCAGAGGCCCTCCCTGGCCTCCGGTGCCTCTTGCTTCTTGTCGTTCTTAGCAGGCGCCTTGTAGGGCACCGTGACCAGCATCTTCTCTAGCTGCTCTGATTGGGGCCCCTCCGGCAGTGGCGCCGAGCTGCTGATCTTCTTGGCCTTGGTGAGCCAATCCTGCAGAATCCACATAACAAGGTTAGATTGAATCTCACGTAATGTGAATATACGAATACTCTTCGAAGAGACATGCCACTCACCTCCTTTGGGGGATTCATGGTGTCAAGACGGACGTCCTTCCCCTCAGCCGGACACTCCTTCTGGGGCTGGAATAGTTGGCCTAATATCTTGTCAGGAGTCGTTCCGAAGAGGTGCCGCATAGTGGCCGGATCCTCGGGCTCATGCTCCCACATGGGCCTGGCCCTCTCCTGGCAAGGGAGGAGCCCGCAGTGGAGCATGATCTGGAACACGTCGACCAGCTTCGTGCTGGTCTCTATTACGTTGTCGATGCACTTCGGCAGCGCTTTGGTGTCGGCAACACATCCCTAGTCCGGACTCTTGGTGGTCCAGGAGGCCAATCTAGTGGGGGGTCCGTGCCGGAATGCGGGGGCCGCATCCCATGCGGCCTCCCTCGGCTCGGTGATATAGAACCACTCCTTCTGCCACATCCAAACGGTGTCGACGAAGTGGCCGTCCGCCCAGTGGACCCGTGTCAGCTTTCTGATCATGGCCCCTCCGCAGTCCGTGTGCTCGCCGCCGACCACCTTGGGATTCACGTTGAATACCTTCAACCATAAGCCGAAGCGCGGCTGGACCCGGAGGATTGCTTCGCAGATGACGATGAAGGTCAACATGTGGAGGAGGGAGTTGAGGGCTAGATCGTGGAAATCCAGCCCATAGTTGGGGGCTAGACTGGTGGAGTCGTACTCTGATAAGAGATCTATGAAGCCGTGGTGTTCCCTCCAAGTTAAGAAGGCGGAAGATCTCTTTTATTCCTTATTGTAATCTATCTTCGGTAACCCTAGCCCTATCGGTGTCTATATAAACCGAGGGTTGTCGTCATTAGGGGCAGAGCTATCTTCATCCCCCATAGGCTAGGGTTTAGTTCACGCTGATCTCGAGGTAGATCTACTCTGTAAACCACGTTATACAATCAATATGATCAAGCATGATGTAGGATTTTACCTCTTTGAGATGGCCCGAACCTGGGTAAACACTGTGTTCGTCGTCCCTTGTTACCCATCGATCCTAGATCCACAGCTCGGGACCCCCTACCCCAGGGTCTACCGGTTTGACACCGACACCCACCCCCTCTCACCCTCCCTCAGCGTCCCCTCCATCACGCACATTCGTTATTTCTCTTTAGGTCGTTGAGCCACGGTGTGTGTAGGCCCCCTGGCTCCTTCTTTCCAGCACACACCGATCGATATACCTCTGTCGGATCACGGGTTCCGGTAAAACCCTTAAGGTTCGAACTCTGGGGTGTGCTCGAAGTTCTCCCCCTGCCGATCCGCATCCTAGCTTGCTAAGATCTCAAGAACTAACTCAACGAACTCGCAACACAAGGGACACACGGTTTATACTAGTTCGGGCCACCGTTGTGGTGTAATACCCTACTCCAGTGTGTGGTGGTGGATTGCCTCATAGGCTATGGATGAACAGTTACAAGGGGAAGAACAGCCTCCTGAGGGTGAGGTGTTCTTGTGCTCTGTTTGTGGGTGAGGATTACTCAGGATGAGATGCCCCCTACGGTGGTGGCTAGTTCTACTTATATAGGACCTGGTCCTCTTCCCAAATATTGAGCGGGAAGGGAGCCAACAACGGCCAATTTGAAAGGGGACAACTAGTACAGCTTATCCTGATAAAAGTGGTCTTCGCCTGCAAAAGGCTCTAGTGGTGACGCCGCCTTGGGCTCCATGGTGACCTCCGTCTTGCCGTCCTGCTGGTCTTGGTCTCGTTGCACCAATATGGAAACCTTTGCTTGACGCCTCGGTACTCCGCGCCTGCGCTCGCTTCCTTAGCACCAAAGGGGAAACAAGGACACTGCGCATGCTGGCGCCCGCCTGATCTTGTTTGTCATGGCTCACGTCACAGGAACCTCGCGAGGTTTGCCTTGCCTTGACCTCTCCTCCCCTCACAAGCCAGCCTGGTGAGGCCGCTCCTGAGGAGGTCTTGTGTCGTCCGCCTCATGAGGCTTGGCCCCTCGCGAGCGTCTTGAATGCCTTGTTGATGAAGATGGGCCGTATGGGCCCACGCGCCGAGCCACGCCGTGGGCCGCAGGCAGGCAAGTCTGGGGACCCCCGTTCCCAGAACACCGACAGTAGCCCCCGGGCCCAAGGCGCACTCGGGCTTGGCTTCGAGGTGAAGCCAAAGGTCAAGTGCGGAGTGCCGTGGGCCCCAATAGCCTGCGACTTTGGTCGACGCATGGCGGTGATTGGGCGTGGGCGTCTCCGCTTCCCTGTGCTGCCTTGGAATCCGCCTGGCTATGCGGCCCCCGCTACCTACACAGTTATTCTTCCATCGCCCGTGCCATACTTCCCCAATTCCTCTGCTTCCCCGAGACTCTGCTCTTCCTCTCCAATCTGACCTGAGCTCTGCCCGCTTCGTCGCCATGGCGCTGAAACAAGCGGATACGGGGAAGAAATATATGTCTTCTGCCAGTGCGCCTCCCGCCATAGAGCCCGCGATCGGCCGATCGCTGGTGCTCAACGATGAGGCCATGGGCAAGGTGCGCCTCATGCTTGCCTCTAGTTTCAATGAGTGGGGAAAGACGGTGGCTTGGCCTGCATCTCGCGCTCGTATTGACCGGGCAGCCACCAAGGTCCCAATCTTCATCGATGCCCTTTGGGCCAGCCTGATTCCCCGTTTCTCCGCCTTCTTCAACGCGGTGCTTGAACATTACCAGATCTATATGCTGCATCTCGACCCCCAATCTGTGACTCTCCTCGCCGTCTTCGCCTTTGTTTGTGAGGCCATGGTGGGCATTACCCCTTCAGTGGCCCTTCTCCATCATTTCTCTCACTACATCTAATGGATCCTCGGCAAAGCTCGGGGTGCGTGAGCTTCCAGGCTATGGCTGCAACAGCAGGCGCAGAGATCGACTTCGAGCTTCCTCCATCCACAAGAGAGTTTCTGACACGGTGGGTATTTGTCGATGCCGGGGTGCTCAGCCCTCTGCTCCATTCTCCGTCAGCACCTGTCGTCCCCAACTCCGGCTGGGGCCACGAGAGGTTGCGAGCTCCTGTCTTGTCCCCGTCTGGCTCAGGCTGAGGAGGTTGAAGGACCGCGGCATGACTGCGCCTATGGTGGTGAAGGAGTTCATCAGGCGCCGAGTCGCTCTGCTTCAGCGCCATTCTTGCCCCATGTGGGCTTTGCTCAGCAGTCAGGACCATATGAGGCTTCAGGAGTCCGGGCTCCCTCTTGAGACGTGGCGAACAGTGCTCGAGGTCCTGACGGGTGTCCCTTCGCCGTACGACATGCCTAGGAAGAGCTGCCTGCTATATCACTGCATGAACAAGGTAGAATTTGTAGAGCACATGCCTTCCTTTGATGAGTGGGGGCTGCGCCCGGACGGCCTGGTGGGGTCCCGTGAGAACCCCGTCGACGTGGTTCCCTTCTTTGCCGCTGGCTCCGAGCTCGCCCCGAGTATGGATGCAGGGGGGCGGGCTCCGCCGGAGGCTGGTGTCCTGAGTGCTGAGGTGCAAATGGCGCCTGGGGATCTTTGGGCGTCGTCCTCGGGAGCTCATGATTCCTCCCCAGGGGCGTCGGTTGCGGAGGCGATGCAGCACGCGGCTCCCGAGGCTGAAGCTCCGGAGGCCTCGGGGGGTTGCGGTCAGACGGCACCCGACTTCTCTCCTCAGCTCGGCGCTCCTGAAGTTGTCCCTCCGAGCGCTTCCCCAGTTGCGCCCCGTGTCGGCTGCCACGTCCAATGATTCGGTCGGCTTTGTGTGGATTTTGAGGAGCTCCAAAAGAGGAAATGATCGCCGAGCAGCAGTGGTATCTTCGGGCCGTTGAAGCGGAGGAGGTACATCGCCGTCGATGAGTACGTACTGTATCTTTGTGATTTCTTGAGTGCTGCTTCCCTTCCTGATGTTAGCTCTTCAGGGTCCCTTCCATCAAGGGCGCTGTGTCCCCTGAGAAGCAACCTCCTCTTTCCTCGACTCCCCCGCTGGACTTGAGCGCCCCGAGCCTGCATGCCGTCCCTGGAACAGGTTCGGTTGGAGAGGCGTGCTCGCCTCCATGGTGCTTTGAATCTGCGGTCTCGTCGTCCTTCCTCCAAGGCCTGGCTTGGAGCTTGGCGAGCGTGCCCAGGGCCCCTCCTCTGGTCATGGACAGCAGCTGGTTGGCTTCGGTCTTCGTCTCCTCTTCAAGCAGTGGGCCCCGACTGGCTAGGGCCCCTAGCAAGGCCTGGCTGGCGCCTGGGGCAGCACCAGCCCCCAGCCCCTTGCTGAGAGGGGGTGCGCCGCTTCACGTCCCGCCTGCAGCCACCGTGGTGGAGAACAAGGTGGGCCGTGCGCTTGATTTTGAGCGTGAACGAAGCATCGTTCGCCACGAGCTCTTCCAAGAGGCGATGAGTGCGATGAACCGACTTGGTGGTGAACTCACGGACGTCGACACGCGCCTCAAGGCTGAGGGCCTTTGGCTGGCGGAGGAGCGGCGTAAGATGAGGGTGGCTATCAATCTTGGCCGCCACCAGCGCGATCTTGACATTGCGAAGGCCGAGGTGTCCCTCAAGGTTTCTTGTGAGGCTTCCTCCTGAGCTTTGGAGGAGGCTCGCGAGGCTAACCGCCGTCGCGAAGCTGCGGAGAAGCGCGCGTGGGAGCTCCAGGCCTGGAGTGCGTCCCTTGAGCAGCAGGTGTAGGTGTGCAAAGCCGCCCTTGCGTCGCTGGGGGGGGACGCCTGCCGAGGAAGAAGAGGTCCGGAGGCGCGAGGAGGCATTGGCTCTGGAAGCCGTGGAGCTTAGCCTTGAGCTTGAGCGGTTGGAGATGAGGGAGCATCAGGTCGCCCAAGCGGAAGATGCCATTGGTGCACGCGAGGCCAAAGCTCAGGAGGAGGTTGATCATCGAGTGGCCGAGGTTTGCGCGGGTCTTGAGGGTTGGCATGATCTGAAGCTGCAGCTTGCGGAGACGGAGGCTGCAGGTAGGGCTGCTACCCTTAGGCCCAGGCTAGCTGAGGTAGAGAGGCGCGAGGAGGCCACAGTGGCCGCCTTGGTCACGGCGCAGGCGGAGTTGGCCTCCGCCCGCACCGAGCTGCTCTCTCTTCAGAAACGGGTTGATAACGCCGAGGCCGTTGTGCGACAGAACAGGGAGGAAGTGCTTCAGCAGCGGACAATGGAGCGCGAGCACGCCCCCATGCTCCAGGTTCTCAGGAATAGGGCTAACACCGCGCTGGGCCATATCTGCGACGAGAATGCCCCTCATCCTCATACGGACGACTACGCCAGCCATCTTTGCTTCTTCTCCGATGTGGTGACGCATCTTGAAGCTTGATCTGATAGAGCTCTCCAGCTCATGGACGAGAGGAGCCGGGGCCTGCTCGGGCGCGCATTCTCGCGCGTCTTCAGCCATCTTTACAACACCTTCCCCGACTTCGACTTTGACGCTGCCATTGCCCCCGTACCTGCGGCTATCCGGAGAGACCTGGCGCAGTGGGTGGAGGACAACGTGGATGCGCTCGTCAGGGCCTTTGCTTCTGAGGACGACGCAGTGGTAGTCGCGGCAGACGAAGGAGACGTGGTTGACAGCGGCGATGCCGGGGCCGGAGAAGGTGGAGGCGGCGACAGCGACGCGAGCGGTGCATCTGAAGATGACCTGGGAGACGCGGCGAGCGACATATCTGGCTGATCCCATGTTCCCCTACTGTTTTACTCTGTATGCAAAAACTTGGGCGTGGCCCCTAAAGATTGTAAGAGCATTTTGAGAGGGGGAGCCCCTCATGTAAACAAATCGCAGTTTTTATTCTTCTATGCTAAGCCGAGTGTGCGCCTTTGTGGATCCATGAGTCTGGTGGCAAGTTTTGCTGTTGCGGCTTACCTTAGCTGAGGCGGGCCCCGAACTGGATCGTAAGGTCGTGAGTTCCCGTGGAGCTCCTGACGGGTCTGCTGACCCGCTCGAGAGGTCCTCGCGAGGATAAAGTGTCGATCGGCGCGCGTGGTGCGTGTGCCACGCCTAGCCCCGCTCGCGAGGGGCCCGCGAGGGGGAGGCAGCGAGCGCGAGCTTTAGAATAAGGCAAGAACCAGATAGCAAGAAATCGCTTGACCGAGAAAAGGCACCCCCCACGCGCATCAATAAAAATTCAACTTCGACTTAAATCTAAATCCAGAAGGCAAGGCTACACTAGTAGAAAAAGGGCCTATAGTCCCGGTTCATAAGGGCCTTTAGTCCCGGTTCGTGAACTGGGACTAAAGGGTCGGTACTAATACCCTCACCCTTTAGTCCGGTTCTATCGAACCGGGACAGATCAAACCTCCACGTGGCTGTCCGGCGAGCCCAGGCGGGAGGGCCTTTGGTCCCGGTTGGTGGCACCAACCGGGACCAATAAACATCCACGCGTCGACATTTCTTTGGCTCGGGTTTTTGTTTTTTTTTTTAAAAGAGGGGGGGGGGGGTGGGGGGTTTTGGGGGGTTAATTTAGGTGTTTCATATATTGTGCTATAGCTAGCTAATTAATAGAGAAAAGTGTCCTTTCTTTTGTCCGTGCTTGGTCGACGCTGCGTACTATACATACATATAGAGAGGACTAACTAGACATGCTAGCTAGCTAGTAATTAAGCAAACAGAAGATCGTCATGAACATATATATGCATACAGAGAGAAGTGATATCGACCACCTCTCCTTCTCCGAGAGATTGGTCGAACAACAAGTTCTCGTATATCTATTCGACGCTACCGGCTACATATATACAATAATTATCTTTTAAAATACGGACGCGTGGTCCACATGGTATTCCCCGTCTTCAGCGATCACATAGTCAAGAAAGAATGCCGCCAATTCCTCTTGAATAGCTCGCATGCGATCTGGTGCTATGAGTTCCTCCCTCTTCCGAAACATCTAATTTTTTGACATGGGTCTATTCATATATATATATATATATATATATATATGAATGAATGTAACTCAACACAAATGATGGTAATAAAATAAAATTGTGAATATTTTTATTACGCACTTCAAATTGTTTGTCGGAGTAGCCCCTCTCACAGGTCGTGTGGCGGATGGACTGCATAAGCGTAGTATCCACAGAAATCATTCCCTTGTTCGTGCCACAACCACTTTACAAGAAACAGAGGTCAATCAAACTGATAATTATATATAGCAAGCACATGCTAAATGGTATTGATGAAACTAGCACTTGAATCACTAGGAGATGCGCGTGGAATATGCTACTATATAGTACTTACTTTCGGGTGTCTAAATTGCAGCTTCTTCGGTAGTCCCGGAGCTTTTTTGGTGAATTTTCCCCAAGCCCTGCCACACAAAGAAAACAATTACTTGATATCAGAAATGAACAAAGTTGCTGATATGGTGGATAATGATCGATTTAACTTACTTCTCGAGCATTTCAGTCATGTCCGCATATTCCTTGGGATCTTTTCGTCTCGAGTCTAAGACAGTTACTACTCCTGCTCAAGCTTAATCTCTAGGAGAATATAGGGGAACCTACGCATGCGCATGCATAACTCATCAATATTACATTTCTATAACCTGGACTAAATAAGGGAAACCGAATATGCCACAAGACAGTAACACTCACGTGTAGTTGTAAGGAAAGAGTATTGTATTTTTGTGTTCATTTATTTCCAACGATCGTAGCAAGTTGGCCTCGGTTTCCTTGGCACGATATTTAACCTCATTTGCATCGATGAGATATGTGTTAATGAACCCAATATCACTCACTTGTTTTTTCTTCATTTCTGCGATCTTCAATCTGCATAATATAGTGAGGATATTTATAAATACATGCAATGAAAGAGCTGAGTTATATAGAGATACTTAATGACAGAAGTAGTACTACTTACGTGACGATAGCAGGTCCTTGTTGCTTTATCGATGGCCAATTGATTGAAAAACTGATAGAACTCCTCAAATGGAATAGCAGCAGTTCAATTCCAAGGAGGTCATGCTCCTTTTAACTCTCAAATACAAAGTATTCCTCCCGTCGAGACTCTTTGCAGGTTTTCATGTACCAATCATGCAATCTTAGCATCATCGTTGTTAGAGAGCTTTCATCTTTGGCGACAGGCTTCCCGTACTCGTATCTTTGTATCTGCACCTCCAAGAAATCAAATTGTACATCGTCGGGCAAGTAATCTTCAGGATTGCCATAACCGGGCACCATCCTCGGATCGGCGATGTCGCTAGCGAGCACCTTGAGTGGGGGGCACGATTCGCTTCGGCTTGTTCGCCGAGCTGGGCAATTTGTTTCCCAGCTCGTCGTTCTTTCATCCTTTGATCAGCAGCAGTACTTCCCGATCTCTCCGCCTCGGCAAATGCCTTTCCAATGATGCGCTCATAGTTGCCTTTCGGCGGAGACTTGGGTGGTTTTGTCGGGGCAGCAGTGCGCTTAGCTTTGACGGATCTACCTTCTCCTCCGGAGGTGGATGTCTCTTTGCTTTCAACCCTTGAAACCAGTCATCCACTTGATGTCTGCGCGATCTTCGCGTTTTCCTCCTCGCTCCTCTCGTGCGGTAACTTCTCCGAGTCTTCGTGAGAAGGACCGAATCTATATCTCCTCCCGCCTTTGGCAAGATCTTGCTAGACGCCCGGCAGAAGCGGAGCGGATGTCTTCTTTCCTTGCTTACGAGGCGGAGGAGAAGGACTACGACGCCCGGAGCAGCCGGAGCGGCGGCGGGTCTCTTCCGCCCTTTGCCGACGAGGCGGAGAAGGAGGAGGCTGGCTGCCCGGACGCGCCGGTGCAGCGGAGAAGGAGACGGAGTGCCGCCACGCGCCGGAGTAGGAGCCGGCTGAGTGCCACGATCGTCACTCGCCCGGAAGAGGAGGCGGTGGAGGAGGCGGAGTGCCCTGACTCGCCCGGAGGAGGAGGAGGCGGTGGAGGAGGCGGAGTGCCTTGACTCACGGGAGGAGGAGGAGGAGGCGGAGGCGTCGATTCGGAAGGTTGATGAGATCCTTCCGCCATAGGCATTGAGTCTTGAGCGTAACCCAGCCGATACTCCCCTTCACCGGTAGGGTGGTCAAGCCGGAGCTCCTCAAATCCCTCCGTTATTTCATCGACCATCACCTTAGCATATCCTTCGGAATCGGCGGCGGTGAAAAGTTGAGTCGGGTTTAGTGGGATAACAGAGCCAACAGCCGCCTTGACCTTTAAATTGCTCCATTGCGCCATAAGGTGGCAACTTTCAGCATCCGTGATAGCATCCACGGGATAGCTGGCGAGGAGCCGTCAAGGCATGCTGCTCGGCTGAAGCAGCTTCGGTGGAAGCCACGCTGCTTCTCGGCCGAGATGGCGGGGTAGCTTCGGGGAAGCTTGGCAGGTCATTTGTTGTGATCGGCTGCTTCGTTCCTCTTCTCGTTCCTCTAGCCCCATTACCCTTTCGTGCAGCGCTTTGCATTAGGCTCTGCTCCGATTTCTTCCTCCTCTCATGGGTTTTGTAACCCCCACGTCCGAAATCCAGCCTTCCACGAAAGGGAGCTCTGGCGTGCCTCGTGTCCGTCCAGGTGCTCGGGATTCCCGAGGGCCATTGTGAGCTCGTCCTTCTCCTGTGCAGAACGAACTTCCCTTGTCATGCTGCTTCGATATAATGCTTAAGCCTCTTGACTGGTATGTCCAATTGTTCGTCCGTCCAAATGCACTTCCCGTTATAGGGTCCAAGGATCCGCCGCCCGAAGAACCAAGTCCGCAACGGTCTGGCGATTCATTGTCTCGGGTTCGATCCCTTTATCAAGCGAGATCATTCTCAGCCTTGGACCACTTACCCCGGGCTATGAGGTAGCAACATGACCCCGTGCGATGATGAAGCTTCTTCTTCGCAGCATTTCTCTTGTTTGTCGCTGACATCTTTTTACTCTTTTCCGATGTCTTGTAGGCCACAAATGCGGGCCAGTCATCTCTGATCTTCTCATATTTTCCCGTGAATTCTGGTGTCTCATTTTTTTCAACATACGTATTGAGGTCTTTCTTCCAATTCCTGAATAGTTCTGCCATCTTCTTAAGAGCAAAAGACTTGATTAATGGCTCATCCTCTGGCGGTAGGGTAAAATTTGACTTCAAATTTCGGTCAAAGATCATTTTTCGCATATCATTGACATAAGACACCTCGGGGTCTTCGTTCTTGAAGCTTATACCATTGGTGGATGCTGATCGGGATCTTGTCCCTAACCGTAACCCCCGACCGAGCAACAAATGCCTTCTTTGTCCGGTAGGGTTCAATCGGTTGGCCGTCAGCGCGCGATTTGTATGATCTCAAACTTTTCATCCGAGCTCAACTTTTTCTTGGGCCTCGTCTCTTTACCGGAAGTTGTGCTCGATCCGGAGGGCTAGAAAAAGAACAAAGACGAGAGTTAATTAATATGTGTACATATATATATACCAAAACAAAGACGAGAGCTAGTCGGCCACAGCTTAACTAATATATATACCTGGCGGACTCGGTTTGGTGATCACCGAGCCGTCCTCACGGTCTACTTCTTGCACCAGCATTGGGTCATCAGAGCCATGTAAATCATAGCCAGCTGCTTGTTCACCCTCTCCTTCCGGACCATCGTTATCGACGTTGAGAAACATCATCGAGGAGGCGGCATCACTTCCGTGTGCGATTATGTCCCTCAACAACGCTTCTTGTGCTTCGTCTCGGGGGGTGTCCATAGTTTCTACAAATATTTACAACATGGCAATTATTATTCAAACATGACAGATATGGATATATTAGTGCCAACGTAGAACTAGCTAGCTAATCACAATAAGGAATCATATTAGTGTCCTCGACGCTGCTTCTCTAGGGTTTGGGGTGGCCTCGACAACGCTTCAAGGGTTAGGGGGTGGCCTCGAGAACGCTTCAAGCTAGGAGAGGGTCCGTAATATCGACCCCCACGTGTTGAAGCTATCGGGAGGGGTCGGCGTTGAACAGTACATCTATGTCCCACAAGTAAGGTAGAGGGTCGTGGATCGCCCGGCGGTCGAGGGTCAAGGGTCGAAGATCGCCGAGGGGTCGGGAGGTTGCCTAGTGTCAAAGGATTCAACAAAACCATGTCTTCATCATTAGGCGAAAATGTGAGGTGCATGATGGTGCAGAAGCTCTCCAAAGTTGTTTTGGAGCGGAGTCCCGAGATAGGATAATTAGCTTTTGGTACAAAGTTCAGCAAAAGGCAAATTATCCTATCCGGACTCCATTCCGTAACAACTTTGGAGGACTTCACCATCATGCCATGGTTACTTCCGGCTAATGATGAAGCGATAATTTCTTCAATATTTTGACACTATAGGAACCATCGACCACAAACCTTCGACCCTTGACCCCTTAATGACCCTCGACCCTCTACCCTAGTTCCCGACCCTAGACCCTCGGCGATCCTCGACACCCTCGTTATATCGACAACCAGCGCCCCCCCTCGTGTCAAAGTTTCTTCTTTCTCCTCTATTCCTTTCTTTCTTCTTGTCCTCTTCTTTTTCTTCTTATCCCTCGAGAAAGGAAAATAAGCAAAAGGAAGAAAAGAGGAAGAAGGAAGAAGGAAGAAGAAGAAGAAAAAAAAGAAGAAAATAGAAGAAAGGAATAGAAGATAAGAGGAGAAGAAGAAAGGAATAGAAGAGAAGAAGAAAGGAATAGAAGAGAAGAAGAAAAAATAGAATTTTTTTCTATTTTTTCTTCTTCTCTTCTATTCCTTTCTTCTCCTCTTCTTTTTCTTCTTTTTTCCTCTTCTTATTTATTTCTCATCTTCTTCCTCTCCTCTTCTTCTCCTTTCTTCCTCTTCTTATTTTCCTTTTTATATGAACATATCATCATATATATGAACATACATTTTCTTTGCATATGCATATGAACATACATACATACATTTTTCTTTCATATGAACATACATACATACATTTTCTTTGCATATGACCATACATACATTTTTCTTTGCATATGACCATTCATACATTTTCTTTGCATATGCTTTGCATATAAACATACATACATACATATAAACATAACATACATACACAAAAAATTCTAAAAATCTGCCTAAAAAATCTAAAAATCTGCCTAAAAATTATCCATCCATCCATCCATCCATATAATGAACATATAAAAGCATGCATACATCATCCATATTATGTTCATATAATGAACATATATACATGAACATAAATCTGCCTAAAAAATTATATGAAATTTTTTTATGAAGAGGACGAGGGGCAGGGAGGAAAGGGGGTCGCCGGAGCCGGACCGAGCAGGAGGAGGGGCGTCGAGGCAGGCGGCAGTGGGCGGGCGCCCGGCGACGACGAGGTGGGCGGGCGGGCGGCGAGGGCACGGGCGGCGGCGTGGGGCGCGCGGCGCGTGCGTGCTCGTGGACGGGCAGGGGCAGGCGGCGGGCGTGGGGCGCAGGGCGCAGTGCGTGCTCGGGACGGGCAGGGGGGGCGGCGGCCAGTGAAGCGCAGGGCGCGGCCGTGCGTGCTCAGGGACGGGGTAGGGGCACGGGGCGGCGGCCGGCGTGGGCTCGGGGAGACGGGGATGGCGGCCGGCGGCGGCGACGGCGACGAGGAGCGCGCGATTTGGGCAGCCTGGCGGCGGGGCAACTGGCTAGGAGGCGAGGAGATGTGAAAATTTCACAAGTCTTGCTTATATAGAAAGAGCATTGGTCCCGGTTAGGTGGCACGACCGGGACTAATGCTGCTTAGTCCCGGTTGGTGCCACCAACCGGGACCAAAGGCCAAATTTCAGCAGCCCAAAGGGCGGAAGCGGCGACCTTTGGTCGGTTGGTGGCACCAACCGGGACTAAGGGGGCATTAGTCCCGTCGTGCCACGAACCGACTAAACCCACCTTTAGTCTCGGTTGGTGCCACCAACCGGGACCAAAGGCCTGTGCTGCACGCCAAATGTTTAGTCCCACCTCGCTAGTTGAAGGGCGCCGGCACTGGTTTATAAGCGCTGGTGTGCGTCCCCTTTCGAGCTCCTCTCAAATGCAGGCTTTCGGGCCTAATCATGCTACTGCCTGTGGGCCTATTGGGCCTCTGCGGGCCTGAATCCTGGCCCATGTAGGGCTTCTAGTCGTATTCACGCCGTGGGGGCCTAGTAGGTGGTAGTTTTTTTTTCTTTATATTTTATTTCTTTTTGCTTTTAGTTTTAGAAAAAATATAAACTTTCTATTAGTGACTTTAGTTTTAAATTTTGAAATCTCTTTTTTTTTCTTTGTTGCTTTATTTATTTTTTTTTGTTTATACGTACAAATATATGCTTATTGTTGCTATTATTATTTTTTCAAGTTTTTTGTTTTGTTTTCTGCATTATTTATTTTCTTTTGGTTTTTGCTTTATTTTTTAATTCTTTTTGCTTTTAGGTCAGCAAAATTATAAACTTTCTGTTAGTGCTTTTAGTTTTAGAAAAAATATAAACTTTCTGTTTGTGCCATTAGTTTTAAAATTCAAAAACACTTTTTTGTTTTCTTTGTTGCTTTATTTATTTTATTTTGTTTCTACTTACAACAAAATGCTTATTGTTGCTATTATTATTATTTTTTCAAGTTTTTTGTTTTGTTTCCTGCATTATTTATTTTCTTTTGGTTTTTGCTTTATTTTTTAATTCTTTTTTGCTTTTAGGTCAGCAAAATTATAAACTTTCTGTTAGTGCCATTTGTTTTAGAACAATTATAAACTTTCTGTTTGTGCCATTAGTTTTATAAAATTTGAATTCTTTGAAATTTGTGTGAATCACAAGTTTGTGAGCTCAACAAAGGCGTAGAGGGACGGGCTTATAAACCGGTGTGGCGCCCTTCGGTTGGCGAGGTTCTCAAAGTTGGCATAGTATGTTCATGAAAAAAGCGGACAATGGTATCATACTCGTGTGTTACAAAGTTGGCATGGTATCATCATAATAGTTGCAGGAGAAAGTCTTCGCTTTTTCTTCGCTTGTGTCGTTTGCTTATTGCGCCGTAACCATGGATAATCTTCATCATTTATCAGGATGCTTGGGTCAGCCTTGACTTTGATGGGGGGAATTTCATGAAACTTTTCATACTCTTCAGACATGTCTGTCTTGCCCTCCACTCCCAGGATGTCTTTTTCCTGAAAGAACTATGTGGCGCTTTGGCTCATTGTATGATGTATTCGCTTCCTTATCTTTTCTTTTCCTCGGTCTGGTAGACATGTCCTTCACATAGATAACCTGTGCCACATCATTGGCTAGGACGAACGGTTCGTCGGTGTACCCAAGATTTTTCAGATCCAATTGTTGTCATTCCGTCTTGTGGGTCTACACTGCACCCGCCTCTGACAGATTGACCCACTTGCACTTAAACAAAGGGACCTTAAAATCTACTCCGTAGTCAAGTTCCCATATGTCTACTATGTAACCATAATATGTGTCATTTCCTTGTCGGTTGCTGCATCAAAGCGGACACCGCTGTTTTGGTTGGTGCTCTTTTCATCTTGGTCAATCGTGTAAAATGTATTCCCATTTATCTCGTATCCTTTCCAAATCATTACAGTCGAAGATGGTCCCTGGACAACAAGTACAACTCATCACAAACAGTGTTGTCACCTCCGAGACGTGTTTCCAACCAACTGCTAAAAGTCCCGATGTGTTCACATGTAATCCGATCGTCGCCTTTGCTCCGTGTTTGGAGCGCAGACTGTTCTTGTGTTCATCGACATACGGGTCACCAAGGTAGAGTTCTGTAGAAGCGTAGTAGTGTGCTTGAGACCAAGAATATCCGTCCCTGCATATTATTGAGTCTCTTCCAAGCGTGCCTTTTCCAATTAGTCTCCCCTCATACCGCGATTTAGGGAGACCTATCTTATTAAGGCCAGGAATAAAGTCAACACAAAACCCAATGACATCCTCTGTTTGATGGCCCATGGAGATGCTTCTTCTGGCCTAGCGCGATTACGAACATATTTATTTAGGACTCCCATGAACCTCTCAAAGGGGTACATATTGTGTAGAAATACGGGCCCCAGAATGACAATCTCGTCAACTAGATGAACTAGGACGTGCGTCATGATATTGAAGAAGGATGGTGGGAACACCAGCTCGAAACCGACAAGACATTGCGCCACATCACTCCTTAGCGTTACTCTGATTTCTGGATCGATCACCTTCTGAGATATTGCATTGAGGAATGCACATAGCTTCACAATGGCTAATCGGACGCTTTTCGGTAGAAGCCCTCTCAATGCAACCGGAAGCGATTGCGTCATAATCACGTGGCGATCATGAGACTTTTTCCGAAATTTTTCTCGACATATTTATTATTCCCTTTATATTCGATGAGAAGCGGCCGGGACCTTCATCTTGAAAGGCATTGAAAGAATATTTCTTTCTCTTCTTCCGTAAGAGCGTGGTGGCGGGACCTTCATACTTTGCTTGGAGGCATGCCCTCTTTTTTCGTAAGCGTTGTAGGTCCTCTCGTGCCTCGTGTGTATCTTTTGTCTTCCCATACACGCCCAAGAAGCCTAGCAGGTTCACGCAAAGGTTCTTCGTCACGTGCATCACGTCGATCGAAGAGCGGACCTCTAGGTCTTTCCAAAGAGGGTAGGTCCCAAAATATATATTTCTTCTTCCACATGGGTGCGTGATTGTCAGCGTCATTCGGAACAGCTACTCCGCCAGGACCCTTTCCAAAGATTACGTGTAAATCATTGACCATAGCAAGTACGCGATCACCGGTACGCATGGCAGGCTTCTTCAGGTGATCTGCCTCGCCTTTGAAATGCTTGCCTTTCTTTCGACATTGATGGTTGGTCGGAAGAAATCGGCGATAGCCCAGTACATTCTTCCTACAGCTTCCCGGTATATACTATCGGTGTCAAGTAAACAGTGCGTGCATGCGTGGTATCCCTTGTTTATGTCTGTCACGAAAGGTTATCGAGAGCGGGCCAATCGTTGATTGTCACGAACAAGAACGCCTTCAGGTCAAATTCCTCCTTTTGTGCTCATCCCACGACGCATACACCGTTTCCATTCCACAGCTGTAAAGTTCCTCAACTAACGGCCTTAGGTACACATCAATGTCGCTGCCGGGTTGCTTAGGGCCTTGGATGAGAACTGCATCATAATGAACTTCCGCTTCATGCACATCCAAGGAGGAAGGTTATACATACATAGAGTCACGGTCCGGTGCTTTGTGATTGCTGCTCTGCTCCCGAAAGGATTAATGCCATCCGCGCTTAAAGCAAAACCATATGTTCCTTGGGTCCTTTGCAAACTCATCCCAGTACTTTCTCTCGATTTTTCTCCACTGCGACCCGTCGTGGGTGCTCTCAACTTCCGTCTTTCTTACGGTCCTCACTGTGCCATCGCATCAACTTGGCATGCTCTCCGTTTACGAGCAGACGTTTCAACCGTGGTATTATAGGAGCATACCACATCACCTTCGCAGAACCCTCTTCTGGGAGGCTCGCCGTCAACATCACCAGGTCATCTCGTCGATCTTATACAGCAATGCACCGCATACCGGGCATGCGTTCAGATCCTTGTAGGCACCACGGTAGAGGATGCATCATTAGGGCATGCATGTATCTTCTCCACCTCCAATCCTAGAGGGCATACCACCTTCTTTGCTGCGTATGTACCGTCGGGCAATTCGTTATCCTTTGGAAGCTTCTTCTTCATTATTTTCAGTAGCTTCTCAAATCCTTTATCGAGCACAACATTCTCTGCCTTCCACCGCAGCAATTCGAGTACGGTACCGAGCTTTGTGTTGCCATCTTCGCAATTGGGGTACAACCCTTTTTGTGATCCTCTAACATGCGATCGAACTTCAGCTTCTCCTTTTGACTTTCGCATTGTGTCCTTGCATCGACAATGACCCGGCGGAGATCATCATCATGGGGCACATCGTCTGGTTCATCTTGATCTTCAGCAGCTTAAGCCCGCTGCAGCACCATCGTGCACGTACATCGTCTGGTGCAACTTGATGTTCAAGAGCATCACCGTATTCAGGGGCACATAGTTGTCATCGTACTCTTCTTCCTCGCCGTCTTCCATCATAACCCCTATTTCTCCGTGCCTCGTCCAAACATTATAGTGTGGCATGAAACCCTTGTAAAGTAGGTGGGTGTGAAGGATTTTCCGGTCAGAGTAAGACTTCGTATTCCCACATATAGGGCATGGACAACACATAAAACCATTCTGCTTGTTTGCCTCAGCCACTTTGAGAAAAGCATGCACGCCCTTAATGTACTCGGAGGTGTGTCTGTCACCGTACATCCATTGCCGGTTCATCTGCGTGCATTATATATAATTAAGTGTGTCAAAAATCATTACTGAACATCATGAATAGATAATTAAATGACCAAATTAATAGAAGTTCATCATCACATAAAAACCAAAGTACATACATAGTTCTCATCTAACAACATAAAACTCTGCAGAGCATCTAAATTAATTAAACCATACATTGAAACTATGTAAAACATTTCAATGTGAAAACAAATACGATCATAATCGCAACCAAGGTAACAACTGATCCAACGGCATAATGATACCAAGCCTCGGTATGAATGGCATATTTTCTAATCTTTCTCATCTTCAAGCGCATTGCATCCATCTTGATCTTGTGATCATCGACGACATCCGCAACATGCAACTCCAATATCATCTTCTCCTCCTCAAGTTTTTTTATTTTTTCCTTCAAGAAATTGTTTTATTCTTCAACTAAATTTAACCTCTTGACAATAGAGTCGGTTGGAATTTCCGGTTCAACAACCTCCTAGATAAATAAAATCTATGTCACGTTGGTCGGCTTAATTTTCATAAACAATAAATGAACCAATAGTTATGAAAAGATAATATATACCACATCCAAATCATAGACAGGACGAGGGCCGACGGGCGGATACCAAAACCATCGCACTATATAAGATGCAATAATAAAAGTAAGAAAATAATACAAGTAAGAATATTTTTCCTTTCGGAAAGAAGATAAGAACAAGAGGCTCACCATGGTGGTGTCTGGCGATGAGATCGCCAAGGGTGATCGACGGCGGTGAAGACGGGACAGGCGTGACGGACCGCTAAACCTAGACAAATATTGAGGAAAATGGAGGTTAGAGGTCGAGCTTGGAGAGGAGAAAGCTTAAGTAGTGTGGCTCGGGCATTCCATCGAACACCTTGTGTGCATAGGAGGTGAGCTAGAGCACCACCAAGCCCCTCCCTCGGCCGGAAAAAATAGAGCAAGGTGCTCTGCTCTTGCGCGAGGGCTATATATAGGCAGCACCATTAGCCCGGTTGGTGGCATGAGCCGGGACTAAAGGGAAGCCTTTGGTCCCGGTTCATGCCACCAACCGGGACCAATAGTGGTGGGCAGGAGCAGGACCATTGGTCCCGGTTCGTCCCACCAACCGGGACCAAAGGTCCGGACGAACCGGGACCAATGGCCCACGTGGCCCGGCCGGCCCTCTGGGCTCACGAACCGGGATAAATGCTCGCATTAGTCCCGGTTCTGGATTGAACCGGGACTAATGGGCAAAACAGGCCTCAACGATAGCCCCTTTTTCTACTAGTGCTACAGAAAAGGGATCCAAAGCAAATGGTCGCGTCCGGCACCTAATCTAGTCTTCTTGTCTTCGAGTCTTTTCACCAGCGCGGAGCTAAGTGCTGCCACTAGGACGTGGGAGGGAGCCCCTGAGGCTCGAGGGCAGCACTCCTGAGACTCCGGGGCGTGTACAGCCCCACTCATTATTACGTGAGAGTGTCACAGGCGGCGATCTTCACAGGCGTGAGCCTTACTTCATATCGCCAGACGAGGGCCCCGCCTTGCGCCTCCCTCTGCCACCGTTGGGGGCAACCGGAAACCAGGACGCCACCAAAGGGGAAAAGGGGACGCCAGCGGCGCCCTCGGTGACCACGGGTCCTCTGCCGGGGTAGGGTTCGCAGGTGCCTCCCCGGCAGAGGGCCTACCTCCGGGTAACGCCTTGCTCCACGCGACGCGGGGAGGGGCCTTGCTCCTGGCTTCTCCCGCGCAGCCCCCAGTGAAGCTCTCCTGATGGGGTGGACATCGCCGTGCCGGAAGCATCGCCTGGTGTTGTGACCTGGTTCACCTGTGACTCATGGTTAGTGTAACCTTGCCCCTGAGGAATTAGTGGTACCCTGCATCTGTTGTCAAGGCGCGGTTGGTGGGGCTCTCTGGCGGCTCCTGGAAGGCTTGAGCTCCTAACGCCTCCTCCTCCCAACCTGGCCCGAGGAACGAGCCGGGGTCGTCCTCCGGCGTGTACTCCTGGTCCATCATGCGGGGCATGTAGGCCTCCGAGGCCGCTTCCCCGAAGACCTCGCCGAAGTGCCCCACGCTCCATGTTGCTCGGCCTGTCATGTCGTCCTGAGGTTGACAGGGTTGTGCTCCGATGGGGCCGTATGTGGCAACGCAGGTGGCGAGGGTAGCCTGGCGCTCGGTGCGGGCGCGGCGTGCATCCGCCATGGAGACGATGAAGCGACGTGACGTGGAGCGACGGAAGGGAAGCTTCGGCGCACCCCTACCTGGCACGCCAAATGTCGGATCACGGGTTCCAGCAAAACCCTTAAGTTTCGAACTCTGGGGTGCGCGCGAAGTTCTCCCCCTGCCGATCCACGCCCTAGCCTGCTAATATCTCAAGGGCTAACTCAACGAACTCGCAACACAAGGGACACAGAGTTTATACTGGTTCGGCCCACCGTTGTGGTGTAATACCCTACTCCAGTGTGTGGTGGTGGATTGCCTCTTGGGCTATGGATGAACAGTTACAAGGGGAAGAATAGCCTCCTGAGGTTGAGGTGTTGTTGCGCTCTATGTGTGGGTGAGGATTACTCAGGATGAGATGCCCCCTACGGTGGTGGCTAGTTCTACTTATATAGGCTCTGGTCCTCTTCCCAAATATTGAGCAGGAAGGGAGCCAACAACGACCAATTTGAAAGGGGAAAGCTAGTATAGCTTATCCTAACAAAAGCGGTCTTCGCCTACAAAAGGCTCTGGTGGTGACGCTGCCTTGGGCTCCATGGTGACCTCCGTCTTGCCGTCCTGCCGGTCTTCGCCTCATTGCACCGATACGGAAACCTTAGCTTGACGCCTCGGTACTCCGCGCCTGCGCTCGCTTCCTTAGCACCAAAGGTAAACAAGGACACTGCACGCTGGCGCCCGCCTGATCTTGTTCGTCATGGCTCACGTCACCAGAACCTCGTGAGGTTTGCCTTGCCTTGATCTCTCCGCCCCTCACGAGCCAGCCTGGTGAGGCCGCTCCTGAGGAGGTCTTGTGTCGTCCGCCTCGCAAGGCTTGGCCCCTCGCGAGGGTCTTGAATGCCTTGTTGATGAAGATGGGCCATACGGGCCCACGCGCTGAGCCACACCGTGGGCCGCAGGCAGGCAAGTCTGGGGACCCCCGTTCCCAGAATGCCGACAACCTCTCTAGCCTAGTGTGCCTACCACAAGCACACACTTTCCCTCTTCTCTTCTCACTGTCCATGCCCCCTATGTCCAATACGTTTCCATGCACGTGCACACTCCCGCCCATCTTTTCATTGATCTCATACTCACACACTCCTCTCCCCTCGATATAGTAGGCCTCTCGCACCACCTCCTAGCCGCATCCCTCTCCCCCGGTCCGTCTCTCTGGACCTTATATGCTTCTAACACATGCATGCATGCATACCTACCGATCTCCGTACATATAGCTAGGTTGACTATAAGTCTTTTTCCGCAGGCACTGATCGACGTACCTCACTAGTTATGTCTCTCCCTTTCTTCGACACACGACGATTGATCTTCCTATGTAGTTACGTCTGCTTACCACAACCATATTGTCCCCCCTCATCATCCTTGCATACCTCCCGACCCGTCTCTCATGCGCACATGCATAGACAGGCATACATCCCCTATCTTATAGATATTGAAGTTGTACCCTCCGTTTGTCTAGAAGGCCTCTCCACTCATTTGTGAGAAGCAACTCCACCACCAACCCTCCGACACTCTACCTTTGTCTCTCTCCCATCCTTATTCCTCTACTACACATACGCATGGATGCCGATCAATCTCCCTGAATACATAGCTAGGTATCTCTCCTTCTCCACACATATACCAGTCGATCTACTTCTCTAAGTTAGGTCTCTGCCACCTCCCACCCACACACACCGATAGTCGAACGTTTTAGGTAGGTATCCATGCCATAGAGACAAACTGCACCTCTGCCCTCTCACATTCTTGTAGGCCAGCCGCCCTGTATCTTTGACGTGGGAAAACACAAATTCGATGGCACTCTTTATCGATCGCACACCAACACACTTCATCCCTGTTTTTGGTTATATCGATATCTCACGCCGATGATCCCTCCACTCTCTTCTCGTGGATTGCTCCCTCTATATATGATATATCCATGAATTTGCTTCACACACATTGCATATGTTACATTTTTTGTTTGAGATATCATCGACACATTACCTCTGTTTCACACAAACCATCTCTCTCACACCGACCCACGTTCGTACCTGCACGTAAAGAAGAGGTGCACGCACGACGCACCTACTCAGGTCTTGTTCCCGGCCACACCCACGCGGGTACATGATACGTCTCCAACGCATCTATAATATTTGATTGTTCCATGCTATTATATTATCCATTTTGGATGTTTTATATGCATTAATATGCTAATTTATATTATTTTTTGGACTAACCTAACCTAGAGCCTAGTGCCAGTTCCTATTTTTTCCCTGTTTTTGAGTTTCATAGAAAAGGAATACCAAACGGAATAAAACCTCCACGATGATTTTTCTTGGACCAGAAGACAACCAGGAGACTTGGAGATGAAGTCGGAGGAGCCACGAGGCGGCCACAAGGGTGGAGGGCGCGCCCCCACCCTTGAGGGCTCCTCATGCACTTCCTGACCTAATTCTATTGCCTATATATACTCACTTATCCCCAAACCAACAGAGGCGTCCACAAAACACTTTTCCACCGTTGCAACCTTCTGTACCCATGAGATCCCATCTTGGGACCTTTTGCGGCACCCCACAACCTTTTGTACCCGTGAGATCCCATCTAGGGACCTTTTCTGGCAACCTGCCGGAGGGGGATTCGATCATGGAGGGCTTCTACATCAACTCTATTGCCCTTTCGATAAAGTGTGAGTAGTTTACCACAGACCTACAGGTCCATAGCTAGTAGCTAGATGGCTTCTTCTCTCTCTTTAATTCTCAATACCATGTTCTCCTCGATGTTCTTGGAGATCTATCCGATGTAATACATTTTTGCGGTCTGTTTGCCAAAATCCGATGAACTGTGGATTTATTATCAGCTCATCTATGAATATTATTTGAATCTCCTCTGAATTCCTTTATGCATAATTTGATATCTTTGTAATTCTCTTCGAACTATCGGTTTGCTTTGGCCAACTAGATTGGTTATTATTGCAATGTGAGAAGTGCTTAGCTTTGGGTTCAATCTTGCGGTGTCCTTTCCAAGTGACAGTAGGGCAGCAAGGCATGTATTGTATTGTTGCCATCGAGGATAAAAGATGGGGTTTTCATCATATTGCTTGACTTAATTCCTCTACATCATGCCATCTTGCTTAATGCGTTACTCCGTTCTTTATGAACTTAATACTCTAAATGCATGCTGGATAGCGGTCAATGTGTGTAGTAATAGTAGTAGATGCATAATCGTTTTGGTCTACTTGAGATGGACGTGATGCCTATATTCATGATCATTGTCTTAGATATCGTCATAACTTTGCGCTTTTCTATCAATTGCTCGGCAGTAATTTGTTCACCCACCATAATATTTTCTATCTTGAGAGAAGCCTCTAGTGAAACCTATGGCCCCGGGTCTATTTTCCATTATATAAGTTTCGGATCTATTATTTTGCAATCTTTTACTTTTCGATCTATAAACCAAAAATACCAAAAATATTTACTTTGTCGTTTATCTATCTCTACCAGATCTCACTTTTGCAAGTAACAGTGAAGGGATTGACAACCCCTTTTTCACGTTGGGTGCAAGTTGTTTGATTGTTTGTGCAGGTATTCGGTGACTTGTGCCTTGTCTCCTACTGGTTTGATACCTTGGTTCTCAAACTTAGGGAAATACTTATCTCTACTTTGCTGCATCACCCTTTCCTCTTCAAGGGAGAAACCAACGCAAGCTCAAGAAGTAGCAAGAAGAATTTCTGGCGCCGTTGCCGGGGAGATTTACGCCAAGTCAAGTCAAGATTTGTCTCTTGTCAACTTGCCAATTTCTGGTGCCATTGCAGGGGAGATCTACGCCAAGTCAAGCCATACCAAGTACCCATCATAAACTCTCATCTCTTGCATTACATTTTTCGCCATCCGCCTCTCGTTTTCCTCTCCCCCACTTCTAAAACGATTTTCGAAAAGATTTTCTTTTTTCTTTGCCTTCTTTCCATATTTCTTTTTGTTTGTGTTTCCATGTGCCTTCTATTTGCTTGCATCTTTGCTTGCTAAAAATCTATTGATATGGATCCACTTAAAGTGTTCTACTTGGATCATCTTCGATCTATATGTGCTCGTGCTGAAACCCCCACAAGTTTAGTTGAAGGAATATCTTTATATGAGCATGCTCATTTTGTGCGTCACTGTTTGTCTGAAAAAGGGAGACTCTTATGGAATCAAATAAACTCTTTGTTGTGTTATGCTTGGAATCTTTGTGAAATTTATGATTTTACTTGTTGCACTAAGAACCCTAAAAAACACCTTCCCTACCTATGTGAGTTTAATGATAATGAAATATTCTCTTCTGATGAAAAGGGTGTTTCTAGTTACTATGATATCAAACAAATTGAAGAATTTGTTGCTTTTAAGGGTTCTCATGAAGTTGCTTCTTTGATTGAAAAGTATGATATAACTCTCTACAAATCTGAAAATTCTGACATACTTAAATATTGCTATGAAAACTATGCTCATAATGCCTATGTTAAGGAGTTTATTGAGAGAATGACTTTTGCTTTGGAATAAAATAATGATATGCATGAATCTATAGATACTTACGATTCTGATGATTTGATTGAAATATCCCTTGATGAACATGATGCTTGCTATTCTTATGGCCATGATGCCAATATTTATGGAGATGCTATAGTTCCTTATGTTCAACATGAGATTATTGCTATTGCACCCATGCTTGATACTCCCTCCGTCCCAAAGTTCTTGTATTAGATTTGTATATATACGAATGTATCTAATACTAGAATGTAACTAGATACATCTGTATTTAAACAAATCTAAGACAAGAATTTTGGGACGGAGGGAGTAGTTCCTTGAATCAAAAGCATGATTGCAATGATGTTATTATAAATTATATTAATTTCAATTGTGCTAATAATATGCAAAACCCTAAGCTTGGGGATGCTAGTTTTGCTATGTCCACTACTTGTTGCAATGATCTTGAAATTTTTTTTAAGCCCCATGATGAATATGAGATTGATAATAGTGTTTGCAATAATATTGAAAGTGGGTTTGGAAGAGTGTCAACTTTAGATCCCACATATTTGGAGAATGTTCAATCTTATGAATTTTTTGATAAAAGTGGGTTTGGAGAGGCCATGACTTTAGTTAATGTTAATCCACCATTTTGGAAGAGTAACAACTTTGCATGCATCTGGATCATGAAGAGAAAATTTTGTGTGATAGCTATATTGTTGAATTTTCTTATGATCCTACATGTAATTATTATGAGAGAGGAAAATATGGTTTTAGATTTTCATGTTACAAAATTACCTCTCGTTATGTTGAGATTGCTATTGTTTCTTCCTTCTTCCTTGCATATGGTGGTTTTTGCTTGTCTTGATAATTTGTTTGCTTATAAAATCCCTATGCATTGGAACCATGTTAGACTTAAACTTGTTTGTCACATGTTTTATGATGCTCTCTTTGTGTTTCAATCAATATCATTCATGTAAGCACCATTAAAATTGCCAATGCCTAGCTAAGGGCGTTAAACAATAGCGCTTGTTGGGAGGCAACCCAATTTTATTTTTGTTTTTGATTTTTTGGTTCTGTTTTGCAATAAATAATTAATCTAGCCTCTGGTTAGATGTGGTTTTGTGTTTTAATTAGTGTTTGTGCCAAGTAAGACCATTGGGACATCTTACGGTGATAGTTGATTTGATCTTGCTGAAAAATAGAAACTTTTGCGCTCAGGAAAACAATTCTCATTTTTAACAGATGCGTGATAAAATACTAATTCTTTGTGCAGAAGGTTAATAAACAAATTGCTTAGGTTGTCTTAATTTTTCAGAATTTTTGGAGTTACATAAGTATTTGAAATATCCAGATTGCTACATACTGTTCTGTTTTTGACAGATTCGGTTTTCTGTGTGTTGTTTGCTTATTTTGATGAATCTATGGGTAGTATCGGGGGGGGGGGGTATGAACCATGGAAAAGTTGGAATACAGTAGATATTACATCAATATAAATAAAGAATTAGTTCATAATAGTACCAAAAGTGTGATTTATTTTCTTATACTAACGGAGCTTATGAGATTTTCTGTTGAGTTTTGTGTTGTGAAGTTTTCAAGTTTTGGGTAAGGATTTGATGGACTATGGAATAAGGAGTAGTAAGAGCCTAAGCTTGGGGATTCCCAATGCACCCCAAGGTAATATTCAAGGACAACCAAGAGCCTAAGCTTGGGGATGCCCCGGAAGGCATCCCTCTTTAAATCTTCATCTATCGGTAACTTTACTTGAGGCTATATTTTTATTCACCACATGATATGTGTTTTGCTTGGAGTGTCTTGTATGATTTGAGTCTTTGCTTTTTAGTTTTCCACAATCGTCCTTGCTGTACACAGCTTTTAAGAGATACACGTGTGAATCGTGATTTATTAGAATACTCAATGTGCTTCACTTAAATCTTTTGAGCTAGGCAATTTTGCTCTAGCGCTTCAATTATATCTTTTTAGACCATGACGGTGGTTTTATTTTATAGAAATTGATAAACTCTCATGCTTCACTTATAATATTTGAGAGTCTTTAAACAACATGGTAATTTGCTTTGGTTATAAATTTAGTCCTAATATGATAGGCATTCAAGAGGGATATAATAAAAACTTTCATATAAAGTGCATTGCATACTATGAGAAGTTTGATTCCTTATGATTGTTTTGAGATATGAAGATGGTGATATTAGAGTCATGCTAGTGAGTAGTTGTGAATTTCAGAAATACTTGTGTTAAGGTTCGTGAGTCCCGTAGCATGCACGTATGGTGAACCGTTAGGTAACGAAGTTGGAGCATGAGATATTTTTTGATTGTCTTCCTTATGAGTGGCGGTCGGGGACGAGCGATGGTATTTTCCTACCAATCTATCCCCCTAGGAGCATGTGCTTAGTACTTTGTTTCGATGACTAATCGATTTTTGCAATAAGTATGTGAGTTTTTTATGACTAAAGTTGAGACCATGTATTATATGCACTCTCACCTTTCACCATTGCTAGCCTCTCTATTACCGCGTAACTTTCGCCGGTACCATTAGCCCACCATATACCTTCCACAAAACAGCTACCATACCTACCTATTATGGCATTTCCTTAGCCAGTCCGAGATATATTACCATCCAACTTTCCACCGTTCCGTTTATTATGACACACATCATTATTGTCTTATTGCTTTGCATGATCATGTAGTTGACATCATATTTTTGGCAAAGCCACCATTCATCATTTTTATACATGTCGCTCTTGAGTCATTGCACATCCCGGTACACCGCCGGTGGCATTCATATAGAGTGATACTTTGTTCTAGTATCGAGTTGTAATTTTTGAATTATAAGTAAATAAAAGTGTGATGATCTTCATTATTATAGCATTGTCCCAAGCGAGGAAAAAAAGGAGAGAAAAAAAGAGAAGGCCCAAAAGAAAGAGAAAAGAAAAAAATAAAAAAAGTGAGAAGGGGCAATGTTACTATCCTTTAACCACACTTGTGCTTCAAAGTAGCACCATGATCTTCATGATAGAGAGTCTCCTATTTTGTCACTTTCATATACTAGTGGGAATTTTTCATTATAGAACTTGGCTTGTATATTCCAACGATGGGCTTCCTCAAATTGCCCTAGGTCTTCATGAGCAAGCAAGTTGGATGCACACCCACTTAGTTTTTCTTTTTGAGCTTTCATAAACTTATAGCTCTAGTGCATCCGTTGCATGGCAATCCCTACTCATTCACATTGATATGTATTGATGGGCATCTCCATAGCCTGTTGATACGCCTAGTTGATGTGAGACTATCTCCTTCTTTTTGTCTTCTCCACAACCACCTTCTATTCCACCTATAGTGCTATGTCCAAGGCTCACGCTCATCTATTGCATGAAAGTTGAAAAGGTTTGAGAACATCAAAGTATGAAACAATTTCTTGGCTTGTCGTCGGGGTTGTGCATGATTTGAGTATTTTGTCTGATGAAGATGGAGCATAGCCAGACTATATGATTTTGTAGGGATAAACTTTCTTTTGCCATGTTATTTTGAGAATACATAATTGCCTTGTTAGTATGCTTGAAGTATTACTATTTTTATGTCAATATTAAACTTCTGTTTTGAATGATACGGATGTCAACATTCATGCCACAATAAAGAAATTACATGGATAAATATGTTAGGTAGCATTCCAAATCAAAAATTCTGTTTTTATCATTTACCTACTCGAGGACGAGCAGGAATTAAGCTTGGGGATGCTTGATACGTCTCCAACGTATCTATAATTTTTTATTGTTCCATGCTATTATATTATCTGTTTTTGATGTTTTATATGCATTAATATGCTATTTTATATTATTTGGGGCTAACCTATTAACCTAGAGCCCAATGGTAGTTCATGTTTTTCCCATGTTTTTGAGTTTCGCAGAAAAGGAATATACCAAACGGAGTCAAAACGGAATAAAGCATTCGCGATGATTTTTCTTGGACCAAAAGAAAATTAGGCGACTTGGAGATGAAGTCAGAGGAGGCACGAGGCGGCCACAAGGACTGAGGGCGCGCCCAGGGGGGTAGGGCACGCCCTCACCCTTGTGGGCCCCTCGTGCACTTCTTGACCTTATTCTTTCGCCTATATATAAGCATATATATCCAAACCAACAGATGCATCCACGAAAATACTTTTCCACTGCTGCAACCTTCTGTACCCATGAGATCCCATCTAGGGACCTTTTACGGCACCCTGCCGGAGGGGGACTTGATCACGGAGGGCTTCTACATGAACTCTATTGCCCTTCCAATAAAGTGTGAGTAGTTTACCACAGACCTATGGGTCCATAGCATGTAGCTAGATGGCTGCATCTCTCTCTTTGATTCTCAATACCATGTTCTCCTCGATGTTCTTGGAGATCTATTCGATGTAATACTTTTTCCGGTGTGTTTGCTGAGATCCAATGAATTGTGGATTTATGATCACCTTATTTATGAATATTATTTGAATCTCCTCTAAATTCTTTTATGCATGATTTGATATCTTTGTAATTCTCTTCTAACTATTGGTTTGGTTTGGCCAACTAGATTGGTTTTTCTTGCAACGGGAGAAGTGCTTAGCTTTGGGTTCAATATTGCGATGTCCTTTCCCAGTGACAGTAGGGGCAGCAAGGAACGTATTGTATTGTTGCCATCAAGGATAAAAAGATGGGGTTTTCATCATATTTCTTGAGTTAATTCCTCTACATCATGCCGTCTTGCTTAATGTGTTACTCCGTTCTTTATGAACTTAATACTCTAGATGCATGTTGGATAGCGGTCAATGTGTGGAGTAATAGTAGTAGATACAGAATCGGTCTACTTGACACGGGCGTGATGCCTATATTCATGATCATTGCCTTAGATATCGTCATAACTTTGCGCTTTTCTATCAATTGCTCGGCAGTAATTTGTTCACCCACCATAATATTTTCTATCTTGACAAAAGCCTCTAGTGAAACCTATGGCCCCCGAGTCTATTTTCCATCATATAATTTTCCGATCTATTATTTTGTGATCTTTACTTTCTGATCTATTAACCAAAAATACCAAAAATATTTACTTTATCATTTATCTATCTCTATCAGATATCACTTTTGCAAGTAACCGTGAAGGGATTGACAACCCCTTTATCGCGTTGGGTGCAAGTTGTTTTATTGTTTGTGCAAGTATTCGGTGACTTGTGCCTTCTGCCCTACTGGATTGATACCTTGGTTCTCAAACTGAGGGAAATACTTATCTCTACTTTGATGCATCACCCTTTCCTCTTCAAGGGAAAAACCAACGCAAGCTCAAGAAGTAGCAGTAGACGGTGGAGTCCATTTCTGTATAAAAAGGCAGCCCACGTGATAATTTGACGCGTGTAGCAGTTGTTTACTCGAAGGAGGGTTGTGTACCATGCGTACACGGAACAAAGTCTGACTTGACGCGTTAGTATAAAATAAAGATATATTCCTCAATGGCACATACAGAATATAAAACGATTGTCGTCGAGAAAAAAGAAATCCGCTCCACTATATACAATGGAGCCTACCTGCCGGGGTTTGCCTCTCGTCACACTATCTCACACAAGGCGGTGGTGGGCTCTCTCTCTCACCGTTGGTCACTGATCCTGCCGCATCCCTTCCGCCGACGAAAAGGGAGGATGTGCATCATTTCTCCATTCGACAGCGGCGAGGTAGCACGTCCCGATCTGCGGTACCCGTCGTTCTCTCTGACGAAGCTCAGGCACGGTGGCACCTTCGCCACTTGCTCGCTGCCATAGTATGCAGATCCCGGCCGCCGGTGCCCTCCTAGTACATCTCGACGACCCTCAGGTCTAGCTTCCTCCGGCCTTGCTCCACTACCCATCTTCCCACATTGCTGCATGTGGAAAATCCTACATGTGGATCTTCCCTAGTTCATTGCCCAAACGTAGCTCGGCCGGCATACTTTTCATGTTGCAATATCATCCTCACACTATTTTACATAACTAATTGTGCTGCTATCTTCCCTTAGGAGAAGGAATGTGCTTCGTTTTTGTCAGCGTATGTGTCATCAACTGTTATTGGCTAGTAATTGTTTCCTTTCTACCTCTTTTTTGCAAACAGGGCTATCCATTTTACCTCATTGTTATTCTCACCTTTTGGTGAATTGCACAAATCACTTTTTCTTAAGAGTGTCTTGTGCAGTTCTACTAAAATGTCACATAGACAACGTCTCTACATTTCAGAGCGACTGCACAAAGGGAGATTGGTTTTGCTATCCTCCTCATCCAACTCCGAGCCTAATCTTCTCCAACAAGTGGTTAGTTTTATGAGAGATTGGAAAGGGGACCGGCTTCTACTTGTGTGTGTATGTTTCATCAACTACTATTGGTGCTACTATTAATGTAATCACACTTGTTCAATATCTTTGCAAACAAGGATGCTTAGCTCGATTTTAGTGGACCTGCCCAAAATGATCGGATGGTCCATGTCCACCATAGAATCCTTTCTTGGCTAACATGTCTTGTTCAGTTCCGCAGAGCTGCGTGAAACTAGCTGCCAACAAATGAACGCCATGAAATGGAACCATGCCTGCGGACATCATCCTTCAACTTTTTATTTTTCTTTATTTGTACACATTCTCACAACTTCGTATTCAGTTGTGATGTAAATATTGACGGTGATCTGCGAATCATTGAGATACATTAGCATGCATGTTACTTTCCTTTGTATTTGATGGAATGTTGTAACGCGGCAACTTTGGAGGCAAGATGACACATGAAACCAAACTTTAAAGCTTCATAGCATTACAACACACTTTCATTAGGCTGGAAAATTATGTGTACATGTAAACATATCCCGGAAGCTTGATAGCAATGCCACAAATCATTCAAAATTCCTTTCACCCACATGTGGGACAGCCAGAATCCGGGTCATGCACCAATATTGAGTGCACAACTGCTGGCGAGATTCACCTCGCTCGTTGCACCACAGTAATAATGACTAATGAGCGGTCAAATCATAGAGCCCCACCTTTCCCGCAGTACTACTAGTAAAAGTTGCTCGGGCGAAGCAACCATCATTTCGCTCTTTGTTGAATGTGCTTGTACTCCAATATCCAAGAGTAAGTTGCTCGGACGAAGCAACCATAAGTACACGGTGCCAATGGTTGGTGAGATTTGTTAATTGAGCCATGTATAAGGGCTTTTTTGATTTAAAGCATTCTCAAAGGAATTTTGGAGGATTCTACTCCTTAGGAATTTTTCCTATGTGGGTTCTTTGATTCGTAGGATTTAAAACGGAAGGGGGGGGAAGATAAGCGGGCGACATTTTGTGAGAGAGGAAGGATAATGGTACGCGGTGGTTTTTTAGAGAACAAGAACAAATCACATAGGAAATTCGGATTCCCCTACAATCTTGGTCATTTACTATCGCACATGCTTCATTTCCGTCGCCTCTGGAAACTGTGTGCGCTCACCCGACCGGGGTTGCGTTGTGATTGGCCGGAACCCTAGGAATGCGGACCGCGCGTGCACACCGTAGGATGCACCGCGATCGAACAACAATCCACGTCCTACTCGTCACACCCGTGTAGCTGTAGCTGGGTTTTTATGTGCTCCCTCCATATTTATTAACTCTGCATATTAACTTTGGTCAAAGTCAAACTTTGTAAACTTTGACAATGTTTTTGTAGAAAAAAATATTAACGTATACAATAACAATCTTTCCCATCATATAGATATGCTATTGTAAATGTTCATATTTTTTCTATGAAGTTGGTCAAACTTTATAAAGTTTGACTTTAGTCAAATCTAATATGCAGAGTAAATAAAAACATAGGGAGTATTTGGGCTAATAAATGTCTAGAGAATGCACGGAAAAGTTCCAAATTTGAGCAAGGTGCTTCCTCTATCTAGGTGCATAAGTAACCTTACGAGAAATTGTACCCACTCATGGCACACCTGTCATGTGTGGTCCGCTGGTCAGAGCGCTTCCTATTGTCATATCACTATTCTTTTTAGATTTACTAGAACAATGCCCATGCGTTGCAATGGGATATAAATATTCTAGTACGTTAGCTTGTGATTTACCTGTCACTAATATTGTGAGTGTGTAAATAAATGTTCATCAAATTCTGACCACGAATTACCTTATATTTTGATTAAAAGTTGGGTAAGTAAATTAAAGTGGAGTTGGTTCAGCAGGTAAGTAAATTAAGGTGATTGATTATCGTATACATGAAAGGTTGGATGAAGGGGTGGTGAGAAGAAAGGTGAAATGGGAACCTTAAGTTCTTTTTAAGTAGTAGAGATAGAGATAACATGTGGGACCGAGTGTGAATGAACCGACGTCAATAGACGGCAAAATTGCCTGCCGGACGCACTTAGAGAGAGGCGAGGAGCAAGAAGCATACGGGCTGGTCGTGTCATGCAAGAAAATGGCTGGTCTCATGTTTAAAACTTGTTGTACTATAGTAGAGGTAGATGTAGATGTAGATGTAGTGTAGACGTAGATGCAGATGTAGATATACATGTAGAGCTGTAAAGATAAGTGAGACTCACCAACGGTCACCAACGTAGGCCGAGTACGTGCATGAATCACCCGCAAAAAAAGGAGTACGTGCACAAATAGAAGAATTGCACGCACGGGCGCACGTACTCTATGCCTCATTCCCTAACACACACATGCGGGTACACGGTGGAGCTCATTTCTGGAAGACGAGGCAGCTCACGTGATAATTTGACGTGCGTGGTAGTTGTTCACTTAGTGGAGGGTCGGGAACCACGCGTGAACGAATGAAAGTTCGACCATGACGCAGTGGCGTGTTTGTTTTTAATTTTTTTCTTCAATGGCACGTACGCTGTTTTTTTTCTTGAATGGCACGTGAATCGTGCACGTACTCAATGACGGAGCACGGGAAAGGATGGTAGCCATGGCAATGGTTAGCCCTTTGCAGAACTACTACACTAGTACGTTGATGTACGTTTTAAAGAAACTACTACTTTGATGTGTCTTATCAACTCGCTGAACGATGAGAAGCTTGCTTACTGCGCCCTCTACATAGCTCACACTTATTGTACTAGCAGTTGGAGTATGGGAGCACCTGGATATTTCCCCGTCCGGACCGATCCCAAGATGGCCTCTCACCTTCCTGGCCCACCAAAACCCCCTCCCCCCTCCCGCGCGCGCTTCCCACCCGGCGCCAGCTGATCCTGCCGCTCAACATTGATGGCAAGTCAGCGCGACGCGGCCTCTCATCAAGGTCTGTGCTGAAGCGGTAAGGCTGGCCGAGGGCGCCGCCCACGCACGCCTGCATTTTAGACTACTCACAGTGTAGAGTAACTTTAGAGCAAGTATAATAAGGTGACATAAGCATGCTATAAGGATTTAAACATAGTATTTGTGCTTAGTTGAAGGAGAGAGAAGAGAAGCGGGTTGTAAACTTGTAGCCGGTTGTAGCATGAGCTCAAACATACTTTGTGAGACAAAAGGTGGGGCCATGTATTAATGATATAGTATACTAAAGGGACTAACTATTGTACTAGCAGGCTAGTAGGTTGGCTCTAGATGATGTGTCAACTTCATGTAGCCGGATGTGGGCTATACTATTAACCATGCTCTTAGAGCATGGTGTGGTGTGAGTGGGACTAAAGTTTAGTACCATACTGATAGGTGAGTGTGAGTTGCACCACTTAATAATGTGATCTATTTTAGCATTTGCATGAGCATGATAATAGTAACCTACATGTGTGCTTTTTGGGAATGAGCATGTCCAAGAAAAAAATGCTATTCACATGGTCTATATTTTGTTGGTCAGAAAGTTTATTAAGTCATTAATTAATAATTAACGGACCCCTTAATTACTCAGCCATTTTCGATTATTTAAGATAGTGGGGCTATTATTGACTTGGACGTGGGGTTTGGGCCAAAGGCCTAATATTATACTTGCTCTTACTCGCACGACCGACCTGACAGGCTCTACCCTAGCCGCCGATGTATCATATGGTTTCGCACTGTTCCAGATCATAGCGCTGCCACGCAAGTCTTCTCCATCCCTCCTTCCAACGTGCACCGCGAGAAGGGACAACAATCCTTCGGAACCCCACCTTTCGTGATCTTGTACGGGAGAGGGCGATTAGGTTTTTGGGAAGCACACTCATGCGACTGCTGCCACCGATGACTTCCTCAATGACAACCTTCTTCTGCGACCTCGGTAACCACTTCATCAACGACATGACTGACAATATCAACCACATCGGTTCTGCTCCTGCTACACGGTATGTGATTCTGTCCTCTTGGTTTAGTCTGCATTATTACTTTGATCTTTGGAATTGTCGTCATGATATATTTACTGTTGATTCGGATTAAATCTCATAGTAAATTGCTCATATATTCAACAATCCAATCCAGAAACCTGATTATAGGCAATTTACTCCGAGTGGTTTTGCTGCACTTTTGAAGCCACCTACCTTTAAGGGGGTGCAATATAAAAGGTGGAGCACGAGAGCAGTATACTGGTTTCAGATCCTGTACTACTATGACGCCACTAAGGGCAAGACTAAGGGCGATCTTAATCCTGCACAACAGGAACCTTTTGAGAACATGGAAACCCTCTTCAAAGCCGCCCTTCTGAGTGTTCTTGGCGATTCCATTGTGGATTCATATATGTCGTTTGACAGTGGCAAAGACATGTGGGTTGCACTCGAGGCCATGTTTGGGGCCTCGGGCGCTGGCAGCAATTTGTACGTCATGGAGCAATTCTGTGACTATAAGATGACTGATGAGCGCTTTGATGTTCAGCAGGCTCATGAGATACAGTCACTCGCTAAGGAACTTGAGTACTTGAAGTGTGTGTTGCCAGACAAATTTGTTGCGGGGACCATCATTGCCAAGCTTCCACCTTCATGGAACAATTTTGCTACTTCTTTGAGAAACAAGAGACATGAGTTTTCTGTTGCGGATCTCATTAGCACTCTTGATTTTGAAGAGAAGCTAAGAGCAAAAGACACACGTACAAGAAGAACTTCCAGCCCAACAAGCCCAAAATCAACAAGAAAGAATCTCAGGCGAAAGGCAAGTTATATGCAAAGAACAAGCCGTCACATTCTACCAACTTTAAGAAGAATTCTAATAAGAAGGGGAAGGGACACAAACCTCAATTTTGTAGCACTGCACAAAAGTATATGGCTGCACCTACCTGCTGCCAGCTAACCTCATGGTGCTCTAGGTATTCCTACATTCGTAACTAGGTATAATGACCACCACAAGATGAAATAAGCTTATTCATACGTTGACTTGCTGATTGCAGTGCGGAACGATCCTGTCTTGTGTGGAGGTGCAAAAAAGTAGTGCCGGAAATTAATGTGTGCGTAGGGAGGCCCTTTGCTCAGACAAGCATCGATCATTTTTCTTTATTTCCACACCTTCTCACAACTTTGTATTGGTTATAGTATGGTGAATCATTCAGATGCATAAACATGCTGAACTTTTGTGCTTGTGAATGTTAGTATGCATACCGTATCTTCTGAAGCTTAGTTTAATGTGAATGTTGACTAGCCTATGAACCTTTACAATCTAGTAAGTATATTGTAGGCCTGTTATTTGACACCTCATTTTCCCGCGCTACGATCAGTGTGAGTGTCTGCATGCAGTAGCGCATCCTCTGATTTGGTGGATGCCAAGCCGGCCAGAGAAGGAGCTATAACCTTTTTTCAAGTTGAAAAAGGTTACCGATGAGAGTAGCCATAAGCTGGAGGCGTCTCTTTTTTTCTTTCGAATGGGCAATAAGCTGGAGAGGTGGAGAGTGTCTCTAATGGGCTGCCTCTAGTACAAGGCCATCCAGTACGAAACACGGGCAGCCGACTAGGTCGATACAAAAGCCTATCCATCTTAAAGCCCATTTGTTTTGTTTTTTATGAGGAAAAGCCCATATTTCTTGAAGAGGGGCGATCCCAGAAAAACCCTCCTTCCTCATTGCCTCCACTTACTGCATCTCACTGGACTCTCCCGCTTTTGTCTCCCCCCAATTCCCCCTGCTCCCCATCTTCCTCACTCGTACTACAGAAAACCGCCGCTCACCTTCTTCCTCACTTGTACAGAAAACGCCCGCTCCTCTTCTTCCTCGCTCCTACATAAATCCCCAGCCATCCTTCTTCCCCACTCGCACTGCCACTAGGCTCATCTCTCACTACTCTGCTCAAACCCATGAGCTCCGCGCGACGCCCGCAAGAAAAATGGAGTCGGCTGGCCCCAGCGCCAAGAAGATGAGGCTCCCGCCACTGGTGACGCCAGTTGTAGATTCCACACCCATCAGCACGGGGAGAAGCGGCGAGCCCCCCCCCCCCCCCCCCCCCCCCGCCGCCGCCCAACCGAATCTGAGGAACCCATAGAATCTCCGGTGGACCGCATCAGCGATCTCCCGGATGATATACTTGGGGAGATCATCTCCCTTCTCCCCAACAAGGATGGCTGCCGCACACAAGTCCTCGCATCTCGGTGGCGCACTCTCTGGCGCACTACGCCTCTTAATCTCAACTGTCGTCAGATATCTGTCCTTCCTGAATTTGAACTCCTCAGAGCCATTGTCTCCTCCCACTAGGGCCACGTCCAATGCCTCTGCATCCCGACAAGCTACCTGCTATCCATACCCTCCATGGTGTACGACTGGCTGACCTCCACTGAATTCGAAAAACTCCAGCAGCTTGAGTTCTACCATTACTATGAAAAATATATGCCGCGATCCCAACTCCATGTATTTGTGCCCACACCACCGTTGTCCATATCATGGTTTTCCTCCTCTCTCCACATCCTCACCATAGCCCGATGCTATCTACCAGACAATCTGGTACTAATGATTCGACTCCCACTACTAAAAAGACTTCTGCTTGTGGTGGTTGATCTGTCGGAGGCCTCACTACACAACATCATCCAATCCGGTAAACCTGCCTGGAGTGCATGCTGCTTGTTTTCGGATTAGAAATCCATATCCATTATCTCCAAATAAAGTCGCCTCACCTTAAAAGCATTGGAATTTATTTTGAAGGACATCATCTCATCATCGAAGATTCCCCTTCACTTCAAAGGTTGCTCCTTGATTATTGTCATAAACCTTCACAAATAACTATCGTCTCTACGCATAAACTTGAGGCCTTGGGTGTAATTCGTGTTCCGTTTGAACATCACGACATAGTGTTTGGGTCCATACTTATTCAGGTATTGTATATTATCATCTACACTTTTGTAATCACAAGCTGCATTTTTCATTTGTGCGCATAAGTTTTATATCATGTTGGAGTACGCTTTGGATACTAGTATTATGTCATATGTTCAACGAAGAGTTCATCCATCGATAGCCTATCAGTGGTGTTGGATTCTTTCAAGATCTTATATATTGGAATGTTTAGTATTGATTTGAACAAAATTATTGGCTTGTTGCGATGCTTTCCATGTCTGGAGAATTTGTATATAGAGGTGACTATTTCATGCACATTGAAAGCCCATATATATTGTACTAGAATTACCGTTCGGCTGTCGCTCTATCGACATACTATTTTTTAGACCTTAACTATTTTCAATCTTCATGTCTACGTAGGCAGGAACACATGGAGAGAAACAGATAACCAATCGATGGCGTAATAAGCACCAAGATTTTCTCAGTTCTCATGACATTCGTTTGAGGACAATAACAATGGAAGGTTATGCATCCAATCAGGCAAACAGAAACTTCGTCACATTCTTCTTGTTGAATGCGAGGTTACTATTGCATGAGGCTTAAGTTTTTCAATAAGAAATTTCTCACGATGGATGTGTTGGACAAAAAAAAGAAGTTTCAGGTCAACAAATGGGCTTATGAACATGCTCGGCTTCTGTTTCCAACAACTTGTCGTCATATGCCAGTAAACTTTTTGGCACAAGATGTTGATGGATCAGACCGACCCATTTGTTTGTGAATGCCAAAAATAGTGGTTGTGTTAGATGTTATTGCCATGCATGTTTAGTCTGGGTTTTGTAAAGACCTAATGAACAATTAATCCTTGGGCTTTTGTACTGTTTGTAAGCTTGAGTTAGATGTTGTTGCCCTTTTCAACTCGGCTGTGACTGTCATATTTCCTTTGAAACAAGGCAAATGGCTCGCCATTTCCTTTACTAAATAGAGAAATATTGTAACAAATCCCAACCAAAGGAAATAACATCACTCTCGCCGGCTGCTTGAGCTCACTGTGCATTACATAACCCAAGTGATTAGCCCCCACCAGCACCCACAAACTTATTTTGAACTAGCACACCAAATGGGCTGTAAATTTTTATAAGAAAGGCTGCATGGCCGTGACAGATTTGGATTCTGACATTTTGGACCCATGAGGAAAAATCCTATCCAAGGTGGTGTCAACTTACTAGTCAACAAACGATTATGCCTACTAGCCGTTGGATTGACATCCAACATCTGTCGTGTATCTTCCATCTCTTGTATTCTTCCTCTAGCCGCCCAAAGCAAACCACCCCATCGGTTCCCCCTGCTCCCACCTCTCACGGCTAGCTGCGCCTCCGTCGCCCTACCGTACCCTCAAAAGTTGGCTAGTCCATCCCTCTATTCCCCCACACATCATGTTATTCTCAAGCGACGTCAACCCCAACACGCACCGGCACCCGAACCAGTCAACCCTCATACTCCCCTCCGCCTGTGACTAGACTGGCGCATCTTCCACAGCTCCTGTTCATTCCATCTGAGGCCTCGCCGTAGTCCTCTGCCTTGGTTCACTCACCGTGCCCGGTGCGCCGCCGTCTGGCATTGTCAACGTGGTCAACAATTGAGAGGAATAAGGAGATGACTGTATGTGGAGAGGATGACAGTAGGGACCCACCAGGGTCATGGCACTATGCAAGAAGTGCCTCGTTATTAGAAGCCCAAAATGGTTCCTCCTAATGGTTGGACATCTAGGGTCCACGCCATTGTCAACGTAGTCAATAAACGAGAGAATTACACAACAAGCGACTGACACCAGGGACCCAACAGGTCGCGCAGTTGTTATTTTTTTTTGAGGAACAAGCAGTTGTTATTTACTAGTTTTAGAGACGGATCAGGGTAACAACGGGGATGTGCTGTGGCTGTGGCCCGTCTAGCCAAGGTTTTATTTTATGTTTACCACATCATGAGCCTAGTTGTGTTTTTTTCTTTCTGAAAATGGCTAGCCCAATTCTACCTTTTTAAAGAAATACCCAACGGAGGCCTACTTGCTTTCTCAGCCCTGCTGGCTGCATATCTTTCAAGGCGAGAGCGATGTATTCGCTTGCCCAGAAAGTGAAGTAGTAAGAAATGGGATGTAAATTTTAAAAATGCAGCAAACCGGAAATTAGTTTCAAATATCTTTTTTAAGATTTCGACATTCCAAATTTAATTGTTGTTGCAGGGAAAATTAGGTTGGATTTTAAATTGATATAAATGTATTATTTTCAAATTATTTTGAGCGTGATTCGAAATTTCGGGATTAAAAACAATTCAGACCGCACCAAAATATGAACATTTCATTGAATTTTTAACCATGGCCTGAATATGGGCTGCAATGGTAACAAAAAGAATATGGGCTTCAAAATAATCCTTAAGAATTAGCCAATGGGCTGTACATTTATTAGCATTAATGGCAGATGCGTTGTATGTTGTTTTCCACATTTTTGAGGCTTAAGTTGATGTGTACGCTTTCCTAAAAAAAAGGTTGACGCGCAGGCAAGGCCTTGTCAACTTAGTCAACACACGAGAGCAGTTAATGTTGGATGTCCATCCAATGGTCGTCATACTTCTTCAATCTCTGCTCTTCCTGCTCCAGCCGCTCAAACCAACGCCAGCGGGACTAGCTGCTCCCTCCTCGCGTGGCCGGCTGTGCTGCCGTGCAGGCCTCACCTCCCCATCCTACTCCCGTCGCTGGCCTAACCGTCCCTCTACTCACCCACACCTGTTGTATTTTCCGGCGACATCAGCCGAACCGGTAAACCTTCCAACTCCCCTCTGTGTGGGAAACAACTGTTGAGTCTTCCCTGGCTTCGTGTCATTCCCTTCCTAGGCCGCGCTGTCGTCCATCGCCCTGGTGCTCTCGGCGCGACGTGGTCAACGTGGTCAATGAACGACATCCATTAGAAGAGGACTGTACATGGAGAGGCTGATAGTTGGGTCCACAAGCGCACACAAGGAAGTGCCTCCTTATTACGCGCAAAATAATTATTCCTCCACCTAATAGTGGCGACACACCGGAAGGGCCTCTGTATTTCCCGAAAAAATGTTCCTCCCGCTGGTAGCTCAGACCCACCAGCTATATCTTCGCACGCAAGGAAATGCCTCCTTATTACGCACAAAAAACTGAATGCTCCCCCTGCCAGCTGGAACCCACCATAGTTGGAGGTTGACTTGTGGGCCTACAAAGTTGACGTGGACAGAGGGCTTTGTCAACTTAGTCAATATGAATGATTCCAGCTCTAGTGACCGTACGATGTCCATCCAACGGCTGTAGCGCTTCTTCAACCTTTGGTCTTCTTGCTCCAGCTGCCCAAACCAGCGCCGGTCATGCCGCCTGCTCCTGCATCCCGTTGCCCGCCCTGATGCCGCACAGGCCTCACCGCCCCAAACTACTCCCATCGCTAGCCTGGCCACCCCTGTACTCACCTAGACCTCCTATTATTCTCCGGCGACGGCAGCCTCACACTGCAACCCAACCAGCATACCCTCGTACTTCCCTCCGTGTGGGAAACAACTGTCGAGCCTTCCCCGGCTCCGGGACGTTCCCTTCCTAGGCCTCGCCGTCGTCCACTACCTTGGTGCTCTCGCTGCGGCGTGGTCAACATGGTCAAGGAAAGACTTACATCGGAAGAGGACTTTACGTGGAGAGGCTGATAGCTGGCTCCACGACCTCCATTTTATGCGAAAAAAGATTCCTCCCCCTGATAGCTGGGACCCATGTAGCGACCCGACCCAAATGGATCAAGTCTCTGTGCTTAAGTGTCATCCCTGGATCGGTATGCTGACACACACAGTACTCGAGGATTTATAACAGAGGTAAATCACATGTATAAAGTAACGTAAATACTATTACCTCAATCCAAAATAGCGGAAGTAACAAGGTTGTGGATTCCCATCAACACCAACGACAAAGTTGAGTGTAGAAATCAGAACCCTAACGTATCACTTACTTGTCGTTCGAAAAGTCCGCAACATGAAAAGTTGCAGCGAAAACGGGTCAAGACATGGAATATGCCGCAATGTAACACATAGAGAGTAATGAAAGAATAAGCCTATACTACATGCATATATGGCTGGTGGAAAGCTCTATGGTTATAATGTTTTTTCTTGAAAAGCCAATTTTTCCCTACCGCAAAGGAATAAATTTTATTTAACTATCATGGTGGTTGTTAAACATTGAGAATGGTTGACATCCTCAATCCCAATTAAGTATCATCATTAAACCCAACAATATTAATTAAAGTAACATGATGAGATCAACAGGATAATCCAAGTACTAGATACTCAAGATGTCCATAACCGGGGACACGACTAATCATGATTAGTTTGTACACTCTGCAGAGGTTTGTGCACTTTTCCCCACAAGACTCGATCTCCTCCGTTTGATTTCTCGTGACCGCATGGTGTTTGAGAAACGTATGATCGAGACATAGTCTTTCAAGCGCTTAGCACCTTACATGTGGGTAGACCGTACCAACCTACAACCCCTACATCAGCTAGTCTACCCGTAAGAGTTCGCACAACTTAGTCAACTATGCTAGAGCCCATAGTAGCATGTGGCTGCACACGGAAGTTTCTAGCATGAATAATCTCATGATCCCTTTGAGCCTGGGTGGCGGTCCGAAGAAAAACAGGCAAGTCCTGATGGAAACCAGGTGCCTCAGTCCACCCAGATGTGTGTTTAAGTTGCCACCTTAAATAAACCATTAATTTAATAATCTCACATCGGTCATGGATACACTCACCCAATCCACGTCTACTAGCATAGCATGGCATAATAAGCAAACGTAGAAGTAACTCCCAAGGGTTTGAAAATAAACAGGTAATAGGTACTACCTCAACTACTTTCCATAACCCACAGTTTAATTAGATCCTAATCATGCAATGTTTGGGGTTTGATCTAATGCAATAAAAACTGGGTATGAGAAAAGGTATGATCAAAGTGTTACTTGCCTGCAATGTTGATGAAGATGATTCGCACTCAAAGCTCTTGATAGTTCTACTCGTCAGACTCCGGTCAATCTATCGTAAGCAAGCAATAGTAACCACACATAAGCAATCACTCAAAACATCGGACCGAACGAAGAAAACGATTCGGAAAACATCAAAACCAAGAAAATAACTCTTGCTACATAAAACAATTTCTAACGGTACCAAAATTATGTGAATTTGGCCTTATCAGAAATTTCATGTCAAGAGCTTTAATTTGCAAAAAGAATCAACTAAATCGGAGTTACGAAACTCAAGTTATGATCAAACGAAGTTCAAATTCAAAACTGATCTAATTCAAATTTTAAACTTTCAAAAACATGTTTGAGTTGGATTACTAGAAAGAGGGGATCGTAACGAAGAAGTGGGCGTTGGTTTCGTTGGATTTGGATAAACGAGTAAAAAGTTACGATCGTTTGAAAATCAGGGGCTAATCTATAGAAAAAGTATTCACAGATGGGTCCCTGGCCGAAAATCTAAAATAAAAGAAAAAGACTAAATAGCACACGTTCGTTTATAAGATCTAAACAGTGGACCTTAGCTGTTTAATAAAACCCTAAAAAAACAGATCTAGTCTAGGTTTTAAAAAAACCGAACTAATAGAATAAAATCGAAAAAAAACAGATCGGACCGGGGCGACGGTTTTACCGGTCCGTGGTGGTTTCGTCGACCGCGGCGGTTTTCCGGCTGCTCTCCGGCGAGACAAAGGGCAACGGCTATCTGGCTCTCGGGCGCGCTGGGCTTCGGGCAAGGCGAGGCGGCGCGGGGAGGCGAGCGGCGGCTGCGCGGGGAGGCGAGGAGACGGCGGTGGCGACGGATCTCGCCGGGGCGGCGACATTTTGACAACGGGCGGCGGCCAGTGGCTCAAGTGCCTGGCCCGAGGGAAAGCGGGACCGGGGCGCGCCTTTTATAGGAGGGAGAGGGAGGCGATGGCGTGGGCGAGGGGCAAGGGGAGGCGTGCCCGACGCGGTCACGGGCGGCGAGGCCTGCGGCAAAGTGACTACGGCGGGAGCTTCGGCGACGAGCGCCAAGGCTGGGTCAGCGTCTGTTGGGCCGCCCAGCCAAGTGAGGGAGCTCTTTTTTAAACAGTCAAACAAAAATAAAAACAAAAATAAATAGAAATATTATATAGGCATATAATATATCAAAATTTTCAGAAAAAGATTTCCTACAAGATGAACTTTATTCTAGCGTCAAATAAAATACACAAAAATTCAAATAAAGCAAAGAGTGCTTCTGCTCTAATAAAATCCACTGAAAATCATTTTAAAAAATACCAAAATGACTTCAAATTAATTTCTCTCCAATTTTCTGATGTAGGGAATCATGTTACCCTATTTTCCATATATTTTATTTTTGGAGAAAAATAATTTGAATAAAACTCAAATAACTCCAAATTGAAAATAAAATCAAAAGAACTTTGAATTTAATTCTTTGAAACTCCCAACTCATATTTCATATGTTTTGAAGAAGTCATTTTATCTTCGCTCGTGAAAATCATTGAGTTGCATAAAGTTTCAGAATTGGAAATATTCTCAAATGAAATTCAAATATTTTCAACACCCCTTGTCATTTAAATAAATGGAAGAAATCATGTCATCTTCTCTCCAGGGTTTTGTGATGAAAAGAATTTGAATTCCCGAAGATCATAAAAGCAAAAATGAAAGTTTGGGAAAGTCCTTTTATTCCCTCTCATTTAACTTTCAAAAAGTTTCAAACTTCACTCACTTTCAGTCAATCAATCAAATAATCAATCAAAACTATCTATTTATTATAACATTCCAAAATTTAAAATTTTGGAATGTTACAAAACTACCACCCTTAAAATGAATCTCGTCCTCGAGATTCGTAGAGGCTACAAAGAAAATAGGTTAGGGTTTGGGGGTCTTCTCAAAATCCATCGATCGTCTCTGGGGTCTCGGGTGCTACCACCCTTAGTAGCATTGTTAAGGTTCCATCAAAAACTCATATACTCCATCCTTATTGTTAACAGTGTCGGTCTTCTCAGATCTTAAGGATAATTCCTTCTCTGGGCTCTTCCGATAGTGGCATAACCTCTACCGCAATTCTTTTGACCTTTTTTTCCTCTTGGTACGGTTATTCCGAGATTGGGTCGTCATAGCTGATAGGTCTGGCGTCAATACTAATCAACTATTGATATCTCATGGTGGTCAACAATTTATGGTTTGTCCTGCAGGAAATGGGTCTGGGTTGAACCTCACCGTATAACCTACGGTTGGCAACAACTGCCGTGTACAAGGGAAAAAAATATTTATACCATTCTAAGGCTTAAACAAGGTTTTGATCGTCGTCTCTCTACTATAGGTAAGTCACTCAGATTTACCATCCCATATAGCAACGCGAATAATAAGAGTAAGTCGGTATGGTGATCAATCCATCCCGCACCCAAATCATTACCTTGTAAATGGTTTAGCGAATCTCGCATTCTAACACTCGGTCATTCTCACAAGTATTGCAGAATTTTTCTTGTCGACGAACCAAGTTCGGATAAATCCATTGATTCTGCAAGCCAAACAAACATCTATCGTTCCTTAACAACTCTCAGGTTTTGCGTAAACTCCTATAGGACCGTCTGTCGATAAAATCATAACTTCTTCCAGGGTTTTTCCTTCAGTAAGAGTGTGCTTGCTTCTTGGCAGGTCCTCGGCCCTGTGGGTTATGGCACATCTCATCACTTGTAAACCTTGAACTCATCATCGCGGGCAACTGATCATTATTCCAACATTCAACTTCCAGCTTCCTAGCATACTTAAAATCCATTCAATTGTAATGTCTTTCTTCCTTCTATTTGTACCAAACTGAGACGTGATTACTCGTGACTCATCATGGAATTTCCATTGATCCATATTTCCAACATCATACCTCCTTTATATCCAATAGTAATTCATCTCTTCATCCTCGTGGGATATCCCACATACCGAGATAAAACTTATACTTATGAAGTCCATACTCCACTTCATGTGACATCATTATCCTTTCCAGGTCAAGCGTCCTTATAGGGAATATTGGCCATCTCGCATGGCACTTCTTCAATCGGGAAATGTGAAACACATCATGAACTCCCGACAGTCCTTCGGTGACTCCAATTTGTTGGCCACTTCTGCCATACGCTCCAAAACTTCGGTATGGTCCTACAAATCTCGGGCTAACTTTCCCTTAACTCCAAATCGTTTAAATCCTCGCAGAGGGGACACACGAAGTCATGCTCATCTCCAATTTCATAGACTACCTCCTTGTGTTTTTGAGTCCATAACTCTTCTCGCTCGGACTGAGATACCTTCACCTATCTCGAATCAACTTAACATTCTCTTGACTCCTTGATCACATTTGGTCCAAACAACCACGGTCTCCAACTTCATCACACGTCAACGTGTCCGGCTCCTTCTCCCATACAAAGCTTAAAAAGGGTCATCTTCAAACTGACTTGGTAACCTTTGTTGTATGAGAACTCCGCGTAAGGTAGATTATCATCCCTACTAGATCCATAATCTAGCGCACACGCTCTCAACATGTCCTCCAGAATCTGATTGACTCTCTCGATTTATCCATCTGTCTGTGGATGAAAGGTTGTACTAAACTCTAGCCTACTACCCAAAGTGTGGTGCAGCTCATTCCAAATTTGAGGTAAACTATGTTCCTCTATCTGATACGATGGTCCTCGGAACTCCATGCAGACATACGATCCTGGTCAAAATATCTTGGCCATCTTCCCACTTGTGTAGGTGGTTTTCACTGGGATAAAGTGAGCCACTTTGGTCAAGCGAATCAACTACTACCTAGATAGAATCATATCCCGTTCGGGTTTTGGGAAATCCGGTAATGAAATCCATGCCAAGCTTATCCCACTTCCATTCGGGTATTGGCATAGGCTGTAGTAATCCTGCTGGCTTCTGATGCTCTGCTTTTACTCTCTCTGGCATACATCACCTATGACTACATACTCCGCAATATCCTTCTTCATACCAGTCCACCAGAAACACTCCTTCAAATCCAATTACATCTTGGTGTTTCCATGGCGAATCGAGTATGGTGAGTCATGAGCCTCCTGAAGTGTTTACTTCCTGATCTTTGCATTATTGGGCACATATACACGGTCCTCGAACCATAAGGTGTCGTGCTCATCCTTATGAAAACCTTTGGCCTTTCTTTTGCTCATCCTGTCTTTTATCTCAACAATCTCTTTGTCACCCTTCTGAGCTTCACGGATCTTTCCCAACAATGTAGACTGAACTTCCATTGCTGCAACAAAACCTTTGGTACAATCTCCAACCGAAGTTCCCTGAGATCCTCGGCTAACTCCTTTGAAAATCCTCCGATTATGAGGTTATTCGTCCTTGTTTTCTTTTATGGTTGTGTCCTATTTCTCCACAAAGCTTGCATGCACCAGGTTTCTCCATATCATTTCCATAAGGCTTCAACTTCTGGGACACAAGCCAAGATTTTAGCAGAGTCAACTTAAATTCTTTCCAACTGGTTACTCCTTGCCATCCATTGATGGTTTGGTACATCCTCCACCAAGTAGCAGCACCTCTTTCAAAGCATTGAAGAGCTTGTTGGGCCATATCCTTTCCGGTTATAGGGTTATTCTCCATGTGATCCTCCATGTTCGGAATCCATCGGTCCGTCTCCAATTGACTCATCGGTCCCGAAAATACGAGCTCATCTCCATTCATCCTCTATTGGGTCCATGAGTTTTGGGGTGAGATAAGAAGGATAGACAGGGACGGATATACACAATGCAAACAATAGTTTTGAAAAGACGGGTTTTATTGTGGCTGTCGAAAAAAAACATCAAACAAATGAAAGCTCACAATCGTCGCATCTAACGCAGGTATATAACAGGGGTTGGGTCTTCTAGTGGTCAATAAATCTTCAAAGTCATCAGGCTCTTCAAGTCTTGTTCATGCCTCCAATGGCTTCTTCCGATTGTGCTTGACCTTCTCAAGTTCTTTTGCCTGATCATCTCTGTTGTCGCAAGTCTCTTATGGCGTCCTTGAATATTTCTGGCGTTACGTTCCAACTTCTGGATTTCATCAACCTCGGCATAAACCATGATCCTACTGTCCTTTAGTTCATGATGAATCTCTGGTACCTCGGGGTTTTGCTTCTCCAGCTTGGCTACTTCAGCTTCTGGGTCCTGAGTTTCTTCACGAAATACTTCTTTGTCGAATATAGCTTCCTGCAAGTCCATCTTAAAATCCTTGATGTACTACTCCAGATCCTGGTGATGCACCAGCTATGTTAAAACTGCAATCCTTCGCTGACAGATGTTTCTTTAGCCTTCTACCATCCAATTCTTCCATGCATATGCATGCTTAACTCAGCATGGTGACAAATAGCATAAGCGGGTGATAACATCATGGATAGCGTGTTTCTGCTCTTGTCATTTCCATGAGCTATCATTCCATAATTGATATCTCCTGTCTTAGGGTTTTCTTGACAAAACTTTGAGTTCTGATGCTCCATGTTCCGGTCTTTCTCTGATACACCTTGATCTCGGGTGTTGATAACTTCCATAGTCTGCCAAGTTCCATAAGGGGTGCTTTCCTAGGTCATACAAATCTGGAAATTCTTCAAAGCCTTCAAATTCTCCTAGTCTTCGGAGTCTTCACCGTTGTAGTTTCCGTCATTATAATGCACGGTAAAAATCCTCTTTATTCCAAAGTAGTCTTAGTTGTCCGATATCTTGTACTCCTTGGAGTGGTCTCATCCGCTGAATCTTCGGGTGGTCAAAAGGAAAAAAGGGGTATGGTATCACTAAAAGGGGATATTTGAATAAGCTCAGAAGAGAAGATAGGTAAAAGATCTTTTGAAAATGAAGTTGTAGAGAAAAATCTTTCCTATGGGCTTGGGTTTCTAGGGTCACATCCTACAGTCAACATGTCCTCTGATACCATCTTGTAGCGACCCAACCTGAATGGATCAAGTATTCGTGCTTAAGTGTCATCCCTGTATCTGTATGGTGACACACACAGTACTCGAGGATTTATAACAGAGGTAAATCACATGTATAAAGTAACGTAAATACTATTACCTCAATCCAAAATAGCGGAAGTAACAAGGTTGTGGATTCCCATCAACACCAACGGCAAAGTTGAGTGTAGAAATCTTAACCTTAACGTATCACTTACTTGTCGTTAAAAGTCTCGCAACATGAAAAGTTGCAGCCAAACGGGTCAAGACATGGAATATGCTCGCAATGTAACACATAGAGAGTAATGAAAGAATAAGCCTATACTACATGCATATATGGCTGGTGGAAAGCTCTATGGTTATAATGTTTTTATGAAAAGCCAATTTTTCCCTACCGCAAAGGAATAAAATTTATTTAACTATCATGGTGGTTGTTAAACATTGAGAATGGTTGACAGCATTCTCAATCCCAATTAAGTATCATCATTAAACCCAACAATATCAATTAAAGTAACATGATGAGATCAACAGGATAATCCAAGTACTAGATACTCAAGATGTCCATAACCGGGGACACGGCTAATCATGATTAGTTTGTACACTCTGCAGAGGTTTGTGCACTTTTCCCCACAAGACTCGATCTCATCCGTTTGATTTCTCGCACTGCATGGTGTTTGAGAAACGGATGACCGAGACATAGTCTTTCAGAAGCGCTAGCACCTTACATGTGGGTAGACCGTACCAACCTACAACCCCTACATCAGCTAGTCTACCCGTAAGAGTTCGCACAACTTAGTCAACTATGCTAGAGCCCATAGTAGCATGTGGCTGCACACGGAAGTTTCTAGCATGAATAATCTCATGATCCCTTTGAGCCTGGGTTTCGGTCCAAGAAAACAGGCAAGTCCTGATGGAAACCAGGTGCCTCAATCCACCCAGATGTGTGTTTAAGTTGCCACCTTAAGTAAACCATTAATTTAATAATCTCACATCTGTCATGGATGCACTCACCCAATCCACGTCTACTAGCATAGCATGGCATAATAAGCAAACGTAGAAGTAACTCCCAAGGGTTTGAAAATAAACAGGTAATAGGTACTACCTCAACTACTTTCCATAACCCACAATTTAATTAGATCCTAATCATGCAATGTTTGGGGATTGATCTAATGCAAGCAAAACTGGGTATGAGAAAAGGTATGATCAAAGTGTTACTTGCCTGCAATCTTTATGAAGATGATTCGCACTCAAAACTCTTGATAGTTCTACTCGTCACACTCCGGTCAATCTATTGTAAGCAAGCAATAGTAACCACACATAAGCAATCACTCAAAACATCGGACCGAACGAAGAAAACGATTCGGAAAGCATCAAAACCAAGCAAATAACTCTTGCTACATAAAACAATTTCTAACGGTACCAAAATTATGTGAATTTGGCCTTATCAGAAAGTTTATGTCAAGAGCTTTAATTTGCAAAAAGAATCAACTAAATCGGAGTTACGAAACTCAAGTTATGATCAAACGAAGTTCAGATTCAAAACTGATCTAATTCAATTTCAAAAACATGTTTGAGTTGGATTACTAGAAAGAGGGGATCGTAACGAAGAAGTGGGCATTGGTTTCGTTGGATTTGGATAAACGAGTAAAAAGTTATGGTCGTTTGAAAATCAGGGGCTAATCTGCAGAAAAAGTATTCACAGATGGGTCCCTGGCCGAAAATCTAAAATAAAAGAAAAAGACTAAATAGCGCACGATCGTTTATAAGATCTAAACAGTGGACGTTCGCTGTTTAATAAAACCCTAAAAAACAAATCTAGTCTAGGTTTTAAAAAACCGAACTAATAGAATAAAACCGAAAAAAAACAGATCGGACCGGGGCGACAGTTTTACCGGTCCGTGGTGGTTTCGTCGACCGCGGCGGTTTTCCGGCTGCTCTCCGGCGAGACGGTGGCGACGGCGACTGCGGGCTCTGGCGGCGTCGGGCGGGCTTTGCAAGGCGAGGCGGCGCTGAGGCGGCAGCGGCGGCTGGGAGGCGAGGAGACGGCGGTGGCGATGGATCTCGCCGGGCGGCGACGATTTGACAACGGCGGCGCGGCCTGGCTCAAGCGGCTCGGGCTCCGAGGGAAAGCGGACCGGGCGCGCTTTTATAGGAGGGAGAGGGAGGCGATGGCGTGGGCGAGGGCAAGGGAGGCGTGCCCAGCAGTCCTGGCAGCGGCGACTCCGTCAGCAGTGACAAGGCGGAGCTCGAGGATGAGCCAGCGAACGCTGAGGTGGGCCGCGGCCTGTTGGGCCGGCCCAGTTCGGTGGAGGGGAGTTCTTTTTTTTAAACAGTCAAACAAAAATAAAAACAAAAAATAAATAGAAATATTATATATGCATATAATATATCAAAAATTTTAGAAAATTTTCCTACAAGATGAACTTTATTCTAGCTTCAAATAAAATACACAAAAATTCAAATAAAGCAAAGAGTGCTTCTGCTCTAATAAAATCCACTGAAAATCATTTTAAAAAATACCAAAATGACTTCAAATTAATTTCTCTCCAATTTTCTGATGTAGGGAATCATGTTACCCTATTTTCCATATATTTTATTTTTAGAGAAAAATAATTTGAATAAAACTCAAATAACTCCAAATTGAAAATAAAATCAAAAGAACTTTGAATTTAAATCTTTGAAACTCCCAACTCATATTTCATATGTTTTGAAGAAGTCATTTTATCTTCGCTCGTGAAAATCATTGAGTTGCATAAAGTTTCAGAATTGGAAATATTCTCAAATGAAATTCAAATATTTTCAACACCCCTTGTCATTTAAATAAATGGAAGAAATCATGTCATCTTCTCTCCAGGGTTTTGTGATGAAAAGAATTTTTATTCCTGAAGATCATAAAAGCAAAAATGAAAGTTTGGGAAAGTCCTTTTATTTCCTCTCATTTAACTTTCAAAAAGTTTCAAACTTCACTCACTTTCAGTCAATCAATCAAACAATCAATCAAAACTATCTATTTATTATAACATTCCAAAATTTAGAATTTTGGGATGTTACAACCCACCAGCTATAGCTTTGCAAGGAGGGAAGTGTGTCCTTATCCTCCATGACAGCTGGGACCCACTGGGTCGAAGCATACGTAGCGTTGTCTGTCTGGTCACGAACGTGTATGTACATTCTGATGACCCACAAGTATAGGGGATCAATTGTAGCTCTTTTCGATAAGTAAGAGTGTCGAACCCAACGAGGAGAAGAAGGAAATGACAAGTAGTTTTCAGTAAGGTAATGTCTGCAAGTGCTGAAATTGTAAGTAGTGGAGTAGTTTGATAGCAAGATAATTTGTAACGAGCAAGTAACGATATTAGTAACAAATATGCAGCAAGGTAGCCCAATCCTTTTGGGGCAAAGGATAGGCCAAAACGGTCTCTTATGATAAGCAAAGCGTTCTTGAGGGTACACGGGAATTTTATCTAGTCACTTCATCATGTTGGTTTAATTCGTGTTCGCTACTTTGATAATTTGATATGTGGGTGGACCGGTGCTTAGGTGCTGTTCTTAATTGAAAAAACCTCCTACTTATGATTAACCCTCTCGCAAGCATCTGCAAGTACGAGAAAAGTATTAAGAATAAATTCTAACCATAGCATTAAACTTTTGGATCTAATTGGTCTCTTACGAAATAGCGAATAAACTGGGGTTTAAGGTTCTATCACTCTCGCAACCCATCATCTAATTGCTACTCCTCAATGCATTACCTTAGGCCCAAATATGGTGAAGTGTCATGTAGTCGACGTTCACACGACACCACTAAGGGAATCACAACATACATACTATCAAAATATCGAACACATATCAAATTCACATGATTACTTGCAACATGATTTCTCCCGTGACCTCAAGAACAAAAGTAACAACTCACAAATAATAATCATTCTCAAGGATCAGAGGGGTATTAATTAGCATAATGGATCTGAACATATAATCTTCCACCAAATAAACCATATAGTAATCAACTAGAAGATGTAATCAACACTACTAGTCACCCACAAGCACCAATCTATAGTTTCGCTAACAAGATTGAACACAAGAGATGAACTAGGGTTTGAGATGAGATGGTGCTGTTGGAGATGTTGATGGAGATTGCCCTCCCCAAGATGGGAGAGTTGTTGGTGATGATGATGATGATGATTTCCCCCTCCGGGAGTGAAGTTCCCCGGGCGGAATCGCTCCGCCGGAGGGCAAAAGTGCTCCTGCCAAAGTTCCGCCTCGAGATGGGGTGCTCCGTCCCGAAAATCCGCCCTTATTTTTTCTAGGTCAAAATGACCTATATACCAGAAGATGGGCACCGGAGGTGGGCATGGGTGAGCACAACCCACTAGGGCGCGCCTGGGGTCCCTGGCGTGCCCAGGTGGGTTGTGCCCACCTCGTGGGCCCCCTCTGATAGTTATTCGCTCCAATAATTCTTAAATATTCCATAAAAAATCTCCGTGAAGTTCAGCTTGTTTGGAGTTGTGCAGAATAGGTTGCCTGACGTAGCTTTTCCAGATCCAGATTTGCAGCTGCCGGAATTCTCCCTCTTTGTGTGTACCTTGCAAATTATGAGAGAAAAGGCATTAGATTTACTCCAAAAAGCATTATTATGGATAAAAACATTATAAATAACTATAAGAAAACATGATGCAAAATGGACGTATCAACTCCCCCAAGCTTAGACCTTGCTTGTCCTCAAGCAAAAACCGAAATTGAAAAACATGTCCACATGCTTTGAGAGAGAGGTGTTGATAAAAACAAAATACTGATATAGAAGCATCATGTTGATTATATCAGCAACTAATTTAAACATAAGACTTTTATCCTAGAACTTTTATCATACACTTCTCATGAATAAGTAATAGTTCATCACACAATCAAAGTATAAAGCAAAAACTCTATTGAAAACCAACAATCTATGTTCTCAGTCAACTTTGCTACTATAATTCATCATCTTTTCAGGAAGGGTCACGTGTCGGAGCCTTTAGGCAAGTCCACATACTCAACCATCATATAGTCTTCTATGATTGCTAACACTCACCGCGTACACATGAGCAAAACATTTCAACCGGACACATAGAAAGATAGGGGCTTATTGTTTCGCCTCCCAACATATTCACCTCAAGGGTGGTGTCAACAATAATAACTAATGCTATCTATATTCAACATATGTGCCTAGATCTTTACTCACCATATGATGCTTGCCAAAGGAGAAAAATAAAGAGGAATAGAAGGAAAACTTTGAATCTTTGCATAAAAGTAAATACATGAAAGTAAAGGATAGGCCCTTCGCAGAGGGAAGCAGAGGTTGCCGTGCGCTTATTTGTTTGCATGCTCAATCCCTTAGTGCAAAAGAACGTCACATTGTATTGCCCCTTAAGATGACAACCTTTATTATGCAGTCTGTCGCTTTTATTCTTTGTCATCCAAGTTCGTACAACACTCAATTTTCTCTTACACTAAATGATCTCACACTTTTAGAAGCAATTTTTATTGCCTTTTTCCACCGATGAAAACTTACTTGAGGGATCTTGCTCAATCCCTAGGTAGGTATGGTGGACACTTGAAAATAAGATTTCGGTTTAAGGGTTTTTGGATGCACAAGTAGTATCTCTACTTGGTGCGGAAATTTTGGTTAGCAAAGATAGGGGGCAAGAACTTCGTGTTGAAGGATCTATGACAATGTGACTTCTATGTGAATATAAACAAACATAAACCATTAAGTTGTCTTCCTTGTCCAACGTCAACAATTTTGGCATATAATATTTTGATGAGGGCTCACAATCACAAAAGATTTCTAGGATAGTATATTTATATGTGAATCTTCTCTTCCCTTATTAAATCTTTCATGAGTTGCGTCATTGACTAATGCTATGTTTGTCAATCTCTAATAAAATTTTCTACTTGTACTTTTCCTTATGTGGTGCCATCACCGACCATAGGATTAGTATATGATCTTATTGATTTATTTCCTTTCTTTTATTTATTTCCTTTCTTATTTCTTTTCTTTATTTGCAACATGAAAGTAAAGAAAGCAAAAACTCAAACTAAACTTTATTATATAACTTGCACACGATTACAATGATAGATCACTAAGCAAACTCTCAAAGAAGAAAGGATCGAACTAAACTTTATTCTAAAGAAACAGATCGAACTAAGATAAGTAAAAGCAAAAAGATAGTGGGATGATACGATACCGGGGCACCTCCCCCAAGCTTGGTGGAAGCCAAGGGGAGTGCCCATACCCGATACTCAGTTTTCCTTTGGTGATGAAGAAGATGGTGGTGAAGAAGCGATCCTATCCTTAAGGATCAAGAGACTCTCCAACCGACGGATGACGCTCCGGAGATGGATTATATGCTCTTGATGCAGAATATTTTCACGATTGAGATACTTATTTTGTATCCAAAGTATTTCAATGACGCGAAGAGCTTCAATCTCAGCAGGAGTAAGGTTGGTAAGGCAGGGCTTAAGGATATCTTCTTCCTCCTCCTTGGCCAGCAGTGCTTGTGCTGCCATCGGGGATGGATCTACGGTAGCTTACTTTCCCGTGTCTCCCTTGACGGTGTTCGTATGCTCCTCCCTCTTTGTCTCGATCTTCATCAACCAAGCATCTTCTTCCATGTTGTTGGAGGAGCAGGAAGACATGATGCCTGGCTTGATAAATTTGACCGGAAACAGCAAGAAAAGAGAATAGAGGATTTCTTCATGATACGGTGGTTCACAAGTTTGGGAAGTATATATAGATTTTTTATCTTGGAGGACAAGCATACGGAAGAAAAACGGAGCCCAGGAGGTGTCCCGGGTGGGCAAAATCCACCTGGGCGCGCCAGGCGCCTGGCGCGCCCTGGTGTCTTATGCCCACCAAGGGACGCTTCCTGGAAGTTTCTTTATTTCCAAAATTCTTAAATATTCCAAAACTGATAAAAAATATCTTTGCGGATTTTTCGGAGTCAGTTTACTTACCGTATCACGTACCTCCTTATTTTCATGATTCTGGAGTGTTCCGGAAGGACTCTTTTATGTGTTCTCCCGGTGTCAAAGTTTGGATAATATTACTTTCAACATTAATGGGCGTACCTGAGATATAATGCTTTATTCGTTGTCCATTGACAACGTTCGGGTTAGTACCTTCAGAATTATTTATTTTGATGGCTCCAGACCGATAAACCTCCTCGATAACATAGGGGCCTTCCCATTTTGAGAGGAGTTTTCCTACGAAGAATCTAAAATGAGAGTTGTACAAAAGAACATATTCTCCGACTTTAAACTCGCGCTTTTGGATTCTTTTGTCATGCCATCTTTTAACTTTCTCTTTGAATAATTTTGCATTTTCATAAGCTTGGGTTCTCAATTCATCTAATGATCTTATATCAAATGACCTCTTTTCACCGGCAAGCTTGAAATCATAATTGAGTTCTTTAATTGCCCAAAATGCTTTATGTTCTAATTTAAGAGGCAAATGACAAGCTTTTCCATAAACCATTTTATAAGGAGGCATACCCGTAGGATTTTTATATGCTGTTCTATAAGCCCAAAGTGCATCATCTAATTTCTTAGACCAGTTCTTCCTGGACCTATTGACAATTTTTTGCAAAATTAATTTTATTTCTCTATTGCTAAGTTCAACTTGACCACTATACTGAGGATGATAAGGTGATGCAATTCTATGGTTAACATCATACTTGGCAAGCATTTTACGAAAAGCACCATGAATAAAGTGTGAACCACCATCAGTCATTAAATATCTAGGGACTCCAAACCTTGGGAGAATAACTTCCTTAAGCATTTTAATAGAGGTGTTGTGATCAACACTACTGGTTGGAATAGCTTCTACCCATTTAGTAACATAATCAACAACAACCAAAATATGTGTATACCCGTTAGAGGAAGGAAAAGGTCCCATGTAATCAAATCCCCAAACATCAAATGGTTTAACAGCAAGTGAATAATTCATAGGCATTTCTTGACGCTTACCGATATTACCTATTCTTTGACATTCATCACAAGATGAGACGTACTTACGGGCATCCTTGAAGAGACTAGGCCAATAAAATCCATACTGCAATACCTTATGAACGGTTCTATCTCCAACATGATGCCCTCCATAAGCTTCGGAGTGACATTTCCGTAGGATTTATCCCAGTTCATGCTCAGGTACACAATGTCTAATAATACCATCTACTCCCTTTTTATAAAGATGTGGGTCATCCCAAAAGTAATGTCTTAATTCATAGAAGATTTTTTTCTTTTGTTGGTAAGTAGATCTAGGTGGTAAATATTTAGCAACAATGTAATTGGCATAGTCAGCATACCAAGGAGTACTTTGAGAAACATTTATTGCAGCTAACTGCTCATCAGGAAAACTATCATCAATAGGTAGTGGGTCATCAAGCACATTTTCAAGCGTAGACAAGTTATCAGCTACATGGTTCTTAGCCCCTTTCTATCAATGACATGTAAATCAAATTCTTGTAACAAGATAACCCAATGAATAAGTCTAGGTTTAGCATCTTTCTTTTCCATAAGATATTTAATAAGAGCATGGTCTGTGTGAATAGTTACTTTGGAATCAACAATATAAGGTCTAAATTTATCACAAGGAAACACCACTGCTAAGAATTCATTTTCAGTAGTAGCATAATTTCTTTGAGCACTGTCTAGAGTTTTACTAGCATAATGAATAACATTCAATTTCTTATCAACTCTTTGTCCTAGAACAGCACCAACAGCATAGTCACTAGCATCACACATTATTTCAAAAGGCAAGTTCCAATCAGGTGGTTGAACAATAGGTGCAGAAATTAAGGCTTTCTTGAGTGTTTCAAAGGCTTCTAAACAATCATCATCAAAAACAAAAGGAATATCCTGTTGCAAAAGACTAGTAAGAGGCCTAGAAATTTTAGAAAAGTCTTTGATAAATCTCCTATAGAAACCAGCATGACCTAGGAAACTACGAATACCTTTTATATCTTTAGGACATGGCATTTTCTCAATTGCATAAACCTTAGCTTGGTCCACTTCAATACCTCTTTCAGAAATTTTATGACCCAAGACAATGCCTTCATTAACCATAAAGTGGCACTTCTCCCAATTCAAGACAAGATTTGTTTGTTCTCTGCAAAACTCAATCAAGATTTCTTAAAAAATCATCAAAAGACTTCCCATAAACAGAAAATTCATCCATGAAAACCTCAACAATCTTTTCACAAAAATCAGAGAATATAGCAGTCATACATCTTTGAAAGGTAGCAGGTGCATTACATAAAACAAAAGGCATACGTCTGTCGGCGTCCTGGGAACAGGGGTCCCCAGACTTGCCTGCCTGCGACCCATGGCATGGCTCCACCAGCGGCCCTGTACGGCCCATCTTCACCAGCAAACACTCAAGACCCTCGCGAGGGGCCAAGCCTCGCGAGGCGGGGGACGCAAGACCTCCTCGGGGGCGGCCTCACTAGGTTGGATCATGAGGGGCAGAGAGATCAAGGCAAGGGGCACCTCGCGAGGTTCCTATGACATAAGCCATGACGACCAGGGCCAGGCGGGCGCCAGCGCGCACAGTGTCCTCATTTCCTCTTTGATGCTAAAGAGGCAAGCGCAGGCGAGGAGTCCCGAGGCACCAGGCAATGGTTTCCATATCGGTGCAACAAGACCAAGACCAGCAGGACGGCAGGACGGAGGTCACCGTGGAGCCCAAGACGGTGTCACCACCAGAGCCTTTGGTAGGCGAAAACCACCTGTAGCCAGGATAACTTGTACTAGTTGTCTCCCTTCAAATTTGGCCGTTGTGGCATCCCTTCCCGCCAGCATTTGCGAAGAGGACTAGGGCCTCTATAAATAGGGCTAGCCACCACATTAGGAGGGGACGGATCGGAGAGGACGAATCAGAGGCAACTGATCTTGAGCCATTCAGATCATCCTCATCCACACAAGCTCGCCAAGCACAAGAGCACCTCTCCTCAGGAGGCTGTTCTTCCCTTGTAACTGTTCATCCTCAGCCGAGAGGCAATCCACCACACCACACTGGAGTAGGGTATTACACCACATCGGTGGCCCGAACAGTATAAACCTCGGGCGCCCACTCGAGAGGAAGGATGCTGCCAAGAAGTTCCCCGGCCGCAAGAGAATGCTCCCGCGCTCCCAGCGCCACCGCGACAAGACCGCGTGCCTCCTGCAGTGGCGGCGCGCGGTGTGATGCCCGGATATTTAAGCTACAGTAATTCTCTGCTAATGATGCCACGTCACTTCGATTACTGTTGCTAATCTCGCGTTAGTTCGAAACCGATTCAAATTCAAATCCAAAATCAAGCAAACAATTAAAGTTTTCAAAAATCAAAACTAAAATGTTAGGAGTGAGCCAAATAATGCATATGTAATTATGGCGGAGAAACCAACCTCTTTGGAAGTGTTTGATTGTCCGAAAGTAAATAAAACAGTAGCAAGACAATTAATTAAATTCCTTTTTCGATTAATAAAATATTAAACTAATTTATCTAGTTGCCCAAGTTTTTGTGGCATTAGAATATGTAGTAACACTATTTTAGGAACTAACTTTATATTTTACAAAAACTAAAGTATATTGGAAATAATAGAAAACAGTAAAGGAAAATAAATAAATAGAAAAAAATGAAAGGAAAACAAAATAAAAGTAAAACAACAGAACGACGAGGCGATTCCGGATACGCAACCCGTTCGTCCGCCACACCCCCCTAACCTATCGAACTCGCAACTTTCCTCCGCTCCTTCCGCTCGAAACGCGAAACACCGGGGATACTTTCCCGGATGTTTCCCCCCTTCACCGGTATCACCTCATACCGCCTTAGGGAACCTCTAGCACCGATACTTGTCATGTCATGCATCGCCATGCATCTGCTTGCTTAAATATTTATTGTTTCTTCCTCCTCTTCTCTCGCTAGACACCGAGACCGACGCCGCTGCTACCCAGTACGACTACGGAGTTGACGACCCCTCCTTCTTGCCAGAGCAACCAGGCAAGCGCCCCCCCCTTGATCACAAGATATCACCTATTCTTCTCTATACTGCTTGCATTAGAGTAGTGTAGCATGTTACTGCTTTTCGTTAAACCTATCCTGATGCATAGCCTGTCCTTGCTACTACTGTTGTTACCTTTACGCAATCCTACATGCCTAGTATAGGATGCTAGTTTTCCATCAGTGGCCCTACATTCTTGTCCGTCTGCTGTGCTATACTATCGGGCCGTGATCACTCGGGAGGTGATCACGGGTATATACTATATACTTTATACATGATACATGTGGTGATTAAAGTTGGGTCGGCTCGAGGAGTACCCGCGAGTGATTCACGGATTGGGGGCTGAAAGGACCTTTGTCCCGACGGCCCTCTGGATGGATCTTTGTGGTGGAGCGACAGGGCAGGTTGAGACCGCCTAGGAGAGAGGTGGGCTGGCCCTGTTCGGCGTTCATGGATACTTAACACGCTTAACGAAGTTCTTGGTATTTGATCCGAAGTCGGCCATTTGGTCTATACGCACTAACCATCTACGCTGGAGTAGTTATGGGTATCCCGGCGTCGTGGTATCACCAAGCCTTCGTGGACGTCGATCGAGCGGCGGGCGCCAGATTGGACCACGTAACGTGACTTCCTTTGTAATGGAGGTTGCTAGGTCTGCCTTCCGGCGTTACAACGTGCGAGGTGTGCTAAGGCGATGGGCCCGGACCCTGGCGCTTAGGTTTAGACCGGCGTCGACCGCTCTGTTGGCCTAGGTCGGGCTGCGGCGTGTTGATCTTCCGCGGCGGGCATGACCCGTAAAAGTGTGTCCGCCAAATGAGATCAAGCGTGTTGGGTTATGTGGTGCACCCTGCAGGAAGTTAATCTATTCGAATAGCCGTGATCTTGATGTGAGGCGACTTGGAGTTGTACCTTGACCTTATGACAACTAGAACCGGATACTTAATAAAACACACCCTTCCAAGTGCCAGATACAACCCGGTGGTCGCTCTCTCTCAGGGTTACGAGGAGGGGATCGCCGGGTAGGATTATGCTATGCGATGCTACTTGCAGGACTTCATTCTACTCTCTTCTACATGCTGCAAGACGGAGGCTGCCAGAAGCGTAGCCTTCAACAGGATTAGCTATCCCCCTCTTATTCTGGCATTCTGCAGTTCAGTCCACCGATATGGCCCTTTACACATATACCCATGCATATGTAGTGTAGCTCCTTGCTTGCGAGTACTTCGGATGAGTACTCACGGTTGCCTTGTTCCCCCTTTTCCCCATTTCTTTACACGATTGCTGCAACTAGACAATGGAGCCCAGGAGCCAGACGCCACCGTCGATGACGACTACTACCCGGGAGGTGCCTACTACTACGTGCAGCCCGCTGACGGCGACCGGGAGTAGTTAGGAGGAACCAGGCAGAGGCCTGCGCCTCTTTCGATCTGTATCCCAGTTTGTGCTAGCCTTCTTAAGGCAAACTTGTTTAACTTATGTCTGTACTCAGATATTGTTGCTTCCGCTGACTCGTCTATGATCGAGCACTTGTATTCGAGCCCTCTGGCTTGTATTATGATGCTTGTATGACTTATTTATGTTTTATAGTTGTGTTGTGATATCTTCATGTGAGTCCTGATCTTGATCGTACACATTTGCGTGCATGATTAGTGTACGATTGAATCAGGGGCATCACAAGTTGGTATCAGAGCCGATTGCCTGTAGGAATCCCCCTTCCAACTCCTTGGCCGAAGTCGAGTCTAAACTTTACAAAACTTTTACTAACATGGCTGTGCGGCCCATGGGCCCATGTCGCCATTGGGTGGTATTAGGATATTTTACTCCTCGCCTATACTCTGGGACTCTGAGCTCTCTTCTATTCGGGTTAAATGATTTTGCTAAAAACAAAACTAACTTTAGTTTCTCGATCATACTTTCTCCCGGAGAGCCCCTCACTTCAGATGATCGCCTGATTCACTAGAAGATTCCGAATTACTCTACGATGTTCTCTCGAGTCTTTGTGACATCGCATTTGCGATTTCCTTCCACCGTCAACCCCTATGAAAATGCGTGCACTTGCCATTCATACAATCATTCCCCGTTGATCTTGATTATAACAAGATGTCCCGAAATACTCTCTGTTGTTCCGAGAATCCTTTGAGCTTAGTGCCTTGCTGTACTTTGTCACCTAAATACCCCTACGGATAATTCTCGCACTTACCGAGTATCCGCTCATCCCCAGTTGATTCAGGTATTTCACGCAAGTCTTCGTAATACCGTTCGTTCTTCTGAAAATCCTCAACAGCCTAATGCTCTTGAAATTCTTGCTTGCTAGCATTATGATTAATCCAACAAGTCTGGTAATCTTATTGGCATTCTTTGTCATTATCATTTAGAGTCTATTGATTCGATATGTTGCAGATGCTTGCAATCCTCAGAATTCATCCTTCCGGCTCAGACGTCATTTTAAACATGAGCTGGTTATCGACCAATCAAATTGCCGTCGATTGTACCCCTAAGCCTATTCAGCTTATCCATCCTTGATCAGAGCATTTGCTCCTGATCCCTTGAATTGAAAATCATAATTACTTTGCTATTTCAACGTTGAATTATTCAGATGTTCTAGAAACCGATGCATTTGCAATCTTTCTTCCTCTGATTGGGTATCGATACTCATATCAGCCCCATTTTGGATCGCCATATCCACTGTTGGATTATTATCCGACAGTGTCCTTCATAATTAATCACTTTGTGAGTTCTTTCTCTAATACTTAATGCCTTTGGTAAATTGTATCATCTACTTGCTCAAGCATGCTCTCTATCGATCTTGTGTTATTTAATCCTGAAGTTCATGGTATATGTTCTAAGGAGCCCCGTTGGGTTGAACCTATGCCTTCCTTAATCTGGGTGAACTCGAAAGTTTTCATGGGTCATACTCCTCCGGTAATTCACCAGGTAGGTTTTGACACTGAAATCATTTTGATCTAGAGCAGTGAATGAAAGGTTATACATTGAAGAAGTGGGAGTCGACCTTGAACTTTGTGTTCATGCCCATGGACACGATGTATAACTTATCATGGAAGCTGCTCGTAAAAATGATTACCCACTTGTTATAAGTTCATCTTGTATCCGTGGTTCAATCATTTATGATCGTGGTTTCCGACCATGTTCTCCTTTAAATACCATTTCTCGTGCAAGTTTAAGCACTTGTCTTCTGCAGAGTAATACCCCAGTCCAACCTCTACTTTAATTTGTCGTCGAGTATTACCCCCTGGTAACTCCAGATTATCACGGAACTGCATAACTTCTTATGAGTTCTTCATGAAGTGCTACATTCTCTCTGATTCCAATTTTCATGGACTCTGAGTTATTAAATCCTCAAAGACACCGATAACTGACTCGATCTGCACCGCGATTAAACAACTCTTGGTAACCTTCATTACTTACGAGTTTGAACTCGATCACGTCATTCCTAGCCTGCTTGGCTATATTCTTGTCGTGCCAATTTTAACTGTGCTACCTGGTCCTTCTTCCCGGAGCATAAATTTCGACAATGAGCTAATCTTACGTCGATCTTCCTCGTCATATCATTTTTCCTTGAACAACAAGCTAGATTTCGAGTTTGTGTCGTACCCATGGTTTCAATAACTATTCGCTTCATCATTCATTTGACTTGATGTCATCGCCGATCGATTACATCTTCTTGAAACCTCTCTACAAATGTGTCGTGATCATCATCAACATTCTGAGGTCTTCCAAAGATATCAATTGAATTCATGATGAGAAATAACATCCTTGCCCTCGATGATTGGTGCTATCATCGACCACTTTATTGCCTTCCGTTCAACACAAACTTGTTCATGTTTGGTGTTATACCTTGAGTTCCCTGCCATCCAGTAATTGTTCTTCTTTACTCGGAACATTACCATCTCTTATGTCATCAATGTTGTGGGAATTGCTCCACCTCTTAGAAATTCTCGGTATGATGATACTTCTCACCATCACCATTCTAACGTTGATCATGCTACCCGAGCCCATATTTCGGGTACACCTTTCAACCAATGTCTAGTTGTGTATGTTTTCCTCCAGCATACATCTTTATATCATTTGATCTGACAAATGTTATCCCTTGTTCACATGATTGTGGAAACCCATCTTTTTAGAAATCTGGAGGAATGGTCGCTGAGCCATCAGCACCTCCTCATCCTGTCCTTGGTTAAATGAGGAACTCTTGTTTCGGAACTCACTTCCATAGTTCATTTCCCGAGAATTTTACAATGACATCTCGTCATTTGTGTTGTACCTTTTCTTCTCTGGCCTCCTAAGTCAGAGGTATCCTGACACCAATCGGATCTGAACCTCGGTCAGATATGATGGTTGGGACATTTCCAAGAGTTATAACATTGGTCTTTATGACCCGGTAAGGTGATGTCATGCCCAGCACACCTGGCCGGAGGACCTATTGTTATAGTTTCCTTTTTAACAAGGTTAACCATTCTTCCATGAGGAAATTGAATGATTTTTTAACAAGTTATTCCTGATGGATCCTTTGTGCTTCCAAAGTCTGATCTTCACCTGATGACCATGTCAGTGCTATCTTGAAGCATGTCCATGGTACTCCGATTTTCAACAAAAACATTTGAAGCCCAATGCTAAATGTTTCCTGCTCGATTATCCAAACACCGCTGTATGAGTATGGTCATCAAATTCCTCTCCCCTTGCCTAAATGGTTATCCACTCTATATCCTGTCATGGATATCTTGCTCTGCTTGTCCTTGGGAAGGATATGCCCCCGAAATGTGTTTAAACACATTTTTCCTTTCCATTGTTCTGATTAACCTGATGATCACATTTTCCTTTTCATTGGTTTGTTTGACCTTTCTTGTGAGCTATATAAACTAAGCAGTAATAATTCATTGCTTATGTAAACACCTCGGTGTACACTTCTGTCAGTGAGACCGTGTTACTATTGTCGATGACATTTAGGTAACCACTGATGGACGAGAACTTTGCCTATTGGTCCGCCTCGTTTCAACGAGCAGGAAAATGGTTCTCTTCGTCCCTCGCCCTAGGTACCAACATTGTTGCCAACAAAACTGACATGCTATCCTCTGACATACCTTGCTATCTTGACCGTGCAAATGTTAGCGCCTTCCTGCTTTTAACCCACATGGTGGGCCCATAACCCACAGTTCCACAGGATCGAAACCTGACTCTATTGTACACCCTGTTTCCAAAGTTAATCCTCGCGCTTGGCTTCGTATGCTATTCATGAGCCACATTCCTAGTGATCTATTACGGTATCGGGCCTTAATACTTATTCACGTCAATCGAACCATTTCACCTTCTGACTAGGCATTGAATGATTGCCTGGCTACTTGAAACTCCATATTGTACCTTCGAACTTTACTCTCGATGTGGTTTATTTGTTCGACTCGAGAGGTACTCATAGGCTCATTCATGGGTTAATCCCAGATTATTACCCTTATAGCATTATGTCGTTGCTGATCTGCCCCGTTACCTATTCGTAAGTACGATGGAACTCCCGAAGAAAGGATGATGACTTGATCATGATGACCTAAAGTAGAGAAATGAAGACATCAATGTAATGGATCGACCTCTTCGAGAAGAGCAACCAAGACCAGGAAGACTCGTTAGAATTTCGTAACCAAAACTTTCCCCCTTACACCCCTCTTAAATCTCGGGACGAGATTTCTTGTAGTGGAGGAGAATTGTGATGCCCGGATATTTAAGCTACAGTAATTCTCTGCTAATGATGCCACGTCACTTCGATTGCTGTTGCTAATCTCGCGTTAGTTCGAAACCGATTCAAATTCAAATCCAAAATCAAGCAAACAATTAAAGTTTTCAAAAATCAAAACTAAAATGTTCGGAGTGAGCCAAATAATGCATATGTAATTATGGCGGAGAAACCAACCTCTTTGGAAGTGTTTGATTGTCTCAAAGTAAATAAAACAGTAGCAAGACAATTAATTAAATTCCTTTTTCGATTAATAAAATATTAAACTAATTTATCTAGTTGCCCAAGTTTCTGTGGCATTAGAATATGTAGTAACACTATTTTAGGAACTAACTTTATATTTTACAAAAACTAAAGTATATTGGAAATAATAGAAAACAGTAAAGGAAATAAATAAATAGAAAAAAATGAAAATAAAACAAAATAAAAGTAAAACAACAGACCCCCTCCCCCCTGGGCCAAGTGGCCACTGGCCTCCGCCGCCCGAACGGGCCGGCCCAACCGCCCCTCACCCCACTCCCTTAACCCACCTGGACGCGAAACCCTAACCTACCCTGCACTTACTTCCCCCACATCGCTCTCTCCTTCCCCGATCCAGTCTGGATCGGGAAGGAACGACCGCCCGACTCCATCGACCACCGACCGCTGCCGCCCATCGTCCTGGAGCACCATCACCGCCGCCCGCTTCGACCTCGCCGGAGCCACCACGCCGCCTGCCTCGCCTCCTCATCTCTCTCCTCGACGGAGCGCCGTCCCGTCCGCCTCCTCGCCTCAACGCCCAGCAGTGCCGACGCTGTCGCCGGTCTTGCCTCGCCGGACGACACCGACCTCGTCGCCCATTGCCGGCCGAACGCCGCCTCGACCATGCCTCCCCGCTGGACCGGCCCCGCCTTCCTCCCTCGACGGCCTGCCTCGTCTCCGACGCCGTCGTCCCCGTCCTCCTCCCCGAACGGCCTCCACGCGCCTCGACGCCTCCCTGCTCACCACCGCTGGTGAGGACCCGTTCGTCCTCCCCTTTCCCCCGCTCGTCGTCGCGGTCGCCACGCTCACCCCGGCCCCACTCGCGCTGAACACCACCCAGGCCACGCCCGCGCCGAGCTCCTCTCGCCCGCGCCTCCGCCGTACCCGCCGTCCGGTGCCCCGCGAGCTCGCGTCGCCATCGTTGCGCCCGTGAGCCCCTTGGTCACGCGCCCTCCCTGCCCCGACCGTGAACCGCACCACTGGCTGCTCCCGGGCGAGCTCGCCGCTGCTGCCGCTGTTCCCCGACCAAGCCAGAGCCAGCGGCCGGCTCGCCTCATGGCTTGGCGATGCACCAAAGGTGTGCTTGGCCTTGTGCCACTAACCACAGGGGCCCACACCCCTGTATTTTTTCAAGGAAACAAAAGAAAACGAAAATGAAATAAAAACGATAAAAACAATAGAAACAATATAATTATTTAATTAAGATAATTAATCTTAATTGATCCTGTTAATTAATCTAATTAACCATGTAATTAACTTTAATTACCTGTTTAGGTAAACAACCTATGACAAGTAGGCCCCAAGCCCCTGGAACGTTTAAAAAAAATTAATTAACTAAATAAAATGAAATAATAATTAATTAATCAATTAACTAAATTAATTAGCTTAATTAATTATGTTTAGTTAACCTAATTAACTATTGTTAATTAACTAAACAGTATGACATGCGGGACCCCACGTCATATCAATTGACCAACCGCATTGTTGACTGCTGACATCACACATACGTCATGCTGACGTCATCCCATACTATTCTGGATAATGTTGATTTAAATTAATTAAATAAACGCTGGAAAATGATTAAAACTTTAGAAAACCATAGGTAATAAACCGTAGCTCGGATGAAAATACTTTCTACATGAAAGTTGCTCAGAACGACGAGGCGATTCCGGATACGCAACCCGTTCGTCCGCCACACCCCCCTAACCTATCGAACTCGCAACTTTCCCCTCCTCCTCCTACGGCTAAACACCGGGAATACTTTCCCGGATGTTTCCCCCCTTCACCGGTATCACCTCATACCGCGTTAGGGCACCTCTAGCACCGATACTTGTCATGTCATGCATCGTCATGCATCTGCTTGCTTAAATATTTATTGTTTCTTCCCCCTCTTCTCTCGCTAGACACCGAGACCGACGCCGCTGCTACCCAGTACGACTACGGAGTTGACGACCCCTCCTTCTTGCCAGAGCAACCAGGCAAGCCCCCCCTTTGATCACCAGATATCGCCTATTCTTCTCTATACTGCTTGCATTAGAGTAGTGTAGCATGTTACTGCTTTCCGTTATTCCTGTCCTGATGCATAGCCTGTCCTTGTTACTACTATTGCTACCTTTACCTGCAATCCTACATGCCTAGTATAGGATGCTAGTTTTCCATCAGTGGCCCTACATTCTTGTCAAATGCTGGTGCTATACTATCGGGCCGTGATCACTCGGGGAGGTGATCACGGGTATATACTATATACTTTATACATGATACATGTGGTGATTAAAGTCGGGTCGGCTCGAGGAGTACCATGAGTGATTCATGATTGGGGCTGAAAGGACCTTTGTCCCGACGGCCCTCTGGATGGATCTTTGTGGCGGCGCCGACAGGCGCAGGTTGAGACCGGCCGGGAGAGAGGTGGGCCTGGCCTGCTCGGGCGTCATGCGGATACTTAACACGCTTAACGAAGTTCTTGGTATTTGATCTCGAGTCCGCCATTTGGTCTATACGCACTAACCATCTACGCTGGAGTAGTTATGGGTATCCCGGCGCCGTGGTATCGGCCAAGCCTTCGTGATGTCAACGATCGAGCGGGCGCGCCGATTGGACCGCGTAACGTGACTTCCTTTGTAATGGAGGTTGCTAGGTGCGCTTCCGCCGTCGCAACGTCTTGTGTGTGCTTAGGCGATGGGCCCGGACCTGGCGCTTAGGTTTAGACCGGCGCGTCTTGACCGCTCTGGCTGGCCTAGGTCGGGCTGCGACGTGTTGATCTTCCGCGGCTGGGCATGACCCAGAAAAGTGTGTCCGGCCAAATGAGATCAAGCGTGTTGGGTTATGTGGTGCACCCCTGCAGGGAAGTTAATCTATTCGAATAGTCGTGATCTTCGCAATGTGACGACTTGGAGTTGTACCTTGACCTTATGACAACTAGAACCGGATACTTAATAAAACACACCCTTCCAAGTGCGAGATACAACCCGGTGGTCGCTCTCTCGGGGTTATGAGGAGGGATCGCGGGTAGGATTATGCTATGCGATGCAACTTGGAGGACTTGATCTACTCTCTTCTACATCTTTGCAAGATGGAGGCTGCCAAGCGTAGCCTTCGGCCGATTAGTTATCCCCTCTTATTACGGCATTACGCAATTCAGTCCACCGGTATGGCCCTTTACACATATATCCATGCATATGTAGTGTAGCTCCTTGCTTGCGTAGTACTTTGGATGAGTACTCACGGTTGCCTTGTTCCCCTTTTCCCCTTTCTTTACCCGATTGCTGCAACTGCACGATGGAGCCCAGGAGCTGACGCCACTGTCGATGACGACTACTACACTGGAGGCGCCTACTACTACGTGCAGCCAGCGGACGACGACTGTGAGTAGTTAGGAGGATCCTGTGCAGGAGGCCCGCGCCTCTTCGATCAGTATCCCAGCTTTGTGCTAGCCTTCTTAAGGCAAACTTGTTTAACTTATGTCCGTACTCAGATATTGTTGCTTCCGCTGACTCGTCTATGATCGAGCACTTGTATTCGAGCCCTCGAGGCCCCGGCTTGTATTATGATGCTTGTGTGACTTATTTATGTTTTAGAGTTGTGTTGTGATATCTTCCCGTGAGTCCCTGATCTTGATCGTACACATTTGCGTGCATGATTAGTGTACGATTGAATCGGGGGCATCACACGCGGACATCAGGGGCAGGCTCCGCATCAGCTAAGGGCCCCGGTGGCCACAGCAGGCTACCGCGCCTTCACTCCGGAGCTTCATAGCATCGTCTGGCCGGGAAAGTTCACGCCAGACCTGCCTCCTCGCTACGACGACACTCCCGACCCTACGGAGTTCCTGCAGCTCTACGAGCTTAGCATCGAGGCGGCCAATAGTGACGAGAAAGTCATGGCGAACTGGTTTCCCATGGATCTCAAGGATGGTGCTCGCTCGTGGCTCCTGAGACTGCCCCCGAGCTTGATCTCCTCCTGGGATGAGATGCGCGACCGCTTCGTCGCCAACTTCCAGGGCACTCGCGACCGCCCTTCGGCCACGGGTGACTTGCGCCGCATTAAGAAGCAGCAAGGAGAGACCTTGCAGAAGTACATCTAGTGCTTCAACAACGTCCGTCTCAAGATCCCCAAGGTGATGGATGAGGCCATCATTTCCGCGTTTTCTGATGGCGTTCGCGACGTCAAGATGAAGGAGGAGCTCGCCATCCACGAGGAGTTATGCACGGCTCTGGAGCTGTTCAACATGGCGACCAGGTGCGCGAGAGCTGAGGAAGGGCGCCTTTCCCTCCTCGAGCTCCCTGCTACCGACCCAGAGGAGAAGAAAGCCAAGGCCAAGGACGTGAAGCGCAAGGGAGTGGTCGTGCTCGCAGCGGAGCCAGATATGAAGCGCGGCCGGGACCATCCCGAGTCGTCCAAAAGCAGCCGACCGTTCTGCTCCTTCCACAACGTACACAGCCACAACACCAATGACTGTCAAGAACTCAGGGCCATTCGAGGTGGACGCTTCGTTCGACGCCCCGAGCGCAAAAACCGGGTGAAAGAACATGCGGTGCCCCCATGTTTGGTTTTGGTATTTGATGACAATCTCTATGGACTAATGGTTGCCTTGAGTTATATTTGAAGGGTTTGTCCATAGGCTTTTCTTGGAGTCCATTTGTTGGTTTCAAGGAGAGTTTGTGATGACCATGGTGCTATTAAGGAATTATCCAAAGACCGGTCATGTGAGTGTTGAGCTTATTGCAAGCATGTCTTGAAGAATAAGATTGTGTGATCATTCATGTCCACCTTCAAGACATCATCCAAATGAAGAGAGTTGGAAAGATTCAACACACAAAGCACAAGATGTACCGAGGGATCAAGTGATCCCATGGTATGCTAAGCATTGTCCATTACGCTTTGTGTGTTAACCCATGGTCTTCGTGAGAGTTCTTTGTGGGGTTAGGTTGCAGAGTGCAAGTTCAAGTGATGCATAACAAAGAGATCAAGTGCTTGAAGCTTGCCGTCCATTGTGGTGACAATGGACTTGTGAAGATGAGCGGAAGAGTGGCTCACCCATAGTGGAGTATGGGGGAGCAATCAACTAGTCTTCATCGAGCTAACGCAATCAAGAAAGGTGGTCCAACTTGAGGGAGTCAAGATCGTCATCATCTAGCTCAAGTGGACTTTGTGCTAGGCAAAGGTTTGCCCTTGATAGGTTTTCTATTTTACCGGTCTCATGGTAGTTGTGGGAGACCGGGTTATAGGATCGATTGCCGTACTATCAAGGGGGGCTCTCGATGAGTTGCTTGATCGTATCATTCGTAGAGAGCTCAAACCATTGCATCCTTGCATCATCTTTATTGGTTCTTGTTTGGTTCTTCTCCTTGCGAGTTTTGGAGCTTATGGTCATTTTTATGACAAGCTCGAGTTCATCGAAAACGGAGTTTGCATGCATCTTCTATGATGTTTTCGATGTTGGAGGATATGCCGTTTCTTCTCTGTTGGAGGTTTCACTCCTTTGTTTGTTAGGCATACCTCCCCTGCCTCTTCTTACGGAGTTTGCTGTTTTGATGCTACTCGTTGTCTTGTTTCCAACAAGCTTGAGTTTGCTCAATTCGGAGCTCATTTGCAGAAGTTATGGCAGTTCTGGTTTTATTGTTTTCATCTGTTGTCTTCTCTACAAAATGAAGGACTCCTAGTGTTGCTGATCTGGGGCATGCGGTAGTACTGCTCTCCGGAGCGGTAGTACCGCTGGCCCTTGCGGTAGTACCGCAGTCCACCATGATAATCTGCAGGTGCTCACGGTAGTACCGCCTGTGGGGAGCGGTAGTACCGTGGCCTCGTGCCAGCGCAGCTACTCGGCGGTAGTAGGCGGATGTAATTTTTTACATCCGTGCCCTCTGTGATAATACCAGCGCCCATGAAGCCGCGGTAGTACCGTGGGCTCGCCAGCTTAGCGACATGAGCGGTAGGGGCGGATGTAATTTTTACATCCGCCCTCTGTGATAATACCGCTCTTCGTGTGCGGTAGTACCGTGCCGGATTTTTGCGCAGGTCCTTCCTCAACGGAAGTAGGTACGGAAGTAATTTTTTACTTCCGTGCTTTCTCTGCGCCTAGTGTCGCCTGCCGTACGGTAGTACCGTGAAAGGCCAGTAGTACCGCTTCGGCGGTTCTACCGTTCGTTGCCACAATGCATTAGGCCTTCATCGGCGGTCTTTGCACTTCGGTAGTACCGCAATCAGCAGCGTTAGTACCGCTTCCGATCATGTAGTACCCGCAACTCCGTCTGATAGTACCAGCGTCGTGCAGGCTGAGTGAGGGATAACGGTTGGTTTTCTCCCCACCTATAAAAGGGTCTTCTTCCCTTGAGACCTATTCTTTGAGCTCGTGTTCTTCCCCATTGTTGACCTTCTTGAGCTTGCTAACTCTCAATCCCTCCAATGATTCTTGCTAGTTCTTGAGGGAAAAGAGAGGAGATCTAGATCCACGCTTCCACCAATCACTTTCTCCTCTTAGTGAGGGGAACCCCTTGGATCTAGATCTTGGAGTTCTTCGTGTTCTTCTTTCGTTCTTCCTCTCATTTTCCTCCCTAGCATTAGTTGCTTTGGTGGGATTTGGGAGAGAAGGACTTGGGCACTCTGTGTGCCCTTGCCATTGCATTTGGTGCATCGGTTTGAGTTCTCCACGTGATACGTGGAAGTTACAAGTTGAGAAGCTTATTACTCTTGGGTGCTTGGTGCCCTTGAGCTTGTTCCTCTTGGGTGCTTGGGCGCCCTAGTCGGTTGGTGGTGTTCGGAGCTCAATCATTGTGGTGTAAAGCTCCGGGAAAGCGTCGGGGTCTCCAATTAGGTTGTGGAGATCGCCCCGAGCAATTTGACGGGTACCGGTGACCGCCCCCAAGGGTTGCCAAAGTGTACGGGTTCGGTGACCGCCCCCAAGGGTTGCCATTTGTACAGGTTCGGTGACCGCCCTCAAGGGTCCCTTAGTGGAATCACGACATCTTGCATTGTGCGAGGGCGTGAGGAGATTACGGTGGCCCTAGTGGCTTATTGGGGAGCATTGTGCCTCCACACCGCTCCAAACGGAGATTAGCATCCGCAAGGGTGTGAACTTCGGGATACATCGCCGTCTCCGTGTGCCTCGGTTATCTCTTACCCGACCCCTTTACTTATGTACTTTACTTTGTGATAGCCATTTTGTTCTTGTCTTATATCTTGCTATCACATAGTTGCTTATCTTGCTTAGCATAAGTTGTTGGTGCACATAGTTGAGCCTAATTGTTGTAGGTTTTGTGCTTGACAAATTAACCGTTAGGTTTATTCCGCATTTGTTCAAGCCTAAACCGTAATTATTTTAAAATGCCTATTCACCCCCCCCCCCCTCTAGGCGATATCCACGACCTTTCACCGGGGCTACGACCGAGGCGGAGGATGCTGGGATGATCGCGGCCCCCGCCAGGAGTGGCGCGACCGGCCTCGCGAGGACCGCTAGCAGGACCAGCCTCGCGAGGGCGCCTGGAGGGATCAGCCTCATGAGGACCGCCCTCAGGGCACTGCTGGTCTTCCTAATAAGGTGTAAGGAATAGCACACACACTAGCACCTATGTCACATAAACCATGATAACAATGATCTCCTATTTTAACTGAGATGACAGGCATGACCACAACAAGTCTATGTTTATCCCTTTTATCAGGTTTAGCAATTCTAGCAGCTTCTTCACAGAAATAAATAACATGCCCATCCATATCTTCTTCCAAGAGATCTTTAACCATAGAAATGCTAGGTTCTACTTTAATTTGTTCATCAGCTTTAGGTGTTCTAATATAGCTTGTGTTAACCACAGTTGAAACTTTAGCATGTTCCTTTATCCTAACAGGAAAAGGTGGTTTCTCAATATAAGCAGAAGGGACAACTGGATCAACATTATAAAGTATAGTTTCTTCTTTAACTGGTACGGTTCTTTAGTTTCTTCTTTAATAGGTGGGTGATATTTAAACCACTTCTCTTTAGGGAGTTCAACATGAGTAGCAAATGATTCACAAAAGGAGGCTACTATCTGAGAGTCAAGTCCATATTTAGTGCTAAACTTTTGAAAAGCATCGGCATTCTTAAAAGAATTAACACAATCATACTTAAGCTTAATACCTGACTCTTTACCTTCGTCGAGTTCCCAATCTTTAGAGTTGCATTTAATTCTTTCCAAAAGATCCCACCGGAATTCAATAGTCTTCTTCATAAAAGAACCAGCACAAGAAGTATCATGCATGGTTTGATCATCACGAGAAAGCCGAGCATGAAAGTTCTGGATAATAATTTCTCTTGAGGCATGAATATAACACTGACTTAAGCCTCCCGCAAGCTAGAGCGATACTTTCTCCTTCACGAGGCCAAAAATTATATATATAATTCCGATCACGATCTAGATGCATAGGATAATTTTTTTGGTGGAACTTCAATTTCAAACGATTCTAATTCCATGATCCAATATCATCGCATAGCATATACAATGCCAATGCTTTTCCCTTCAAAGATAAAGGGAAAACCTTCTTCATAACCTCATCCACGGGTAAACCTGCAAGCTTGAACAATCCACAAATTTGTTCAACATATATCAAGTGCATATCAGGATGTTCGGTTCCATCTCCTGCATAAGGATTAGCTAGCAGTTGTTCTATCATCCCCGAAGGAATTTCATATTCAATATTTTCAGTAGGTACAGTAGGTTGAGGGGTAGCTAATTGTGGTTCCGGTTGAGGTGAAGATACCCCTAACAAACCCCTCAAATGATTGTTTTCCATAGTAACAAGTGGAAAAAAATCAGCACACTATATAAATGTTTCCGTACCAAATTCCACTTACCAAAGGTGCTTCACTCCTCGGCAACGGCGCCAAAAAATAGCGTTGATGACCCACAAGTATAGGGGATCAATTGTATCTCTTTTTGATAAGTAAGAGTGTCGAACCCAACGAGGAGCAGAAGGAAATGACAAGTAGTTTTCAGTAAGGTAATGTCTGCAAGTGCTGAAATTGTAAGTAGTGGAGTAGTTTGATAGCAAGATAATTTGTAATGAGCAAGTAACGATAGTAGTAACAAATATGCAGCAAGGTAGCCCAATCCTTTTGAGACAAAGGACAGGCCAAAACGGTCTCTTATGACAAGCAAAGCGTTCTTGAGGGTACACGGGAATTTCTTCTAGTCACTTTCATCATGTTGGTTTAATTCGTATTCGCTACTTAGATAATTTGATATGTGGGTGGACCGGTGCTTAGGTGCTATTCTTACTTGAACAAACCTCCTACTTATGATTAACTCTCCCACAAGCATCCGCAACTACGAGAAAAGTACTAAGAATAAATTTTAACCATAGCACTAAACTTTTGGATCCAATCGGTCCCTTGCAAAATAGCGCATAAACTAGGGTTTAAGCTTCTGTCACTCTCGCAACCCGTCATCTAATAACTACTCCACTATGCATTCCCTTAGGCCCAAATATGGTGAAGTGTCATGTAGTCGAAGTTCACATGACACCACTAAGGGAATCACAACATACATACTATCAAAATATCGAACACATATCAAATTCACATGATTACTTGCAACATGATTTCTCACGTGACCTCAAGAACAAAAGTAACTACTCACAAATAATAATCATGCTCAAGATCAGAGGGGTATTAAATAGCATAATGGATCTGAACATATAATCTTCCACCAAATAAACCATATAGTAATCGACTACAAGGTGTAATCAACAATACTAGTCACCCACAAGCACCAATCTATAGTTCTGGTAACAAGATTAAACACAAGAGATGAACTAGGGTTTGAGAGGAGATGGTGCCGTTGAAGATGTTGATGTTGATTGCCCTCCCCAAGATGGGAGAGTTGTTGGTGATGATGATGACGATGATTTCCCCCTCTGGGAGGGAAGTTTCCCCGACAGAATCGCTCCACCGGAGGGCAAGAGTGCTCCTGCCCAAGTTTCGCGTCGAGACGGTGGCACTCTGTCCCGAAAGTTCTCCTTATTTTTTCTAGGTCAGCATGACCTATATACCATAAGATGGGCACCGGAGGTGGGCCTGGGTGAGAACAACCCACTAGGGCGCGCCTGGGCTCCCTGGCGTGCCCAGGTTGGTTGTGCCCACCTGGTGGGCCCCCTTTGGTAGTTATTTGCTCCAGTAATTCTTAAATATTCCATAAAAAATCTTCGTGAAGTTTCAGCTTGTTTGGAGTTGTGCAGAATAGGTAGCCTAACGTAGCTTTTCCAGGTCCAGATTTCCAGCTGCCGGAATTCTCCCTCTTTGTGTGCACCATGCAAATTATGAGAGAAAAGGCATTAGAATTAGTCCAAAAATAAATATTATGGATAAAAACATTATGAATAACAGTAAGAAAACATGATGCAAAATGGACGTATCACACACTGGTCGATCGGTCTCTCTGCAACGATGAACCGTGTTCGAGCAAGTAGCGGCACATGTAGTAGTAGAGCCCCCGACGTAGCAGTTCTAGCAGTCCCTTGTAAACCGTGTACATGTAGGTATAGCCACATGTTCAAAAATATGGCCACGTACGTACATACGGCGGGGTCTTGAACACCTAGCTACTCGCGCATACGTACGGCCAGGGTGCATGTACATGAGAGGCAACAAACAGCAGCAACGACGTCCTGTTCATCGGAAGTCAATCGGCTGGGTCGAAACGGAGAAACTACGTTGTGTTCATCGGGAGGCAACGGAATGCATCGTGTTCATCGGAAGGCAACAAAATGCGTTGTGTTCATCGGGAGCCAACAGGCTTGGACGGAACAGCCGAAACGGGGTCTGGCATACCGTAGTACGGAGGAAACGGCCTTTGGTTCGACCGGCTACGGTCGAAACGGGATCCTGTTCATAGGAAGGGGTCTGGTGCACCACAAAATGGAGGAAACGAACTTGTATTGGAGCACTATGATCGAAACGGGGGTCTTGTTCATCGGGAGGGGTGTCGCGTACTGCAAAATGGGAGTCTGCAGGCTACTGTTCACCCACCGTCGACTTCCTTCAGCCTCCACCTGCACTGTTCATCCACCGCGTCTTCCTCCTGCCTCCACCAGCTATTGTTCATCCATGGGCCACTGTTCATCCAGCCCTCCACCGGCTACAGTTCAACCAACCCTCCACGGGGTCCTGTTCATCCACCCCCAACTAGCTCGGCTGTGGTGGCATCCTCTCGGGTTCATGTTCATCCAGCGGCAATGGCCTATACTACCACAGGGTCCTGTTCATCCAACCTTGATAACCCACAAGTATAGGGGATCGTTCGTAGCCTTCTTCAATAAATAAGAGTGTCGAACCCAACGAGGAGCTAAAGGTAGAAAAAAATATTCCCTCAAGTTCTATCGACCACCGATACAACTCTACGCACACTTGACGTTTGATTTACCTAAAACAAGTATGAAACAATTTTGCAAGAATAAAACTATGAGTACTTTGCGAGAATAAAACTACGGATAAATTACATGGTAATAAAAGTGGATAGCTATTGTCAACAAGAAAGTCATTTGTCCCTAGGCAATAGATAACAAGTACCGGTAATCATTCTTGTAATTTTATATGGGGGAGAGACATGAGCTAACATACTTTCTCTACTTGGATCATTTGCACTTATGATTGGAACCCTAGCAAGCATCCGCAACTACTAAAGATCATTAAGGTAGTGAAACCCAACCATAGCATTAAATATCAAGTCCTCTTTATCCCATACGCAACAACCCACTTACTCGGGTTTAAGCTTCTGTCACTCTCACAACCCACCATAAGCGAATCATGAACATATTACAACACCCTACAGCGGGGGCCCCTCACATCTGCGCACGACAAAGGGCACCGTAGGACAACACCATAAATAAAATATACAATCATACCAACCAAGATCATGATTAACCCATAGGACAAAACGGATCTACTCAAACATCATAGGATAGCCAAATATCATTAGGATAACCCATAGGACAAAATGGAGTTGAGAAGCATGTTTAAGTAGAGATTATAGCGGGGATAAGGGGTGTTACACCACTGCACAGAGGGGCAGAGAGTTGGTGATGACTGTAGCGATATTGTTCATGTAGATCACCGTCCCGATCCTTGCCCCGGCGGCACTCCGGCGCCACCGGGAGAGAGGGGGAGAGAGCCCTCCTCCTTCTTCCTTGGCCTCCCCCTCTGGTCCATGGCCTCCATGGCGGCAGAGGGGCGGGAGCCCCTCCGAGATTGGATCTCCCTCTCTGTTCTCTTCTGTTTCGCGTTCCTGAGATCTGGCCCTTCACGGCTTCTTAAATTCCCGGAGATCCGTAACTCCGATTGCTCTGATTTTTTTACATGATTTTCCCATAAATTATCTTTCTTGCACCAGCAAAAGGGCCCCAACCAACTTTCAAGGAGGGCATAAGACACCTGGGCGCGCCTGGGGGTGCACGGCGCGCCCTGGTGGGTTTTGGTCACTCTTGGCCCCCGTTTGCGTTCATTCCAAGTCCCAAAAATCACATATATTCCAAAATAATTCTTCGTAAATTTTTATCGCGTTTGGACTTCGTTTGATACGGATTTTCTGCGAAACACAAAACATGCAACAAACAAGCTGGGCACTGGATCAATAGGTTAGTCCAATAAATCATATAAAAGTTTCCAAAAATATGTGAAAGTTGTATAATGTTGGCATGGAACAATAAAAACTTATAGATACGATGGAGCCGTATCAAACCTCCACCGGGAACCGTTCATCCAACCCCAACCACGTACGTGTCAACTTGTTCAACCAACCCCCATGTTCACTGTTCATCAAGAGGTAGCAGGTTCAACCAACTTTAGTAAGCAGCAGCAGCAGCGATCGATCGATCACTCGAATTCAGTTAGCAGCAGTAGCGAAGGAATCGCTCGGTTCAGTTAACAACCAAGGGATTGATCACCCGGGTTCAATAACATAGCTACCTAGTGCAATCGCCCGAGTTCAGTAAGCGGACGCCTCGCTCGGGTTCAGTTTAGAGCCCAATGCCTCGCACACACGCACGTACGTATACGAGAGAAACGCGCAAACCTCCGTGCATCGCTCGGCCCCGACCACCCACCATAATCGATAACTCCCCGACATTTTCCTCGCCCTTGCTTCTACCACGATTTTTTCTGTCATGGACGGCCCAAAGAATGTCATGAAGGACGAAAAGCCCATTTTCTGTTATGATTTTTTTGTTATAGAAGTAGGAGCCCACATCTATGATGATACATGCTTTTGTCACAATTATCTTCATACAAGTGTCATAAGAATGACAGAAAAAATCGTTCGGCCCAAAATTTCATGGATGTGTCTTTCTTTGTAGTGTATCCAACATGGATCTAGAGTATTAAGTTCACAAAGAACAGAGTAACGCCTTAAGCAAGATAACATGATGTAGACAAAGTAAATCCAATAAATATGAATAAACCCCATTGTTTTATCCTTAATGGAAAAGATACAAATACGTGTCATGTCCCCTTCTGTCATTGGGATTGAGCACCGCAAGATCGAACCCATCACAAAGCACCTCTCCCGCTGCAAGATAAATCAATCTAGTTGCCCAAACCAAACTGATAGAACGGAGAGAAATATAAATCTATAACAATCATGCATAAAAGAGTTCAGAGAAGACTCAAATAATATTCATGGATAATCTGATCATAAACCCACAATCAATCGGATCCCAACAAACGCACCGCAAAAAGAATTACGTCGAATAGATCTCCAAGAATATCGAGGAGAACATTATATTTAAGATCAAAGAGAGAGAAGAAGCCATCTGGCTAGTAGCTATGGACCCGTAGGTTTGTGGTAAACTACTCACACATCATCGGAGGAGCAGCAAGCTTGATGTTGAAGCCCTCTGTGATTGATTTCCCCTCCGACAGAGTACCAGAAAAGGCCTCCAGATGGGACCTTACGAGAACAGAAGCTTGTGGCGGCGGAAAAAGTGTTTTGGGTGGCTCTTTGTTGGTTTCCCGATTTTAGAGAATTTATAGAGGCGGAATTAGGTCAAACAGAGCAATGAGGGGCCCACAAGGCACCAGGGCACGCCTACCCCCTGGGCGCACCCTGGTGGCTCGCCGCCACCTCCTTCACCTTCTAACTTCCTCCCGAAGCTTCTAGTGCCTCTTATGTACAGAAAAAAATCATCAAAAAGTTTCATTTGGTACTGTTTTCCTGGAAAACAAAAAACAGGCACGAAACAACAACTAGCACTTGGCACTAAGTTAATAGGTTAGTCCCAAAAATGATATATAATTGCATTTAAAACGTCCAAGATTGATACTATAAGAGCATGGAATAATCAAGAATTGTAGATACGTTGGAGACATATCAGGGCCATTAAGGTTGGATTCTGCAAAGGGCTGAAGCCGCGAAGAGAAGGGCTATGAATGCGCAAGCCACGAGGGTGTGAAGAGGCACTAGTAGAGACCACCCTGTTAACGAGCCCAAAGATCTCCAAAGGTTGGCATAGAAGACATGCCGCACATATCCCTGATATGAAAGGAGCCCGCATGGATTTCGTTCCCAAAGACGCAAGGCTCCAAAACTCCAAACAAGGTCGGGACAATTGATGGTACTATATAGCGGGGGTGGCCCATAGGTTGGGAAGCTTGATGTTGGTCTGGCAAGGCCCAAGGGGCTGGTGGCAGCTCTGCTCTAGCATGCAATCCAGGGGGCTGGCCTGGAGGCGAAGCAATATATTGGCGTGAAGTAGCTCTTAACGAGGAGGTCGGTTAGGGACCTTGTAAACCCTAGCTGTCGTCCCCTTTATAAGTCAAGGCTAGGGGAAGCTCAAGAGATCTATTCCATTGGAGATAGTTCTTGGTAGTCATCATTGTCATCCTCTTGTAACTCCTCGCACAAGGTGCTCCCATATCAATAAAAAACAAAGTAGGACATAGTGTGATAACCCACAAGTATAGGGGATCACAACAGTTTTCAAGGGTAGAATATGCAACCCAAATTTATTGATTCGGCACAAGGGTAGACAAATATTTTCAAGTATTAGCAGCTGAGTTGTCAATTCAACCACACCTGAAAGACTTAATATCTGCAGCAAAGTATTTAGTAGGAAATTAGTATGGAAGTAATGGTAACGATGGCAAAAGTAATAGTAGCAGTTTTGTAGCAATTTTAACAATGGCAACGGGAAAGTAACTTAGCAAAGATCAATATGAAATGAGCTAGTAGGAATTGGATCAATGATGGATAATTATGTCGGATGGCATTCATCATGCAACAGTTATAACATAGGATGAGATAGAACTAGCTCCAATTCATCAGTATAATGTAGGCATGTATTCCGAATATAGTCATACATGCTTATGGGAAAGAACTTGCATGACAACTTTTGTCCTACCCTCCCGTGGCAGCGGGGTCCTATTGGAAACTAAAGGATATCAAGGCCTCCTTTTAATAGAGTACCAGACCAAAGCATTAGCACTTGGTGAATACATGAACTCCTCAAACTACGATCATCACCGGGAAGTGTCCCGAGTATTGTCACTCCGGGGTTGCCGGATCATAACACGTAATAGGTGACTATAACTTGCAAGATAGGATCAAGAACACAAATATATTCATGAAAACATAATAGTTTCAGATCTGACATGTAACGACCAAACCTCGAAGGATTTGAGTCTCTGTGCTTACCATGCTAGTCCCTAGATCGAACTCGCTAGCACACACAGTATATATGAATACCAGAATAGCAAGTGCATCATTTATTACAACGTATGATCCAGAATATATAAAATAAAACAATCTGCATAGCACTTGGCTAGCTTTATTCAATCAAACAATGGAAAGTAGCGTAAAATAACGATGAGTCCCATCATAGCCCATCGGCGATGCCGAAAAGTGCAGACTCACGACCCTAACAGTACCTTACTCTTTCGTTCAATATCCTGCAACATGAGACGTTGCAGCCATATAGGTCAATACTTTGAATGTATTGGCAAGTTACACAGAGTAATAATATAGCAGACCTACATGTATATGCATAGTATAACAAAAGGAAGGCTTGAGGGTTTATTTTATGGAAAGCTGATTTTATCCTAATAACTACCTAATAGACAAATTTTTATTTAGTTCTTTTATTACTACAATTAAATACACAAGGTTGAGTTGGCAAAATCAACTCCAACCTACCCTTTTATTAAGTTGCCCACAAATATTATTAAGTGTCACATCTGTCAAGATCATCCAACAACTGTAATGGCGTAGTCGCTAAAATTTACCCATAACCGGGGGCACGGCTAATCATGATTAGTTTTAATACTCTACAGAGTTTTGCACACTTTACCCACTAGACTCAATCCCGCAGATTGAGACGTAAGTCTTCGTAGCGATCACCTCCACCCCGGCAGCAGTACACCTACTCATATCTACATCTCGCTAGCTAACTCCGGGCGAGGATCCCACAACCTAATCAACTAAGCAAGAGCCCATTTAGCTAGTGGTTGCGCATGGAAGCTACTAGTCACTAAGTCTGTCTCGATCTTTTTGAGCCTCATGGCCCACTTACATTCGTGAGGGTATAAACCATGATGTTCTTGAAACCACCCTTCAATACCAATTCCGCCCAGAGGTGAATTAAGTCCTTAATTACTACTCAATTTGTTATATTTATAATCCTCACATAAGCTCAATGAATACACGAACCACCCCGCCTACAAAGCATAGCAACTACAACTATCACGGTTTGCAAATGATGGGAAGATAGCTCAACAGCATAGCTCAAAATATAACAATCCTATAATGCATAAAGTTATAGTGTGATATATACTACAATGCATAGAAAACAATAGGTAAAGGATGATCAACATGTAACTTGCCTTGGTTCTGGTTCAGAAAGTCACACTCCTGACAATAGCTCGCGTCGCACTCCGGACAATCTACACGTTTCACACAATTCAACAAATCAATCACCGGAACACGAAAAGAACCAAAACACAACCAACAGCAAGAAAAACATTCTAAAAACTCAACAACAGCAGCTTAACAGCACCTAAATTGCACTATGGTCACAATGCAAAAATAATCACTCGATTCCGATAAAGGGTTTGAAAGTTACGGCCTCCGGAAGATTTGATTCAAATTCAAACGAATTCAAATTTGAACAGTGCAAACATGCACAAAGTTGGTACTGTGATAATGTGCTGATTTTTGTGAGTGCACAGAAAAAAGAATTACCTAAATTGGATTTATAGAATAAAAGATATAGCTAGTTGAAGTTTTAGCTGAAATCTGAAAAAGAAAAACAGAAAACAACAGAAAACTCCTGCCTTTGTTAGATGCGTGTACTGTAGCTTGTGCCCACGTGGCAGCTCGTGATTGGCTGGAGCCTACTCTGTGCGCATGTGCTCACCAGAGAACAGAGGACGGCGGCGGCGGCTCTCCGGTGGTGCTCCGGCGAAGACGAAGGGACAGACGGGTGCAGCGACGAGTGCCGGAGGCGGTGGTGGTGTCGGACGGCGGCGAGGCGGACTGTGCCGGCGGCGGTGAAAACCTTAAAGCGGCAGCTCCGTCAGCGGCGGTCGAGCTCGTTCCTCTCCCTCTGCTGCGTTTTGCTGCCACGAAAGTGACAAAGTAGAGTGGCTTCGAGAGGATTCGAGCGGTGCAAGAGCTCCGCCATACGAGCTCTTACGGCAGCACAATCTTCCGCGAACGGCGGTGGACGGCGGAGCTCCGGGCGAAACTGCTCGCCTAACCAGAAAGCATGCGCAACGAGGAAGATCGGGACAGTGCGGGGTTGTCCTGGTCTTCGCTTGCACACGGCGGCTCGGGAGCGCCGAGGTGGACCAGCGCGACGTGGCGAACCGGCTCGGCCTCGGCGTGCGTCGCGCGTATCCGGCTCGGTGGAGGGGAAACAGGCGCAGGACCCGTTGGTCAGCCTGGGGCGAAAGGTGGGCTGCGGTGCGGGTCGGGTGCAAGCGATGCATCCCACTTCGGCAGCGGTTGGGTTGCGGCTATGCGCCGGTGAGCCATGACGGCTAGTCAATCAAGATGTTTCCTACAATGCTACTGTGCTTTTTTTACAAAACAACAGAAGTAAAAAAAACTAAAAATAAAACAACAGTATAAAAACTAAATAAAAATACATAGAGACACAGTAAAATCTATACTGCTAATATAAACTACAGGAACACTAGTTCCTCACCTAATGCAATTTTAGAAATTCATTTTGATGCAAAAGGCCACACAAACAGTAAAATAACACACAATTAAAATATTTTGGAGATTGCAAAAATTACCAGAACATATCAAACGAACTGGAAATAATATTTTTCACATTATGAACATTTTAAAACAGGGGAGAAGTCATGTTATCTCCGCTCCAATAAATGGCCTTTAGTTGCATAATGATCCGAATATTGTAGAAAGACAAATAATGCAATAAAAGTATGGTATGCATATGAATGATCTAATAACATCCTAATTTAGGAAAATTGGGATGTTACATGAAATCATGGCACTCGGGCCATAGTGACAAGCATTAGGCATAGCAAAGTCATTGCAACATCAATCTTAGAACATAGTGGATACGATGGGATTATTCACACACGGCGGTGAGCATCATGAAATTGGTGATGGAGGATGGTTGATGATGATGATGGCGATGATTTCCCCTCTCCGGAGCACCGAACAGACTCCAAATCTGCTCTATTGAGGAATAACAGCACTTGGCGGCGGCTCTGTGTCGTAAAACGCGATGAATCCTTCTCTCTGATTTTTTCTCCCCGAACATGAATATATGGAGTTGGATTTGAGATCAGTGGAGGTCCAGGTGGCCCACAAGGATAGAGGGCATGCCCCCCACCCTTGTGGCCAGGGTGTGGGCCCCCTTCGGTTGATTCTTTTTCCATTTTTCTTATTTATTCCAAAACTGGTCTCCGTGAAGTTTCAGGTCATTCCGAGAACTTTTATTTCTGCACAAAAATAACACCATGGCAATTCTGTTAAAAACAACGTCAGTCCGGGTTAGTTCCATTCAAATCATGCAAGTTAGAGTCCAAAACAAGGGCAACAGAGTTTGGAAAAGTAGATATGATGGAGACATATCAACTCCCCCAAGCTTAACCCATTGCTTTTCCTCAAGCAATTCAGTTGACAAACTGACAGTGACAAAGAAAAACTTTTACAAACTCTGTTTGATCTTGTTGTTGCAAATATGTAAAGCCAGCTTTCAAGTTTTCAGCATAGGTTATGAACTAACCATATTCACAATAACATTTAGGTCTCACATTTACTCATGTCAATGGCATAGTCAACTAGCGAGCAATAATAATAAATCTCGGATGACAACACTTTTTCAAAACAATCATGATATAATATAATAAGATGGTATCTCGCTAGCCCTTTCTAAGATCACAAAACATAAATGCAGAACACCCTTGAAGATCAAGGACTGACTAGACATTGTAATTCATGGTAAAAGAGATCCCGTCACAGTCATACTCAATATAATTAATAACAATGCATACAAATGTAAGTGGTGCTCTCTAACTGGTGCTTTTTATAAGAGGATGATGACTCATCAATAAAAGTAAATAGATAGGCCCTCCGCAGAGGGAAGCAGGGATTTGCAGAGGTGCCAGAGCTTGAGTTTTGAAATAGAGGTAAATAATATTTTGAGTGGTATGCCTTCATTGTCAACATAACAACCAAGAGATCTCGGTATCTTCCATGCTACATACATTATAGGTGGTTCCCAAACAGAATGGTAAAAGTTTATACTCCCCCACCACCAACAAGCACTCCACGGCTAGTCCAAAACAACGAGTATCGTCCAACTCACAACAGTCCTGGGGGAGTTTTGCTTGCAATTATTTTGATTTGATTTGAGCATGGGACTGGGCATCCTGGTTACCAGCCATTTTCCCGTGAATGATGAGCGGAGTCCACTCATCGTGAGAATAACCCACCTAGCATGCAAGATATTGACAGCCCTAGTTGGTACATGAGCAATTTGAGCATACAAAACAGACTATCATTTGAAGGTTTAGAGTTTGGCACTTGCAAATTTACTTGGAATGGCATGTAAATACCGCATATAGGAAGGTATGGTGGACTCATATGGAACAACTTTGGGTTTATGGAAGTGGATGCACAAGAAGTATTGCCGCTTAGTACAAGTGAAGGCTAGAAAGAGACTGGGAAGTGACCAACTAGAGAGCGACAACAGTCATAAACATGCATTGAGATTAACCAACATTGAATGCAAGCATGAGTAGGATATAAATTGTGATGAACATAAATATCGTAGAGGCTATGTTGATTTTGTTTCAACTACATGCGTGAACATGTGCCAAGTCAAGCCACTCGAATCATTTAAAGTAGGATACCATCCTATTATACTACATCACAACCATTTAAATTTCCATGTTGGCACGCAAGGTAAACCATTATAAACTCCTAGCTAATTAGGCATGGCATGAGTAACTATAATCTCTAATTGTCAATGCAAACATCTTTCATGCATAATAGGCTGAATCAAGAATGATGAACTAATCATATTTAGAAAAACAAGATAGGCCGAGTTCATACCAGCTTTTCCTCATCTCAATCATTTCATCATATATCGTCATTATTGCCCTTCACTTGCATGACCAAAAGGTGTGGATAATAATAATAGTGCACGTGCATTGGACTACGCTGGAATCTGCAAACATTTATTCAAAGGAGAAGACAAGGTAATATGGCCTCTTTGTTAGATCAACAATAATGCATATGAGAGCCACTCAACATTTTCATCGTGGTCTTCTCCTCTCGACCCCCAAAGAAAAGAAAAGAATATCAAAGAAACATACTGAAATGTTTTTGGAGTTTTTGTTTTTCTGAAGAAGGTAAAACAAGAACAAGAAAAACTATTTACATGGGAAAGCTCCCAACAAGCAAAAGAGGAACGGGAAATCTTTTTGGGTTTTCCTTTAGTATTAGAACTAAGCATGCATAGAAAGTAAACTAACTACAACTAATTTTTTTGTTTTTTTCTTAAGGTTTTTCAAACACATAAGAAGGCGGGGGAAAGAAATAAACTAACATGGATAATACAATGAAAAAGTATGAACACCGACAACTGAAATGAATGTGTGAACATGAATGTAATGTCGGTGAGAAATACGTACTCCCCCAAGCTTAGGATTTTGGCCTAAGTTGGTCTAGGGTCACGGCTGGCCTGGCGGATATCCAAAGTTGTAGCCAGGGTTGTACTGAGATGCAGCAGTGACTGCCTGAAGGGCTGCATCATGGAGGCGAGTGGCCTCCGCTGTTCTCTCATACTTGTTTGCCTCCTCTCTAGTTATGAAATATCTTCCATTTACTTGAAAGTTAAAGAAGGCTGCAGCAGGAAGCGTAATATGGACAGCACGCCGTCTATCAAATATTAATCCGTACTGGAGGGACTGTTTGTTCCTCTCAAGAAACTGGTAGCATACCTGTCGGCGTTCTGGGAACGGGGGTCCCCAGACTTGCTCACTGCGGCCTGGCGTGGCTAAGCAGCGAGCCACACCCATCTTCGTCAACAAGGCATCCAAGACCCTCGCGAGGGTCCAAGCCTCACGAGGCGGACGACGCAAGACCTCCTCTGGAGTGGCCTAGCCAGGCAGGCTCACGAGGAGCGGAGATATCAAGGCGGGGCAAACCTCACGAGGCTCTCACGTGAGCCATGACGAACGGTGCCAGGCGGGTGCCAGGCAGGCGCCGGTGCGCGCAGCGTCCTTATTTCCTCTTTGGTGCTAAGGAAGCTAGCGTAGGCAAAGATTACCGAGGCATCATGCAAAGGTTGCCATATTGGTGCAACGAGACCAAGACTAGGAGGACGGCAAGGTGGAGGTCATCATGGAGCCCAAGACGGCGTCACCCTAGAGCTTTTCACAGGCGAAGACCGCTTTTGTCAAGATAGCTTGTACTAGCTGTCCTCCTTCAAATTTGCTCACCGTTGTTGGCTCCCTTCCCGCTCGATATTTGGGAAGAGGACTAGGGCCTCTATAAATAGGACTAGCCACCACAGTAGTTGGAAGGGAGAGTAAAACGGATCCAAAACAGAGAGACTCACGCCACAAGTTCATACGCACAACAACACCTCAACCTCAGGAGGCTGTTCTTCCCTTGTACTGTTCATCATCAGCCCGAGAGGCAATCCACCACCACCACACTGGAGTAGGGTATTACACCACATCGGTGGCCCGAACCAGTATAAACCCCGTGTCTTTCTGTGTTGTGAGTTCATCGAGTTCATCGCAATATCTTAGCGAGCTAGAGCGTAGATCGATAGGAGGGAAAGACTTCGCGCACACCCCAGTGTTTGAATCTTAAGGGTTTGCCGGAACACCACATCCGACATTTGGCGCGCCAGGTAGGGGGAACGGGGGGCTCCTCCCCACCAATATGCGCTCCGTGCCTCCGCGCTTCATTCCCATGGCAGGCGCGCCGCCATCCGCCTCTGCGACCGACACTAGCAGCAGGGAGTCTGGGTACCGAGCCCTGGCCCCCGCCCTGCGGCGAGTGCAGTGGCCGACCAAGTTCAAGCCAAAATGCCGCCGCGCTACAACGGCGCGGCAGACCCGACGCCATTCCTGCAGGCGTACGAGGAGGCCGTCCTCAATGCCGGAGGCGACAGCCGAATCATGGCTAACTGGTTACCCATGGCTCTCGCTGGCGAGCCACGTGCCTGGCTGCTCAAGCTCCCGGGGTTCACGGTGGCCTCCTGGGAGGAGCTCTGCAACCGCTTCATCACGCGCTACGCGGTGCCGGCGCACCACGCAGTCGCGGCGCTGCAGGGCGGCTCTCAAGCACTGCCTTCAGATCACCACGTCAAGCCTTTCTTCCGCCAGATTGGGGCAGCCTCCAAGCACCCGGGGGCTCTGCTGGGTTGGGCTGCACCAGAGGCCGACCTCACCTTCGGCTCAGAAGACCACCTCGGCTCCACCGCTGGCTCTGGCATGCTCCCAATGATCTGCAGCCTACCATCTGCAACGTGGCCGTCACCAAGACCCTCATCGACGGCGGTGCCGACCTCAACTTGCTCTCCGTAGAAGCCTTCAGCCTCCTCCACGTGACGCCCGAGAGGCTCAACCTCAGCAAGCCTTTTTCTGGAGTGGGCGGCAGAGCTGCCTACTCTCTGGGGCAGATCCGCCTCCCCGTCACCTTCGGCACGCGCGACAACTACCGCACTGAGCTGGTGGAGTTCGACATCGTCCGCATCGGTCTCCCGTACAACGCCATACTCGGGTACCCGGCTCTTGCTCAGTTCATGGCGGCAACTCACCCGGCCTACAACCTCATGATGATGCTAGGGAGCAAGGGCATCCTCACCATCAGGGGGGACACTAAGGAGGCAGTGACGGCGCTTAGGCTCGCCTTCAAGACCGTGGCAGCTATGCAGCCAGTCGGCGCCAGTATGCCCGAGACCAAGGAGACCGCACCCGCCAAGAAGAAGCAATTGTTCACCCAAGACAAGGCGGAGACCAAGCAGGTGCCGGTTCACGAGGACGGGTCTTCAGGGGCCACCTTTACGATAGGAACCAACCTGGACCGGGAACAAGAAGAAGCTTTGGTGAGGTTTTTGCGCGCGAACAAGGAAATATCTGCGTGGGAGCCCAATCAGCTGGTAGGAGTCCCAGAGAGGTGATCCAGCATCATCTAAGGGTGTGCCCCAACATGCGCCCCGTGAAGCAGCGGGTGAGGCGGCAGTCCGCCGAGAAGCAGGCCTTCATCGTCCAAGAGACACGCAAGCTGGAGGGGGCTGGTACCATTCGAGAAGTTCGGTACCCCGATTGGCTGGCGAACCCCATCGTAGTACCGAAGAAAGGTGGGAAGGAATGGATGTGCTTCGACTTCACCAACCTCAACAAAGCTTGCCCCCAAGATCCGTTCCCCCTTCCGCGCATCGATCAAATCGTCGACTCCACCGCCGAGTGCGATTTGCTATGTTTCCTGGATGCGTCCTCTTGGTACCATCAGATCAAGATGGCGGTGGAGGATATGGAGAAGACGGCCTTTTTGAAACCATGTGGGGTGTATTGCTACACCTGCATGCCTTTTGGCCTTCGCAACCTTTCAGCGGCTGATGCACATCGCCCTGGGGCAGCAGCTCGGCAGGAACACACATACCTACGTTGATGACATAGTGGTCAAATATCGCGAGGCGAGGACGTTGATTCAAGACTTGGAGGAGACCTTTGAGAGTTTGCGTCGGGTGAACTTGAGGCTTAACCCAGAGAAGTGCGTGTTTGGCGTCCCTTCTGGCAAGCTGCTAGGGTTTCTCGGAGAAGATCAAGGCCATCGAAGAGAAGAGCCCACCACAGACCCTCAAGGAGATGCAAAAGCTGGCAGGACGGGTGACCGCATTAGGGCGTTTCATCTCTAAGCTAGGCGAGCGCGCCTTACCCTTCTTTAAGCTCATGAAGAAGAAAGGCCCCTTCGAGTGGACCACGGAGGCCGACCGGGCCTTCCAAGACCTCAAGAAATACCTCACCAGCCCCCCGATGATGGTGGCTCCGCGACCCCTCGAGCCTCTGGTACTCTACTTGCCGCCACCCTGTAATCCACCAGCGCGGCGCTGGTGGCGGTTCGGGAGGAGCGCCAAGACAAGGGAGTGCTGCGCCAAGCCAGAGTTGATACAGCGCAGGGTCAGGAAGGCACACCAGAGCCATCAGCGGCAGAAGATCAAGCTCGACAGGGCAACATAGCGGAAGCTCCTAAGGATGGCCAAGTCTCAGGAAATCCTCTGCCCCAGGATACCCCACAATCTCCGCAGGACCCGAGCTTCAACAGTGTGCCAGCCCTCGTCGATCACCCGGTGTACTTCGTCAACATCGTACTGCGGGACGCAAGGGCATGCTACCCCATGCCGCAAAAGCTCCAGCTCGCACTCTTGGTGGCCTCGCGCAAGCTGCGACACTACTTCCAAGGGCACCCCATCAAGGTCGTCTCATCTTACCCATTGGAAAGGGTACTCAGGAGCCCAAACTCGGCTGGAAGGGTCGCGGGATGAAACATCCAGCTGCAAGCATTCCAGCTGGAGTTCGGTACCACCAGGGTCATCAAGGGAGCCGCACTCGCCGATTTTGTGGTAGAATGGACAGATGCCCCGGCTCTTGAGGAAAGAGAAGACCGGTCCACCTCCCCAGGAAGTGAGGCACGAGACGGCTAGGTCATGCATTTCGATGGCGCCTTTGCGCACCAGGGCGCGGGGGCTGGAGCGGTGCTCATCTCGCCCACTCAGGACAAGCTCTACTACGTCGTGCAACTCTGCTTCCAGCACGGCGAGAAGGTCTCCAACAATATCGCAGAATACGAAGGCCTCAAAGCTGGCCTGAAGGCTGCGGCGGCTCTAGGGTGAAGCGCCTCACCGTCAAAGGCGACTCGCAGCTCCTCGTCAACTTATCCAACAAAGTGTATGAGCCGAAGGACGAGCACATGAAGGCCTACCTTGCGGAGGTGCGCAAGATGGAAAAGCAGTTCTGGGGCCTGGAGTTGCAGCACGTGCCCCGGGGCACCAACAAGGAAGCCGACGACATCGCCAAGAGAGCCTCCAAGCGGCAACTGCAAGAGCCTGGCGTCTTTGAAGAGCGGCTTTTCAAGGCGTCAGCTACGCTGCCTCTTTCAAGCACGACTCAGCCTCGGGAGGAGCTCCCCCAGCCCCCAGCCACGGGAGCCCCGGCTTGCAGCCCAACCTCGGGAGCTCGGTTGCTCTTAGCACTCAAGCCTCAGGAGAAGTGTTGGACCAAGGAATTCAAGGAGTACCAGATGCACGGGACGCTGCCGGATAAGGAAGAGGACACGGAGCGCGTGGCCCAACAGGCCACGGCATACTGCATTCAAGACGGCGATTTGTACAGGAAATAGTCGAACGACGTCACGCTGCGCTGCATCTCCAGCGATCAGGGAAGGGCGCTGCTGATGGGCATACATGGCAGGGACTGTGGACATCACTCGTCGTCAAGGACCCTCGTCGGCAAAGTCTTCCGCAGTGGATTCTATTGGGCAACAACACTCAACGATGCAGCCGAGCTGGTGAAGTCCAGCGAAGCTTGCCAATTCCACGCCAAGCAAATCCATCAGCCTGCTCAGGGCCTCCAAACCATCACACACACATGGCCGCTCACAGTCTGGGGGCTGGACATCTTATGCCCGTTCCCACGGGCGCCAGGTGGCTATCGCTATCTCTACATCGCCATCGACAAGTTCACCAAGTGGGCAGAAGTGGAAGCCGTCCGTATCATCCCGGCTGGCTCTGCTGTCAAGTTCATCAAGGGCTTCGTGAGCCGCTTCGGGGTCCCCAACCGCATCATCAGAAATAACGGTTCGCAGTTTACTAGCAACCTCTTCAAAACCTACTGTGCTAACCTTGGAACGCAGATCTGCTATGCCTCGGTGGCCCACCCCAGGAGTAACGGTCAGGCCGAACGCGCTAACGTGGAGGTCCTGAGGAGCCTCAAGACCAGGACCTTCAAGAAGAAACTGGAGGCCTGCGGCAGGGGCTGGCACGACGAGCTCCAGTCCGTGCTATGGTCCATCCGAACCACCTCCACCAAGCCGACGGGAGAAACTCCATTCTTCCTCGTCTACGGAGCTGAAGCAGTCCTTCCTCACGAGGTCAAGCATCGCTCCGCACGGGTCCTAGCGTTCGACGAAACGCAGCAGGGCGCCATGCGGGGGATGGATCTCGTGCTGGGGGAGGAACACCGTCGCGAAGCCGCATTGAGGGCGGCAAGGTACCAACAGGCGCTGCGGCGGTACCACTGTCGCAACATCCGCTCCAGGACGCTCGAGGTGGGCGACCTCGTCTTGAGGCGGGTCCTCTCCAGAGAAGGGCTGCACAAGCTTTCGCCCATGTGTGAGGGTCCTTTCAAGGTCGTCCATGTCTCCAGGCCGGGTGCAGCGCGCCTGGAGACGCAGGACGGGATACCCAACCCTAATGCTTGGAACATTCAGCACCTCCGGAAGTTCTATCCATGAAACAAGGCCCAGAGCCTGAGAAGCAAGGCCCAGAGCCTGAGAAGAAAGGCCCAGAGCCTGTGAAGAAGGCCTCCGGTGGCTATGAAGAATCGCCGCCCGTGACACTCTCACGTAATAATGAGTGGGGTTATACACGCCCCGGAGTCTCAGGAGGGCCGGCCTCAGGCCCTGGGGCTCCCTCCCATGCTTAGTGGACAGCACTAAGCTCCGCGCTGGTGAGAAGACTCGAAGACTAGATTAGGTGCCGGACGCGGCTTTTCATTTGCTTTCCGTAGTTGGCTCGCTTTTCCTTAATCGAAGTTGCTCTTGGTGTTCATTGCTGATTTGGTTCCCTAGCCTTTTACCGCATTTTTTCGGCTCTAGTTTGCTCACGATCTCTCTCTTGCATACTTCGCGAGGGGGCTAGGCAGGTGCCCTCACAAACATTTTTCTTCTCTCTACCTTTTCGCAAACCACCCTCGTTCGAGCCTGGAAGCTGTCACATCTCTCCTGATCCGTGCCCCTCGGGTACCGCGATACAAAGCGGCAAGTTAGGGCTTGGGTGGATAGCAAATCCGCTATCACACCCCCTAACGAATTTTTTGCAGTTTCTGCGCAAACGCGGACACCTCGTGAGGGAAAGGGCGTCCCAAACACGTCAAGTTAAGTTATCTTTGCGTAAAATGACAGCACGGCACGGGAATAACACGCATAGTGCATTAACCAAGGAGCCACAATTCGATACACGCCCCTCTGGGCCTAAGCCGGTTTCGTTTTTCCGATGCAGGAAAGAAAGAAAAACTAAGCAAAGCAGTGTTGCAGCGATCCGCGGAGGCAGGCCCTAGGCGACGACCCGAGCCTAGCCAGACCCCCTCTCGCGCTTCACGGAGGCGCGACGACGGGATGACCCGCTGCCTCCTTTGAAGCGGGCGCGGCGGCGTAGCAGCTGGTCGTAGCCACCACTGCTGGAGCTGTCACCGGAGGAAGAACCACCGTAGCTGGAGGAGATGCAGTCGCCGCCGAGGGCAGGCTCGCCCTCGTCCTCATCGCGACCATCACCAAGCACGAGCACCTCCTCGCCGTCATTCGTCTCGGGGCAGCACTCGGCGCGGCGACCATCCTCCCCGAACACCCTCACATAGAGGGTCGACTCGCCATCATACCTGAATTGGAGGGTGCAACGCCTGCCCAGGCCGCGCGTGTGGGCGAACGTCTGCCAGCCGCTGGCCAGGGCTATGTTGCCCGTGGCGGAAGTCTCGACCGCGACCCAAGAAGACCTGCTGCAGCAGCCGTCCGCCTGCAGCCAGAGCCCACCCGGACCAGAGGCCGGCAGTTCGCTGGCAAAGAAGCGTGGAAGTTGGAGCCTGTTGCCGGCCGGGCTCTCCGACCAGACAACGAACTCCGGCGATACCTCGGCCGAATGGAAGCGCGGGCAGGGAGGCCACACCACCATCGCGCGCCTCCCCTCGTCGGTCGAACCACCATGGATGGGACGATCCCCTCCACGTGCCGCAGCGCCGCCTAGACGGTGGGCCACGGTGGGGGTCGCGGCGTGCTTGCGCGGCCGGCCACGGCCGCGCTTAGGCATCGGGGAACCGGGGCCCTCGCGAGGGGCCTTTCCTTTCTCAGCGGCAGAGAACTTCTTTCGTGGCGCCATTGATGGCACCGCAAGCAATGGAGCAGAGAAGCGAGCAAGTGAGGAAGAGATGGGCAAGGGGGCACCACCCCTCTCCCCATTTATAGCAAGAGAAGGCCAACCGGCGTCTCCCACGATCGCAGGTAATGATGGTTTTCCTTGCATGTCGCAGGGACTTGTCAAGTCGTGCCATTGCCGAGGCAGCGTGGGGAAGCGGAGACACCCACGTCCAATCAACCGCCACGCGTCGACCGAGGCCGTAGGCTTTTGGGGCCTGCGGTGCTTCGAATTTCACCCTTGGCTTCGCCGCGAAGCCAAGCCCGAGCGCACCTTGGGCCCGGGGGGCTACTGTCGGCGTTCTTGTAACGGGGGTCCCCAGACTTGCCTGCCTGCGGCCCACAACATGGCTAAGCAGCAGGCCGTGCGGCCCATCTTCGTCAACAAGGCATCCAAGACCCTCGCGAGGGTCCAAGCCTCACGAGGCGGACGACGCAAGACCTCCTCTGGAGTGGCCTAGCCAGGCAGGCTCACAAGGAGCGGAGATATCAAGGCGGGGCAAACCTCACGAGGCTCTCGTGACGTGAGCCATGACGAACGGTGCCAGGTGGGTGCCAGGCGGGCGCCGGTGCGCACAGCATCCTTATTTCCTCTTTGGTGCTAAGGAAGCCAACGCAGGCAAAGAGTACCGAGGCATCAGGCAAAGGTTGCCGTATTGGTGCAACGAGACCAAGACCAGGAGGACAGCAAGGCGGAGGTCATCATGAAGCCCAAGACGGCGTCACCCTAGAGCTTTTCGCAGGCGAGGACCGCTTTTGTCAGGATAGCTTGTACTAGCTGCCCCCCTTCAAATTTGCCCGCCGTTGTTGGCTCCCTTCCTGCTCGATATTTGGGAAGAGGACCAGGGCCTCTATAAATAGGACTAGCCACCACAGTAGTTGGAAGGGAGAATAAAACGGATCCAAAACAGAGAGACTCACGCCACAAGTTCATATGCACAAGAACACCTCAACCTCAGGAGGTTGTTCTTCCCTTGTACTGTTCATCATCAGCCCGAGAGGCAATCCACCACCACCACCTTTGGGTAGGGTATTACACCACATCGGTGGCCCAAACCAAGATAAACCCCGTGTCTTTCTGTGTTGTGAGTTAAATGAGTTAAATCGCAAGATGTTAGCAAGCTAGAGCGTAGATCGATAGGAGGGAAAGACTTCGCACGCACCCCAGTGTTCGAACCTTAAGGGTTTGCCGGAACCCCACATCTGACAGTACCACATCATCATAATCTAGAAAAGCGGGTGGCAACTCAATAGCATACCCTCTTATTGGTACACCCAAATAATTAGCTAAATGAGTTGCATAAATCCCACCAAATAAATCTCCATCTTTAGCATTAAGATGTAACCTCCTCGCAATAATAGCCCCCAAGTTATATCGCTTATCACCTAACACCGCACACTTGAGGACACTAAGATCTGGAACGCAAAAGGGGCTATGATCATGTTTACCATTAATGCATCTTCCTATAAAGAGAGCAAAATAATGTATGGCAGGGAAATGAATGCTTCCCATGGAAGCCTTTGTGATATTTCTAGTTTCTCACACGGTGATGCTAGTAAGGAAATCATTGTATTCAGATTTGTGAGGCTCACTAAGAATGCCCCATTATGGAATTTTGCATGCATCACAAAAATCTTCTAGGTCCATGGTATAAGATTCATCATAGAGATCAAACAGGACAATATGAGTATTGCGCTTAGATGAAAACTCAAACCTACGCACAAAGGAATTGGTGAGATAATAATATTGTAAGCACTTGTCTGACAAGAAGTCCTCAAGTCCGGCATTTTGTGCATATGCATAAAACTCATCCTTGAAACCTGCACGAACCATAAATTCATCCGACGGCCATTCACAAGGCCGCACTTGAGCTTCCCTTGGTGGTTCAAGGTCCGGTTCGCGTATCGGAGCCTCGGTGCTTGCTTCTTCGAAGAACCACCTTGGTACATTTTCCTAGACAATTTTCCTCCTCTAAAAAAATTCTAAAAATTTTAGTGACTCAAAACAAAAGTGAACCGAACTCAACAAGATTGATAGCAACTACTCCCACAAGTGCCTGGAGGCTATATCATGCATCGAAACTACTTCGGACCATATAAATTTGACATGCAAGCTCAAGAACAAGGTTACCCCAGCAAAAAAAAATTGCAATAAATAAAGCACTAGAACAAAAACTAATTGGACCATTCAAGGAGTCACATACCGAAGAACAATCCCCGAAAGAAGTTTTGCGAATGGAGCTTTAAGCAAGGAGATCGAAAATGGCAGCAAAATGAGGAAGAACACGGGTTTGAGCTACGTGATGATTTTTTCTAGAGGAAGAAGAAGTTGATGGGTGCTGGAATAAGTGGAGGGGGCCACGTGGGGCCCACAAGGATAGGGGGCGCACCCAGGGGGTCGGGCGCGCCCTCCACCCTTGTGGTCAACTGGTGAGGCCCCTTGGTGTGTTCTCAATGCCATAAATTCTCAAATACTCTATAAAAAATCATACTAAATTTTCAGGGCATTTGGAGACCTTTTATTTTCGGGACATTTTTTATTACATGAATAATTTAGAAAACTACAGAAAATACCATTTTTGCTTGATTTATTCTAAATAACAAAAAGTAAAAGATGGGTACAGATAGTTGTGCTTTCTAAATTCATCCATCTCATGCCCATCAAAAGGAATCCATTAACAAGGTTGACCAAGTCTTGTTAACAAACTTCTTCCGAATGACATGAAACCGGAGAATTTTTTAATAGCACTTGGTTACCTCAACGGGGATATGCATGTACCCAACAATTAGAATATCATATTTCTTTTTGATAGTAGGAAGAGGGAATTCAAAACCTCCAGTAGTAATATTTGAAATTTTTCCGACAGAATTGATACTATGAACTTGAGGTTGTTTCTTTGAAAAGTGTACCGTATGCTCATTACCATTAACATGAAAAGTGACATTGCCTTTGTTGCAATCAATAACAGCCCCTGCAATATTCAAAAAAGGCCTACCAAGGATGATCGACATACTGTCGTCCTCAGGAATATCAAGAATAACAAAGTTCGTTAAGATAGTAACGTTTCTGCAAGCACAATAGGCACATCCTCACAAATACCAATGGGTTTAGCAGTTGATTTATCAGCCATTTGCAAAGAAATTTTAGTAAGTGTCAACTTATTAATTCAAGCCTACGCTACGAAGACAAAGGCATAACACTAACACCGGCTCCAAGATCACATAAAGCTGTTTTATCATAGTTTCTTTTAATGGAGCTTGGTATAGTTGGTTCTCCTGGATCTCCCAGTTTCTTCGATATTCCACCCTTAAAAGTATAATTAGCAAGCATGGTGGAAATTTTAGCTTCCGGTATCTTTCTTTTATTTGTAACAATATCTTTCATATGAAGGAAATATGCCCTAGAGGCAATAATAAAGTTGTTATTTATATTCCTTATACCATGATAAATGTTTTATTATTCATGCTAGAATTGTATTAACCGGAAACTTGATACATGTGTGAATACATAGACAAAACAAAGTGTCCCTGGTATGCCTCTACTTGACTAGCTCGTTAATCAAAGATGGTTAAGTTTCCTAACCATAGACATGTGTTGTCATTTGTTGAACGAGATCATATCATGAGGAGAATTTTGTGATGGACAAGACCCATCTGTTAGCTTAGCATAATGATCGTTAATTTTTATTGCTATTGCTTTCTTCATGACTTATACCTATTCCTTTGACTATGAGATTATGCAACTCCCGAATACCGGAGGAACACCTTGTGTGCTATCAAACGTCACAATGTAATTGGGTGATTATAAAGATGCTCTATAGGTGTCTCCGAAGGTGTTTGTTGGGTTCGCATAAATCGAGATTAGGTTTTGTCACTCCAAGTATCGGAGAGGTATCTCTGGGCCCTCTCGGTAATGCACATCATGATAAGCCTTGCAAGCATTGTGACTATTGAGTTAGTTGTGGTATGATGCATTACGGAAGGAGTAAAGAGACTTGCCGGTAACGAGATTGAACTAGGTAAGAGGATACCAACGATCGAATCTCGGGATGGTAACATACCAATGACAAAGGGAATAATGTATGTTGTCATTGCGGTTTGACCGATAAAGATCTTCGTAGAATGTGTAGGAACCAATATGAGCATCCAGGTTCCGTTGTTGGTTATTGATCGGAGATGTGTCTCGGTCATGTCTACATAGTTCTCTTAATGTTCGATGATGATTTGTATTATGAGTTATGTGTTTTGGTGACCGAAGATTGTCCGAAGTCCTGGATGAGATCACGAACATGATGAGGAGTCTCGAAATGGTCGAGAGGTAAAAATTTATATATTGGACGATAGTATTCGGACATCGGAAAGGTTTCAGAGTGATTCAGGTATTTATTGGAGCACCGAGGGGTTACCGGAAACCCCCGGGGAAAGTAATGGGCCAACATGGGCCATAGGGGAGAAAGAGGGCAGCCCACAGCGGGTGGCACCCCCCCCCCCCATGGGCAGTCCGAATTGGACAAGGGGAGGGGGCGCGACCCCCCTTTCCATCTCCCTCTCCCTCTCCTTCCCCCTTTCCCCTTCGTAAGAAGGAAGGGGGGGACTAGGACTGGCGCCCCCCCTAGGGCTGGCCTCCTCCCTTCTCCTCCTTTATATACAAGCGTAGGGGGCACCCCAAAGCACATCAATTGTTTCTTAGCCATGTGCGGTGCCCCCCTCCACCGCTTACTCCTCCAGTCATATTGTCGTAGTGCTTAGGCGAAGCCCTGCATAGATCACAACCACACCATCATGCTGACGGAACTCTCCCTCGACACTTTCCTGGATCAAGAGTTCGAGGGACTTCATCGAGCTGAACGTGTGCTGAACTCGAAGGCACCGTACATTCAGTACTTGGTCGGTTGGATCGTGAAGAAGTTTGACTACATCAACCGCGTTAAACTAACGCTTCATCTTTCGGTCTACGAGGGTACGTGGACACACTCTCCCCCTCTCGTTTCTATGCATCACCTAGATAGCAAATTTTGGAAATTGCATGCTACGTTCCCCAACAGTGGCATCCGAGCCAGGTCTATGCGTAGATGATATGCACGAGTAGAACACAAAGAGTAGTGGAAAATCATAGTCACACTGCTTACCACCAATGTCTTATTTTGATTTGGCGGTATTGTTGGATGAAGCGGCCCGTACCAACCTTACATGACCACATTCATGAGATCGGTTCCACCGACAGACATGCAACTTGTTTTGCATAAAGGTGGCTGGCGGGTGTCTGTTTCTCCAACTTAAGTTGAATCAAATTTGACTACGACCGGTCCTTGTTGAAGGTTAAAATAGCACACTTGACGAAACATCATTGTGGTTTTGATGCGTAGGTAAGAACGGTTCTTACTAGAAGCCCGTAGCACCACGTAAAACTTGCAACAACAAAGTAGAGGACGTCTAACTTGTTTTTGCAGGGCATGTTGTGATGTGATATGGTCAAGACATGATTTGATATATGTTATTGTATGAGATGATCATGTTTTGTAAAAGATATCGGCAACTGGCAGGAGCCTTATGGTTGTCACTTTATTGTATGAAATGCAATCGCCATGTAATTGCTTTACTTTATCACCATGTGTTAGCGATAGTTGTAGAAGCAACAGTTGGCGAGACGACAAGGACGCTACGATGGAGATCAAGGTGTCAAGCTGGTGATGATGGAGATCATGACAATGCTTTGGAGATGGAGATCAAAGGCACAAGATGATGATGGCCATATAATGTGACATATTTTTATTACATGTGATGTTTACCTTTTATGCATCTTATTTTGCTTAGACGGCGGTAGCATTATAAGATGATCCCTCATTAAAATTTCAAGGTATAAGTGTTCTCCCTGAGTATGCACCGTTGTGACAGTCTGTCGTGCCGAGACACCACATGATGATCGGTTGTGATAAGCTCTACGTTCACATACAACAGATGCAAGACAGTTTTGCACGTGCGGATGATAATCCCCAAGTGCAGGGAATCATCGTAGCAATTCCCAATGGTGGAAGTGATAAGTATGGAGTGTCGAACCCAAAAGGAGCTAAAGGTAAGATCAATATTCTCCCAAGTCCTATCTGCCACTGATATGACTCTACGTACACCGAATGTTTGCTTCCAACTAGAAACGAGAAATGAAACTACGTTGTGGGTATGAAGAGGATAACTTTGCATGATATCGGAGAGCTAAAACATAAAAGTAGATTCTGTTATCATAAAGTTAGAATATATTACTAAATATTATAAATAGCGAGTGTGGAGTAATGGTGGGTCAGTGTGCGGAATTATCCTAGGCAACTGTTAACAAGACTGGTAATCACTATTGCAATTTCATATGAGGGAGAGGCATAAGCTAACATACTTTCTCTTCTTGGATCGTATGCACTTACGATTGGAACTCTAGCAAGCATCTGGAACTACTAAAGATCATTAAGGTAAAACCCAACCATAGCATTAAAGCATCAAGTCCCCTTTATTCCATACGCAACAACCCCCTTACTCGGGTTTATGCTTCTGTCACTCAAGCAACCCACTATAAGCGAATCATGAACGTATTGCAACACCCTATAGTGGGAATCCCTCACGCTTGTGTGACACGAAGGGCACAATAGGACAAAACCAAAATAAAACATACAACTCATACCAATCTAGATCGTCAATCAACCCAAGACAAAGGATATCTACTCAAAACATCATAGGATGGCAACGCATCATTGGATCATAATATGTGGCATAAAGCACCATGTTCAAGTAGGGATTACAGCGGGGTGCGGGAGAGTGGACCTCATAAAAGAGATGAGGATGGTGATGATGATGGTGATGTTAATGAAGACGATCACCGAGGCAATGATTTGCCTCCCGATGGCACTCCGGCGCCACAGAGAGAGAGAGGAGGAGAGGTTCTCCCCCTTGTGCTTCCTCCTCCATGGTCTCCCCCTAGATGGCGAGAGGTTCTCCCTCTGGTCCTTGGCCTTCATGGTGATGATGGCCCCTCCGGGATCCTCCTCCATGACCTTCGGTGATGATGGCCCCCTCCGGCAGGGTGCCATAGAGGGCCTAGATTGATTTCTCGTGGCTACAGAGGCTTGCGGTGGCGGAACTTCCGATCTAGGTTATTTTCTGGAGGTTTGGGCATTTATAGGAGAGGTTGGCGTCGAGAACAAGTCAGGGGGCCCCACGGGAAGTCCACGAGGCACAAGGGCGCGCCCTCCACCCTCGTGGGGCCCACGAGACTCCCCTCCAGTAACTCTTTGTTCCATTATTTTTATATTTTCCAGAAAAATTCCCCGTTAATTTTCAGCGCATTCCGAGAACTTTTATTTCTGCACAAAAACAACACCATGGTAGTTCTGCTGAAAACAGCGTCAGTCTGGGTTAGTTCTAATCAAATCATACCAAAATCATATTAAAAATAGTAAACATGGCATGAATGCTTAATAAATTATAGATATGTTGGAGACGACGGCATCTAAGCTTAATTCCTGCTCGTCCTCAAGTAGCTAAATGATAAGAGAAATAATTTATGAACTGTGAATGCTAGCAAGTGCTTAAGTTTGATCAATGATAGTTTCAACACTTTTTCTAGCATCATTATATATCATAACAGTAGTTAAACTCATAAAACTTCTCATGATCAAGTAACAAGCTATTCACATGTTAAAGTATAGATCATAAACTTTCTTGAAACTAACAAACCATGCTCTTAGTCATCAAAAAGTTGCAATTCATCTTATTTCGGGAAGGGTCTACGTAAGAGCTTTGATTTAGCAAACTCCACATACTCAACTATCATTTAATCTTTCACAATTGCTAATACTCACGTGATATTTATGGGTTCAAAATTTTAATCGAATCTGAGAGAAAGATAGGGCTTATAGTTTCGCCTCCCAACCTTTTACCTCAAGGGTAATGTCAACAATAATACTTTACGAAAACCTACAACCAAGTGGATATATATATATATATATATATATATATATATATATATATATATATATATATATATATATATATCCGGATCGCTCCAACACAAAGTGCTTGCCAAAGGAAAAAGTGTAAAAAGGGAAGGTGAAAATCACCATGACTCTTGTATAAGGGTAGAAGGTAAAAGTAAAAGATAGGCCCTTCGCAAAGGGAAGCAGAGGTTGTCATGTGCTTTTATGGTTGGATGCACAAAATCTTAATGCAAAAGAACGTCACTTTATATTGCCGCTTGTGATAAAGACCTTTATTATGCAGTCCGTCGCTTTTATTTCTTCCCTCACAAGTTCGTATAAAGCTTATTTTCTTCACACTAATAGATCTTACATATTTAAGGAGCAGTTTTTTATTGCATGCACCGATGACAACTTACTTGAAGGATCTTACTCAATCCATATGTAGGTATGTTGGACTCTCATGGCAAAACTGGGTTAAGGAAAGTTTGGAAGCACATGTAGTATCTCTACTTGGTGCAAAGAATTTGGCTAGCATGAGAGGGAAAGGCAAGCTCAACATGTTGGATGATCCAAGACAATATAACGTTTCGGATATAGGAAAACATAACCCATTAAGTTGTCTTCCTTGTCCAACATCAACTTTTTAGCATGTCATATTTTAATGAGTGCTCACCATTACAAAATATGTCTAAGATAGTATATTTATATGTGAAATCTCTCTTCCTTCAATATTCTTTCATGTATTGTTCAAGTGACCAATTCTGCGTTTGCTAACTTTCAATAAGTTTATGACCTATACTTATTATGTGTGTAGTCATTACTCCCCATGTTATAAGCATATGAAACGTATATAAATTCAGATTTATGATATTCAATTCATTCAGCCATTTACTCATAGGATATACGTGAAGCACGTGAGTAAATGACAAACTACTCCAAAAAGATATAAGTGAAGAACACTAAGTATTCAAATAATTAACTAGCCATGGGAGGATTCTTTTTCATTCAAGATTTCAGATCCAATGATTTAATCCAAACAGCAAGTAAAATTGAAAATACCCTCCAAGCAAAACACATATCATGTGACGAATAAAAATATAGCTCCGAGTAAGGTATATCGATAGTTTTGAAGACGAAAGAGGGGATGCCTTCCGGGGCATCCCCAAGCTTAGGCGCTTGAGTCTTCCTTGAATAGTGCCTTGGGGTGCCTTGGTCATCCCCAAGCTTAGGGTATTTCCACTCCTTATTCTCCTCATATCGATATGTCACCCAAAGCTTGAAAACTTCAATCACACAAAACTTAACGGAACTTCGTGAGATAGGTTAGTATGATAAAGAGTAAACCATTCACTTTGGTACTATCAACGACAAGGTTCATAATTTTTCTCACACAATGCCTATTGTACCATATCATTTCTACAATTTATATTGAGAAATATAAGCCATAGAAACTAGAAAACAAGCAAACTATGCAATTAAAACAGAATCTGTCAGAAACAGAATAGTCTGTAATGATCTGAACAGCAACCATACTTCTGGTACTCCAAAAATTACGAAATAAATTGGTGGACGTGAGGAATTTGTCTATTAATCTTCTGCAAAGAGAATCAACTGAAGCACTCTTCTGTAAAAAATGATAGCTAATCTCGTCAGCGCAAAGTTTCTGTTTTTTACAGCAAGATCACATTAATTTCCAGCCAAGTCTTCCCAAAGGTCTTACTTGGCACTTTATTGAAACAAAGTTATAAAACATGATTACTACAGTAGTATAATCATGTAAACACATAGAAATAGTAATGGTAAACATTGGGTTTTGTCGGTGTACTAAACTAGGGGCACTCCTATGTACCACTTTACTTGTGCACGGACAGTCAGAGCCGCACCACGGCCATGCTAAGCAGGGCAGAGGACGGAAACCGGGAAGAAGCCAAAGCACAAGACGGCCAAGGCAACACCAAGACCAGGAACACAAGAGGGCAAAGAGGCGAGGTAGACTCCCTTGGCAAGGCCCTTGCCGAGGCAGCCTCCGCAGCCCCGGCAAGGGCCTTGCCGGGGCAGCCTGCCCGATGCCAACAGAGCGAGCCTCCCTTGAGCCCACGATTTCCGACCCCACCAACCACATTGGAACCAGGGCTCGGGAGGCACCCCCGTGGTGGCATGCAGATCTTTGTCAAGATCATAAACACACAAGATTAGATGAGGACCAGAAGACGGCGACCCTCGACGGGATCCTAGCCGAGGAGATCCACAAGACTCCCGGCAAGCGCCTTGCCGGGGACAACTGCGACGCCACGGCAAGACCCTTGCCGGGGACAACTGCGACGCCACGGCAAGACCCTTGCCGGGCCCCCGGCAAGGCCCTTGCCGAGGGTGCCAGCAGGGCCACTGCCAGGCCTGCACCAGCCAAGGCTCCACCGGCATTCGCTTGCAGCTACCAGCCCAACCAGCTGGGCAGGCACCTGCGTGGCAAGACGCTGCTTCCAGACCGACTCAGCAAGCACCGACGTGGTGGCATGCCGATCTTTGTGAAGACCCTGCCACCGCGCCACCTCAGCAGCCTGCCTGCCTACATGGCACTGCACGCATCGCTGGCCTGGGCACGTGTCGAAGCAAGACGGAGCAGCGACGAACGGGACGGGCCTCGTTCCCGTCCCCGATAAAGCTAATGGACACCTAAGTAGCGCATTTAATGCGTTTTGTCCCCTAATGCCAGGCGATAAGCTTGCGCACTATAGACCTTTCCACCTCTTGTATGCCACTGTGGCAGCCCCTTTCGACTATAAAAGGAGGCCCGTGGCATACTGGAGAGGGATTCGGCTCTTCTGAACTACAGACCGACCATAGCTAGTTCGAGAGCTCAAGAACTCCCTCAAATACACACCAAAGCAGGACTAGGGTATTACGCATCCTTGCGGCCCGAACCTGGGTAAATGAACTGTGTTTTGGCTCCTAAACCTGCTCTTCTCACAACCCCGCGCCCTGTCAACCATAGTAGGGATTCATGTGATCCCATAGGTGTTGTTTCCCCGACATCTTTGGCGCGCCAGGTAGGGGAGGGGAGTTGTGAGAATCTGGTTTAGCAACCAGCTTAGCAGTTCCTCGTGGCCATGGCTTCTAAGGAAAAAGACGGCCAAGTGGATGGCGCCGCCTGCAAGCACGAAGGGCGCCAGTTCGACGACAGGAAAGCTAAGTCATGCCGGACTTTAAATATTTGTATGGAAAAGCTGCACGCAAGGGGGCCCTCCCGCCATTGGCAATTCCCTTGTTCTATTTCGAGTCCACTCAATAGCTCAAGCGGCTGCGTCGAGAGTGGCAGGGTAACCTTCTGCAACTGGAACGCTCTCGATTCTGATTCGAGTCAAGATCGACAGTTTGAGCGGCCGCATTGAGGGCGGTAAGGTGGTTTGCCCGGCAGCAAGCGCACCCGGCAGGCTATCGAGGATCCATCCTTGAGGCGCCGCGCCCTGGGTTATGCGCCGGCAAGCCTACCCGATTAACGTAGGGTGTACATACAGAGAAAGAAATTGAACAGGAAAATAACATGCACTGATTCGAAAGTACTGCAGAGTTATATTACATCAATTGTTGCTGCGGTTCTAACTAAAGATAGAAATTGTCTTGGTCCCGAACCTGTAGCGACGATAAGAAGCGGGTGCCTAGTCCCGGCGCTGGCCCTCTACCCTCTGGATTCCAACGATTCCACTGATGATGGGCTCGATACGCTCCTTGAGCGGCACAAGCTCCACACCCTCCCGCAAGCTCTCCAGCACAGCATCGAAGTCGAGGTTGGGATTCTAGTATGCCACCTTGGTGAGAACCTTGGTCATGGCACCCTGGCAAAGCCTCTGGGCCTCATTGGCCAGGAAACTCGCCCTGGTGGAGCGGAAATACTCCAGGGCTCCAAAAACACCCTCAAAGAACTGGGTCAGCCTGGCGTTGGGAGTCGTGCTGCGATCTGGAGCATACCTCACAGTTGGCATCCCCATGGTGGCAGGCTGCATGGTGATCATGCCGGTGATGTCTTCAAGGCGGCCGATCCTTCGATTCTCACCCTCCACAAAGTATTTGTGGTTGGCGGTCTCGTTCTTCCACAGCTGCTTCTCGTTCTCCAGATCTTTGGTCAGGGTCTCCTCCCGGGCCTTGCTCTCCGACAACATCCCCTCGAGACCCTCCAGCTTCAGCTTGAGGTCTTTAATGGAGTTGTTGGCCTCGAAGAGGTCCCCGGCCCTGCTGACGGACGCGCCCTACGCCTCCATCAAGGCGTCGTTGAGCGTGTCATTCTCCTTGGATAGCTTCAGGGCCTAGTCCTTCAACTCGTCCCGCTCCACCTCCAGCTCCTTCACCCTGCCGGCGTGAACCAGAGCCAGGGCATCGAGTGCCTCTTTGTGCCTCTGCTCCAGCTCCCGGTTCCGCTGCTCAACGAGTTTCTCCACCTCCTCATCCTTGCCGCGGAGCATTGCGGCAAGCTTCTCCTCACGCGCGGCGAGGTCCTCCTCCTGGGAGTTCAGCGTGGCCTGGTGCTGGGTTCGAGCAGCCTCGGCTGCGGCGGCCAAGTTCTCCGCCATCTCTTGTGCCTTCTTGATGTTGGCCCGCTGCATGGTGAGCTCCACCTCATGCTTGGCCAGCTCGCCCTGGGCGGCCTTCAGCTCCTCACAAGCTTGGCGGAACCAAGTTTGCGCCTCGGGGACCCATCCCTTAGGTCCGCCTCTGCCTTGTCCACTGTTGCCATCCTGGACTTGGCCTTGTCTAGGCGGGCGCGGTGGAGTGCTTGGAGCTTTCAAAAGTTGGTGCCCATGGCCTGGAGAATCCGCTCCTCCTAAGAACCGTTGCCACCGGTGCTCGGCTCGTCAACAACCTCGAGCCCGGCGGCGCCAAGCACCTCCTCGTCGAACACCTCTCCCTCGACGGGCGCCCTGGAGCTCGACGCCCCTGGAAGGTGGACAAAAAGGTCGTCACCTACCTTCATTTACCTGCCGGAGCCAGAGGCAGCGGAGGAGGAAGGCTGGTCATCGAGCACCTCCTCCTCAGCAGCGGACTTGCCGGCCTCCCCGGCAAGCCCCTTGCCGACCTCCTCCGCAGTAGCCTTACCGGGCTCCCCGGCAGGCCCCTTGGCGGCGCCCTCGGCAGCGCCCTTGGAGGCCTCCTCGGCGGTGATCTTCTCGGCCTCCGCCTCAGCGGCCTTGACGATGTCCTCGATGACGGTGTCTGTGTCCTCTGGGTCTGCCGAGGGGGGATATGGAATACGAGAAGGGGATGAGGCGAGGCCAAGACCAAGATTCAGAAAGAACAGAAAAAGAACAGGGATGAAAGGCGAGTGACTTACCCGTGCCGGACTGGGAAACAGAGGTCCCCTCCCCGCCAACATTTTGCGCCGAGGCAAAGCCACCAGCGTCGTGGTTCTCCTCCGCCTCCTCCTTCGTGTGCATGGGCTCGGTGCTTGGCACCCTTGCCGGGGACGCCCCTCGGGGCGGCGTGGTTGATGGGGGCGGCGTGTTGGGGGTAGCCCCATGTGACTCCTCCGGCTGCTGTCCTCCTCCTGCAAGCACGGCAAGGTCAGCACTAAGAGATCGTGCCCCCAACAGACGTCGACAAGGGGTGAGTGGTGAACTTACCCTGGGGGCTGTGCCAGGGGCTGCTGTCCGGGCTGCTCAACACCACCAGCGGTGTACCGGAAATCCCTGCCGGGGGCTGGCCGCTCGCCGAAGCCCTGGCCCTCTTCACCCTCTGGGCCAGTGTCTCCGCATCCCTGCAAAGATGAAGACGAATCAAGATAAGTGGCACGATCCGAGGAGACGGAGATGACAGAAAGGGACAAGATACTTACTCGTCCTCCACCTCCTCCTGTGCTGCTTTCCTCTTCCTCCTTGGGCTGAGGGACCCAAAACCAAAGGTGACCTCCATGTTGACGTCTGCCGAAGGAGGGGAGGAGGGCGGAGTCTGGACGCGTTTGGATGAAGAGGAGGCAGATGATTTCTCCTTCGCCACCGCGGCCTTCACCGATTTCTTCGCAGCCGCGGCCCTCGTTTGACGCGCGGACGCCTCCTGAGCTTGCCGGGGCTGCACGACCATGCCGGGCCGAACCGGCTCTCTAGAGGTGGCTCGGCGCAGGACTCGCCCTCTCCCCATGGCCAGAGGGTCGACAGCCTCGGCCTCCTCTGACGATGACCCGTCGACCACATCTTCGACAAGAGGCGCCCCGGTGCCGGCGCTGCTGGCCTCCCCAGCGGACTCCGCCCACTGGGCAAGCTCCTTCTCCTTCGCGGCCGCCGCAGCCTCGTCCTCTACACCGCCAGCACTGCCGGCCTGCCTGGCAAGCTTCGCCTCCATCGCCCTGGCGGCAATATAGTCCAGCTCTGCCTGAGTGGTGTCCTGGATAATCAGCGGCTTGTTGCGGACATACAACTCTGCCAAGCCGTCAAAGAACTCATGCACCTGCTCCTTCAATGGTGGGGCCCAATTTTGGACGGGACCGTGCGCGTTGCAGTCCGGCATCATGGCGATGATGTTGGTCTGGCGCGAGTTGTTGCTCAGCGGGACCACCCCCGCCGGCAACCCAAACAAGGGCCCCTTGACGACCTTGCCGGCCTTCACAGCCTTGCCGGACCTCTTGGCCCAGCCTTCGCGATTCACATCGAGCTAAAAGATCCGCTGGCAGAAGTGAGCATGCCCCATCACCGTGAAGTTGTGATTGAGGCCGGGGCGAAGCCTCATTATGTCAGCCGCGTTCTAGAAAAGCCAGGCCGGCCTCCCCTTATTGTTTAGAGGAGTGATTCGGTGGTGGAGGAAATCTGCCCCAATCATCTCCAGGGTATGCCCGGCAACAATGAGGCGGTGGATCCTGGTGGTGGCGATCTCGAGCTTGTCGTCCTGGGCGTCGACGTCGCCCTAGTCGTTCCTGTGGACCGGCGGCGCCTGGCGGACCCGGCAGAACTCCTGTGGATCGACCTTCTCAATCCAACACCATCGGCCCTGCCATTCTTCCCACCTCTCCTTCTGGGCACCCTCTGGGTACGTCCCTTTGGACCTTGGGATCCAGGTGACACAGCCAGAAATGGCGCCTACCTTCTGGATGCGGGGGTAAAAATAATGGCAGAAGAGTGCCGTGTTGGGAAGAACTCCAGCAAAGCCCACACAGAGGTGGGCGAACAGAGCCATGCACGCCATGGCGTTTGGAGTAAAATCCAGAAGGTGGAAGCCAAATGTGTGCATGATATCGTTGAAGAAATCGGAGAAAGGGGGGCAAAGGCCGCAAGAAAAGTAATCGGCGAAGAACGGGTACCGATTCGGGGCGGCCTCGGCACAATTGGCGGGGATGACACACGTGGCTGGATGCCCCGTCATCCTCCCCCCCCCCCCCCCGTCTTGCACCCCCATAGGGGCTTGAAGCAGTCCCGGAGCTCGAACACGTTGACCGTCGAGGGGAAGTAGGCGAGCTGCGTCCGCCGCGCCGCCAACTCGCTCTCCGGCGGCTCGCTCGTCCCGGCGTCCTTGGCCACTCCCCTGCCTCTGCTGGTCTTGGGTGCCATGGCGGCTGCGGGGAGCAAGGGACAGAAGACAGTGAACACACAGCGGCGGTGAGCAAAGGCGAAAGCTTGGGAAGGAAGGAGAAGGGGACAGCGGTTCCGAGATTGAAGAAGATGCAGGGGGTAAATGAGCAGGGTGCCCGCAATTATTCCTTTTTACGGGGAAGGCGCGGGCCGCCTCTTTTCCCATTAACTGCGATGTGACGCATGCGTGCGGGAACCGCCCCACGCGTGACCCCCGCGTCACGCTCAACCCTCCACGCCGCACGTTCAACGCGGGTCGTGGGGAAGCGCAGCGGGCGAAAAAATACTACGGTAAAATCCCGCCCCGACTGCCGACGCACTGTTCTGGGCCTGGCCCAACAATGTGTCATGCTTATGTGTGGCCCAGGCCCGGGGGCTCCTATCGGTGTACTAAAGTAGGGCACTCCTTTGTACCCATTTACTTGTGCATGGACAGTCGAGCCATGCAGCCACGCTAAGCGAGGCAGGAGGAGAAACCGAAGAAGACAAAGCACAAGACGGCCAAGGCAACGCCAAGACCAGGAACACAAGAGGGCAAGGAGGCGAGGTAGACTCCCTCGGCAAGGCCCTTACCGAGGCAGCCTCCGCAGCCCCGGCAAGGGCCTTACTGGGGCAGCCTGCCTGATGCCAATAGAGCGAGCCTCCCTTGAGCCCACGATTTCCGACCCCACTAACCACATTGGAACCAGGGCTCGGGAGGCACCCTCGTGGTGGCATGCAGATCTTTGTCAATATCATAAACACACAAGATCAGATGAGGACCAGAAGACGGCGACCCTCGGCGGGATCCTAGCCGAGGGGATCCACAAGACCACCGGCAAGCACCTTGCCGGTGACAACTGCGATGCCACGGCAAGACCCTTGTCGGGCCCCCGGCAAGGCCCTTGCCGAGGGCGCCGGCAGGGCCACTGCCAGGCCTGCACCAGCCAAGGCTCCGCCGCCATTCGCATGCTGCCAAATAACCAAGGCAGGCACCTGCGTGGCAACACGCGGCTTCCCGACCGACTCAGCAAGCACCTGCGTGGTGGCATGTAGATCTTTGTGAAGACCCTGCCACCGCGCCACCTCAGCACCCTGCCTGCCTACATGGCACCGCACGCATCGCTGGCCTGGGCGCGTGTCGAAGCGAGACGGAGTGGCGACGGACAGGACGGGCCTCGTTCCCGTCCCCGATAAAGCTAATGGACACCTAAGTAGCGCATTTAATGTGTTTTCCCCCTAATGCCAGGCGATAAGCTTGCGCACTGTAGACCTTTCCACCTCCTGTATGCCACTGTGGCAGCACCTTTCGACTATAAAAGGAGGCCCGGGGCATACTGGAGAGGGATTCGTCTCTTGTGAACTACAGACCGACCATAGCTAGTTCGAGAGCTCAAGAACTCCCTCAAATACACACCAAAGCAGGACTAGGGTATTACGCATCCTTGCGGCCCGAACCTGGGTAAACGAACTGTGTTCTGGCTCCTAAACCTGCTCTTCTCACAACCCCGCGCCCCTTCAACCGTAGTAGGGATTCCTGTGATCCCATAGGTGTCGTTTCCCCGACAGGTTGTCTCCCAACAGGCGCTTTTCTTTAATGCTTTTTAGCTAGGCATGATGATTTCAATGATGCTCACATAAAAGATAAGAATTGAAACATAAAGAGAGCATCATGAGGAATATGACTAGCACATTTAAATCTAACCCACTTCCTATGCCTAGGGATTTTGTGAGCACATAATTTATAGGAACAAGAATCAACTAGCATAGGAAGGCAAAACAAGTATAACTTCAAAGCTTTAAGCACATAGAGAGGAAACTTGATATTATTGCAACTCCTACAAGCATGTATTCCTCCCTCATAATAATTTTCAGTAGCATCATGAATGAGTTCAACAATATAACCATCACATAAAGCATTCTTTTCATGATCTACAAGCATAGAAATTTTACTACTCTCCACATAAACAAAATTCTTCTCATTCGGAATAGTGGGAGCAAACTCAACAAAATAACTGTCATGTGAGGCGTAATCCAATTGAAAATTAAAATCATGATGACAAGTTTCATGGTTAACATTATTCTTTATAACATACATGTCATCACAATAATCATCATAGATAGCAAATTTGTTCTCATAATCAATTGGAACCTCTTCCGAAATAGTGGAATCATTACTAACTAAAGTCGACACTCTTCCAAATCCACTTTCATAAATATCAAACTAAGATTCAACACCCTAAAAAATAGTGGGATCACTAATTCCTAAAGTTGACACTCTTCCAAACCCACTTTAGATGATAGTATTATTCATACTCCAAAGGATATAAGTGAAGTTCATGGAGAATTCTACAATTAATATAGTCTAACCAATATCCAAGCTCAAAATATATAAGTGAAGCACACGAAGCAATCTATAAAACCATACTCAAAAGATTTAAGTGAAGCACAAAGAGCATTCTATAAGTTCATATTCAAAAGATATAAGTGATGCACATGAATCATTCTATAAATCGATGAAGGGATATCTCATACTAGAATGGTTCTTAAAGAAAAATAAAAACACAAAGGACACAAATCACGTGAACAAAACAAAAACCGAGGTATACCGATAATTGTTGAAGAAAAAAGATGGGATGCCAACCGGGGCATCCCCAAGCTTAGATGCTTGAGTATCCTTGGAATATTTAGTTGGGGTGCCTTGGGCATCCCCAAGCTTGAACTCTTGCCTCTCTTTATTATTCTCACATCGGTAACTCCTCATTCTTCGAACACTTCATCCACAAAAACTTTGTGAGATCCGTTAGTATACTAGAGCAAATCACTACCTTTAGGTACTGTTGCAAACTCATTCCAATTTCATATTAGCACTTTATCTACTGTATTCCAACTTCACCATGGTTCATACCCCACCCCCCGATACTACCCATAGATTCATTAAAATAAGCAAACAACACACGAAAAACAAAATCTGTCAAAAACATGACAGTCTACAGTAATCTGGAAGTTCAGTAAACTTCTGTAACTCTAACAAATTCTAAAAAAAGTATGAAAATTTAAACAATTTGTACAGAAGTAATGTGCAAACAGTTTTAGATGCATTTTATTTTTCAGTAAAAAATGTAAATTCACGCGCTATAGCCAAAGTTTCTGTTTTTGTACTGCACATAGTAAACAAGCAATCTAATCATCCTAAAACCGAAGCTTGGCACATTATTTTTATAATACAATGGATATATACAAGGGGATAATTATCTTCAGAGAAGCTTCCATGAATTTTTTTACATTGTTTCCATGAGCATGAACACAAGTGTTCAAGGTCGACCCTCACTTCTCCAATGCATAACCTTCCAAGCACTTCGCTTATTGAAAAACTTTTTAGGCATGAGAGGCAAGTAATTTTTTTGTATTTTCATTCTTTTAATTTTTTGTATGTTTCACCCACAACTAAAAAGAAAAAAAGGAAAAAAAACAAAATCTACTTAGTGAAGAAAGCAAACAAGCACACACGAGAATATCAACCCCACGCTATTGCTCCCCGGCAACGGCGCCAGAAAAGAGCTTGATAATCCCCAAGTGTAGGGAATCATCGTAGCAATTCCCAATGGTGGAAGTGATAAGTATGGAGTGTCGAACCCACAAGGAGTTAAAGGTAAGATCAATATTCTCTCAAGTCCTATCTGCCACTGATACGACTCTACGTACACCGAACGTTTGCTTCCAACTAGAAACGTATTGCAACACCCTATAGCGGGAATCCCTCACGCTTGCGCGACACGGAGGGCACAATAGGACAGCACCAAAATGAAACATACAACTCATACCAATCTAGATCATCAATCAACCCAAAGACAAACGATATCTACTCAAAACATCAGAGGATGGCAACACATCATTGGATCATAATATCTGGCATAAAGCACCATGTTCAAGTAGGGATTACAGCGGGGTGCAGGAGAGTGGACCGCGTAAAAGAGATGAGGATGGTGATGATGATGGTGATGTTGATGAAGACGATCACCGCGGCGATGATTTCCCTCCCGATGACACTCCAGCACCACTGAGAGAGAGAGAGGAGGAGAGGTTCTCCCCCTTGTGCTTCCTCCTCCATGGCCTCCCCCATAGATGGGGAGAGGTTCTCCCTTTGGTCCATGGCCTTCATGGCGATGATGGCCCCTCCCGTATCCTCCTCCATGGCCTCCGGTGATGATGGCCCCCTCCGACAGGGTGCCAGAGAGGTCCTAGATTGATTTCTCGTGGCTACAGAGGCTTGCGGCGGTGGAACTTCGGATCTAGGTTATTTTCTGGAGGTTTGTACATTTATAGGAGAGGTTGGCGTTGAGAACATGTCAGGGGGCCCCACGGGAAGTCCACGAGGCACAGGGCCCCGCCCCAGGGGGTGGGCGCGCCCTCCACCCTCGTGGGGCCCACAGGATTCCCCTCCAGTAACTCTTTGTTCCATTATTCCTTATATTTTCCACAAAAATTCTCTGTTGATTTTTAGCGCATTCCGAGAACTTTTATTTCTGCACAAAAACAACACCATGGTAGTTCTGCTGAAAACAGCGTCAGTCTGGGTTAGTTCTAACAAAATCATACCAAAATCATATAAAACAACAGTAAACATGGCATGAATACTTCATAAATTATAGATACGTTGGAGACGTATCAGCGGAATACTCGGGTTAAACTTGACGAGCCTAGCATGTCCAGACATGGCCTCGGTACACTAGAGACCGAAAGGTCGAACGTGAATCATATAGTAGATATGATCAACATGGAGATGTTCACCATTGATGACTACTTCATCTCACGTGATGATCAGACATGGTTTATTTGATATGGATCATGTGATCATTTAGATGACTCGAGGGATGTCTATCTAAGTGGGAGTTCTTAAGTAATATGATTAATTGAACTTAATTTATCATGAACTTAGTCCTGATAGTATTTGCATATCTATGTTGTAGATCAATAGCTCGCGTATAGTTCCCCTATTTTATTTTTGATATGTTCCTAGAGAAAAGTAAGTTGAAAGATGATAGTAGAAATGATGCGGACTGGGTCCGTTATCTGAGGATTATCCTCATTGCTGCAAAGAAGAATTATGTCCTTGATGCACCGCTAGGTGACAGACCTATTACAGGAGCAAATGTAGACGTTATGAACATTTGAAAAAGCTCAGTATGATGACTACTTGATAGTTTAGTGCACCATACTTTACGGCTTAGAACTGGGACTTCAAAAATGTTTTGAACGCAATGACACATATGAGATGTTCCAAGAGCTGAAAATTATATTTCAGACTCATGCCCATGTTAAGAGGTATGAGACCTCTGACAAGTACTTTGCCTACAAGATGGAAGAGAATAGCTGAGCTAGTGAGCATGTGCTCAGAATGTCTGGGTACTACAATCACTTGAATCAACTGGGAGTTAATCTTCCAGATATGATAGTGACTGACAGAGTTCTCTAGTGACTATCACCAAGTTACTAGAACTTCATGATGAACTATAATATGCAAGGGATGACAAAAATGATTCCCAAGATCTTCGCGATGCTGAAAGGCTGTGGAGGTAGAAATCAAGAAGGGGCATCAAGTGTTGATGGCAAAGGAAAGAAGGGAACTTCAAGAAGAATAGCAAGCAAGTTGTTGCTCCCGGGAAGCAGCCCAAGTCTGGACCTAAGCCTGAAACTGAGTGCTTCTACTGCAAAGGGACTAGTCGCTGGAAGCGGAACTGCCCCAAGTATTTGGCGGATAAGAAGGACGACAAAGTCAAAGGTATATTTGATATACATGTTATTGATGTGTACCTTACTAATGCTCGTCGTAGCGCCTGGGTATTTGATACTGGTTCTGTTCCTCATATTTTCAACTCGAAAAAAGGGCTACGAATTAAACAAAGATTGGTCAAGGACGAGGTGACGATGCGCGTCGGAAATGTTTCCAAGGTCGATGTGATCGCCGTCGGCACGCTACCTCTACATCTACCTTCGGGATTAGTTTTTGACCTGAATAATTGTCATTTGGTGCCAGCGTTGAGCATGAATATTATATCTGGATCTTATTTGATGCGAGACGGTTATTCATTTAAATTAGAGAATAATGGTTGTTCTATTTATATGAGTAATATCTTTTATGGTCATGCAACCTGGATGAGTGGTCTATTTTTGTTGAATCTAGATCGTGGTGATACACATATTCATAATATTGATGCAAAAGATGCAAAGTTAATAATGATAGTGCAACATATTTGTGGCACTGCCGTTTAGGTCATATTGGTGTGAAGCGCATGAAGAAACTCCATGCGGATGGGCTTTTGGAATCACTTGATTATGAATCACTTGATGCTTGCGAACCATGCCTCATGGGCAAGATGACTAAGAATCTGTTCTCCGGAACAATGGAGCGAGCCACTGACTTATTGGAAATAATACATACTGATGTATGTGGTCCGATGAGTGTTGATGCTCGCGGCTGATATCATTATTTTGTGACCTTCACAGATGATTTGAGCAGATATGGGTATATCTACTTAATGAAACACAAGTCTGAAACATTTGAAAAGTTCAAAGAATTTAAGAGTGAAGTGGAAGATCATCGTAACAAGAAAATAAAGTTTCTATGATCTGATTGCGGAGGAGAATATTTGAGTTACGAGTTTGGTCTTCATTTAAAACAATGTGGAATAGTTTCGCAAATCACGCCACCTGGAACACCACAGCGTAATGGTGTGTCCGAACATCATAACCGTACTTTATTAGATATGGTGCGATCTATGATGTCTCTTACTGATTTACCACTATTGTTTTGGGGTTATGCATTAGAGACAACTGCATTCATGTTAAATAGGGAACCATCTAAATCCGTTGAGACGACACCATATGAACTGTGGTTTGGCAAGAAACCTAAGATGTCATTTCTTAAAGTTTGGGGTTGCGATGCTTATGTGAAAAAGCTTCAGCCTGATAAGCTCAAACCCAAATTGGAGAAGTGCGTCTACGTAGGATACCCAAAAGAGACTGTTGGGTACACCTTCTATGACAGATTCGAAGGCAAGATATTTGTTGCTAAGAATGGATCCTTTCTAGAGAAGGAGTTTCTCTCAAAAGAAGTGAGTAGGAGGAAAGTAGAACTTGATGAGGTAGTCGTATTCTCTCGAATTGGAAAGTAGTTCATCACAGAAATCAGTTACAGTGATGCCTACACCAATTAGTGAGAAAGTTAATGATGATGATCATGAAACTTTAGATCAAGTTCCTACCGAACCTCGTAGGTCAACCAGAGTACGTTCCGCACCAGAGTGGTACGGTAATCCTGTTCTAGAAGTCATGTTACTAGACCATGACGAACCTACGAACTATGAGGAAGCGATGATGAGCCCAGATTCTTGAAATGGCTTGAGGCCATGAAATCTGAGATGGGATCCATGTATGAGAACAAAGTATGGACTTTGGTTGACTTGCTCGATGATTGACAAGCCATAGAGAATAAATGGATCTTCAAGAAGAAGAATGACGTTGATGGTAATGTTACTGTCTAAAAAGCTCGACTTGTTGTGAAAGGTTTGCGACAAGTTCAAGGAGTTGACTACGATGAAACCTTCTCACCTGCAGCGATGCTTAAGTCTGTCTGAATCATGTTAGCAATTGCCGCATTTTATGATTATGAAATTTGGCAAATGGATGTCAAAACTGCATTCCTTAATGGATTTCTTAAAGAAGAGTTGTATATGATGCAACCAGAAGGTTTTGTCGATCCTAGAGGTGCTAACAAAGTGTGCAAGCTCCAGCAATCCATTTATGGACTAGTGCAATTCTCTCGGAGTTGGAATATAAGCTTTGATAGTGTGATCAAAGCATATTGCTTTATAGAAACTTTTGGAGAAGCCTGTATTTACAAGAAAGTGAGTGGGAGCTCTGTAGCATTTCTGATATTATATGTGGATGACATATTGTTGATTGGAAATGATGTAGAAATTCTAGATAGCATAAAAGGATATTTGAATAAGAATTTTTCAATGAAAGACCTCGGTGAAGCTACTTATATATTGGGCATCAAGATCTATAGGGATAGATCGAGATGCTTAATAGGACTTTCAAAAAGTAGATACCTTGACAAGATTTTGAAGAAGTTCAAAATGGATTAATCAAAGAAGGAGTTCTTGCCTGTATTGTAAGGTGTGAAGTTGAGTAAGACTCAAAGCCCGACCACAGCATAAGATAGAGAGAGAATGAAACGTCATTCCCTATGCCTCAGCCATAGGTTCTATAAACTATGCCATGCTGTGTACCAGACCTATTGTGTACCTTGCCATGAATTTGGCAAGGGGGTAAAATAGTGATCCAGGAGTAGATCACTTACAGCGGTCAAATTTATCCTCAGAGGACTAAGGAAATATTTCTCGGTTATGGAGGTGATAAAGAGTTCGTTGTAAATAGTTACATCGATGCAAGCTTTGACACCGATCTGGATGACTCTAAGTCTTGATCTAGATACATATTGAAAGTGGGAGCAATTAGCTAGAGTAGCTCCATGCAGAGCATTGTAGACTTAGAAAATTTGCAAAATACATACGGCTCTGAATGTGGAAGACACGTTGACTAAACATCTCTCACAAGCAAAACATGATCACACCTTAGTACTCTTTGGGTGTTAATCACATAGCGATGTGAACTAGATTATTGACTCTAGTAAACCCTTTGGATCTTAGTCACATAAAGATGTGAACTATTGGTGTTAAATCACATGACGATGTGAACTAGATTATTGACTCTAGTATAAGTGGGAGACTTAAGGAAATATGCCCTAGAGGCAATAATAAAGTTGTTATTTATATTTCCTTATATCATGATAAATATTTATTATTCATGCTAGAATTGTATTAACCAGAAACTTGATACATGTGTGAACACATAGACAAAAAAAAGTGTCCCTGGTATGCCTCTACTTGACTAGCTCGCTAATCAAAGATTGTTAAGTTTCCTAACCATAGACATTTGTTGTCATTTGATGAACGGGATCACATCATTAGGAGAATGATGTGATGGACAAGACCCATCCGTTAGCTTAGCATAATAATCGTTAAGTTTTATTGCTATTGCTTTCTTCATGACTTATACATATTCCTTTGTCTATGAGATTATGCAACTCCCGAATACCGGAGGACCACCTTGTGTGCTATCAAACGTCACAACATAACTGGGTGATTATAAAGATGCTCTACAGGTGTCTCTGAAGGTGTTTGTTGGGTTGGCATAGATCGAGATTATGATTTGTTACTCCAAGTATCAGAGAGGTATCTCTGGGCCCTCTCGGTAATGCACATCATGATAAGCCTTGCAAGCAGTGTGACTAATGAGTTAGTTGCAGGATGATGCATTCGGAACAAGTAAAGAGACTTGCCGGTAACGATATTGAACTAGGTATGAGGATACCGACGATCGAATCTCGGGCAAGTAACATACCGATGACAAAGGGAATAACGTATGTTGTCATTGCGGTTTGACCGATAAAGATCTTCGTAGAATATGTCCGAACCAATATGAGCATCCAGGTTCCGCTATTGGTTATTGATCGGAGATGTGTCTCGGTCATGTTACATAGTTCTCGAATCATAGGGTCTGCACGCTTAATGTTCGATGATGATTTGTATTATGAGTTATGTGTTGTGGTGACCGAAGATTGTTCAGGGTCCCGGATGAGATCACATACATGACGAGGAGTCTCGAAATGGTCGAGAGGTGAAAATTGATATATTGGACGATAGTATTCGGACACCGGAAAGGTTTCGAGTGGTTCGGGTATTTATCGGAGTACCGAGGGGTTACCGGAAACCGTCGGGGAAAGTAATGGGCCAACATGGGCCATAGTGGAGAGAGAGGGCAGCCCACAAGGGGTGGCGCCCCCCCATGGGCAGTCCAAATTGGACAAGGGGAGGGGGTGCGGCCTCCCTTTCCTTCTCCCTCTCCCTCTCCTTCCCCCTTTCCCCCTTCGTAAGAAGGAAGGGGGGCGACGAGGACTAGGAGTCCTAGTGGGTTTCCCCCCACTTGGCGCGCCCCTAGGGTCGGCCTTCTCCCCTCTCCTCCTTTATATACGGGGGCAGGGGGCACCCCAAAGCACATCAATTATTTATTCTCCGTGTGTGGTGCCCCCCCCCCCCTCCATCGTTTACTCCTCCGGTCATATTGTTGTAGTGCTTAGGTGAAGCCCTGCGTGTATCACCTCACCATCACAGTCACCATGCTATCGTGCTGATAGAACTCTCCCTCAACACTTTGCTGGATCAAGAGTTCAATGGCCGTCATCGAGCTGAACGTGTGTTTGACTCGGAGGTGTTGTACGTTCGGTACTTTATCGGTTGGACCGCGAAGAAGTTTGACTACATCAACCACGTTAAACTAACGCTTGTGCTTTCGGTCTACAAGGATACATGGACACACTCTCCCCCTCTTGTTGCTATGCATCTCCTAGATAGATCTTGCGTGATCGTAGGAATTTTTTTGAAATTGCATGCTACGTTCCCCAACATCATATACTTAGCATAAGGAGGCATTTTAAGCATATTAGTCAAACGCATACGCAAAAGATAGGTCTAATCATTTTATCAAAGCACTCAAAATGCTCATCATCCTTTTTCCTGGATGGCTTAGGAGGAAAGGGCATGGGTTTCTGAACTCATGGTTGTCTTTCTCTACCATGTTTTCTAGCCATGAAGTCTCTCTTATCATAACGTTGATTCTTTGATTGTGGGTTATCAAGATCAACAAAAGATTCAATCTCTATATCTTTATCATTACTAGGTTGAGCATCTAGAACATCGTTATTAACATTATCACTAGGTTCATGTTCATCACCAGATTGTGTCTCAGTATCAGAAATAGAAATATCATTGGGATTCTCAGGTGTCTCTATAGTAGGTTCACTAGCATGCAAAGTCGTATCAGTTTTCTTCTTCTTTTTATTACTAGGACTAGGTGCATCAATATTAATTATCTGAGAATCTTTCTCAACTCTCTTAGGATGGCCCTCAGGATACAAAGGTTCCTAGGTCATCTTACCACCTCTAGTCATAATCCTTACAGCATTATCATTGTTCTTACTATTCAACTTATTAAGCAAATCAACCTATGCCTTAAGTACTTGTTTTACTTGAGTTGTAACCATGGAAGCATGTTTACTAATAAGCTTAAGATCATTAACGGTTCGACTCATATAATCACCCAAGTGGTCAAGCATGTAAGCTTTACATTTCAATTGTCTACTAACATAAGCGTTGAAGTTTTCTTGTTTAACAATAAAATTATCAAACTCATCCAAGCATTGACTAGCAGACTTATTACGAGGAATATCACCTTCATCAAATCTATGGAGAGATTTTACCTCTACTACCTGTGTCGGGTTATCAAGACCATGTATTTCTTCAATAGGCGGTAAATTCTTAACATCTTCAACTTTAATACCTTTTCGTTTCATATATTTCTTTGCCTCTTGCATATCTTCGGGACTGAGAAATATAATACCCCTTTTCTTCGGAGTTGGCTTAGGAGTTGGTTCAGGAAGTGTCCAATCATTATCATTACTCAATATATTATTCAATAGCAATTCAGCTTGCTCAACTGTTCTTTCCCTGAAAACACAACCAGCACAACTATCTAGGTGGTCTCTGGAAGCAAAATATCAAGTATTTCATTTTTCTTGTGAGGATGATCAGGCAAAGCATTAAGTAATTGGAGAAGACTCCCCCAAGCTTGTGGGAGACTCTCTTCTTCAATTTGCACAAAGTTAAATATTTCCTTTAAAGCAGCTTGTTTCTTATGAGCAAGGAAATATTTTTGAGAGAAGTAGTAAATCATATCCTGGGGACTACGCACCCAACTAGGAGCAAGAGAATTAAACCATAACTTAGCATCACCCTTTAATGAGAAAGGAAACAACTTAAGAATATAGTAATAGTGAATTTTTTCCTCATGAGCAAATAGGGTGGCTATATCATTCAATTTAGTAAGATGTGCCACAACAGTTTCAGATTCATAACCATAGAAAGGATCAGATTCAACCAAAGTAATTAACTCAGGATCGACAGAGAATTCATAATCAGTAACAAAGATAGGTGAAGTAGCAAAATTGGGATCATATTTCATTCTAGCATTCAAGGATTTTTCTTTCAGCTTGGCTAACAATTTCTTAAGATCATCTCTATCATTAAAAGCAAGAAAGTCTTTAGAAGTTTCCTCATCCATAACATAACCCTCAGGTACAACAGGCAATTCATATCTAGGGGGAGAATCATAACCTTCAGTTTCAATAATATCATCAGTTTTAGTAATTTCATTCTCTCTAACCCTAGCAAGTTGTTCATCAAGAAATTCACCTAGTGGCACAGTATTATGAAGCAGAGAAGTAGTTTCATCATAAGCATCATCCATAGCAGAAGTGGCATCATCAATAACATGCAACATATTGGAATCAATAGCTGGTGTAGGTGTCGCAAGTTTACTCAAAACAGAAGGTGAATCAAGTGCAGAGCTAGATGGTTGTTCCTTACCTCCCCTCATAGTCGAGGAAAAAATCTTGGTTCTTTGATCTTTCAAATTCCTCATAGTGATCAACAGATATAAATACCAAGTGACTCAGAGAATAGAGCTATGATCCCTGGCAACGGCGCCAGAAAAAGGTCTTGATAACCCACAAGTATAGGGGATCGCAACAGTTTTCGAGGGTAGAGTATTGAACCCGAATTTATTGATTCGACACAAGGGGAGCCAAAGAATATTTTCAAGTATTAGCAGCTGAGTTGTTAATTCAACCACACCTGAAAGACTTAATATCTGCAGCAAAGTATTTAGTAGCAAAGTAGTATGGAAATAACTTGATAGCAGTGGCAAAATGTGATGGCAATTTCGTAGCAATTGTAACAATAGCAGCGGAAAAGTAACTTAGCAAAGATCAATATGAAACGAGCTCGTAGGCAATGGATCCATGATGGATAATTATGTCAGATGGCATTCATCATGCAACGGTTATAACATAGGGTGACACAGAACTAGCTTGAATTCATCAATATAATGTAGGCATGTATTCCAAATATAGTCATATGTGCTTATGGGAAAGAACTTGCATGACATCTTTTGTCTTACCCTCCCGTGGCAGCGGGGTCCTATTGGAAACTAAAGGATATTAAGGCCTCCTTTTAATAGAGTATCGGACCGAAGCATTGACACTTAGTGAATACATGAACTCCTCAAATTACGGTCATCACTGGGAAGTGTCCCGACTATTGTCACTCCAGGGTTGCCAGATCATAACACTTAGTAGGTGAAACTTGCAAGATAGGATCAAGAACACAAATAGATTCATGAAAACATAATAGGTTCAGATCTGAAATCATGGCACTCGAGCTCTAATGACAACCATTAGGCATAGCAAAGTCATAGCAACATCAATCTTAGAACATAGTGGATACTAGGGATCAAACCCTAACAAAAGTAACTCGATTACATGGTAAATCTAATCCAACCCTTCACCGTCCAGCAAGCCTACGATGGGATTACTCACGCACGGTCATGTGCATCATGAAATTGGTGATGGAGGATGGTTGATGATGACGATGGCGATGATTTCCCCTCTCCGGAGCCCCGAACGGACTCCAGATCCGCCCTCCCGAGGAAGAACAGGTCTTGGCGGCAGCTCCGTATCGTAAAACGCGATGAATACTTCTCTCTGATTTTTTTTCTCCCCAAACATGAATATATGGACTTGGAGTTGAGGTTGGTGGAGGTCAGGGGGCCACAAGGAAAGAGGGCACGCCCCCCACCCTTGTGGCCAGGGAGTGGGCCCACTTCGGTTGATTCGTTTGCCAACATTTTTTATTTATTCGAAAACTGATCTCCGTGAATTTTCAGGTCATTCCGAGAACTTTCATTTCTACACAAAAATAACACCATGGTAATTCTACTGAAAACAGTGTCAGTCCGGGTTAGTTCCATCCAAATCATGCAAGTTAGAGTCCAAAACAAGGGCAAAAGAGTTTGGAAAAGTACATACGACGGAGTCGTATCAGAGGGTATTACCTCATCCATGAGGGCCCGAACCTCGGTAGACCACCCATGCAAACTCCCCTCTGGTACTTTCGTTTGTGCTTGCCACCCTACTGAGGGCACTGATACGTCTCTGTTGTATCTACTTTTCCTAACGCTTGTACTCTTGTTTTGGACTCTAATTTCCATGATTTGAACAAAACTAACCCGGACTGACGCTGTTTTTGGCAGAACTACCGTGGTGTTGTTTTTGTGCAGAAATAAAAGTTCTTAGAATGGAACGAAACTTTTTGGAGATTTTTTATGGAATACAAGTAAAATACTGGAGCCAAGAACCACCGGAGGGGGGTGTCGGTGTCAAAACCGGCGGATCTCGGGTAGGGGGTCCCGAACTGTGCGTCTAAGGTCGATGGTAACAAGAGACGGGGGACACAATGTTTACCCAGGTTCGGGCCCTCTCTATGGAGGTAATACCCTACTTCCTGCTTAATTGATCTTGATGAATATGAGTATTACAAGAGTTGATCTACCATGAGATTGTAATGGCTAAAAGCCTAGAAGTCTAGCCTGTATGACTATATATCCTTCCGGACTAAGCCCTCCGGTTTATATAGACACGGAGGGGGCTAGAGTTGTCAGTTACAGAGAAAGGAATCTTCATATTTGGTCGCCAAGCTTGCCTTCCACGCAAAGGAGAGTCCCATCCGGACACAGGAGAGAGTCTTCGGTCTTGTATCTTCACAGCCCATTAGTCCGGCCCATGTCCAACAGGCCGGACGCCTTGAGACCCCTTATAGTCCAGACTCCTTGATAGCCCCTGAACCAGGCTCCAATGACGAGGTGTCTGGCGCAGATTGTCTTCCGCATTGCAAGGCGGGTTCCTTTTTCCGAATACTCTAAGATAGTCTTCGGACGCAACGAACGTGTACGGATCTGCAACACAAGTACCACACACACAGTCGTAGAGAGTATAATATTTCACGAGTCCCATCCGCTGACAACTTTTCACAAGATGACATCACGTCTGCCCGGTCATTATTTCAAACCGTTTTCGTCTGCCGTTCCGTGTTTGGAGATTCAGTTTCCATTGGCACATCTTGTCAATGCAGAGATTGTGTCCCCTTATTGCGGGATTCTCATTAATACGGGCGTGGATAATCCAACCATGCCATTCGCACAGCCCTTGGGAATAGGCGATTTTTAAGGCGAGTGGGGAGGCGTTCGATATACACTTCCTTTATAAGGGGATAAGGATTCCCGTTTTTCACCCACGCCTTCTTTCTTCTTCTGCCCTTCCATTATCGAGCGCCAGCGCCCAAGTTCTCGTCTCTTCCACCTCGAGCAAGCACTTAGCCATTTCTGGATATGGAGGGCAAGGCAAGTGGATGGCCTCCTCCATTAAGGAGAAGGACATCGCTGAGCTTCGGGAGGCCGGGTATCTGGCGAAGGAAATCACCCATCGGCTTTCGGCCAAGGGGCAAGTCGTCCCTACACCGAAGCCCAACGAGAGGGTGGTGTTCCTCCCTCATTTCGTTCCATGAGTTAGGGTTTCCACTCCACCCTTTCGTCCGCGGACTGATGTTCTATTACGGGCTAGATTTCCATGATCTAGCCCCAAACTCTTTCCTCAACATCTCGGCATTCATTGTCGTGTGCGGGGCCTTCCTCCGCATAGCTCCCCACTTCGGATTATGGCTCAAGATCATCAATGTGAAGCCGAAGGTAGTGGATGGCCAACACGCGGAGTGCAGAGGAGCCATGGTGAGCAAGATGCCCAACATCACATGGCCCAAAGGCACGTTTGTGGAGACTGTCAAGGAGTGGCAGAAGTTGTGGTTCTACATCACAGAGCCCCGCGACGCCATCTAGGCCACGGCTTCCGAATTCAAGTCCGGAGCTCCAATCCGGCTGACCTCCTGGATGGAGAAGGGCCCAGATTGGTCTTCGTCGGCTGAGCTGATGGCGCTGCAAACTCGCATCCAAAGCATGGTGGACAGAAACATCAAGCTCGTCGATGTAATCCAGGTGATGCTAGCGGATCCTCCCCTGCCAAAGCCGAACTTCCCCTTTATGGGAGTTCGATCCGGAGAAGCACCAGACCTTGGAGAGGCTCTTCAGAACCACTCACGAAGATGCCTGGAAGCTGCTCTTCAAGGGCGATAAGAAGCCGCCGGCCATCGACTCGTACCATGGGCACGATCTTGCCCACCCCGCCAATGCGGTAAGTCCTTCACATGTCAAGGCGTACCCTCTACTTGCTTGTCCAAGGAGGGTAACTAAACTCTACTAATTTATCCTTTCAGGTATGGACAGAGAAAGCGGAGCGGATTCAATGTTCCGCTCTGCTGCCCGAAGAACCAGTCATCCCGCCCCTAGCGAAGATGCTGGTCCCGGCGCTCTATCAGCCGCCGGAGAAGAAGGCCAAGAAGAAGGCCAAGGGGGGCCGAGGTGGCCCCTGCTGCAAGGGCGCTTCGAACGTAATGTCCGAAGACAAGACTCACTCCTCTGCCGCCGAAGATGATGACGACGAGGAGGAAAGCAACTCTCCCCCTGATGGGGGGAGGAACAAGAGGGCGGCCTCCACAAATCTGGAGGCACAGGCGCCCAAGAGGGGGAAGAGCCCCCTCACGGATAACTCTGTGTGGGATGTCGACAGCAGCCCAGGCGCCCGAAGCAAGCCCCTGGCCGCATTGTAAGTACTACCAAAGCCCAAATGCATCCCTGTATCCAGTCTCTCCTCTGTATGGTATTAATATGGTTAATCATGTTATTGCAGTCCGTCCCATGACAGCTCCTAGCGATCCTCATCAAGAGGTTCGTTGGATTCCAAGGCGATGGCCAGCGAATCATCGCCGGCCGCTTACTCTCCCACGGCCAAGGGCGATGCGGAGGTGCTATCGCAAAGGACTCTCCCAGGAACACCGTATCCTTATGGGTACGGTGATTGAGAAGGTTCAGTCCGTCAAGAGCGGACTGACCGAAGCCTGCAGCGGCCTGCTGACAGGCTTTTAGGTAAGCGACACAAAAGAGAAAATCCCAATATAGACAGTAGCCCCTGAGACACTGTCCGGTGTTCGGAAAGCAACGCCGGACAGAGGATCAATTCATTTCTGCAGGAAACTATCTAAATGTGTCTTATATGAATGAGCAGGTGTCGCTGCTGGCTGCGACCTCACACACTGCCGAAGTCTCCGGACTAAAGCAGAGACTGGAGCGGGCCGAGGTCGAGCTCGGCCAAGCGAGGAAGCAGCTGGAGGACCAGCAAGGTATGTAATGACTTGCTATATATTTGGAAAGAATAAATGATGTGTTTTGACCATAGTGTCAAGACATGTGTAGGAGCGACAACCGAGGTCGAGGACCTTAAAAAGGCTCTGGCTAAAGCCGAGGAGAAAGCTGCCAAGGAGCAAACCGCCCGTAATTAAGAAGGTCAAGGCCAGGCTTAATGAGGTCCAGCAAGAACTCCAAGACACTGTGAAGAAATGCGAGGCCTTGGAGTGTGATGTTTCGGCTCGAGAGACCGAACTCGCCAAGGCTCGCTGAAGCGCGGAAGAAGCCCGGGTTGAGGCCCAGGGCGCCCTCCAGGAGATCTAGGAGGACAAGAAGATCGCGGCTGGTAAGGTGTTTAGTATGCAAAGCAAGTATGTGAAGAAGAAGTATTTCTTACTAACCCGGATTCGGAGTTCTCCAGGGGCATTTGCTGATCTACCGTGCAGTGTGTCCGACGCTGCGGAGTTCTTCCAAGCCGAAGAAGGGAGCTCCATGGAGAAGTTGTTCTGGTCGCAATATCTTGCGCCAGAACATCCGGTGCCCTTTAGCGATCAGCTAAAACAGCTGGTCGAGCTGCACAGGCTGGCTGAACTGGCCATGAAGGATTTGATAATCCGGCTGTGGCCTGCCGAAGCTATACCCAGCAGCTACTTTGGCCTCGTGAAGCGGCTGGTGAATGTCTGTCCTCGACTGGACGTCGTCAAGTGGTCGGTCTGCGTCGAGGGCACGCGCATGGCCTTCGCCCGCATCAAGGTCTGGTGGGCGAAGATGGCCGCCGTCAACCTTGTGACCAAAGGGTCGCCCGAAGGCAAGGAGCACCGCACGCTGTAACATCCCAAATTTTCAATTTGGAATGTTATAAATTAGATCATCATTGCATATCATATTTTATTGCATTTTTGTTTGATCCTAGAAATTCTACGCAACTCGAAGACCCACAGAGAGAGTTGGGGATTTCATTATTTTCATATTCGAGTTTTTCTCGAATTTTGAAAAGAGGATCGTTTGATTTTAATTATTTTTCTCTTGAATATTTCTTTTATAAAAATAAAAGAGAGAGGATAAAATGACTTCCTCAAAATAAAGAAATATTGGAGATTTAATATTAAAATCAAATAATTTTTTTATTTGGAGTTTCATCGCTATTTTATTTGAATTAGGAAAAACATGCGTTTTTCAAAATTGCATTTTAGGCCCAAATAAAGTTTCACCTTGTCCGGCCTATTTTTAGAGGACGGGGAAAATTTATTTCAGGATTTTTGGAGTCTGTTTAGTATTTCTTTTCTTTCTTTTTTGCACGTCGGAAGCTTTAAAAAAAGTTAAACCGACTCCGGACCGAACCCGAGCGGGACTCCGCCCGGGGGTGCTTTATAAGCCGCCACTGTCGGTGTCAAAACCGGCGGATTTCGGGTAGGGGGTCCCGATCTGTGCGCCTAGGCTGATGGTAACAGGAAGCAAGGGACACAATGTTTACCCAGGTTCGGGCCCTCTTGATGGAGGTAAAACCCTACTTCCTGCTTGATTAATATTGAAGATATGAGTAGTACAAGAGTAGATCTACCACGAGATCGTAGAGGCTAAACCCTAAGAGCTAGCCTATGACGGTAAGATTGTAATTGTGATCGGCCTTCTAAGGACCATCCTCTCCGGTTTATATAGACACCGGAGAGAGCTAGGGTTTACATGGAGTCGGTTACAAGTAAGGAAATATAATATCTGGATTGCCAAGCTTGCCTTCCACGCCAAGGAGAGTCCCATCTGGACACGGGATGGAGTCTTGAGTCTTGTATCTTCACGCTTCAATAGTCCGGACGATGTATACAGTCCGGCTGTCCGGATCCCCACTAATCCAGGACTCCCTCAGTAGCCCCTGAACCAGGCTTCAATGACGACGAGTCCAGCATGCAGTCTTGTCTTCGGCATTGCAGGGCGGGTTCCATCTCCGAATACTCCAAAGTACTTACCGAACACTTAGACCGTGTCCGGATCAACGAGGTGATTCTCACATACCATCCCAGGGAACATAGTATAAATCCGATCTGCTGGCAACCTCCGTGCCTTTGTATCGTGGCCCGGTCCAACACGAACCGGCGTTTCTCACCCCACCTCGACCCGCGTTGCGAGGCGGTTTTATTGGCACGCACTGCCAAAGCAGAGATCGTGTTCCTCTTATTGCGGGATCTTCCAACAATATGGGCGTGCGTAACCCTACGACGACCGTTGGTATGACTCCGTATGTTTTTATATAAGCTTCACGCGGTCACGCTGAGGACTCTTGATATTCACCCTCTTTATAAAGGGGCCGAGGCCTACGCCTCTTTTCCACCTCCCTCGCGCCCTCTTGCACCTCGAGTTCTAACACCGGAGACCTAAGCTCCCACGCCCTAGATCCTCCAATATGTCCGGATCCAACCCTCAAGGCCGGTGGGTGGCCTCCTCGATCCAAGAGGAGGACATTGCGAGGCTTAGGGAGGTCGGATATCTGACCGCCGACATCCAGCATAGGCTTCCTACTCCAGGGCAGGTCATCCCTACACCAGAGCCCAATGAGAGCGTCGTGTTTATTCCTCACTTCCTCCGCGGCTTGGGCCTCACCCTCGATCCCTTTGTGAGGGGGCTCATGTTCTATTACGGGTTGGATTTTCATGATCTAGCTCCGGAAGCTATCCTCCATATCTCGTCGTTCATCATTGTGTGCGGGGCTTTTCTCCACGTCACCCCACACTTCGGCTTATGGCTCAAGGCCTTTAATGTGAAGCCGAAGATGATCGAGGCGACATCTTGGAGTCTTGGAGGTGCCATAATAAGCAGGAACGCCCGATGCCCCATGGCCGGAGGGTTCTTTCCCGAAGTATCCGATGTATGGCAACGGAGATGGTTTTATGTTACGGCTCCCGAGGCACAAAGTGGGTAGCCGCCCGAGTTCCGCTTCGGGCCCTCCGGCTAAGGCGTCTTGGATCGGCGTGGGGCCGGAATTGGGGGCCCACTGGTGATGTACCAGTACTGCAGAACCGCATCCGGGAGCTTCTTGAGAGGGACATTAACCATGTCAGCATAATTCAAGTGATGTTAATCCGACGGATGTTGCCGTGCCAACGCCGGCCTCTTCGGATGTGGGAGTTCAATCCAGAGGGTCCGCGTACTGTTAAACACTTCTTCGGCCTGAAGCTCGAAGGGATGTCTAAATTATTCTTCGGACCACAAGTAGAGTGTCCGGACACGACCGAGGACGCGGGCCAAAGCTGCAATCGCCTAGATACCCAAGTAAGAAACCTTGATACCGGACACTTTGTTTTATATTGGTCATAGTTGTTATTCTAAAAATCATCTGTGGCCAGGAATGGCTCAGTAAGGCAAAGAGGATCAGGTGTCCGGCGCCACTTCCCGAGGGCTCGCCTAATCCCACCATTGCCAAGATGGTTGACAGGATGCTCGGCAAAATGCCCTCAGTGAAAGACAAGGGGAAGAACGAAGAAACCGAACTTCACACGCTGCGCATCCGAACCGGGGGAATTGTTACCTCCCCTAAGGAGGATAATCGGGAAGGGGAGGCTAAAGCCTCCTCCCCGCGCGGGAAAAAAGGGCTGCCTCCAAAGACTTGGGGATGGAGATACCCAAACCAGGGAAAAAGGTATCACCAGGAGGCTCTTCCACGAGGGGCACCCTCACCGCGTCATGCCCGCCAACGGGCCAGCCCTCCACCGAGCTGTAAGTTAATCGTTAATTTGAAGGTACTGCGTTTCTCCGAGATCAATAACCAGGATTCGTCTTTTGCAGTGCGGCTAGCAGCTCTTCTCAACAGAGTTCATCTTCGGGGGATCTTCCTCCGGAGATGATGGAGAGCGAGACCCCACCCACCTCTCTGCCTCATGAAGCGGGCGACACCGAGGTGTAAATCACGGAGGAGTCCGGATCTGCCGGCCGGAAGCCATCGTCGGCCACAGGCCGGAGCGTTTGGCTCCCACGGGGGGCGATAAGAAGGGTCCGACATAGTTCGATGTCCGGCCGGACATACTGACAGGCCTTCTGGAGCAAGCTGCACTCTCAGAGGAGCACTGCTCATTAATGAGCGAGGTGCTCAAGAAGATTTCATCCGCCACAAGCGGTTTGAATGAAGCACTTACGAGCCTGCTCAGCGGCTTTGAGGTATGTAGTGAAAAATACACTATTGTTTGGCTGTGAGGCCAAGGAGCAAGCTTGGGTTATCAGTGTGGCTGCCCTAAAGGCGGCCGAAGAATTGAGAGCCGAACAGGCTGCTCATCGCCGAAGCGAGGAAAAGATAGCCGAAATGGCTGTGGAGTTGAAAAACGCCGCCGACCGGTATGAACTCCTTGAATAGGAGAATAAGGCTAATTCGGACGACCTGAACAAGGCACTTTATGCCACCAAGGAGATGCGGACCGAGGTCAGGGGTGTGCGGGAGGAGCTTGAACAGGCCGGTAAAATCGCGGTTGAGGGCTCCTACTTACTGCGGACGAAGTTTTTGGATTCGAAGTATGCTCCCCTGGGTGGACGCTGGAGTCCGGCAGATGCGTATGCGGACTTGGCAAGAAGTGCGTCATGAGCAAGCTTTTCGAGGATCAAGATGATAAATAAGTGGAGAAGCTTTTCTGGTCGCAATTCAATGCTCCCGCGCGTCCGCTGCCGTTAAGTGAGAAGATGGCTGCTGCGGCGGAGCTTCACAGGTTGTCCGGGCTTGCAATGCGGTCCGTAATAGACCATCTTTGGCCAAGGGGGTCTAAGCCGGACATTTACTTTGGTTTGGTGCAGCAGTTCCTTGGGGTCGTGCCTCAGATCGATGCCATGAGGAGGTCGGCGTGCATAGAGGGTGCACGAATGGCTCTTACCCGCGTTAAAGCATATTGGATAGATATGGAGGCCACCGTTGTAGCGACCCAGAATCCGGCGGGAGGACAGTCTTCGGCCGAGCACTATTTGGCGCAGGTAAAAGAAGGTGCCCGCTTAATAGAGGCACAGTGTGCGACGAATATCTTATCCGAGTGACAGATCGAGCCATTGTAAAAACAATGTTATTTTGGTTGTAAGGCTATATTTATACTTTTTGCCGAAAGTATTACTGTGTCTCCTTAACGGTCCTTCGTTAATGTGGAGGGATCCTAAACATTCCGATAAGTCTTCGAGTGGTTGAACAGTCTCTCGATGTATCATGACAGTCAGTTTTTGGCTTTCTCTACTGAGGTGCTCATCCGGAATAACCAGGGCACAATCGCAGTAGTTCTCCTTTGACCCCCTTAGCCGATAAGAGCGGGACGTAAGGCGGCAAACCCAGGAGCCGGGCAAACCCAATATTTGACCAAAGACATGATTCGGAGCTGATGCATATAAGGCCAAACTCGTGACACCGAACACTCCCGAAGGTATTCGGACTTTGTAACAGAAAATGGGCTGAAGAATGCCCTTTCATTATAAACCCTGTATTTCCAGGTACGTGCGTTAATCTGTCGTGGCGAAATGCCAATAATGGCAGTATACTCTGTGGGTCTAGTACCCATGGGATGTGTGAACAACAAGAGGCAATAGAAAAGGTTTACACATGGGCTTAATCTAAAAAGAAACCTTTGAGCAGGGCCCTGCTGCACGTCTGCGCCTTTGTCTTTGTTGTGCCGTTTCCTGGAAAGGTATTGCAAGCGTTGTGTCTGTAAAAAGGAAAAAACTCGTTTAGGAGAGTACAATGTGAGTATGCGATGGATAGTAAAAAGTGTAAGACGTTGGCCTGCCAATAAGGTTGAGCCAAGTGTGGGGCTATATTAAATATTTATAGCCCCTAGTGTCCTCTATGGGATTACATATATGGAGCCCTGGTTCACTTTTATCCAGGTTGCCGGACCCGTCTAACCGTGTTCGTGGTCTTGACGACCAGTCATGCTTTTTGGTATCGGAGGCCGCTTAGAGTTCAGCCGCTAGAGCCATCGCGTGTTCCTCTGCGCGTGAAGAGCGCTCTGTGTTTCCGTTGACGGTGATGACGCCACGTGGACCGAGCATCTTGAGTGTAAGGTAGGCATAGTACGGTATTGCGTTGAAGTGGACGAAGGCCGCTCTTCCAAGCAATGCGTGATAGCTGCTTTGGAAGGGTGCGATGGTGAAGAGTAGTTCTTCACTTCTGGAGTTGCCTGGGGAGCCAAATGTTACCTCCAGTACGACGGAGCCCCTGCCGTAGGCTTCAATGCCTGGTATTACCCCTTCAAAGGTGGTGTTGCTTTGGCTGATTCTGGATGGGTCTATCCCCATTCTGCGAACGGTGTCCTGGTATATTAAATTGAGACTACTGCTGCCGTCCATAAGGACGTGGGTGAGATGGTATCCGTTGATTATTGGGTCAAGAACCAAGGCCTCTGATCCTCCACGCCGAATACTAGTTAGGCGGTCCATGTGATCGAAGGTGATCGGACAAGCCATCCAGTAGTTAGGTGTGGGTACGATGGGCTCTATAGCGTACGCGTCTTTGAGCGCGCGTTCGTGCCTTCTCGTGGATATGTGAGTCGCGTGGATCATGTTTACTGTTTTAACCTCTGGTGGGAATGTTTTCTGTCCCCTAGTGTTCGGCTGACGAGGTTCATCCTTGTCTTCACTTGGTGTTTCCCTTCCCTTGTGTTCGACATTTAATTTGCCGGACTGCTTGAAGACCCAGCACTCTCTGTGCGTGTGGTTCGCAGGTTTGTCGGGGGTGCCATGAATTTGGCACAGTCGGTCCAGAACTCTGTTCAGACCGGACGGTCCCTCTTTACTGCCTTTAAATGGCTTCTTTTTCTGATCGGGTCGAGAGCCCCTGAATCCGGCGTTGACCGTTGTGTTGTCCGGGCTCTCTTCCTTGTTTTGGCGTTTGTTTTTCTGACGTCGTGGCTTCCCGTTGCCATCCCTTATTTCGGATGTGCTGGGATCGCTGGTGCCTTTACGGGCCAGCCAGTTGCCTTCACCCGCACAAAAGCGGGTCATAAGGCTTGTTAAGGCTGCCATTGTCCTTGGCTTTTCTTGGTCGAGGTGTCTGGCGAGCCACTCGTCGCGGATGCTGTGTTTGAATGCTGCTAAGGCTTCGTCATACGGACAATCGACAATTTGATTCTTCTTAGTGAGGAATCCGTTCCAAAGCTTGCGGGCGGACTCTCCGGGTTGTTGGATTATGTGACTTAAATCGTCCGCATTCGGAGGATGGACATAAGTCCCTTGAAAATTGGCCCTGAAAGCGTCCTCGAGTTCGTCCCAACTCCCATTTGAATTTTCAGGGAGGCTTTTCAACCAGTGTCGAGCTGGTCCCTTCAACTTGAGGGGAAGGTATTTGATGGCGTGGAGGTCGTCCCCACGAGCCATGTGAATATGCAGGATAAAATCCTCGATCCGGACCCACAGGTCTGCCGTTCCATCGTATGCCTGTATGTTCACAGGTTTGAAGCCTTGTGGAAATTCATGGTCGATTTCTTCGGTGAAGCACAGGGGGTGGGCAGCCCCTCTGTATCTGGACGTGTTGTGGCATGGCGTCGGCTGTTGCTGTGTCCGGTGCGTATTCCGAACTGGTATTTGGTTGGTATGATCGTTTTGATGACCATAGTCCCTTGCCGGGGTGTGTCCTTTAGATCCGTAGACGGACCTAGCCGCGCCAGCTTTCTTATCCAGGTGCTCACGCAAATCGTGCGCGGCATCAGTAGCCGCACTATTGCGGTTATAAAGCGGTACGTCTGGCCTCCTGGTCGTGTTATTCTTTGGTGGAACGGCTTCGTCGTCGAATTCTGGCAGTAGCTTACGTTTTGGATAGCTCTTTGTATGGCGATCATCACCATATTTTTCTTCAGTGTCTAGCACTTTATTCCATCTGCGATTGAGCGTTTCTTGTGCGGCTTTTAGCCGTTGCTTCTGCTTCTTTAGACTTCTTGCGGTGGCCATAAGCTTTCTGTGGAGGTTATCTCGTTCCCCGCGTGTTTCCGGGATGATGAATGCATTGTCATCCGGACTTTGTTCTTGTCCTGGGGCCGTTTGATGAGCTCGTCCCTCGGGATCATTGTGATCGGGAGTCCGCTCCGAACTGTGTTCGGCATGAACTGGCTCGTCCTGCTCCATCGTTGGGTCTGTATGGTCATTGTTGCCTTCGGAGTTGACTGGGGTGTCGATCCTTCTGGCGCTCTTGTCGCTATTTTTACTGTTGCTGGACATTGAGCGGCGTCTGCGCCATCGTTTTGGCTTTTGTTCGAGGGTTTTATCTTCCGGATTGTCGACATCATCCCCCTTGGGCGTGTCCACCATGTATATATCATGTGACGAGGTGGCAGTCCAGTGCACCAAAGGTTCTGAATCTTCTCCTGCATCGTTGTCCATCCCGTCGATGCCTTCGGAGTCGAAGTCAAGCACGTCGGTTAAATCATCGACCATGGCAATGAAGTGGGTGGTGGGTGGGCAACGAATTCCTTCGTCGCCTGCTTTCCACTCGGGCCGGACATAGTTCGGCCAAGAGCCTCCTAACAGAGAGAGAGACTTTAATGAGTTCAGCATGTCGCCAAAGGGTGAGTGCTGGAAGATATCCACAGCGGTAAACTCCATTACCGGAGCCCGACCAGGCTCGGCGGGCTCGGGAGTGTGCGGACTGGAACCTACAACCGGACGCGAGTCCGGGGGTCCGGAGTCACAGGCTTCCTCGAAAGTGAGGCCTGTGTTCGGCTCCATCGCCGATGAGTGTATGCGGCACAGGCGAGGTCCATCCCTCTGTCCTTAGGCCACGCAGCCTGCTCCGGATTTAGACCCGGGGCTTCTGCAGGGGTGATATCCCGAGCATTGTCCGACAGCAGGTCTAGGTCGTGCTCGTCATGATCGTCCGGTGCTCCTGGCATAGGCCCGAATCCGTCGAAGATCAAGTCTCCACGGATGTCCGTCGTGTAGTTCAGGTTTCCAAACCTGATCTGGTGGCCAAGGGCGTAGCTGTCGATCTGCTCCAGATGGCCAAGCGAATTAGCCTGCAGTGTGAAGCCACCGAACACAAAGATCTATCCGGGGGGGGGGAGTTTCACCCTGGACCGTGACGTTGACGAAGATTGAAGGAGCCATCGAGCCTTGCAGCGACGACACAGAGGAACTCTCAATGAAAGCACCAATGTCGGTCTCAAAACCGGCGGATCTCGGGTAGGGGTCCCGATCTGTGCGCCTAGGTTGATGGTAACAGGAAGCAAGGGACACAATGTTTACCCAGATTCGGGCCCTCTCGATGGAGGTAAAACCCTACTTCCTACTTGGTTAATATTGAAGATATGAGTAGTACAAGAGTAGATCTACCACGAGATCATAGAGGCTAAACCCTAAGAGCTAGCCTATGATGGTATGATTGTAATTGTGATCGGCCTTCTAAGGACCATCCTCTCCGGTTTATATAGACACCGAAGAGGGCTAGGGTTTACATGGAGTCGGTTACAAGGAAGGAAATATAATATCCGGATCGCCAAGCTTGCCTTCCACGCCAAGGAGAGTCCCATCTGGACACGGGATGGAGTCTTGAGTCTTGTATCTTCACGCTTCAATAGTCCGGACGATGTATACAGTCCGGCTGTCCGGATACCCCCTAATCCAGACCCCTCAAGAGCTCCCACGAACCAGGCTTCAATGACGATGAGTCCGGCGCGCAGTCTTGTCTTCGACATTGTAGGGCGGGTTCCATCTCTGAATACTCCAAAGTACTTACCGAACACTTAGACCGTGTCCGGATCAACGAGGTGATTCTCATATACCATCGCAGGGAACATAGTATAAATCCGATCGCTGGCAATCTCCGTGCCTTTGTATCGTGGCCCGGTCCAACACGAACCGGCGTTTCTCGCCCCACCTCGACCCGCGTTGTGAGGCGGTTTTATTGGCACGCATTGCCAAAGCAGAGATCGTGTTCCTCTTATTACGGGATCTTCCAACAATATGGGCGTGCGTAACCCTACGATGACCGTTGGTATGACTCCGTATGTTTTTATATAAGCTTCAAGCGGTCACGCTAAGGACTCTTGATATTCACCCTCTTTATAAAGGGGCCGAGGCCTACGCCTCTTTTCCACCTCCCTCGCGCCCTCTTGCACCTCGAGTTCTAACACCCGAGATCTAAGCTCCTATGGCCTAGATCCTCCAATATGTCCGGATCCAACCCTCAAGGCCGGTGGGCGGCCTCCTCGATCCAAGAGGAGGACATTGCGAGGCTTAGGGAGGTCGGATATCTGACCGCCGACATCCAGCATAGGCTTCCTGCTCCAGGGCAGGTCATCCCTACACCAGAGCCCAATGAGAGCATCGTGTTTATTCCTCACTTCCTCCGCGGCTTGGGCCTCACCCTCGATCCCTTTGTGAGGGGGCTCATGTTCTATTACGGGTTGGATTTTCATGATCTGCTCCTAAGCTATCCTCCATATCTCGTCGTTCATCATTGTGTGCGAGGCTTTTCTCCACGTCACCCCACACTTCGGCTTATGGCTCAAGACCTTTAATGTGAAGCCGAAGATGATCGAGGGGTGACATGCAGAGTGTGGAGGTGCCATAATAAGCAGGAACACCGATGCCCCATGGCCAGAGGGTTCTTTCCTAGAAGTATCCGATGTATGGCAACGGAGGTGGTTTTATGTTACGGCTCCCAGAGGCACAAAGTGGGTAGCCGCCCCGGAGTTCTGCTTCTGCCCTCCCAAGACAATCAGCGTCTTGGAACGAAGTAGGACAGAATTGGGGGCCCACTGGTGATGTACCAATACTGCAGAACTGCGTCCGGGAGCTTCTTGAGAGGGACATTAACCTTGTCAGCATAATTCAAGTGATGTTAATCTGATGGATGTTGTCGTGCCAACACCGGCCTCTTCGGATGTGGGAGTTCAATCCAGAGGGTCCGCGGACTGTTAAACACTTCTTCGGCCTGAAGCTCGAAGGGATGTCTAAATTATTCTTCGGACCACAAGTAGAGTGTCCGAACACCATCGAGGATGCGGGCCTAAGCTGCAATCGCCTAGATACCCAAGTAAGAAACCTTGATACCGGACACTTTGTTTTATATTGGTCATAGTTGTTATTCTGAAAATCATCCGTGGCCCGGAATGGCTCAGTAAGGCGGAGAGGATCAGGTGTCCGGCGCCACTTCCCGAGGGCTCGCCTAATCCCACCATTGCCAAGATGCTTGACCGGGTGCTCGGCAAAATGCCCTCAGGGAAAGACAAGGGGAAGAATGAAGAAACCGAACTTCACACACTGCGCATCCGAACAGAGGGAATTGTTACCTCCCCTAAGGAGGATAGTCGGGAAGGGGAGGCTAAAGCCTCCTCCCCGCGCCGGAAAAAAGAGCTGCCTCCAAAGACTTGGGGATGGAGATACCCAAACCAGGGAAAAAGGTATCACCAGGGGCTCTGCCACGATGGGCACCCTCACCGCATCATGCCCGCCAACGGGCCAGCCCTCCACCGAGTTGTAAGTTAATCGTTAATTTGAAGGTATTGCGTTTCTCCGAGATCAATAACCAGGATTCGTCTTTTGCAGTCCGGCTAGCAGCTCTTCTCAACAGAGTTCGTCTTTGGGGGATCTTCCTCCGGAGATGATGAGAGCGAGACCCCACCCACCTCTCTGCCTCATGAAGCGGGCGACACCGAGGTGTCGACACGGAGGAGTCCGAATCTGTCGAAGCCAGAAGCCAATACGTCAGCCGCCCTGAGCCCGGAGCGTTTGGCTCACACGGGGGGCGATAAGAAGGGTCCGGCATAGTTTGATGTCCGGCCGGACATACTGACAGGCCTTCTGGAGCGAGCTGCACTCTCGGAGGAGCACTGCTCATTAATGAGCGAGGTGCTCAAGAAGATTTCATCCGCCACAAGCGGTTTGAATGAAGCACTTACGAGCACCTTTCGGTGACTTTGAGGTATGTAGTGAAAAATACACTATTGTTTGGTTGTGAGGCACGCGCTCGGTGTGCTCCATATGGATAGTAGCCCCTGAGAATCTGGTTGCCCGCCCTAGGCGGCAAACGGGGGATCATATAGTAATGATTGTGTTGTGCATATGCGCAGGTATCTAAGGGTCCGGCAGCCGACTACTCCGTTGAAGTTGTCGAGCTAAGGAGGCGGATTGGATCTATTGACGCCGATATAATGCTGGTGAACAAGCGGCTGGACGATTCACAAGGTATGTGCTCTGCTCTCCTTATTATGTTATATAGGAAAATGAGAGACGGGCATAATATTAATGCAATATGCTTGGACTGCAGATGGTGCTGCTGCCGTGGAAGCCCTAAGAGCGGAACTTGCCCAGGCCAAGGAGCAAGCTTGGGTTATCAGTGCGGCTGCCCTAAAGGTGGCGGCCGAAGAATTGAGAGCCGAACAGGCTGCTCATCGCCGAAGCGAGGAAAAGATAGCCGAAATGGCTGTGGAGTTGAAAAACGCCGCCGATCGGTATGAACTCCTTGAAAAGGAGAATAAGGCTAATTCGGACGACCTGAACGAGGCACTTAATGCCACCAAGGAGATGCGGACCGAGGTCAGGGGTGTGCGGGAGGAGCTTGAACAGGCCGGCAAAATCGCGGCTGGGGGATCCTAGTTACTGCGGATGAAGTTTATGGATCCGAAGTATGCTCCCCTAGGTGGACGCTGGAGTCCGGCAGATGCGTATGCGGACTTGGCGAAGAGTGCCGCTGATGCAGCCAAGTTTTTCGAAGATCAAGATGATAAATAAGTGGAGAAGCTTTTCTGGTTGCAATTCAATGCGCCCGCGCGTCTGCTGCCGTTAAGTGAGAAGATGGCTGCTGTGGCGGAGCTTCACAGGTTGTCCGGGCTTGCAATGCGGTCTGTAATAGACCATCTTTGGCCAAGGGGGCCTAAGCGGACGATTACTTTGGTTTGGTGCAGCAGTTCCTTGGGGCTGTGCCTCAGATCGATGCCATGAGGAGGTCGGCGTGCATAGAGGGTGCACGAATGGCTCTTGCCCGTGTTAAAGCATATTGGACAGATATGGAGGCCACCGTTGTAGCGACCTAGAATCCGGCGGGAGCACAGTATCCGGCCAAGCACTATTTGGCGCAGGTAACAGAAGGTGCCCACTTAATAGAGGCACAGTGCGCGACGAATATCTTATTCGAGTGACAGATCACGCCATTGTAAAAACAATGTTATTTTGGTTGTAAGGCTATATTTATACTTTTTGCCGAAAGTATTATTGTGTCTCCTTAACGGTCCTTCGTTAATGCGGAGGGATCCTAAACATTCCGATAAGTCTTCGAGTGGTTGAACAGTCTCTCGTTGTATCAGGACAGTCAGTTTTCGGCTTCCTCTACTGAGGTGCTCATCCGGAATAACCAGGGCACAATCGCAGTAGTTCTCCATTGGCCCCCTTAGCCAATAAGAGCGGGACGTAAGGCGGCAAACCCAGGAGCCGGGCAAACCCAACATTTGACCAAAGACATGAGTCGGAGCTGATGCATATAAGGCCAAACTCGTGACGCCGTACACTCCCGAAGGTATTCGGACTTTGTAACAGAAAATGGGCTGAAGAATGCCCTTTCATTATAAACCCTGTATTTCCAGGTACGTGCGTTAATCTGTCGTGGCGAAATGCCAATAATGGCAGTATCCTCTGTGGGTCTAGTACCCATGGGATGTGTGAACAGCAAGAGGCAATATAAAAGGTTTACACATGGGCTTAATCTAAAAAGAAACCTTTGAGCGGGGCCCTGCTGCACGTCTGCGCCTTTATCTCTATTGTGCCGTTTCCTGGAAGGGTATTGCAAGCGTTGTGTCTGTAAAAAGGAAAAAACTCGTTTAGGAGAGTACAACGTGAGTATGCTATGGATAGTAAAAAGTGTAAGATGTTGGCCTGCCAATAAGGTTTAGCCAAGTGTGGGGCTATATTAAATATTTATAGCCCCTCGTGTCCTCTATGGGATTACATATATGGCGCCCTGGTTCACTTTTATCCAAGTTGTCGGACCCGTCTAACCGTGTCCGTGGTCTTGACGACCAGTCATGCTTTTTGGTATCGGAGGCCGCTTAGAGTTCGGCCGCTAGAGCCGTCGCGTGTTCCTCTGCGCGTGAAGAGCGCTCTGTGTTTCCGTTGACGGTGATGACGCCACGTGGACCGGGCATCTTGAGTGTAAGGTAGGCATAGTGCGGTATTGCGTTGAAGCGGACGAAGGCCGCTCTTCCAAGAAATGTGTGATAGCTGCTTTGGAAGGGTGCGATGGTGAAGAATAGTTCTTCACTTCTGGAGTTGCCTGGGGAGCCAAATGTTACCTCTAGTACGACGGAGCCCCTGCCGTATGCTTCAACGCCTGGTATTACCCCTTCAAAGGTGGTGTTGCTTTGGCTGATTCTGGATGGGTCTATCCCAATTCTGCGGACGGTGTCCTGGTATATTAAATTGATACTACTGCTGCCGTCCATAAGGACATGGGTGAGATGGTATCCGTTGATTATTGGGTCAAGAACCAAGGCCTCTGATCCTCCACGCCGAATACTAGTTAGGCGGTCCGTGTGATCGAAGGTGATCGGACAAGCCATCCAGTAGTTAGGTGTGGGTACGATGGGCTCTATAGCGTACGCGTCTTTGAGTGCGAATTTGTGTCTTCTCGTGGATATGTGAGTCGCGTGGATCATGTTTACTGTTTTAACCTCTGGTGGGAATGTTTTCTGTCCCCAAGTGTTCGGCTGACGAGGTTCATCCTCGTCTTCACTTGGTGTTTCCCTTCCCTTGTGTTCGGCATTTAATTTGCCGGCCTGCTTGAAGACCCAGCACTCTCTGTGCGTGTGGTTCGCAGGTTTGTCGGGGGTGCCATGAATTTGGCACAGTCTGTCCAGGACTCTGTTCAGACCGTACGGTCCCTCTTTACTGCCTTTAAATGGCTTATTTTTCTGATCGGGTCGAGAGCCCCTGAATCCGGCGTTGACCGTTGTGTTGTCCGGGCTCTCTTCCTTGTTTTGTCGTTTGTTTTTATGACGCCGTGGCTTCCCGTTGCCATCCCTTATTTCGGATGTGCTGGGATTGCTGGTGCCTTTACGGGCCAGCCAGCTATCTTCACCTGCACAAAAGCGGGTCATAAGGCTTGTTAAGGCTGCCATTGTCCTTGGCTTTTCTTGGCCGAGGTGTCTGGCGAGCCACTCGTCGCGGATGCTGTGTTTGAATGCTGTTAAGGCTTCGTCATACGGACAATCGACAATTTGATTCTTCTTAGTGAGGAGTCTGTTCCAAAGCTTGCGGGCGGACTCTCCAGGCTGTTGGATTATGTGACTTAAATCGTCCGCATCCGGAGGACAGACATAAGTCCCTTGAAAATTGGCCCTGAAAGCGTCCTTGAGTTCCTCCCAACTCCCAATTGAATTATCGGGGAAGCTTTTCAACCAGTGTTGAGCTGGTCCCTTCAACTTGAGGGGAAGGTATTTGATGGCGTGGAGGTCGTCCCCACGAGCCATGTGAATATGCAGGATAAAATCCTTGATCCAGACCCCTAGGTGTGTCGTTCCGTCGTATGCCTGTATGTTCACAGGTTTGAAGCCTTGTGGAAATTCATGGTCCAGTACTTCTTTGGTGAAGCACAGGGGGTGGGCAGCCTCTCTGTATCTGGACGTGATGTGGCATGGCGTCGGCTGTTGTTGTGTCCGATGCGTATTCCGAACTGGTATTTGATTGGTATGATCGTTTTGATGACCATAGTCCCTTGCCGGGGTGTGTCATTTAGATCCGTAGACGGACCTAGCCGCGCCTGCTTTCTTATCCAGGTGGTCACGCAAATCGTGCGTGGCGTCAGTAGCCGCTCTGTTGCGGTTATGAAGCGGTTCGTCTGGCCTCCTGGTGGTGTTATTCTTTGGTGGAACGGCTTCGTCGTCGAATTCTGGCAGTAGCTTACGTTTTGGATAGCTCTTTGTATGGCGATCGTCGCCATATTTTTCTTCAGTGTCTAGCACTTTATTCCATCTGTGGTTGAGCGTTTCCTGTGCGGCTTTTAGCCGTTGCTTCTGCTTCTTTAGACTTCTTGCGGTGGCCATAAGCTTTCTGTGGATGTTATCTCGTTCCTCGCGTGTTTCCTGGATGATGAATGCATTGTCATCCGGACTTTGTTCTTGTCCTGGGGCCGTTTGATGAGCTCGTCCCTCAGGATCATTGTGATCGGGAGTCCGCTCCGAACTATGTTCGGCATGACCTGGCTCGTCCTGCTCCATCGCTGGGTCCGTATGGTCATTGTTGCCTTCGGAGTTGACTGGGGTGTCGATCCTTCTAGCGCTCTTGTCGCTATTTTTACTGTTGCTGGACTTTGAGCGGCGTCTGGGCCATCGTTTTGGCTTTTGCTCGGGGGTTTAATCTTCCGGATTGTCGACGTCGTCCCCCTTGGGCGTGTCCACCATGTATATATCATGTGACGAGGTGGCAGTCCAGTGCCCAGAGATTCTGAATCTTCTCCTGCATCGTCGTCCATCCTGTCAATGCCTTCGGAGTCGATGTCAAGCACGTCGGTTAAATCATCGACCGTGGCAATGAAGGGGGTGGTGGGTGGGCAACGAATTCCTTCATCGCCTGCTTTCCATTCGGGCCGGACATAGTTCGGCCAAGAGCCTCCTGACAGAGAGAGAGACTTGAATGAGTTCAACATGTCACCAATGGGCGAGTGCTGGAAGATATCCGCAGCGGTAAACTCCATTACCGGAGCTCGACCAGGCTCGGCGGGCTCGGGAGTGTGCGGACTGGAACCTACAACCGGACGCGAGTCCGGGGGTCCAGAGTCACAGGCTTCCTCGAAAGTGAGGCCTGTGTTCGGCTCCACCGCCGATGAGTGTACGGCCTGCGGGGCTGGGTCCATCCCTTCGTCCTTAGGCCAGGCAGCCTGCTTCGGATTTAGACCCGGGGCTTCTGCAGGGGTGATATCCCGAGCATTGTCCGACAGCAGGTCTAGGCCGTGCTCGTCGTGATCGTCCGGTGCTCCTGGCATAGGCCCGAATTCATCGAAGATCAAGTCTCCGTGGATGTCCGTCGTGTAGTTCAGGTTTCCAAACCTGATCTGGTGGCCAGGGGCATAGCTGTCGATCTGCTCCAGATGGCCAAGCGAATTAGCCTGCAGTGCGAAGCCACCAAACACAAAGATCTGTCCGGGAGGAAAAGTCTCACCCTGGACCGTGTCGTTGATGATGATTGAAGGAGCCATCGAGCCTTGCAGCGACGACAAAGAGGAACTCTCAACGAAAGCACCAATGTCGGTCTCAAAACCGGCGGATCTCGGGTAGGGGTCCCGATCTGTGCGCCTAGGTTGATGGTAATAGGAAGCAAGGGACACAATGTTTACCCAGGTTCGGGCCCTCTCGATGGAGGTAAAACCCTACTTCCTGCTTGATTAATATTGAAGATATGAGTAGTACAAGAGTAGATCTACCACGAGATCATAGAGGCTAAACCCTAAGAGCTAGCTTATGATGGTGTGATTGTAATTGTGATCGGCCTTCTAAGGACCATCCTCTCAGGTTTATATAGACACCAGAGAGGGCTAGGGTTTACATGGAGTCGGTTACAAGGAAGGAAATGTCATGACCGGATTTTCGGGATATTAATTTCCAGAAAACGGCCCTTGTGCTCACCAGCCCCAGGATTACTGTTAGCTGATGAGGCACCAACTTGATACAGAAATTTCAAGCAAAATACATAATATGTAGTACAAGACCATTCAGGCCTATGCGTACAACAAATAGTTTCTAGTGGTTGATGGCGGAAGCGGTTGGTGGATCATCAGCGTCATGGGACTCCATTTCCCACAGGAACAGCTGACCAGGTTAACTCCTATCTTCGCGAGGCTGCTATCACCGTTGCTTAGGTTCCGGGGCTGTCATCGCAACGCTCCTCTCCAAGCAAGAAATCTGGCCAAGACAATAGCCAGGGACAAGCCAGTGAGTACTTTTGAATGTACTCGCAAACATTATGAACACGGGTATAATATGACAAACAATAATCATACTCTAAAATATTCTATACTCACAACGTCAGCCATAAAAATAATATCCCTGATACATGCAAACAGGTTATTTATATACTACATGAATATGCAATAACAGGGTACTAATAAAATGTACTGATCGGGTGTCTGAAGCGACGCCTCGAAAGGACAATAATGTGACACATGCCTCGATCAAGGCCTCAAATGACACCGCATAAAGGGCTTATAGGAGAAATAAGTAACAAACATGCCACAGTCGGGCGTCTGTGCGACACCACATAAAGGGCTTATACGATAAATAAATAGCAAGCATGCCACAGTCGGGCGTCTGAGCGACACCACACAAAGGGATTATACGATAAACAAATAGCAAGCATGCCACAGTCGGGCGTCTCAGCGACACCACATAAAGGGCTTATAAAGTAAAATGATCACAGTGAATATCCAGGAGGTAGAACCTTCCTAGAGATACTCAATAATTCAAATAATATAATGGGTTAGTCCACAATAAAAATAAACATAATCATCACAAGTCATCAGTCATGATCCAATTTCTGGTTTAGTAGTTTCTCCTCCGAAGACCGACGTTAAGACCGACACTTGACCCATCCCAGATTGTAGTCCTTAACCATGGACACGGCTATTTGAATAGATTTAACCTCTGCAGAGGGTGTACTCTTTACCCACAAGTAACGGATTCCTTTAGTCCATCGGGACTAATTCCGTCTACGGTCTTTTAATTGAAAACACACCTGACTTGCACACACCAGCTTAACTTACCGGTGTCTGGAATCACCCACGACACGTGTCAAGCAAAACTCTAAGTGGGAAGGCTACAACCTCACGTAGCATGGGATCAAATTTATATCGCGCGCTCTAAGGGGTGCCCCCCTCTCGGTCCCAACCGGAAACACCCATGCCCCCGGACCAGGTGGCACGCCTACCGGCTGCAGTCGGTATCTTCCACCATGGCCTCTACATGCGGTGTGTGCTAGAAAGGCGGTTGACAACTTATCGAACTGCACTTACCCGCTGCAGGGACAAGTGGCGATCTGAAACAAGTATGGGGGTTACTGGAACAAGACTCGATCTACGATCGACTCAGGAGGTTTGAAAATTTCCTGCATGATTAGCATGACGAATATATTTCAATCAACAGAATCACCACTCATTATACCTTACTATGCCATACCGGACATAACCGTCCCGACGAAGACCGGAGACAAGCTCACGCCTACCCAAGGCAGAGGCTTTCCCGGATTTCTTTCCGGCATGCATGCAAGGCATACGAGGACGATTACCGTCACAAGTATATCAACTTCCAACAGCAAGGAAATCTCCAATATGCATTCATGCAAATGATCGCGTCACCACATAAAATAACGAGTTCTCCGTATTAAGGTGGTGTTGTAATCGTGTCAACCAACACACAAAAATATTATGCCAGGGTTCAGAATGCTTGCCTTCAAGGGTATGCAAGTGGGGGTGCCTTTCGAAAGTTGACTTCTTCTTCAAAACCTATTTTTGTAATTATTCAAATTAAACCATAGTTTCAAAACAGTGCAATAAGGTTGTCTGAAAGATTTTCAAATAAATCTGAAAATAAACTAGACAATATTTGAGAGAGGTAGGTAAAAGAATCAACTCATTTGGAGTTATATTTAAAAAGTTATAGCCAGTCAAAGTTTTGGTCAAATTATGTTTTTAAAATATAACTGAAAAAAGAAAAACATTTCGGAAAAAGTCCACGTCGAAGACGTACTCTGGTTTTACGTCTCCACTTACGCCTGCGTGGACGGCTGGAGTCACCGACAAGTGGGTCCAGGGGCCCAATCGGGTTTGACGATCGCCTCTCCCTCCCTTCTGCTCTGCCCGAGCGATGGTGTGACTTCGGCGATCAACGCCGGCGAACGGCGGCTCCTCGTGGGCTCCAGTGGGCAGGGACGGGTCCGCCAGGCCAGGGCGATCCTCCCGGTGGTCGAGGAGGTGGCGGGGATGAAGGGAGTCACCGGTGGCGAGCTCCGCGGCGGACGGCGGCTCCGGGTGTGTAGGGGGGTTTGGGCTACGGTGGATCCCCATCGAAGTTGAGTGGTTGGGCGGCTCCGTGAGATCGAGGCGAACCGAAAGGTGGTGCTAGAAGGGTAGGGGAGGGCCTGCTCGCGGCGAATGGTGCCGGAGTGTGATGGCGGCCGAACCTGCCGGAGACGGGGAAGACGGCCTTCCCTGGTCGACGGCTGGCCATGGGGGCTCTGGAGGAGTGGTCTGAGGTCGCCTGGGTGCTCGGATGAGCTCGGGGGTCTCCTCTTATAGTGAAACAAGGTCAGTTCCGCGGCGTCTCTGGATAGGGACGCCGGTGATTCGCCGTTCTGTAGCTAGGGGCGACGTGGAGGTGGTTGGAGCTGGTCGGCGCACTCCGACGAACTCCACACTGCTCAAGGGGCGAGCTGGCGCGCGTGTGTGGCTCGGGCGGCGCCGTCGAGTAGAGGTTGTCGAGGCGGCGATGGCGGCATGCGGTGGTGATGTTGTGGTGCTCGGGAGGGGGTCGTGGTGGCTCTACAGCGAGGAGGGGCCGGGACGCCTGGCTGCAGTGGAAGGGGCCGAACGGGTGCGGGGAGGCGGCATGGACGAGGCGGCTCGGGCAAGACGCGTAAAACGCAGCGCCTCAAGCGCGCCTAGAGCACGCACGCGACGTGCTCGACAGAATGCCAGGGTGACCTAGAGTGCTAGAGCGAGGCCGGGCAAATAATGTGACTAGGTTAGAGTCTGCAAGAAGGTTAGTGGACAAACTGGTTTGTCCAGAGGTGCAAGGTCACAGTGCAAAGGCAAAAATCATGTCAAAACTGCCCATGCACTCAAGGTGTTTGACACAATGCCAATGGCATCTAGGCAACTCTTGGGGTGGCCAAATATTCCAGATCAAAGTCTCTTTAGATGTAGGAGAGGATGGCAAGGTTAATTGGCCAAATCTAGAAACTTGTTAGTGTAAGTTTTGCAAAACTCCAGTTCTGGACAGAAGGAAAAGGGTATAATATCATGTACCAAAAATGCTCCAATGAGTCCAACCTCCTGGACTTAAGGGTTTGGTAGGGTGGTCTACAATCAGGAGAAAGAATCAAGGGAAAAAGAGCAAGCAAAAATATGGTTGCAGTACAAATCACCAAGTTGAACCAGAATGCAAATGAGGATGATTCACTCAAATTTTTCAAAGAGCATCAATGGGTTTTTGCATAAAGATGAATAATATACTTCTACTGACCTCCCCTAATTTTGGTGGAAGTTTTAAAGAAATATTTAAATAGGTTGTAGTGCAAAATTGCCCACTGGACCAGATTTGAAAATTTGATGTAGAGCTCAAAATACCCAAAGAATTAAATATATTTTTGCATAAAAGTTATTTTAAAACATCACATGACATCCCCAAATTTTGGTGGGATTTTTAAATGAATTTATAAAAGGGTTGCAGTGCAAATGGGACCCTAAAACTAAAGAAAAATCATTTTAGAGAAATAAAGCTCAGGAAAAATAATTATATAAATAATCCTACTGATAAAAGAATTGTTTTATTTGAGAGGGTAAATAAGTCCAATAATGTTTGAAAAGTTTTCACTTGGGGTAAAAGCTCCATAATAATAAAGATAAGAATGGTTCTGAAATCAAAAGGAAATCCAAAAAATAAAAATTTAAGTTCCTCGCAAAATTTTAATAAACAAAACATGGTTAAATTTTTGGGGTGTCACAGGAAATATAATATCCGGATCGCCAAGCTTGCCTTCCACGCCAAGGAGAGTCCCATCTGGACATGGGATGGAGTCTTGAGTCTTGTATCATCACGCTTCAATAGTCCGGACGATGTATACAGTCCGGCTGTCCGGATACCCCCTAATCCAGGACTCCCTCAGCCACCCCCTTACCCGCCGAAGCCCACCAACCGCCAAAGCCCACCCGCGCCCCAAAACCCTAACCCTAGCCGCCGCCGCCGCCCCGCACCGCCGCCCCAGCCGCCGCGCCGCCGCCTCGTCGTCGCCGGAGGTAGCCGCCGCCGCCGTCTCGGTTTACGTAAGAAAACCGAGCGGTTTTTTTCCAAACCTAGATCCGTTTTTTTCATCCGGTTTGGTTTATTTTTTCGGTTTAGTTATTTAGCGAACGCCTTTGTTAAATGCGTTAAATCTTAACGAACAGTTTTCACTGCGTTCGCCCGCAGTGAATGTTCGCTCGTTAGCCTCGTCTGTCGCTTTTCTTTTCTCGGATTTTCCGTGATTATTTTCGATCGCTATTTCTGATCCAATTTTTGTTCTAGTATAACTTTTCGTTCGTTTATCGGAATCTGGCGATTCAAGCGCCTAGAGTTTCGTCTCGAAACCCTCTTTCTTTTAAACCAACTTAAACAAGATTTTGCTACTGTAAAATTTGACCTTCGTCCAGATTAGTAAAAGAAGCTTATTTCTTTCGCCGTTTGAGTTTTGTTGCTTCGTTTGATTTGATTCTTTTTGCAAACCAGAGTTCTTAAGTTGAACTTTCTGGTTACATCTCTTATTTGAGTTTTACCCATGCCCTTGCTTGATTGCTTATTGTATGCTTGTTTGTTTGCGATAGAGTACCCGGAGTGCGAAGCGTGCTACTACGAGTCTCTAGGTTTCGCGGATCATCAGCAAGGCAAGTAACACTTTGATCATACCTCTTTCATACCCAGTTTTATTGCATTAGATCAATCCTCAAACAATTACATGGTTAGGATCTGATTTAAATTGTGGGTTTGTGAAGTAGATGAGGTAGTACCTATTCACCTGTTTATTATCAAACCTTGGGAGTTACTTCTACGTTGCTTATATTGCTATGCTATGCTCGTAGATGTGAATTGGGTTTGAGTGTATTCATGACAGATGTGAGTATTGTTAAGTAATGGTTAACTTAAGGTGGCAACTTTAATACACATCTGGGTGGATTGAGGCACCTGGGGAATTCCAGTGATTGCCTGTATTTTTTGGAAATCACGGGGTACCGTGTGATTCTCCTATGGACTGCCACCCAGGCTCGAAGGGATCATAAGACTATTCATGCTAGAAACTTCCGTGTGCAGCCACACGCCATTATGGGCTCTGGCATAGTTGAGTAAGTTGTGGGAAACCTTTCCATGATGGGCTAGCAGATGTAGGGGATTGTAGGTGTACAAGCCTATCTATCGGTTAAGGGGACCTCTTCGGAAAGACTGTGTCTCGGTCATCCGTTTCTCAAACATCATGTAGTGCGAGAAATCAACGGAGGAGATCGAGTCTTGTGGGGAAAGTGCACAAACCTCTACAGAGTGTACAAACTAATCATGATTAGCCGTGTACCCGGCTATGGACATCTTGAGTATCTGGTTCTTGGATTATCATGTGGATCTCATCATTCTTAATTATAAAATTTGATTGGGTTATTGATTACTATTAATTGGGATTGACATGGGGTTTACCGTTCTCAATGTTTAGCAACCACGATGATAGTTAAATAAAATATATTCCTTTGTTGTAGGGAAAAATTGGCTTTTCGCAAAACTTATTAACCATACAGCCTCCACCATCCATATATGCATGTAGTGATAGCATTATTCTGTTCATTACTCTTTTGTGTTACATTGCCAGCATATTCCATGTGCTGACCCGTTTTTGGGCTGCAACATATCATGTTGCGGACATTTCAGACGACGAGTAAGGAGCGTTAGGTCGTGGTCTTTCACTCAGTGATGTCATTGGAGTTGATGGACTCACTTTATCTTCCAAGCCTTCCGCTGTTAACGTATTAGATGGCCTTAAGCCATATTTATTGTAATAAGTTCTCTTTTGAGACATTCGATGTAATAAGTGTGTGATTGCTACTCTGTTATAATTCGTTCAAGTACTGTGTGTGTCACCATTACCGATCCAGGGATGACACTTATGCACAGAGATCAGACTATTTGAGGTATGGTCGCTACACACGCCCGAGCGGTATTTTGAAGACATCCTGGAGGGGTCTCGCATTGTGGCGACGCAATGTGCGCAAGACATTATCTTTGGAATACATTCATGTCGTCCTTATATGATGAAACAAAGTTGTTATGTAATATAATCTTTGTTATGTTTAAAAAATTTACCTCCTGTGCGGCCGTGTTGTATGAAATCTGAGAGTTGGCCAGTCGTCGGCTTCTTCCCCCATGTAGGTAGTACGGGGGTGTTCGGGATGGAATCTAAACACTCTTGATCCAATTGTTCGGTCCTTGAAGGAGGTGTTTAACGCAATGAACCAGGCAATCAGACTATGCGGCTTTAGCACCCTCACTTAGCCATAGGAGTTTGACAATAAAAATGTAGGCGTAGCCCCTAGTTTTTGAACTAGGATGCTGAAAGCACCTGATCAGGCAAGTACCGATCCCTCGCATAATGCAAAAAAATATCTAACGATTTGAGACCTCCGAAGAGCTGACCGGCTCTCGCCGCATCATGACAGTCAGTTTTCGGCTTTCTCTACTGAGGTGCTCCTTTGGGTAAACCAGGGCACAATCGCAGTAGTTCTCCCTTTACTCTCTTAGCCGATGTAGTGGAACGTAAGGTAGCAAGCACATGAGCCGGGCAACCCAACTATTGACCAAAGACATGATTCAGAAGAAGAGCGCTGGATGATTCAAGTTCAAGTTCCAGGAAGGACATTCACACCAGTCACTGAGCCCATAGAGTTTTCCTTTGATGCACTAACCTGGAGTCTAGGAAAGAGTATGGCAGCTCACATTACCATGGGACGCATTGGAGATGTTTACCACAATGATCTCAAGGACACTATCTACCAGATTTGTGGGCGCCAAGATGAGCAATGGGAGATGATCAGCACCAGGAAGGATAGATCGATTGTCGCTTTCATCCAGGAGTTAAACTAGCACATTCGACGCTAGGAGAACCAGACGTGTGCAGGCATGACAGATTTGAAGAAGGCGATGACAAGGATCACAGAACTGGAGGAAGAACTCAAGGCTACACGCGAAGATTATGAGGAGGAAATTGTCGTACTAGTGGAGAAGAATGACGACCTGACAAAGAAGATCGGAGTTTTCATGGGAGACCCCGCGCCAGGAGGAGAAGATGACGATTCCACTTGCCCGGAGAACTACATCATCATCAACGACACTGACTCGGACCCTGACAATAGCGATGATGACTATGTTGATGAAGCTGGAGCAGATATCATGGAGTCTTCGACCGATCAATTTTTCTAATCGACCACCATATCAGTAGTAGTATTCCACCATGTAAATAGTATAGTTCGAGCACTTTTGTAACGATAGTCCTAGACCGACTGTATTCCCTTGGTTTGATTGATTGAGTGATATGTTTGTGTTTGTCTCATGTGCATATGGGTAGTTTTTTCCCCTAGACCTCATTCTATTCTGATTTCTCATCTTTTCTAAACCCAACAGATGCCTCCGAGACGCGACAATGGATTTGCTTTCCCACTGGAGCCCACTCAGTTGATCCAGCGGCAGAATGTATTAATGCAGATACTAGTCCAGAATCAGAACCAGGGGAACAACAACAACAACAACAACAACAACAACCCACCACCACCACCAGTTGATCACTTAGCCCATTTTCTTAGGCTGAATCCGCCGGTGTTCTCCAGTAGCACCGAGCAGATTGTTGCAGATGATTGGCTCCAAAAGATTGAAAGGGAGTTGACTACTGCAGGGTGCACAGATGCGGAGAGAGTGCCTTTTGCCGCACATCAGCTTGATGGACCCGCAGCATCCTGGTGGGAGAATTTCATAGTCACTTACCCCATTGACACTTTGACATGGGACCAGTTCCAGCAAGCTTTTCGCACTGCCCATGTATCAGCAGGAGCTATGTCCATGAAGAAGCGTGAGTTTCGCAACTTACGCCAAGGAGGGCGCACAGTTGGCCAGTATGTGGATGACTTTAGTAAGCTAGCACGTTATGCCCCAGATGACGTCGCTACGAATGCAGCTAAGAAGGAGAAGTTTCTGGAAGGACTGAATGATGAGCTGAGCATGTAGTTGATGGTGGCAAATTTCAATAACTACCAGGAGTTGGTGGATAGAGCTCTCATGCTTGAAGGGAAGCAGCAGCAGATTAACAGCCGCAAGAGGAAGTATGGACAAGGGAAGTATAATTATGGAGCTCAGCAGAGACCCCGTTTCACCCCGAACTCGGGAGGACTTGTTCATAACCATGGAGGCCACACTCATAATGGAGGAAGTTCACACAACCATAGTGGCTCCAAGAACGGTAATGGTAATGGAGGAAGTAGCGACGTAACTGCTCCAACCCTTACACCCGCCAAGAAAGATCTAAGCCACGTTACTTGCTACAAGTGCCAGAAGACCGGACATTACGCCAATGAATGTCCTGAAGCTAAGAATGGAAATGGTAATGGAAGCTCTGGGAAGAAGCCCAACCCTTTCAACAGGGGACAAGTGAACCACGTTAACATGGAGGAGGTTGAAGCCCAATCAGATGCAGTAATCGGTAAGTTTTTGGTTAAGTCATTTACTGTAGTCATTCTTTTTGATACTGGTGCATCACATTCATACATATCAAGGGGATTTGTGGATAAGTATAAATTGCCCACCAAAGTTCTTAGTACACCTTTGTTAGTTAGCTCGCCAGGAGCAGAGTATATGGCAAGCCAAGGATGTTTTCAGATGCCATTGACCATAGGTAGGCACGTTTTCCCCTCAGGCCTGATAGTTTTAGAATCGCAAGGTTTGGATGTGATTCTGGGTATGGATTGGCTATCGATGTATGGACGAAACATCGATTGCGCTAGTAAGATGATTTTGCTCACCACCCCATAAGGAAGAAGGATCAAGTATGTATCCCGGCATGTGCCGAATAGGACTCAAGTAAATTCCTTATCAGGAGTTGTACAGGAGAAAGTACCAGTGGTGAGGGATTTTCCAGATGTATTTCCAGAAGAGTTGCCAGGCATGCCACCGGATAGAGACATTGAGTTTTTTATTGAGGTTTTGCCAGGCACAGGGCTCATATCTAAGAGACCGTACAGAATGCCCGCAAAGGATTTGGAGGAAATTAAGAAGCAGATTAAGGAGTTACTGGATAAAGGTTATATTCGCCCAAGTTCGTCACCTTGGGGATCCCCAGTACTTCTAGTGGAGAAGAAGGATGGATCGTTAAGGATGGTTGTTGATTATCAAGGATTGAATGAGGTTAAAATCAAGAACAAGTACCCACTGCCGATGATCAATGATTTGTTTGACCAGCTGCAAGGAGCTAAGGTGTTTTCCAAGATCGATCTGCGGTCAGGATATCACCAACTGAAGATTCGAGAGCAGGATATACCTAAGACAGCTTTTACCACGAGGTACGGGCTATATGAGTATACCGTTATGTCATTTGGCCTAACTAATGCACCTGCCTATTATATGAATATGATGAACAAAGTGTTTATGGAGTTTTTGGATAAGTTCGTTGTGGTGTTGATTGACGGCATTCTGGTCTACTCGAAGAACGAAGAGGAGCACAAAGAGCATTTGCGTTTGGTACTTGGGAAACTCAGAGAACATCAGTTATACGCCTAGTTCAGCAAGTGTGAGTTTTGGCTGAAGGAAGTTGGATTTCTTGGACATGTTATATCTGGAGAAGGAATAGCGGTAGACCCCACCAAAGTTGTCACTGTGACAAATTGGGAGTCACCCACGTCAGTTGGAGAGATCCGGAGTTTTCTTGGACTAGCAGGATACTACCAGAGGTTCATTGAGAATTTCTCAAAGATTGCGAAGCCCATGACGGAGTTGTTGAAGAAGGACACCAAGTTCAAATGGACTGAGGAATGTGAGGCCAGTTTTCAAGAGTTGAAGAGACGCTTGGTTACATCACCAGTGTTGATTCTGCCAGATCAACGCAAGGATTATGAAGTGTATTGCGACGCTTCTCGTCGAGGACTTGGAGTCGTACTTATGCAGGAGGGAAGAGTTGTTTCATATGCCTCATGACAGCTTAAACCCCATGAGTTAAATTATGCAACGCATGATTTGGAGTTAGTAGCCGTAGTACATGCGTTGAAGACATGGAGACATTTTGTCATCGGAAACCATTGTGAGGTATACACGGATCACAAGAGTTTGAAGTATATCTTCATGCAGAAGGAGTTGAATCTCAGGCAGAGGAGATGGTTAGAACTCAATAAAGATTATGATTATCATCCTGGAAAGGCTAACGTAGTAGCCGATGCGTTGAGCCGCAAAAGTAACGTCAATACACTCATGACCGGAGAATTACCCAGGGAGTTGGCAGAAGACCTTCGCGAGCTATGTTTGGAGATAGTTCCGAGAGGTTATGTTGCAGCTTTGGAGATTCAGTCTACTTTGATGGATAAGATCAGAGAAGCTCAGAAGACGGACAAGGAGATTGCCGAGATAAAGGAAAAAATGAGTAAAGGAAAGGCTAAAGGATTTCGTGAGGATGAGCATGATACCTTATGGTTTGAGGACCGCGTATATGTGGCAAATGATCAGGAGATCTGGAAGTTGATTTTGCAGGAAGCCCATGATTCACCATATTCGATTCACCCAGGAAATACCAAGATGTATTTGGATTTGAAGGATAGTTTCTGGTGGACCGGAATGAAGAAGGATATTGCAGAGTATGTAGAAGTTTGTGATGTATGTCAGAGAGTAAAGGCAGAGCATCAGAAGCCAGCAGGATTGCTACAACCATTGCCGATACCCAAATGGAAGTGGGATAAGCTAGGCATGGATTTTATCACGGGATTACCCACGACTCGTTCAGGCTATGACTCGATATGGGTTGTAGTCGACCGTTTGACGAAAGTAGCTCATTTCATCCCAGTGAAGACCACTTACACCAGTGCTAAGTTGGCAAAGATATACATGACCAGGATCGTATGTCAGCATGGAGTTCCGAGGACCATTGTGTCAGATAGAGGAACCCAGTTTACTTCAAAGTTTTGGAATTAGTTGCATGAAACTTTGGGAACCAGGCTAGAGTTCAGTATAGCTTTTCACCCGCAGACAGATGGATAGACTGAGAGGGTCAATCAGATTCTGGAGGACATGTTGAGAGCTTGTGCACTATATTATGGATCTAGTTGGGATGATAATTTGCCGTATGCAGAGTTCTTTTATAACAACAGTTATCAAGCCAGTTTGAAGATGGCCCTTTCAAGCTAATCGCACGGAAGGAGGTGCAGAACACCGTTGTTGTGGGACGAAGTTGGAGATCGACAGTTGTTTGGACCAGATTTGATTAAAGAGTCTGAAGGGAAAGTTAAGCTGATTCGCGATAGAATCAAGGTAGCCCAGTCCAGGCAGAAGAGCTATGCAGATTCAAAACACAGGGAGACAATTTACGAAATTGGAGACAGAGTGTATCTTCGTGTATCCCCACTCCGAGGAGTGAAGCGCTTTGGAGTTAAGGGAAAATTAGCACCACGTTTTGTGGGACCATAGAAAGTTTTGGAACGTATGGGAGAAGTTGCTTACAAGTTGGAATTACCCGAAGGATTGTCAGGGGTTCATGATGTGTTCCACGTTTCTCAGTTGAAGAATTTCCTCGCAGAGATGGCTGAAATTCCTCTGTGGGATACAGTGCCACTGGAAGCGATACAGTTGGATAGCGATTTGACCTACGAGGAGAAGCCAGTCAAGATACTCGAATTTGCCAGCCGAGTTACGCACAACAAAGTAATCAAGTTATGCAAAGTTCAGTGGAGTCACCATACCAAAGATGAAGCCACCTGGGAACGAGAGGAAGACCTACGGAAGGATCACTCTCACCTATTTTCTAGCCAACCCGAATCTCGAGGGCGAGATTCATCTTAAGGGGGGTAGGTTTGTAACATCCCAAATTTTCAATTTGGAATGTTATACATTAGATCATCATTGCATATCATATTTTATTGCATTTTTATTTTATCCTAGAAATTCTACGCAACTCAAGGACTCGCGAAGAGAGTTGGGGATTTCATTATTTTCATCTTCGAGTTTTTCTCGAATTTTGAAAAGAGGATCGTTTGATTTTAATTATTTTTCTCTTGAATAATTATTTTATAAAAATAAAAGAGAGAGGATAAAATGACTTCCTAAAAATAAAGAAATATCGGAGATTTAATATTAAAATCAAATAATTTTTTTATTCGGAGTTTTATCGCTATTTTATTTGAATTAGGAAAAATATGCGTTTTTCAAAATTGCATTTTAGGCCCAAATAAATGTTCACCCTGTCCGGCCTATTTTTAGAGGACGAGGAAAATTTATTTCGGGATTTTTGGAGTCCGTTTAGTATTTCTTTTCTTTCTTTTTCTACACGTCGGAATCTTAAAAAAAAGTCAAACCGACTCCGGGCCATACCCGAGCGGGACTCCGCCCGGGGGTGCTTTATAAGCCGCCACCCCCACTGCCACCCACGCCCCAAAACCCTAACCCTAGCCAGCGCTTCAGCACCGCCGCCTCGCGCCGCCGCCGTTGATGGCCGCGCCACCTCGTCGTCGCCAGAGGTAGCTGCCACCGCCGCCTCGGTTTACGTAAGAAAACCGAGCGATTTTTTTCTAAACCTAGATCCGTTTATTTATCCGGTACGGTTTATTTTTTTCGGTTTAGTTATTTAGCGGACGCCCCTTCGTACGTTCGTTTTAACGAACGGTTTTCACCATCTATCCGCAGACAGCGAACATTCGTTCGTTAGCCTGTTCGTCAGTTTTTCTTTTTCTCGGATTTTCCGCGATTATTTTCGATCGCGATTTCTGATTCGATTTTCGTTCTAGTATAACTTTTCGCTTGTTTATCGGAATCAGGCGATTCAAGCGCCTAGAGTTTTGTCTCGAAATCCTCTTTTTGTTTAACCAACTTCAACAAGATTTTGCTACTGCAAAATTTGACCTTAGTCCAGATTAGTAAACGAAGCTTGTTTCTTTCGCCGTTTGAGTTTTGTTGCTTCGTTTGATTTGATTCTTTTTGCAAACCGGAGTTCTTAAGTTGAACTTTCTGGTTAGATCTCTTATTTGAGTTTTACCCGTGCCCTTGCTTGATTGCTTATTATATGCTTGTTTGTTTGCGATAGAGTACCCGGAGTGCGAAGCGTGCTACTACGAGTCTCTAGGTTTCATTGATCATCAGCAAGGCAAGTAACACTTTGATCATACCTCTTTCATACCCAGTTTTATTGCATTAGATCAATCCTCAAACAATTGCATGGTTAGGATCTGATTTAAATTGTGGGTTTGGGAAGTAGATGAGGTAGTACCTATTCACCTGTTTATTATCAAACCTTGGGAGTTACTTCTACGTTGCTTATATTGCTATGCTATGATCGTAGACATGGATTGGGTTTGAGTGTATTCATGACAGATGTGAGTATTGTTAATTAGTGGTTAACTTAAGGTCGCAACTTTAATACACATCTGGGTGGATTGAGGCACCTGGGGAATTCCAGTGATTGCCTGTATTTTTTGGAAATCCCGGGGTACCGTGTGATTCTCTTATGGACTGCCACCCAGGCTCAAAGGGATCATAAGACTATTCATGCTAGAAACTTCCGTGTGTAGCCCCATGCCATTATGGGATCTGGCATAATTGAGTAAGTTGTGGGAAACCTTTCTATGATGGGCTAGCAGATGTAGGGGATTGTAGGTGTATAGGCCTATCTATCGGTTAAGGGGACCTCTTCGGAAAGACTGTGTATCGGTCATCCGTTTCTCAAACATCATGTAGTGCGAGAAATCAACGGAGGAGATCGAGTCTTGTGGGGAAAGTGCACAAACCTCTACAGAGTGTACAAACTAATCATGGTTAGCCGTGTCCCCGGTTATGGACATCTTGAGTATCTGGTTCTTGGATTATCATGTGGATCTCATCACTCTTAATTATAAAATTTGATTGGGTTATTGATTATTGTTAATTGGGATTGAGATGGGGTTTACCATTATCAATGTTTAACAACCACCATGATAGTTAAATAAAATATATTCCTTTGTTGGAGGAAATAATTGGCTTTTCACAAAACTTATTAACCATACAGCCTCCACCAGCCATACATGCATGTAGTGGTAGCATTATTCTGTTCATTACTCTTTTGTGTTACATTGCCAGCATATTCCTTGTGATGACCCGTTTTCGGGCTGCAACGTATCATGTTGCAGACTTTTCAGACGACGAGTAAGGAGCCTTAGGTCGTGGCCGTTCACTTAGTGATGCTGTTGGAGTTGATGGACTCACTTTATCTTCCAAGCCCTCCGTTGTTAACGTATTAGATGGCCTTAAGCCATATTTATTGTAATAAGTTCTCTTCTGAGACATTCGATGTAATAAGTGTGTGATTGCTACTCTGTTATAATTCCTTCAAGTACTGTGCGTGTCAGCATTACCGATCCAGGGATGACACTTATGCACAGAGATCAGACTATTCGAGGTCTGGTCGCTACACACGCCCGAGCGGTATTTTGAAGACGTCCTGGAGGGGTCTCGCATTGTGGCGATGCAATGTGCGCAAGACATTATCTTTGGAATACATTCATCTCATCCTTGTATGATGAAACAAAGTTGTTATGTAATATAATCTTTGTTATGTTTAAAAAATTTACCTCACAATGGCCGTGTTGTATGAAATCTGAGAGTTGGCCAGTCGTCGGCTTCTTCCCCCATGTAGGTATTATGGGGGTGTTCGGGATGGAATCTAAACACTCTTGATCCAATTGTTTGGTCCTTGAAGGAGGTGTTTAGCGCAATGAACCAGGCAATCAGACTATGCGGCTTTAGCACCCTCACTTAGCCATAGGAGTTTGACAATAAAAATGTAGGCGTAGCCCCTGGTTTCTGAACTAGGATGCTGAAAGCACCTGATCGGGCAAGTACCGATCCCTCGCATAATGCGGAATAAATCTCTAATAATTTGAGACCTCCGAAGAGCTGACCGGATCTCGCCGCATCATGACAGTCAGTTTTCGACTTTCTCTACTGAGGTGCTCCTTTGGGTAAACCAGGGCACAATCGCAGTAGTTCTCCCTTTACTACCTTAGCCGATGTAGCGGAATGTAAGGTAACAAGCACAGGAGCCGGGCAACCCAACTACTGACGGAATACATGATTTGGAGCCAATGCATAGTGCTAAATTCGGGGTGCCGAACTATACTATAAAAAGTGTTCGGACTTTGTTGATGTAGTGCGGGGCGCTATGAAGCCCCTGGCAAATTGAAACATACCACAGTGTACGGGTGCTATCTCATAAGGTTATTAATAGAGAAAGGAAAACAGAAAAGAAGCAAAGGTAATGAGCAGGGGCCCTAAAATTTGGGCCCCAAACTATTTGCATTATAATTTGATTAATATGTCAAAGTGCATTGATACAAATAGTGCGATAAGCAACAGGCTATTCAACATGCCACAACCAAGGGAGAGCTGCGTGTGGGCCCTGAAAACAGGTAGAGTGGTTGTTAAAGAAACCACCTAGAAATTACCCTCTACGTCCAGCCTGACTGGCATCTTGGTGTATTTGTCCTTCGAAAGGAACTGTGATCAAGCCATCAGGGAAGGCCTATGGAAAAGAAACCTGAAAAGAAAAAAAGAAACAGTGAAAGTATATGTGTCCGGGAGCGGTCGAACCGTACTGTGGATCACAAGGTAGGTATGGCTCCGTCTATGCCCATGGTATTTTGAGTGTGTAGTTATGTATGCACGGTGCGAATGCCGCCATTTGATCGGGACTGGGGCAGAGGCCCAATTGCTAATCGAGCTCTCGACGAGCCGAGCTATCCTACTGCAGAATAGTCCGGACTGTCTTGACGGTCTCCGAGAGTTCGGCCGCTGAATTAAAGTTCTGCTTGAGAAGGCCGCTCTGTGCTTCTGCTGCTAAGGCAGCAGTGTGCTCCTCGGTGCGGAGGGAGCGTTCTGTGTTTCCATTAACTATTATGACGCCGCGTGGTCCGGGCATCTTGAGCTTGAGATAAGCATAGTGTGGCACCATGTTGAATCGAGCAAATGCGGTTCATCCAAGTAGTGCTTGATAGCCGCTGCGAAAGGGGACGATATCGAAGATTAACTCTTCGCTTCGGAAGTTGTCCGGAGATCCGAAGACAACCTCTAGTGTGATTGAGCCCGTACAGCGGGCCTCTACACCTGGTATGACTCCTTTAAAGGTGGTCTTTGTGGGTTTGATCCGTGATAGATTAATTCCCATTTTGCGCACTTTGTCCTGATAGAGCAGATTGAGGCTGCTACCACCGTCCATGAGGAGTTGCGTTAGGTGAATCCATCAATGATTGGGTCGAGGACCAGCGCGGCCGAACCGCCATGACGGATACTGGTCGGATGATCCCGACGATCAAAGGTGATCGGGCATGACGACCATGGATTGAATTTTGGGGTGACTGGCTCTATCACATAGACGTCCCTGAGCACGTGCTTGCGCTCCCTCTTGGGGATGTGTGTAGCGTATATCATGTTCACCATTTTGAACTGAGGGGGAAACTTCTTCTGTCCCACTGTGTTCGGTTGCCGGGGCTCCTCGTCATCGTCCTCGCTTTGCGATCCCTTTTCCTTGTTCTTGGCATTTAACTTGCCGACCTATTTAAAAACCCAACAATCTCTGTTGGTATGATTGGCTGGTTTGTCTGGGGTGCCATGTATCTGGCACGGTCGATCGAGTATGCGGCCAAGCTAGATGGTCCCTGATTGTTTCTTTTATACAACTTCTTCCGCTGACCGGACTTGGATCCGCTGAATCCGGCATTGACTGTAGTGTCATCGGTATTGTCACCATTGCTTCGGCGTTTGTGTCTGCTGCATCGAAGCTTGCCTTTGCAGTTTTTGACCTCGGAGGTGCCTGCTTCGCTGGCTGTATTTTTGCTACGAGCCAGCCAACTATCCTCACCCACACAAAAGCGGGTCATGAGTGCGATGAGGGCTGCCATGGATTTCGGCTTTTCTTGGCCGAGGTGGCAGGCGAGCCATTCGTCGTGGATGCTATGTTTAAAGGCTACTACGGCTTCGGCATCCGGATAGTCGATGATCTGGTTCTTTTTAGTTAGGAACCTAGTCCAGAATTTCCTGGCTGACTCACCAGGCTGTTGAACTATGTGACTTAAGTCATCGGCATCTGGTGGCCGAACATATGTACCTTGGAAGTTGTCGAGGAAGGCTTCTTCCAAGTCCTCCCAGCCGCCAATAGAATTTTCAGGCAGACTGTCTAACCAGTGCCGAGCTGGCCCTTTGAGTTTTAGTGGGAGGTATTTGATGGCGTGAAAGTCGTCTCCGCGGGCCATATGGATGTGGAGAATAAAATCCTCGATCCATACCGCGGGATCAGTTGTTCCATCGTATGATTCGATATATAAGGGTTTAAACCCTTCTGGGAATTCATGACCCATTACTTCGTCAGTGAAGCAAAGAGGGTGTGCAACGCCTCTATATCGGGCCGCATCGCGACGTAGCCCCGATGGAGTCCGTCTGCGGTTTTCGGCCCGGGCATGACTAGGTTTGTCACGTCCGAATAGGTAGCCGTCGTCTCGTGTCGAGGCACGTCCTCGCGATCCGTATATTGATCTTGTATGTCCTGCTCTAGTATTCAGGTCCTGCTGAAGGTCATATGTATAACCCCCAAGCTGTTTTATCCCTGCCTTTAAAGCGAGGTGGGGTGGTCTGGTGTTCGGCTTGAGTTGCCGCTTTATCCCGCCCACGTGGTGGTCGGTCAACCGCATTGCGTGATGATGGTACGGGCTCTAGCGCCTCGTCATCGAATTGAGGTAGCAATCTGTGCTTCGGGTAACTTTTGGCTGGGCGCTTAAGGTCGTATTCTTCGGCTGCCAGGACATCAGTCCATCTATCGTTGACCAGATCTTGATCAGCTTGAAGCTGTTGCTGCTTCTTTTTCAGGCTCCTTGCAGTGGTTATTAGCTGGCGCTTAAAGCGCTCCTGCTCGAGAGGTTCCTCAGGCACGATGAAATCCTCGTTGCCAAGGCTCTTCTCATCCTCGGAGGGTGGAAGATAAGTCCTGCCCTCCGAGTCGTCGTTTATGGCCTGTTCATCAGGGCTAACTTGCACATCTTCTCGATCGTCCTGTTCGGCCGTTTGTTCGTCGGGATCTTCTCTGTCTTCGCCACCGTCCGGAGTGTGATCGTCTCCTGTGCCGGTGTTGCTGTCCTTGCTGCGGCGGGATTTAGAGCAGCGCCGCTGACGCCGGCGCTTTGGTTGTGTCTTAGGAGGCTCATCCTCAGCTGGATTTTCCTTGTCCTCGCCGTTATTCTCCTTGGGTGTATCCACCATGTATACGTCGTACAAAGAGGTGGTCGTCCAGCGCCCGGTAAACGCCAGGTTTTGGCCATGCTCCTGATTTGCATCGTCGTCCATACCGTCGATGTCTTTGGAGCCGTAATTGAGCATGTCGGTCAACTCCTCAACAGTGGCTATGTAGTGGGTGGTGGGTGGGAAGCAAAATTCCCCGTCATCAGCCTCCAGTTCAAAACGGACATAGTTCAGCTGTGAGCCCTCCGCCAAGGATAGATTTTTTAATGAGTTTAACACGTTGCCTAAAGGAGAGTGTCGGAAGATGTCCGCGGCACTGAATTCGACGATCGATAACCGATCTAGCTCGACATGCATGGACACACATGATTCGGAACTTATGGCCGGAAACGAGTACGAGGTTCCGAAGACAAAGATATCACCCGAGGTTAGGTCTGTGTGCGGCTCCAACGCCGTGGATCTGCGGCCTCCCTGGCGGGGTTGAGCTTCTCGTCCTCGGATGGCTCGATATGCTCCGGATCTAAGGCCGGAGTAGTTACAGGTGCAATTTCCTGGGCATGATCTGATGAAAGATTTCAGTCATGTTCATCGTAGGGACAGGGAGCGGCTGTCGTGGTCTCAAAGTCATCGAAGATCAAGTCTCCACGGATATCCGCGACATAGTTCAAGCTCCCAAATCTGACCTGATGGCCAGGGGCGAAGCTGTCAATCTGCTCCAGATGGCCAAGCAAGTTGGCCCGTAGTGCGAAGCCGCCGAACATGAAGATCTGTCCGAGGAGGAAGGTTTCCCCTTGGACTGCATCGTTGTTGACCATTGACGGAGCCATCAAACCTTTTGAGGACGACACAGTGGAACTCTCAATGAAAGCACCAATGTCAGTGTAAAAACCGGCAGATCTCGGGTATGGGGTCCCGAACTGTGCGTCTAAGGTCGATGGTAACAGGAGACGGGGGACACAATGTTTACCCAGGTTTGGGGCCTCTCCATGGAGGTAATGACCTACTTCCTGCTTGATTGATCTTGATAAATATGAGTATTACAAGAGTTGATCTACCATGAGATTGTAATGGCTAAAACCCTAGAAGTCTAGCCTGTATGACTATATATCCTTCCGGACTAAGCCCTCCGATTTATATAGACACCGGAGGGGGCTAGGGTTGTACAAAGTCGGTTACAAAGAAAGCAATCTTCATATTTGGTCGCCAAGCTTGCCTTCCACGCTAAGGAGAGTCCCATCCGGACACGGGAGAGAGTCTTCGGTCTTGTATCTTCACAGCCCATTAGTCCGGCCCATGTCCAACAGGTCGGACGCCCGAGGACCCCTTAGTACAGGACTCCCTCAGGGGGCCCTGGGTGAGCACAACCCACCAGGGCGCGCCCCCCTCCTGGTGCATGCAGGTGGGTTGTCCATACCTGGTGGCCCTGCAGACCCTATCTCCGACTCTATAAAATCACATTTTCGGGGTAAAAATTAGGGAGAAAGAATTATCGCGTTTCATGAGACGGAGCCGCCGCCGCCTCCTGTTCTTCATCAGGAGGCCAGACTTGGAGCCCGTTTGGGGCTCCGGAGAGGGGAATCTTCGATCTTCATCATCACCAACCCTTGTCCATCGCCAATTCCATGATGCTCCCTACCGGGAGTGATTAATTCCTTTGCAGGCTCGTTGGTCGGTGAGGGAGTTGCATGAGATTCATCATGTAATCGAGTTAATTTTGTTAGGGCTTGATTCCTAGCATCCATTATGTTCTGAGATTGATGTTTCTATGACTTTGCCATGCTTAATGCTTGTCACTTTGGGCCTTGGTGCCATGATTTCAGATCTGAACCATTTATGTTATCACCATTATATCTATGTTCTAGATCCGATCTTACAAGTTATAGTCACCTATTACATGTTATTATCCGTAAACCCCGGAGTCACAGTATTCGGGATACTTTCCGGTGATGACCGTAGTTTGAGGAGTTCATGTATTCACTATGTGCTAATGCTTTATTCTAGTTCTCTATTAAAAGGAGGCCTTAATATCCCTTAGTTTCCTTGTGGACCCCGCTGCCATGGGAGGGTAGGACAAAAGATGTCATGCAAGTTCTTTCCATAAGCACGTATGACTATTTACAGAATACATGCCTACATTATATTTATGAACATGAGCTAATGACGTATCGCCCTAGGTTATGACTGTTATATGATGAATATCATCCAACGAATTCACTAATCCAATGCCTACGAATTTTCCATATATTGTTCTTACTAAGTTAGTACTGCTGATGTTACTTTTACACTTGCTACAAAATTATTGCTATCACTATTACCATTACCATTACTGTTACTACTACTATCAAAACTATCATATTACTTTCCTACTGATCATATTGCTGTAGATAATTAATCTCAAGGTGTGGTTGAATTGACAACTCAAGTGCTAACACTTGCAAATATTCTCTGGCTCCCCTTGTATCGAATCTATAAATTTGGGTTGAATACTCAACCCTCGAAAACTGTTGCGACCCCTATACTTGTGGGTTATCAAGACCTTTTTCCAGCGCTATTGCCATGGAGCTAGCTGTATTTGTTGAGTAACTTGGGATTATTATCTATTTATCACTATGAAGAATCTGAAGGATACTGATACGTCTCCAACATATCTACTTTTCCTAACGCTTTTCCTCTTGTTTTGGACTTCAATTTGCATGATTTGAATGAAACTAACCACGGATTGACGCTGTTTTTAGCAGAACTATCATGGTGTGGTTTTTGTGCAGAAATAAAAGTTCTCGGAATGGAACGAAACTTTGCGAGGAATTTTTATACAATAAACAAGCATTTATGGAGCCAAGACCCACCAAAGGGGGCACCTGGGTGGGCACAACCCACCAGGGTGCCCCTCCTCTTGGTGCGCCCAGGTGGGTTGTCCCCACCTGGTGGCCCTGCAGACCCTAAAACCGATGCTATAAAATCCTATTTTTCCAGAAAAAATCAAGGAGAAAGAATTATCGAGATCCACGAGACGGAGCCGCCGTCACCTCCTGTTCTTCAACGGGAGGCCAGATCTGGAGCCCATTTGGGGCTCCAGAGAGGGGGATCTTTGTTCTTCATCATCACCAACCCTTCTCCATTGCCAATTCCACGATGCTCCCCATCGGGAGTGGGTAATTCCTTCGTAGGCTCGCTGGTCGGTGAGGAGTTGGATGAGATTCATCATGTAATCGAGTTAGTTTTGTCAGGGCTTGATCCCTAGTATCCGCTATGTTCTAAGATTGATGTTGCTATGACTTTGCCATGCTTAATGCTTGTCACTTTGGGCCCAGGTGCCATGAACTCAGATCTGAACCATTTAGATTATCACAATTATATCCATGTTCTAGATCCAATCTTGCAAGTTATAGTCACCTACTACGTGTTATGATCCGGCAACCCCGGAGTGATAATAGTCGGGACCACTCCCGGTGATGACCGTAGTTTGAGGAGTTCATGTATTCACTATATGTTAATGCTTTGTTCCGGTTCTCTATGAAAAGGAGGCCTTAATATCCCTTAGTTTCCAATATGGACCCCGCTGCCACGGGAGGGTAGGACAAAAGATGTCATGCAAAGTTCTTTCCATAAGAACGCATGACTATTTACGGAATACATGCCTACATTATATAGAAGAACTGGAGCTAGTGCCGTATCGCCCTAGGTTATAGCTATCTCATGATGAATATCATCCAACAAGTCACCGATCCAATGCCTACGAATTTATCTTATATTGTTCTTGCTAAGTTACTACTGTTATCATCACTGTTAGACTTGCTACAAAATTATTGCTATCATTGTTATCATATCAAGTATCGCTGCCACTACTATCAAAACTATCATATTATTTTGCTATCGATCACTATGTCTGCAGATAATTAATCTCCGTGTGGTTGAATTGACAACTCAGCTGCTAATACCTTCAAATATTCTTTGGCTCCCCTTGTGTCGAATCTATAAATTTGGGTTGAATACTCTACCCTCGAAAACTATTGCGATCCCCTATAGTTGTGGGTTATCAGATACCAAGAATTAGATTTTTTTTCCTCTAAGATGAGGGGAGGTGAATTTCTTGATGAACAAATTGCTAGAGCTAAAGATATTGAGAATGCTGAAACTGATGAAGTACTTGAAACTAAAAATCTTGAAACACCTATTAGAACTAGCCCTCCTACATATGAATTGCCTAAGATACCAGAATGTTATGTTATGGATGAGGAGACAGCTATAGATTTTCTTGCCTGCAATGATAGAGATGATCTTAAGAAATTTTTATGCAAACTGAAAGAGAAATCTTTGAATGCTAGAATGAAATGTGATCCTAAGTTTGCTACTTCACCTATCTTTGTTGATGATAAGGATTATGAATTCTCTGTCGACCCAGAGTTGATTACTTTGGTTGAATCGGATCCTTTCCATGGTTATGAAACAGAAACTGTTTTGGCACACCTTACTGAATTAAATGATATAGCCACCCTATGTGCTCATGATGAGAATATTCGCTACTATTATATTCTAAAATTATTTCCGTTCTCATTAAAGGGTGATGCTAAGATATGGTACAGTATTCTTGCTCCTGGTTGTGTGCGTTGTCCCCAACATATGATTTATTACTTCTCTAAAAACATTTTCCTGCTCATAAGAAACAAGCTGCTTTACAGGAAATATTTAACTTTGTGCAAATTGAAGAAGAGAGTCTCCCACAAGCTTGGGGAAGGCTTCTCCAATTGATTAATGCTTTTCCTGATCATCCGCTTAAGAAAAATGAAATACTTGATATTTTTATAATGGACTAACCGATGCTTCTAGGGACTTCCTAGATAGTTGTGCTGGTTGTGTCTTCAGGGAGCAAACTTTTCAACAAGCTGAGGAATTATTGAATAATATATTAAAAAATTATGATGATTTGACTCTTCCTGAACCACCTCCTAAACCTACTCCAAAGAAGAGGGGTATCTTATACCTGAGTCCGGAAGATATGCAAAAGGCAAAGAAATCTATGAAGGAAAAAGGTATTAAAGCAGAGGATGTTACAAAATTACCTCCTATTGAAGAAATACATGGACTTGATACATCACCACCAAAGGTGGTAGAGGTAAATTCTTTAATGAAATTTAATGAAAGGGATAAACCTTATAATATTCATCCTAGTCAATGCCTTTATGAGTTTGATAATTATATTAGAAAGCAAGATCACTTCAATGAAAATGTTATGAAATAGTTGAAATACAATTCTGATATGATTGCTCGCTTGAGTGACTTGTTATTTAGAATATCCAATGATGTTAGAGGTGTAGGAAAAACATGCCTCTATGGTTCAAACTCAACTAGAACAAGTTGCAAAATCTCAAAGAGAGTTGCTAGATGAAATGAATAATAATATAAATGACTTTGTTGTTAGAGTAGCAACTAGAGGAGGTAAAATGACTCAGGAACCACTTTATCCTGAGGGACACCCTAAAAGAATTGAACAAGACTCCCAAAGAATTAACACTGATGCTCCTAGACCTTCTAAAAAGAAGAAGAAGAAAAAATGATAGGACTTTGCATGTCTCTAGTGAACCTGAGATAGAAAAACCTCCTGATAATGATAATGACGTTTCTATTTCTGATGCAGAAACTCAATATGGTAATGAACATTCATCTAGTGATAATGAAAAATATATTGATAATGTTCATGAAGATACTCAACCAGATAATGATAAACAACCAAATAATGATGTGGAAATAGAACCAATTGTGTTGATCTTGATAACCCACGACCTAAAAATAAAAGATATGATAAAAGAGATTTTGTTGATAGAAAACATGGAAGAGAAAGAGAACCATGCGTTTAAAAACCCATACATCTCCACCTAAGTCAACTAAGAAGAAAGATGATGAATAATTTGAACGCTTTGTTGAAATGCTTAGGCCAGTGTTTTTGCGCACTCGTTTGACTGATATATTAAAGATGCTCCCTTATGCAAAATACATGAAAGACATCATCACTAATAAGAGAAAAATACTAGAAGCTGAAATATCCACCATGCTTGCTAATTATTCTTTTAAGGATGGAGTACCTAAAAAACTTGGAGATCCTGGAATACCAACTATACCTTGCTCCATCAAAAGAAATTATGTCAAAACTGCTTTGTGTGATTTAAGAGCTGGTGTTAGTGTTATGCCTTTCTCCTTATATAAAAGACTTGATTTGAATAAACTCACACCTACTGAAATATCTTTACAAATGGCTGACAAATCAATTGTCATACCTCTCTGTATTTGTGAGAATGTGCCCGTTGTTGTTGCAAATGTTACTATTTTAACTGACTTTGTTATACTTGAGATGCCCGAGGACGACAACATGGCGATTATCCTTGGTAGACCCTTCTTGAATACTGCAGGGGCTGTTATTGATTGCACTAAAAGCAAGGTCACTTTTCATATCAATGGTAATGAGCATACAGTGCACTTTCCGAAGAAACAATTCCAAGTGAATGGTATTAATGTTATTGAAAAATCTCCAACACTCACTATTGGAAGTTTTCAACTACCTCTACCTACTGCCAAAAAGAAATATGAAATTCTTATTGTTGGGGACATGCATACCCCCGTTGAGGTAACTTAGTCTTTTACGAAATATCTTTGGTTTCATGCTAATCGAAAGTGGTTGTTAATAAGACTTGATCAACCTTATTAATGGATCATTTTTGAGAGGTGTGAAGTTGATGAATTTAGTAAGCACAACCTTCTCCTCCCAACTATTATCTTTTGTTTTTCTCAGTTAAATAAAATAAAATGTCATGTTTTGTCTATCTTCTGAATTTTCCGTGCAATAAAAAAATGACCCAAAAATAAAAGTTCTCAGAATGCCCTAAAAATCAATACTATTTTTTTTGAATATTTAAGATTTTTTAGTGCAAATAACATCAAAGGGGGTGCACCACGTGGGCACAACCCATCTAGGCACGCTAGCAGCCCCGGGCGCGCCCTGGTGGACTATGGTCCCCACGTGGGCCCCCTCACTTATCTCTTTAGCCCATGTCATCACCTACCTCCAGAAAAAAATCGCCATTGCTCTCTCTCTCTCTCTCTCACTCACTCTCTCTCTATCTCTCTCGTGGTCTTGCTCTCAAACCCGTGAATTTCGATCTCTTGGCTCGAAGCTCCATTTCCGAAACTGTTTTTGGGGATTGCTACTTGGTATGTGACTCCTCCATTGCTCCAATTAGTTTTTTCTTTAGTGGATTATATTTTGAATAATTAGCTACTCTTGGTCTTGCTGTAGATGAGCTTGCATGTTGAATTCTTAGAGTTCTTAGTAATTTGAATGGTCAATATAGCCTCTATGCCTCCCTATGAGTAGTTGTTATCATTCTTGTAAAGTTTTGTTAACAAAAATTTTGTGAATTTTTTAGAATTTTATTCATAGGAATAAGATGAGTTTCTTTAGGAAGTTTGCTTCCAAGAAGAGCTCTAAGGGAGTCATTGGGCAACAATCTCCACACTCGCAGAATGGCGGAGGTGCGGCCGTGCGAATGGCCACATAACCCCTTCATGGATGGAGCCGGAATCCATCAAGAGTTCGCACAATTTGCTTCTAATGCTAGTCTCACAGGCTTCATCGCAGCTGAGTGTGAACAATACCATCTCCTTACAAATTCCTTTGTGAAAAGTTTTCATTTTCTGAGTAGGAATAACGCCATCTGAGGTTCAGTTTAATTTATATGTTGAAACCCATCAGATACCACTTACTGATTTTTGCTACATATGCTTGATCCCTTCTGACGGGGAAATAAGAGAGCCTAGGCCTGTAGAGTTCGAGGGCTTTTATCGTACTCTGTCAGTGGGAGATGAGAGAGGCGTGTCTAGTGTCACCGCTACTATTTTGCAGTTTCCTGCCGTGCATTATTTTTGCTCAATTTATTGCTAAGTGTTTAATTGCTAGAGAAAAGGTCGGTGCACTCTGTGCTCCGGACTTCGCCATTTTACGCCACACACTTTATAGCGACAATAGCTATAGCCTTGGGGCTATTATTGCATGTCGCATGCACCATAACAGATCCAAGAGAAAAATTCATGGTGGTATTTATGCTACTCGTTTAGCGAGTCACTTTAATGTGCAGATCTGCAAACATGATTATCGTTTAACCAAAGTTTATCTAGATCACTAGGCGATGAAGGATCACCAGTTCACTGATATTGATGATTCTGGTAACCATATTCCTTACAACCTAGTTTTCAGTGAGGATATCCATGATATTATTCCATTGCCTGCACCTGCCTTGTTTGATTATGTTGCCAGGGGAGGATACAAGATCATGCCTGAGAACATTATTGCTTACCAGAACAACTAAGCAGCGGCTAAGGAGGAACCTCAGGAGTGGGACGCTAAGGTTCCCGCTCCACAACACTTCGAGATGGGACCGGAGGGCTACTACCAGTGCTGATCACCATGCTAGGCAAAAGCCTAAGCTTGGGGGAGTTCGTATGCCCACCAACACTTTTTCATTGTATTACCCATGCTATATTTATTTTCTCGCTTTCTTCTTCTGTGTCTGAAAAACTTTGAGAAAACCCAAAAATATTTCTCGCTTCTTTTCGGTTTTTCTTTCTAGTCTAATTTAGTTGTAATGCTAAAAAATAAAACCCAAAAAGATTTCCTTGTTCTTCTTTTGCTTGTTGGGAGCTCTCCCGCGTAAATAGTATTTCTCATTTTCATTTTTTTCTTTAATTTGCTTTCTTCAAGAAAAACTAAAAACTCCAAAAATATTTCAGTGTGTTTTTCTGAAATTCTTTTCTTTTTATTGAGTCGTACCAAGGAGAAGACCACGATGAAATTGTTGAGTGGCTCCCATATGCATTGATATTGATTTAATAATGAGTCCATATTACCTTGTATCCTCCTCTTGAATAAGATGTTTGCAGATTCCAGCTTAGTCCACGGCACTCCCGCACTATTATTATTTTCATATCATTTGGTCATGCAAGTGAAAGACAATGATGACGATATTTGATGAACTGGTTGTGGCAGAGAGAAACAGGTATGAACTCAACTTTTTCTGTTTTTGGAAATATGTTTAACCTATTATCCATGATTCAGCCTATTATGATCAAACATGTTTGCAATGACAATTAGAGATTATAGTTTCTCATGCCATGCTTAAGTAGCTAGCAGTGGATATGTCAACATGCATTAAAATGATTGTGATGTGGGATGATGGCATGGTATCCTCCTCAAAATGTTTCAAGTGGCTTGACTTGGCACTGTTCATGAATGTAGTTGAATCAAAACAAACATAGCCTCTATCATATTTTTGTTCATGGTGTTCATATCCTACTCATGCTAGTATCCAATGTTACTTATGCATAATGCATGTTTATGACCGTTTTCGCTCTTTAGGTGGCCGCTTCTCAACCTATTTGCTAACCTTTGCCTGTACTAAGCGAGAATATTGCTTGTTCATCAAAATCCTAAAACCCAAGTTGTTCCAGATGAGTTCACCATATATCTACCTATACGTGGTATTACATGCCGTTCCAAGTAAATTTGCATGTGCCATCTCTAAAAACTTCAAATAAACATCCGTTTTTGTGTGCCTGGATTGTTCATAGAGCGATAGGAGGTAGTTGGTATCTTCCATGCTAAGCGGGTTATTCTCATGATGAGTGTGTATTCACTCATCCTTGCACGAGAGAGGAGGTAATAAGGATTCCCAGTCCCGAATTCAAATTGCAATTAATTAAACAAAACTCCCCCAGGACTGATGTTGGTATGTATGGTACCCGTGGATTCTGCTAGCCGTGGAGTGTGTTTGTTGGTGGAGGAGGAGTAAAGCTTTACTATTATTGCTTGGGAACCGCCACTAATGTGTTTAGAATGGAAGATATCGATAACTAATGGTCGCAAAGTAAACAGGAAGTATGCATTTCTCAAAATTTCATTTATCTCTGTTTTAAAATTCTGAGCTCTCGCACCGCTGCAAATCACTGCTTCCCTCCGCGAAGGGACTATCTATTTAATTTCATGTTGCATTATCACCTTCTCAAAAAAGCGCTAGATCTGAGAGCACTATTGTCATCCTCATGCATTGTGTATTGCTAATGTTGGATGCATCATGACTGGATCTTTTCTAGCATGAATTGCAATGTTTAGTTGATGCTTGAACTTTGGAGGTGCTCTGCATTTATGTGTTGCGGTATCAGAAAGGGCTAGCTAGATACCACTGTTGTTATATTATATCATGATTGTTTTGAAAAAGTTTTGTTATTTGAGATATTTTACTATTGCTCGCTAGTTGATTATGCCATTGATAAGTGTTAATATAATTTTTAGGAGTTATTATCGACATAGTTAGTCACAATATTTATTAAAAACCTGGGCGCTACTTAAGTTTATTTATGTAAACAAGAGCAAAAGAGTTCGTAAAAGTTTTTCTTTTTCACTTTCAGTTTGTCAACTGAATTTCTTGAGGACAAGAAAAGGTTCAACCTTGGGGGAGTTGATACGTCTCCGTCATATGTCGGTGTACAAAAGTATGGGCTCTCCTTTTGACCCCTTTACTTGTGCACGGGCAGTCAGAGCCGCGCGCCGCGACCACACTTAGCAGGGCAGAGGAGGGAGGCCGGAGAAAAGCCAAAGCACAAGCCAAACCAAGGCAACACCAAGACCAGAGGCACTAAAAGCAGAGGGGCGAGGTGGACTCCCCCGGCAAGGCCCTTGCCGGGGCAGCCTCCGCGGCCCCGGTAAGAGCCTTGCCGGGGCAACTTTCCCAACACCAACAGAGCGAGCCACCCTTGAGCCCACGGGTTCCAACCCAACCAACTACATTGGGACCACGGCTCGGGAGGCATCTCCGTGGTGGCATGCAGATCTTTGTTAAGACCATAAATATGTGAGATCAGATGAGAAACAGAAGACGGCGACCCTCGACGGGATCCCAGCTGAGGGAATCCACAAGACCCCCGGCAAGCGCCTTGCCGGGGACGACTGCAACGCCACGGCAAGACCCTTGCCGGGCCTCCCGTCAAGACCCTTGCCGAAGGCATCAGCGGGGCCGCAACCAGGCCCGCGTCTCCCAAGTTGCCACCGCTGTCCCCAAGCAGCTGCTAGCTCAACCAACTGGGCAGGCACCTACGTGGCGACGGGCGGCCTCTACAACGCCCCAGCAATCACCTGCGTGGTGGCATGCAGATCTTCGTGAAGGCCCTACCACCACGCCACCTCAGCAGCCTCCCTGCCTACATGGCGCTGCATGCGCCGCTGGCCTGGGCGTGTGTCGAAGCGAGGCGGAGCAGCGACGGACGGGACGGGCCTCGTTCCCGCCCCCGATAAAGCTAATGGACACCTAAGTAGCGCATTTAATGCACTTTGTCCCGTAATGCCGTGCCATAAGCTCACGCACTATAGGCCTTTCCACCTCCTGTGTGCCACTGTGGCAACCCCTTTTTCCTATAAAAGGAGGCCCGAGGTGACCAGGAGGGGGATTCGGCTTTTTGGAACTATGCAGCCACCGTAGCTAGTTCGAGAGCTCAAGAACACTCAATACATCCATCAAAGCAGGACTAGGGTTTTACACATCCTCGCGGCCCGAACCTGGGTAAACGATCTGTGTGCTAGCTCCTAAACCTGCTCTTCTCACGACCCCGTGCCCGCTGACCGTAGAAGGGATCCTAGTGATCCCATAGGTGTCGTTCTCACCGACATCTTTGGCACGCCAGTAGGGGGCGCAGTTGTGAGAATCTGGTGTAGCAGTTAGCCTAGCAGTTCTTCGTCACCATGGCTTCCCAGGAAGAAGGCGACCAAGCTTGGCGGCACCATCGGCAGATGCGATGGATGCCCGTGCAACGACAAAAAAGCTAAGTCATATCGAACTTTAAATATTTCCTTTTTTATATAAGGTTATTATCCTCGAAGGTCCTGCCCTATGTATGGAAAACCTACACGCAAGGGGGCCCTTCCGCGATTGGCAACGCCCTTGCTCTATTTCGAGTCTGCTCAACTGCCCAAGTGGCCGCGTCGAGAGCGGCAAGGTAGCCTTGCACAATTAACAACGCTCTCAATTCTGACTCGAGTCAAGCTCGACAGTTCGAGCGGCCGCGTTGAGGGCAGTAAGGTGGCTCGCCTGGCAGCAAGCATACCCGGCAGGCTATTGGGGATCCATCCTCGAGGCGCCGTGGCCTGGGTTACGCGTCGGCCAGGCCACCCAATTAACATAGGGTGAACATACAAAGGGGGGATTGAACAGGAAAGTAACGTGCCTAATATCAAAAGTTCCGCAGAGAATTGTCTTGGTCATGAACCTGCAGAGGAAGTCAGAAACGGGGTGCCTAATCCCGGCGCTAGCCTTCCACCCTCTGGATTTCGTCGATGTGACTGATGATGGGCTTGATACGCTCCTTGAGCGCCGCGATGTCTGCATCCTCCGGCAAGCTCTCCAGCGCGGCTTCGAAGTCGAGGTCAGGATTCCAGTGCGCCACCTTGGCGAGGACCTTGGTCATGGCACCCGGCAAAGCCTTCCGACTCATCGGCCAGGGAGGCCGCCCGATTGGAGTGAAGCTGCTCCAGGGCCCCAAGGACGCCCTCGAAGAAGACGGTCAGCTTGGCGTTGGGGCTCACGTTGCGCTCTGGGGTATACCTCACATTTGGCATCCCCATGGTAGTCAGCTGCATGGAGATCCTGCCGGCGACATTCTCGAGGCGCACGATCCAGCGATTGTCGCCCTCCACAAAGTCTTTGTGGTTGGCGGTCTCGTTCTTCCGCAGCTGCTTCTCGGCCTCCAGATTCTTGGCCAGGGTCCCTTCCCGGGCCTTGGCCTCCGAGAGCGTCTTCTCAAGACCATCCAGCTTTAGTGTCAGATCTTTGATGGAGTCGTTGGCCTTGGAGAGCTGCTCAGCCTTGCCAAGGACTGCGCCCTGTGCCTCCACTAGGGCATGGTTGAGCGTGTTCTTCTCCTCGGCCAGCTTCAAGGCCTGGTCCTTCAGCCCGTGCCACTCCACCTCCAGCTCCTTCACCTTGTCGGCGTGAACCAGAGAATGGGCATCGAGCGCCTCCCTGTGCCTCTGCTCTAGCTCCTGGGTCTGCTGCACGATGAGCTTCTCCACCTCCTCATCCTTGCCGCGGAGCGTTGCGGCAAACTTCTCCTCGCGAGTCGCAAGGTCCTCTTCCTCGGAGTACAGCACGGCCTGCTGCTGGGTTCGAGCGGCCTCGGCTTCGGCAGCCAGGTTCTTCACCGTCTCCTGGGCCTTCTCGATGTCGGCCCGCTTCATGGTGAGCTCCACCTCGAGCCTGGCCAACTCGTCCTGGGCGGCCTTCAGCTCCTCGCAAGCTTGGCGGAACCAAGTTTGCATCTCGGCGATACGTCCCTTGAGGTCCGCCTCCGCCTTGTCCACTGTTGCCATCCTGGACTTGGCCTTGTCCAGTCGGGCATGGTGGAGCGCCTGAAGCTTCCGAAAGTTGGCGCCCATGTTCTGGAGAAGCCGCTCCTCCTGAGAACCGTCGCCACCGATGCTCGGCTCGTCAACAACCTCGAGCCCGGCGGCGGCAAGCACCTCCTCATCAAACACCTCTCCCTCGATGGGCGCCCTGGAGCTCGACGTCCCTAGAAGGTGGATGAAAAGATCGTCGCTCACCTTCAGATACATGCTGGAGCAAGAGGCAGCGGAGGAGGAAGGCTGGTCATCAACCACCTCCTCCTCGGCAGCGGACTTGCCGGCCTCCCCGGCAGGCCCCTTGCCGGCCTCCTCGGCGGTGGCCTTGCTGGACTCCCCGGCGGGCCTCTTGGCGGCGTCCTCAGCAGCGCCCTTGGCGGTCTCCTCGGCAGCAATCTTCTCGGCCCCCACCGCAGCATCCTTGGCCACATCCTCGATGACGGTGTCGATGTCCTCTGGGTCCATCGATGGGAAATCTAGATACCAAAAACGGGATGAGGCGAGGCCAAGGTCAAGATTCAGAAAGAACAGAAAAAAAGAACAGGGATGGAAGGCAAGCGACTTACCCGTGCCGGGCTGGGAAGCAGAGGTCCCCTCCCCGCCAACGTTTGGCGCCGAAGCAAAGCCACCAGCACCCGCGTTTGCCTCCTCCTCCTCCGTGTGCATGGGCTCGGTGCTTGGCGCCCTTGCCGGGGACACCCCTCGGGGCGGCATGGTCGATGGGGGCAGTGTGTTGGGGGTAGCCCTCTGTGGCTCCTCCTACTGCTGTCCCCCTCCTGCAATCACGGCAAGGTTAGAACCAAGGGATCGTACCCCTAACACCCGTTGACGAGGGGCAAGTGATGAACTTACGTTGGGGGCTGTGCCGGGGGCTGCTGTCTGGACTGCTCAACACCACCAGCGATGTGCCAGCAGCGCCTGCCGGGGGCTGGCCACTCGCCGAAGCCCTGGCCCTCTTCACCCTCTGGGCCAGCGTCTCGGCATCCTTAAAAATAAGAAGAACAGATCAGGACAAACGACACAAATTGAGGAGGCAGAGATGGCAAGAAAAAAGGGAACAAGATACTTACTCATCATCCACCTCCTCCTCTGTTGCCTTCCTCTTCCTCCTTGGGCTGAGCGACCCAAAATCAAAGACAACTCCCACGTCATCATCTGCTGGAGGGGGGAAGCAGATGGGGTCCGTGGATGCTTGGACGAAGCAGAGGCAGTTGCCTTCTTCTTCGCCACCGCGGCCTTCACCAACTTCTTCGCCGCCGCGTCCCTTGTCTGGCGCGCAGACTCCTCCTGGGCTTGCCGTGGTTGTACGGCCCTGTCGGGCCGGACCAGCTCGCCAGAGGTGGCCCGCCGCAGGACTCGCCCTATCCCCATGACCGGAGGGTCGACAGCCTCGGCCTCCTCCTCTGACGACTTGTCAACTGCACCTTCGACGAGAGGGCCCCCGGTATCGGTGTTGCTGGCTTCCCCAGCAGACTCCGCCACTGGGCAAGCTCCTTCTCCTCCGCGGCCACCGCGACCTTGTCCTCCACACCACCTGCGCTGTCGGCCTCCTTGGCGAGCTTCACCTCCACCACCCTGGCCGCGATATAGTCCAGCTCCGCCTGGGTGGTGTCCTGGACGAGTCGCGGCTCGGCGCTGATGTACTTCTCCTCCAAGGTATCGAAAAACTCCTGCACCTGATCCTCCGGCGGCTCGGCCCAATTCGGGACGAGGCCGTGCGCGTTTAACTCCGGCATCATGGCAATGATGTCGCTTCGACGCGAGTTGTTGCTCAGCGGGACCATCCCCGCCGGCAACTTGAACAAAGGCCTCTTGGCGACCTTGCCGGCCTTCGCGGCGGCCCTCGCGGCCTTGCCGGACCGCTCGGCCTCGCCGTCGCGGTTCACGTCGAGCTGGAAGAGCCGCTGGCAGAAATGGGCATGCCCCATCACCGTGAGGTTGTGATCCAAGCCGGGGCGGAGCCTCATGATGTCGACGGCATTCGTGAAGAGCCAAGCCGGCCTCCCCTTGTTGTGCAGCGGAGCGATTCGGCGGCGGATGAAATCCGCCCCGATCATCTCAAGGGTGAGCCCGGCCTCGGTGAAACGAAGAATCCTGGTGGTGGCGACCGCGAGCTTCTTGTCGTTGACATCGACATCGCTCCAGTCATTCCTGCGGAACGACGGTGCCTGGAGAACCTCGCAGAATGCTGGTGGATCTTTCTCCTCAATCCAGCACCACCGCCCCTTCCACTCTTCCCACCTCTCCTTCTGGGCACCATCCGGATATGCCCCTTTCTCCTGGGTCCTTGGGATCCAGGCGACGCACCCGGAAATGGTGCCCCCCTTTTTAATCCGAGGGAAGAAGTAGTGGCGGAAGAGCGTCGTGTTGGGATGCACCCCGGCGAAACCCTCGTAGAGGTGCGCAACAAGAGCCATGCACGCCACGGCATTTGGAGTGAAATACAGAAGGTGGAAGCCGTAGGTGTGCATGATGTCGCTGAAGAAATCAGAGAAGGGGGGTAGAGGCCACAAGAAAAGTAGTCGACAAAGAACAGGTACCGATTCAGACCGGCTTCGGCGAAGGCGGAGGGGATGACGCGCGTGGCCGGATGCCCCGTCGCCTCGCTTCCTGTCTTGTACCCCCACAAGTGCTTGAAGTAATCCCGGAGTTCGATCGCGTCGACCGTCGACCCGGGAAGTAGGCGTGTTTGTGTCCGCTGAAGCGCCAACTCACTCTCCGGCGGCTCCTTCTCCCCGGCGTCCTTGGCCACTCCCTTGCCTCTGCTGGTCTTGGGTGCCATGGCGGATGCGGGAGGCGAGGGATGGAGGATGGCTAAAGCGCGGCAGTGGCAAGCAAAGGCGAGAGCTTGAGAAGGAGGAAGAAGGGGACGGCGGTTCCGAGATTGAAGAAGATGCAGGGGTAAATGAGCAGCGCGCCCGCAGTTATTCCTTTTTACGGGGAAGGCGCGGGCCGCCACTTTTCTCATTAACTGCGATGTGACGCATGCGGGCGGGAACCGCCCCACGCATGACCCCCACGTCATGCACGACCCTCCACGTCGTGCGTTCAACGCGGGTCGTGGGGAAGCGCAGCGGACGAAAAGTTACTGCGGTAAAATCCGCCCCACCTGCCCGCGCACCGTTCTGGGCCTGGCCCAACAACGCGTCACGCTTATGTGTGGCCCAGATCTGGGGGCTCCTGTCGGTGTACAAAAGTAGGGGATCTCCTTTTGACCCCTTTACTTGTGCACGGGCAGTCAGAGCCACGCGCCGCGGCCACACTTAGCAGGGCAGAGGATGGAGGCCGGGGAGAAGCCAAAGCACAAGCCAAACCGAGGCAACGCCAAGACCAGAGGCACAAAAAGCAGAGGGGTGAGGTGGACTCCGCCGGCAAGGCCCTTGCTGGGGTGGCCTCTGTGGCCCCGGCAAGAGCCTTGCCGGGGCAACTTGCCCAACATCAACAGAGCGAGCCACCCTTGAGCCCACGGGTTCCAACCCAACCAACTACATTGGGACCAGGGCTTGGGAGGCACCTCCGTGGTGGCATGCGGGTCTTTGTCAAGACCATAAATATGTGAGATCAGATGAGGATTAGAAGACGGCTACCCTCGACGGGATCCCAGGCGAGGGAATCCACAAGCCCCCCGACAAGCGCCTTGCCGGGGACGACTGCAACGCCACGGCAAGACCCTTGTCGGGCCCCCGGCAAGACCCTTGCCGAAGGCATCAGCGGGGCCGCAACAAGGCCCGCGTCTCCCAAGGTGCCACCGCCGTCCCCAAGCAGCTGCTAGCTCAACCACCTACGTGGCGACGGGCGGCCTCTACACCGACCCAGCAATCACCTGCGTGGTGGCATGCAGATCTTCGTGAAGGCCCTGCCACCGCACCACCTTAGCAGCCTGCCTGCCTACATGGTGCTGCATGCGCCGCTGGCCTGGGCGCGTGTCGAAGCAAGGCGGAGCGGCGACGGATGGAACGGGCCTCGTTCCCGCCCCTGATAAAGCTAATGGACACCTAAGTAGCGCATTTGATGCACTTTGTCCCATAATGCCGTGTGATACGCTCGCGCACTGTAGGCCTTTCCACCTCCTGTGTGCCACTGTGGCAACCCCTTTTTCCTATAAAAGGAGGCCAGAGGCGACCAGGAGGGGGGTTCGGCTTTTTGGAACTATGCAGCCACCATAGCTAGTTCGAGAGCTCAAGAACACTCAATACATCCACCAAAGCAGGACTAGGGTTTTACGCATCCTCGCGGCCCGAACCTGGGTAAACGATCTGTGTGCTACTCCTAAACTTACTCTTCTCACGACCCCGCGCCAGCCGACCGTAGAAGGGATCCCAGTGATCCCATAGGTGTCGTTCTCACCGACATCGTATCTCCTTGTCCTAACGCTTTTACTCTTCTTTTGGACTCTAATTTTCATGATTTGAATAAACTAACCTGGACTGACGTTGTTTTCACCAAAACTACCGTGGTGTTGTTTTTGTGCAGAAATAAAAGTTCTCGGAATGGAAAAAAAATTGGAGATTTTTTATGGAATGAAAGAAAAACAATGCAGCCAAGAACCATCAGAGGGGGCCCCTGGGTGAGCACAACCCACCAGGGAGCGCCCCCTCCTCCTGGCGTGCCCAGGTGGGTTGTCCCCACCTGGTGGCCCCGCAGACAGTATCTCCGATGATATAAAATCACATTTTCAGAGAAGAAAAATCAAGGAGAAAGAATTATCGCGTTTCACGAGATGGAGCCCCCGCCACCTCCTATTATTCATTGGGAGGCTAGATCTGGAGCCCGTTTGGGGCCCCGGAAGGGGGAATCTTCGTCATCACCAACCCTTCTCCATCGCCAATTCCATGATGATCCCCACCAAGAGTGAGTAATTCCTTCGTAGGCTCGCTGGTCGGTGAGGGAGTTGGATGAGATTCACCATGTAATCGAGTTAGTTTAGTTAGGGCTTGATCCCTAGTATCCATTATGTTCTGAGAATGATGTTGCTATGACATGCTTAATGCTTGCACTTTGAGCACAGGTGCCATGAGTTTAGATCTGAACCGTTTATGTTATCACCATTATATCTATGTGCTAGATCCGATCTTGCAAGTTATAGTCACCTATTATGTGTTATGATCTGTAAACCCCGGAGTGACAGTACTCGGGATACTTTCCAGTGATAACCGTAGTTTGAGGAGTTCATGTATTCACTATGTGCTAATGCTTTGTTCCAGTTCTCTATTAGAAGGAGGCCTTAATATCCCTTAGTTTCCTTAAGGACCCCGCTGCCACGGGAGGGTAGGACAAAAGATGTCATGAATGTTCTTTCCATAAGCACGTATGACTATTTACGGAATACATGCGTACATTATATTTATGAACTGGAGCTAGTGCCGTATCACCCTAGGTTATGACTGGTATATGATGAATATCATCCAATGAATTCACCGATCCAATGCCTACGAATTTTCCATATATTGTTCTTGCTAAGTTAATGCTACTGCTGTTACTGTTACACTTGCTACAAAATTATTGCTATCACGGTTACCCTTACCGTTACTGTTACTACTACTATCAAAACTATCATATTACTTTGTTACTAATCATATTGTTGTAGATAATTAATCTCGAGGTGTGGTAGAATTGACATCTCAGCTGCTAATACTTGCAAATATTCTTTGGCTCCCCTTGTGTCGAATCTATAAATTTGGGTTGAATACTCTACCCTCAAAAACTGTTGTGATCCCCTATACTTGTGGGTTATCAGGCACTGACGGTTTTCTGCACTTTCAAAGAAGTTTGGTTTTTCTTCCACCTTCTCAACTTGCTTTAAAAAACAGAAGATTTTCATTAGCAGAAAGTAAGTAATTCATCGAAGGGGCTGACAGAGCCACTTGAAGTCACTAAGCTATGGTGACTGAGAATTATATTTAACTGACACAAAAGGCACTCCAGTGATAGTAAAAAGAGATAGGGTTAAAGAGCATTACCTTGTTGGATACCCTTGATGGTTTCAGTTCTTCTAACTACTTCCCATTCAACATGAGTCATAAATGAAAAGTGAAACCGATCTCACCATGTTCATAACCACATAATTCCACTGATGAGATAAGGCAAATTTATTCATAATTTTCTGAAGTTAGGACCATTCAACTCGGTCATATGTTGTCATTTCCAACTTCAGAGCACAAGACATATGCTTCATTGACTTGTCCTATTCATAAAATGTAGGCATTCATAAGTAGGTATGATATTTTCAATAATTAGTCGCCCAGGAGGCTAATGTTGATTACTCCTTTATAAAGTTATTTATGGAAGAATTTTCTTCAAATGATTCACCAAAACCTTGGAATCAACCATGTATCACACATTACACAAGTTAGCAGATGGAACTAAGAGAGGCTAGAAGGATTGGATACCTTGTGAATTAACATCAAGATAATGTTATTTATAATCTCCACACTCTCGGTGCCCTAAATAATTTGAAGGACATTGGTGACATCCTCGTCGCTGATATGTCCATTTTGGATCATGTTTACCTACTGTTATTTATGATGTTTTTATGCTTAATAATGCTTTTTGGAATAATTCTAATGCCTTTTCTATCATAATATGCAAGGTACACAAAAAGAGGGAGAATTCCGGGAGCTGGAAATCTGGACCTGGAAAATCTACGTCAAGCCACCGAGCTAAAACTTCATGAGGAATTTGTATGGAATAAATAAGAACTACTGGAGCAAATAACTACCAGAGGGTGGCACCTGGTGAGCGTAAGACACCAGGGCGTGCTAGGCCCCCCAGGCGCACCATGGTGGGTTGTGCTCTGCCTAGCCCACCTGCGGTGCCCATCTTCTTGTATATAAGTCATTTTGACCTAGAAAAATTAAGGATAGGACTTTTGGGACGGAGCACCGCCGTCTCGAGGTGGAACTTGGGCAGGAGCACTTTTGCCCTCCGGGGGAGCGATTCCGCCAGGGGAACTTCCCTCCCGGAGGAGGAAATCATCGTCATCATCATCACCAACAACTCTCCCATCTTGGGGAGGGAAATCTCCATCAACATCTTCAACAGCACCATCTCCTCTCAAACCCTAGTTCATCTCTTGTGTTCAATCTTTTGTACTGGAACCTTAGATTGGTACTTGTTGGTGACTAATAGTGTTGATTACATCTTGTAGTTGATTACTATATGGTTTATTTGGTGGAAGATTATATGTTCAGATCCATTATGCTATTTAATACCGCTCTGATCTTGGGCATGTTTATCACTTGTGAGTAGTTACTTTTGTTCTTGAGGTCACGGGAGAAATCATGTTGCAAGTAATCATGTGAACTTGATATCTGTTTGATATTTTGATAGTATATATGTTGTGATTCCCTTAGTGGTGTCATGTGAACGTCGACTACATGACACTTCACCATATTTGGGCCTAAGGGAATGCATTGTAGAGTAGTTATTAGATGATAGGTTGCGAGAGTGACATAAGCTTAAACCCTAGTTTATGCGCTATTCTGTAAGGGACCGATTGGATCCAAAAGTTTAATGCTATGGTTAGAATTTATTCTTAATACTTTTCTCATAGTTGGGGATGCTTGCGAGGGGGTTAATCATAAGTAGGAGGTTTGTTCAAGTAAGAACAGCACCTAAGCATGGGTCCACCCACATATCAAATTATCAAAGTAGCGAACACGAATCAAACCAATATGATGAAAGTGACTAGATGAAATTCCCGTGTACCCTCAAGAACGCTTTGCTTATTATAGGAGACTGTTTTGGCATGTACTTTGCCTCAAAAGTATTGGGCTACCTTGCTGCACTTTTGTTACTATTATCGTTACTTGCTCGTTACAAATTATCTTGCTATCAAACTACTCTGTTACTTACAATTTCAGCGCTTGCAGACATTACCTTGCTGAAAACCACTTGTCATTTCCTTCTGCTCCTCGTTTGGTTCGACACTCTTACTTATTGAAGATGCTACAATTGATCCTATATACTTGTGGGTTATCAAGGCTCTTTTCTGGCGCCATTGCCGGGGAGTGAAGCGCTCTTGGTAAGTGGAAATTGGTAAGGAAAATTTATTACTTCGTGCTGAAATTTATTATCACTTGTTACTATGAAGAACAATCCTTTGAGGGGTTTGTTCGGGTATCTTCACCTCGACCAGAACCACAATTAGTTATCCCTCAACCCACTGCACCTACGAAAAATATTGAATATGAAAGAAATTCCTTCGGGTATGATGGAACAACTGCTAGCTAATCCTTATGCAGGAGATGTTACCCAACATCCTGATATGCACTTGATATATGTGGAAGAAATTTGTGGATTGTTTAAGCTTGCAGGTTTACCCGGAGATGAAGCTAAGAAGAAGGGTTTTCCCTTTATCTTTGAAGGGGAAAGCATTGGCATGGTATAGGCTATGCGATGATATTGGATCTTGGAATTGGAATCGATTGAAATTGGAGTTTCACCAAAAAAAATATCTTTTGCTTCTAGTTCATCGTGATCGGAATTATATATATAATTTTTGATCTCATGAAGGATAATGTATCGGTCTATCTTGGGGGAGGCTTAAGTCAATGTTATATTCGTGCCCCAACCATGAGCTCTCAAGAGAAATTATTATTTAGAATTCTTATGCTCGGCTTTCGCATGATGATCGATCCATGCTCGATACTTCTTGTACTGGTTCCTTTATGAAGAAGACTATTGAATTCCGGTGGTATCTTTTAGAAAGAATTAAATGCAATTCCGAAGATTGGGAACTCGACGAAGGTTAAGAGTCAGGTATTAAGCTTAAGTTTGATTGTGTTAAATCTTTTATGAATACCGATGTTTTTCAAAAGTTTAGCACTAAATATGGACTTGACTCTGAGATAGTAGCCTCCTTTTGTGAATCTTTTGCTACTCATGTTGATCTCCCTAAAGAGAAGTGGTTTAAATACCACCCACCTATTAAAGAAGAAATTAAAGAACCGGTAATAGCTAAATATGAAACTATTATTTATAATGTTGATCCAGTTGTTCCTGCTGCTTATATTGAGAAACCACCTTTCCCTATTAGGATGAAGGAACATGCTAAAGTTTCAACTATGATCAACAAAAGTAGAACACCTAAACCAGCTGAACAAATCAAGGTAGAACCTAGTGTTGCTATGGTTAAATATCACTTAGCCGATAATATAGATGGGCATGTTATTTACTTCCGTGATGAAGGTGCTAGAATTGCCAAACCCGATGAAAAAGATAAGCATAGACCTGTTGTCGGCATGCCTGTTGTCTCAATTAAGATAGGAGATCATTGTTATCATGGTTTATGTGACATAGGTGCTAGCGTGAGTGCTATTCCCTTTACCTTATATCAAGAAATTATGAATGACATAACAGCCACTGAAATAGAAGACATAGATGTTACTATTAAACTTGCTAATAGAGACACCATCACACCACTTGGGATTGTTAGAGATGTTGAAGTCTTGTGTGGGAATATAAAATGCCCTACTAATTTTCTTGTTCTTGGCTCCCCACAAGATGACTTTTGTCCCATTATCATTGGTAGACCTTTCTTGAACACAATTAATGCTAAAATAGATTGTGAGAAACAAATTGTCGGTGTTAACTTTGGTGATGAGTCTCATGATTTTAATTTTTCAAGTTTAGTAGAAAACCTCATAAAAAAGAATTGCCTAGTGAGGATGAAATTATTGGTCTTTCTTCTATTGTTGTACCCCCTACTGATCATTTAGAACAATATTTTCTAGACCATGAAAATTATTTACATATGCATGAAAGAAATAAAATAGATAAGATTTTCTTTGAACAATGTCCTCTGCTTAAACACAATTTGCCTATTAAAACACTATGAGGTCCTCCTCCACCCAAAGGTGATCATGTGTTTGAATTAAAACAATTGCCAGACACTTTGAAATATGCTTATCTTGATGAGAAAAAGGTATATCTTGTTATTATTAGTGCTAACCTTTCAGAACATGAAGAAGAAAGATTATTGGAAGTTCTAAGGAAGCACTGAGCTGGTATTGGATATACTCTTGATTATCTTAAGGGCATTAGTCCCACTCTATGTTAGCACAAGATTAACATGGAACCAGATGCTAAACCTGCTGTTGATCACCAACGTCGGTTAAATCCGAAGATGAAGGAAGTGGTAAGAACAGAAATACTAAAACTTCTGGAAGCAGGTATAATCTATCCTATAGCTGATAGTAAATGGGTAAGTCCTCTTTATTGTGTCCCTAAGAAGGGAGGTATTACTGTTGTTCCTAATGATAAGAATGAACTCATTCCACAAAGAATTGTTACAGGCTACAGAATGATAATTGATTTTAAAAAATTAAAAAAAGCAACTAGAAAAGATCATTACCCTCTGCCTTTTATTGATCAAATGCTAGAAAGATTATCTAAGCACACACATTTTTGCTTCCTTCATGGATATTCGGGTTTTTCACAAATACCTATTACTCAACCTGATCAAGAAAAGACCACTTTCACTTGTCCTTTGGGAACTTATGCTTATAGATGTATGCCTTTTCGTTTATGCAATGCACCTGCTACCTTTCAAAGATGTATTCTCTGACTTTTGTGAAAAGATTGTTGAGGTTTTCACGGATGACTATTCTATTTATGGGAAGTCTTCTGATGATTGTTTAAGCAATCTTGATCGAGTTTTGTAGAGATGTAAGTAAACAAATCTTATCTTGAATTGGGAGAAGTGCCACTTTATGGTTAACGAAGGTATTGTTTTGGGCCTTAAAATTTCTGAAAGAGGTATTGAGGTGGACAAAGCTAAGGTTGATGCAATTGAGAAAATGACATGTCCTAAAGATATCAAAGGTATTCGTAGTTTCCTTGGTCATGCTAGTTTTTATAGGAGATTTATCAAAGACTTTTCTAAAATTTCTAGGCCACTTACAAATCTTTTGCAAAAGGATATCCTTTTGTTTTTTATGATGATTGTTTAGAAGCCTTTGAAACACTCAAGAAAGCCTTAATTTCTGCACCTATTGTTGAACCACTAGATTGGAACTTGCCTTTTGAAATTATGTGTGATGCTAGTGATTATGTTGTTGGTGCTATTCTAGGACAAAGAGTTGATAAGAAACTGAATGTTATTCATTATGCTAGTAAAACTCTAGACAGTGCACAACAAAATTATGCTACCACTGAAAAAAAGAATTTCTAGCAGTGGTGTTTGCTTATGATAAATCTAGATCCTATATTGTAGATTCAAAAGTAATTGTTCACACTACTGCAGAATGCTGCTAACGCGACACTACGATTAGAGAACCTTTGACGAAACTGTGTGAGATGCATTAATCGCAAACGAGGATGTAAAAAACCATCAAAAAAGATGCAAAACGTTTGCGATGGCGGAGACATCAAACACGGTTCATATTTTAATTACGTGTGCGATTCGGGGCATATGGTTGATCCAGAAGAAATGTTTGCGATGAGTCAGAACAACAGAAACGGGCAGCCATATCAATGTGTGTGTGATATACGGCATACAGTTCGCTCCGATGAACTGTGTGCTATTAGGGAATGCAACAGAGACGGTCAGCCAGATCAAGGTGTGTGTGACATATGGCATACGGTTCACTCGGACTAACTATTTTCGATTAGGGAAGAGAACAGAAACGGATCAACTTAATAAGATGTGTGTGATATGCGGCATACAGTTCACATAGATGAACTGTTTGCGATGAGCCAAGAACACAAATGATTCGTGTAAACAAGATGTGTGTGATACACAGCAAATAGCCCACTTGGATGAACTGTTTGCGATGAGAAATTATAACACAGACGGTTACTATAGTTAGTTCGTGTGCGATTCTGTTCGTACAAAAAACTTTGAAAAATGCAAACTAGTTGCTTGCGGTGGCTAGGAGTATCGCACACAATGCGTCTGCGAGTACTCGTGTGCGATGATTAGTAAGTTACACATACGTTTCCTTATGTTAACATGTGTGTGATAAATAAGACGTGGCACCACAAACAGTATTCGGGTTGTGTGTGTGCTCCACTTAGTCTTCCCTCACTCCAGCGAATGCTTCCCGTGCTCCACAGGGGTGAATTGTAAAATCCACGCCTCTTCCCTCATCGGTTTACCGCCATCAGCTAATGGCTTGCTGCATATAACCCAGGCGCCAACGCACCATCGTGACACTCTGCGCAGATCTAGTCCTCACCCATCTACCATTAGTTATTCCAAGCATGCCAGGCAACGACCAAAGCTTCAACGTCGGCCCCTACTTGCATTACATCTTCGGCGAGGAGAACGTGTCGGAGCAGGTCGGGGAGCAGGAGCTTCATCGGCCGGCACAGGCACCATGTCCCATCATCAGCGATATCAGCGTGACAGTCCTTGGGCGCACAGTTGACATATTGCACAGGAGGTGTGATGAGCAGTTTGCCATCCACCGTGCAAAAGATCCTAAGCTGCTCGGCGGCATGATCGACGACCCACCCAAAGAGTCGCCGTCACCAGTGCTCATCGAGAGCCTGATGCCCCGCAAGGAATGGGCAGAGGACCTCTGCGATTTAGTCAAGACACAGGCAACCTGCGGCTTCATCATTGCCCGCGGCGGCCGTGTTAACCTTGATCCCGATGATGTGGTGGCCAGGCTCGAGCGCATCCTTGGCAGAGTTGACATCCTCGACGAAGTAGAACATCGCCAACGTGATATCTTGAGGATGCAAGTGATGGACGGAATTTGCTACTAGGTCAGAGACATGGAAATGGAGCGGTTCCACGGAGATATCATGCACGCGATTGCATGCTATCAAGCTCTTCTAGAAGAGGCCCAGCAACCCCAAGAGCCTCCCAGTGCCAGCAGCTCCATAGGCGGAGGCGGGTCGGGATACTTGGAGTGCACGGCGCAAGGGTGCTATGCTGATTATGGAGTCCGAGAAGACCGTCGTCGGAAGGCCGCCAGCTCAGCCTTTTAGCCTATATTTTATTATAATTGTATGCATATGTAGGTCGTGAGTGTTCTGGGCCTTGCAGTATGTGGCATTTTAAATTATCCTGAATATGTAAGACAATTATTAACCGTTGCCATTATAAACTTGCCTCAACGGCGAGCAGAGAGCGCGTAGGGACGCTAGAGCAGAGCACGCTGCGGCTGCCTCAATGGCGAGCAAAACGTGCGGACAGACGCGAGCAGAGCACGCCGCGGCCGCCTCAACGAGGAGTAGAGCATGCCGCGGCCGCCTCAAGGGCGAGCAACCACGTGGTCAACCTTCTGGCACCCCGTGGGAGGCGCCACGGCGCATCCATACACAGGATGGTGATATCTTGACCGTGTGTGATAGTGGGCAGACACGTACACGTACATCTGAGAACACGGGCCCACATTTCGGGCTTCCGATGCATGGCATACAGTTGATCCAAAAGAACTATTTGCGATGAGCCAGAACAATAGACCGGGCTTTGTAGGCCCAGAACCATCAATAAATTTTGACCTTGTTTATCGTCACATTGCAGATTACAACACAATAAGTAATTGCAAATCTGTTCACACCTATCAAACTAATATGCGTTTACACTTAGCACTAGGCCATGAAAACTACCCCCTCAAAAATTACTTCACAGTTCCTCTCCTCATCACCCACAAAACAGGTTTTTCCTGTCAAGTCGTTCCGCCATGATCGGTAGGAGGAGTTTTGGGTGGACATATAACCAGGCAGCAAAGACCAAGGTCACGGAAGCACTAGAGAGGTCCCGCCGCGAAGCGTTAGCCGCAGCAAAGATGTCCCGGCGCGCCGCAGAGCCATTGAACAAGCTCTCACGGGCACGCAAGGTCTCTCACAAGCGCACTCGCTGCGTCGGCCATCGTGAAGAGCTGGCGTTCCTGAAGTCCTTGGCCGGCGATGATGACATTCTCGCTGGCCTCATTAAGAAGCAGGAGCTGGTCGACAGCTTGATGAAGCTGCTCGAGATCAACGATGCCTCAGTTGACAAGGCGATCGGCCTCATCGAGCAAATCATGGGTGACAATGCGAAGCTCCTCAAGGCGCTCACCGAGAAGGAGGAGGAGGCCGCCGGCTGGAAGATGCTGCATGAGCAGAGCAGTGCCTCGGGGATGACGCTCACAGCGGTCGTCGAGGAACTGATGGGTGACTTGAGGAAGCTTCAGATTGAGCGCGAGCAGGAGGTGGAGGAATCAGTGGCTGCTTTCAAGCAAAGTCATGAGGAATTGAAGAAGAAGCTGGAGGATGTCGTTGCCCGGTGATCCATCGACTAGTAGAGACAGTAGCGACCCAGATCGTTGTCTGCGATTTCCTTCTTCTCTTGCCCCCATGTCTTTCGGGCTTTGTTGCATGTGGCATTTAAAATTATCCGGAATATGTAAGACAATATTATCTGTGCCATTGTAAATTTGTTGTCATATTATCCGTTGCCATTTTATTTGTCGTCATATTATACGTTGCCCTATGTGGCAATTTAAATTAGGCCGGAATACGAGTTGAAAACACTAACAAAGAAAATGCTGCCATGGGGTCACAAGTAAACACCCTCTGTCCAGGTACTTTAATTAACCCATTAATGGAGAAGTTGTGAGAAAGGCCGGCGGCAGCTGGTGCATGGAGGTCAACAAGCTCGCTTCCCGGTGAGCATGGGCGGCCTTGCTGCTCGCACGTGTACCGTCGAGCCTGCGAGGTGGACAGGATGCATGCGTCCCATCGAGCCTGCGCGGAAGACTGCTCGCACGCGTCCTGTCAAGCCTGCACGGTGGACTTCTCGCGCCCGTCCCGTCTAATCAAACACTTGCACGCACGCCACCGAGTATGGTTAAATTTAGACACGGTTCATATAATATAACCGCTCGTGATATTAACATGTCAGCTATTTGTTTCAAAAAGGACTTCTTTGGCTATTAATGTGTGCATCTTATCTCAAACTGGACGATTTTTTTCGCCATGGCATATATGTGCCATGTCCTGAAACCATGCCAAGTTTCATGTTTTTTGGGTGAGTTTTTATTTACTGGGATTTAAAAACCGAGATTCTCAATGTTTCAGGACGACGAGAAGTTTGTAATTCATTCTCATTCCTTAAATTAGACCTAAACATGCACCCAATGACACATGTACGATTTCCCACCCATTTTGCTTCACTAGAGCATGTGCTTGTAGTTCAAATTTGAATTATGGACTACATTAACGAACCCTGAACAATTTCAAATTTCAGCACGACACTCCTGTTATTCTATGTTGCCTATAGAAAAGAAAGTTCAAGGCGAGAAGAGGCAGCGATTATTATTTCGCCCACAAGGGGGGCATGTTTCCCTACCGGAACCACAAGGGTTGCGAGAAGCTTCGGTTTGTAAGAGGCTTGTAATATAGCTTCGCCCAAATTGGACAATTATATGTACCATATAGTGACACCATGCCAAGTTTCATGATTTCTTGGTGAGTTTTGTATTTATAGAGATTTAAAAACCGAGATTTGCAATGTTTGTGGCCAAGCCAGGATGGCGAGACGGTTGAATGCATTCCCATTCACTCCGTGAGACCTAAACATGCACCCCAAGGACACATGTAAGTTTTTCTAGCCATTTTGGTGCACTGGAGCATGTATTTGTAGTTCGGATTTGAATTATGGACATTAAATGCTTAGAAAACTCAATTAATGAATAAAAAAGGTCAATCGAACCCTGAATAATTTGAAAGTTCAGCGTGAATCTCTCGTTGTTCTGTGTTGCGTTTAGAAGAAAATACGAGGCAAGAAGAGGGAGAGATTATCGTTTGGCCCACAAGGGGACACGCTTCCCTATCGAAACCACGAGGGTTCTTGCGACAGGCTCCGGTTTGTAAGCGGTTTGTAATAAAGCTTGGCCCAAATTGGCAATGTTTTTACCATGACATATTTGTGCCATGACGTGACTCCATGCCACCTTTGATGACTTTTTGGTGAGTTTTGGATTTATGGGGATTTAAAAACCGAGATTCCAAATGTTTGAGGACGAGCCAGGACGCCGATACGGTTGTAGTTCATTCCCATTCCTGGCATGGGACCTAAACATGCACCCGAGGACACATGTATAATTTTTCTAGCCATTTTGGTGAACTAGAGGATGTATTTGTAGTTCAGATTTGAATTATGGACATTAGATGCCTAGGAAGCTCAGATAGTGTATAAAAAGGCCAAACGAACCCTAAATAAGTTTAAATTTCAGCGCGGCCTGTCGTTCCATGTTGCCCGTAGAAGAAAATATAAGGCGAAAAGAGGCAGTGATTACATTTCGCCCACAAGGGGAACACGTTACCCTATGGGAACCACGAGGCTTCTTTGAGAGAAGCTCCGGTTTGTAAGAGGTTTGTAATAAAGCTTGGCCCAAATTGGATAATGTTTTTACCACGACATATATGTGCCATGACGTGACACCATGCCACCTTTGATGACTTTCTGGTCAGTTTAGGATTTACGGGGATTTAAAAACCGAGATTCCAAATGCTTGAGGACGAGCCAGGACACTGGTACGGTTGTAGTTCGTTCCCATTCCTCGCATGGGACATAAACATGCACCCAATGACACATGTATACCTTTTCTAGCCATTTTGGTGAACTGGAGCATGTGTTTGAAGTTCAGATTTTAATTATGGACATTAAATGCCTAGGAAACTCAATTAGTGTATAAAAAGGCCAAACGAACCCTGAATAAGTTTAAGTTTCAGCAAGGATATCCTGTCGTTCCATGTTTCCCGTAGAAGAAAACACAAGGCGAAAAGCGGCGATGATTATGTTTCGCCCACAGGGGGGACATGTTTCCCTATCGGAACCATGAGGCTTCTTTGAGAGAAGCCCCAGTTTGTATGAGGCTTGTAATAAAACTTGCGCCAAAATGGACGAAAAAATTCCTCGACATATATGTGCCATGTCGTGACACCAAGCCAAGTTTCATGATTTCAGGGTGAGTTTTGGATTTACGGGGATTTAAAAACCGAGATTCTTCTCACGAAATGTTTTCAAATAGCACACGGTTCACTCACGAAAGCCGTGTGCCTACCAAACCATGATCTGAGTCGTGCGTTCTGATTGGCTAGAACCCAAACCCCATGGATCGTACGTCTGCACCGTTGGATGATCCCAGATTGAACGGCAACCCTCAGCCCTTTCGACAACACATGTAGTACATGGGTAAGCACTGTGCGCATGCGTCGTGCTTGGTCACGCTTCCTTCTCTACTGCATTTTCTAAACATGCTACCGTTTCCCGCCACCTATCATCGGTTTCCCGCCTCTTCTCCCTTTGTTTTCCCGCTATTAGTGTCAGTGCTCATTGAAGGCTAGGCGTAACACACTGGCCATGTAAATATCAGACACAGTTTCTAAAAGCACAAATGTGTGTGATAGGAGAGAGTAGGTCCCATAGGGTGAATAGCATGAAACGCCTTAATGGCAAGGAGGAAATTCCTATTAGCAAGGGGCAGCTTCCCATCCGGTAGCCTAATCGAATAGAATGCAGAAGTTAAGCGTGCTCAGACTGGAGTAGTCCAAGGATGGGTGACCCGGTGGGAAGTTGCATATCTCAAGCTTCATTTAAATTCCATCACACGGTAATTATAGAGATAAAAATCTCTATAGTGACCTATCATGGCGATTATATAAACCTTGGGATCCTTGTTTTACTAATTTGTAGACTATGTTTTTATTGGTTATTTTTTGCTCTGAAAAATTAAAGAATGATTGGCTTGACCTGTCATGCTGATTATATAAACCTTTTTCAGGTCACATGCAGGGTATAGGGGGTAGGGTGTTCTGATCGAGCATGTCTCCCTTGTGCGGTTTATAGACGATGCACATATCTGTGGGCTCCCCGAGGTATATATATTATCCTTTAACGACAATGAGGAGGCCCACACAATCAATACTTTTGACCCAACAACGAGAAGGGTTTGACCATGATGGTTTCCTATTGATACTACTAAGGTACACGTGTGTCAGGGGAAACGACACCTACGGGATCACGGGGAATCCCTTTTGCTACGGTTGGCGGGCGCGGGGCTGTGGAAAGAGCGGGATTGAGAGATCAACGCAGGGGGATTATCCAGGTTCGGGCCGCAAGTGATGCGTAATAGCCTACTCCTGCTGGTTTACATTTATCTGGTGTTCTTGGACTAGCTACAAGGTGTGCAGGGTCCAAAAAGTCCGAATCCTTCCTCAGTACGCCGCGGGCCTGCTTTTATAGTCAAAGGGGCTACCACAGTAGCACACAGGAGGTGGAAAGCTATACAGTGGTCGAGTCTATCTCCTGGCACCGTAGGACAAACGCATTTAATGCGCTATCGACGTGCCCTTCTTGCTTTATCGGGGACGGCAGGGAAGCTCGTCCCAGCTGTCGCCGCCTCGCCTGGTTCGAGGCGCGTCCGAACTGACGAGGCGTGTAGTGCCACACTGGCTGGCTGGTTGGCTGCTGAGTTGGTGCGGTGGCAGAGTCTTCACGAAGATCTGCATGCCACCACGCGGGTGCTTGTTGAGTTGGCCTAGAGGCCGCACGTCGCCACGCAGGTGCCCACCTAGTTGGTGGGCTGGCAGCTGCACGGGAACGGCGGTGGAGTCTTGGCAGATGTGGGCCTGGCTGCGGCCCCGCGGATGTCTTCGGCAAGTGTCTTCCCGGGGCCCCGGCAAGGGTCTTCCCGGGGCCCCCGCAAGGGTCTTGTCGCGGCATCGTGGGCGCCCTCGGCAAGGTTCTTGCCGGGGGGACTCGTGGGTATCCTTGGCAAGGATCTTGCCGGGGATCTTCGTCTTCTGGTTATCATCTTGTCTTGTGTGCTTCTAGTCTTCACAAAGATCTGCATGCCACCATGGAGGTGCCTCCCGAGCCTCGGTTCCAAAGTGGTTGATGGTGTTGGAACTCTTGGGCTCAAGGGTGGCGGCTCAAGGGTGTTGGGCAAGTTGCCCCGCAAGGTTCTTGCCAGGGCGGTGGAGGCCACCCCAGCAAGGGTCTTGCCGGGGGAGTTCACCTCGCCCTTCTGCTCTTCGTGTTTCTGGCTTGTCGTTGCTCTGTCCATCTTGTGGCTTTGCTTCCTTCCTCTGCCCCGCTAAGTGTGGCCGCGGGCGCGGCTCCAACTGCCCGCGCACAAGTAAAGGGGTACAAAATAGGACCCCTCCTTTTGTGCACCGACAAGAGCCCCCGGGCCTGGGCCACACACAAGCGCGACGCGTTGTTGGGCTAGGCCCAAAATAGTGCGCGGGCATGCGGGGCCGAGTTTTACCGCAGTAACTCCCTCGCTCGTTGCGCTTCCCCACGACCCGCATTGAATGTGTGACGTGGGGGTCATGCGTGACGTGGGGGTCATGCGTGACGTGGGGGTCATGCATGACGTGGGGGTCATGCATGGGGCGGTCGCTGCCCTCATGCGTCACATCATAGTAAATGGTAAAGAGGCGGCCGACGACTTGCCCACAAAAAGGAAAAACCACAGGCGCACTGCTCATTTACCCTCCGCGCCTATTCCAATCTCGGAACCGCCATTCCTTTCTTCTTCATCAGGCGAAAGATTCGAAGTTCTTTCATCTGCTTGTTGCCAATGCGCCCCCATTGCTCTTGATCCTTCGCCCCCTCCCAGCTGCCATGGCACCCAAAACCAGCAGGGGCAAGGGAGCAGCCAAGGATGCCGGGGAGAAGGAGGCGCCGGAGAGCGAGTCGGCGGTGCGGTGGACGCAGCTCGCCTACTTCCCGTTGACGGTCAACACGGTTCACCTCAAGAAATTCTTCTTGCCCCTGTGGGGGAGGAAGACGACGGGGCACCCTGCCACGCGCGTCGTCCCCACCGATTTTGCCAAGGACGGCCCAAATCAGTACCCGTTCTTGGTCGATTTCTTCCCTTGCAGGCTCTGCTCCCTTTCTCCGACATCTTCAACGACGTCATGCACACCTACGGCTTCCATATTTTGGATCTCACGCCGAATGTCGTGGTGTGCATGGCTCTCTTTGCCCACCTCTGCAAGGGTTTTGCCGGGGTGCTCCCTAGCACGACGCTCTTCCGCCACTACTTCTAACCTCGCCTCCAACCAGGGGGCGCCATCTCTGGGAGCATCGCCTGGATCCCGAGGACCCAGGAGAAAGGCACGTACCCGGAGGGTGCCCAGAAGGAGAGGTGGGAGGAGTGGCGGGGCCGGTGGTGCTGGATCGAGGAGAAGGGCTCACGGGAGTTCTACCGGGTTCGTCAGAGCCCGCCGACCCGCCGCGGGGACTGGAGCGACCTCGACGCCAACGACAAGAAGCTCTCGATCGCCGCCACCAGGATCCATCGCCTCACCATTGTCGGGCTCACCCTCGAGATGATTGGGGTGGACTTCATCCGTCGCCGAATCGCCCTGCTGCACAACAAGGGGAGGACGGCCTGGGCCTTCAGGACTGCGGCCGACGACATGAGGCTCCGCCCTGGCCTGAAGCATAACTTCACAGTGATGGGGCATGCCCATTTCTGTCAAAGGCTCTTTCATCTCGACGTGAATAGCGACGGCAGGGCTGAGAGAACCGGCAAGGCCGCGAAGGCCGGCAAGGCCGTCAAGGGGCCCCAGTTTGGGTTGCCGGTGGGAGTGGTCCCGCTGAGCAACAACTCTCGCCAGTCCGCCATCATCGCCATGATGTCGGACTTCAACGCGCATGGCCTTGACCCGGCCTGGGCCGAGCCACCAGCGGAGAAGGTGCAGGAGTTCTTCGACACTTTGTCGGAGGCTTATGTCCGCGATGAGCTATTGCTCATCCAGGACACCACCAAGGCGGAGCTGGACTACATCGCCGCCAGGGCGGTGGAGGCGGCGCTTGCCGGGGAGGCTGGCAGCGCTGGCGGCGTGGATGATGAGGCCGATGCGGCCGTGGAGGAGAAAGAGCTCGCCCAGTGGGCAGAGTCTGCCGGGGAGGCCAGCGGCGCCAACACCGAGGCCGCCCTTGTTGAAGACGCGGGCGACGAGTCATCGGAAGAGGAGGTCGAGGTGAACGACCCCCCGGTCACGGGGAGGCAGCGTGTCCTGCGGCGGGCCAGCTCTGGTGAGCTGGTCCGGCCCAGCAGAATCGTGCAGCGGCAGCCGCCCCAGGAGCAGCTCGTGCACGAGACGAGGGCGATGAAGGCTGCGGCAGCGAAGAAGACGGTGAAGGTTGCGGTGGCGAAGAAGACAGCGACTGCTTCCTCTTCGTCCAAGCGGTACCGGTCCCCATCCCCTTCCCCTTCTGACAGCACCTTGGAGGCCGAGTTTGACCTCGGATCTTTTAGCCCGGCGAGGAAGAGGAAGCTAGTGGAGGAGGAGGTGGAGGAAGAGTGAGTACTTCGCCCCCCACATCATCTCCTCACTTTATTCATGTGTTGTCCTTCTTTGATTTGATGTTATCTTTACAGGGACGTGGAGACACTGGCCCAGATGGTGGAGAAGAGGGCCAAGGCCTCGACGGGTGACAAGCCCCCGGCGGGTACTTTGCATATGCCGTTGTTGGTGGATAGCAGCCCGGATAGCAGCCCCCGGTGCAGCCCCGGCTTCAGCCGCCAGCGTAAGCTCATCACTCACTCCTCCATTGATGAACTTTGGGGTGTGAATCCTTGATGCTGATCTTGCCAGGTTTACAGGAGAAGAACAGCAGTAGGAGGAGCCGCCGAGGGTCACCACCAACACACTGCCCTTCTCGACTACACCGCCCCGAGGGGCGTCCCCGGCAAGGGCATCCACCGCCGAGCCCACGCACATGGAGGAGGAGGAGGCAAACATGGGTGCCGGGGGCTCTGCCCCGACAAAGGATGCTGGCGGGGAGGGCGCCACTTCTTTCCAGTCCGGCGCGGGTAAGTTATTTGCTTTCTGTCCCTATCCTTTCTTCTCCTTTTTGAACCTTGGCCTTGGCTCCATCTCATTCCCCTTCTTGGTACCCAGACCCTTCCTCGGCAGGCCGGGAGGACATCGACACCGTCGTCGAGGAGGTCACCAGGGACGTCGAGGCCGAGGCCGACAAGACCGCCGCCGAGGAGGCCGCCAAGACCGCCGCTGAGGGCGCCGCCAAGGGGTCCGCCGGGGAGGCCGGGAAGGCTGCTGCCGAGGAGGCCGGCAAGGGGCCTGCCGGGGAGGCCGGCAAGGCCGCTACCGAGGAGGGGGTGGTTGACGACCAACCTTCCTCCTTTGCTACCTCTGGCTCGGGCAAATACTTGAAGGTGGCCGACGACCTATTCGTCCCCCTCCCAGAAACGGCGGGCACCAGGGTGCCAATCGAGGGGGAGGTGTTCGACGATGAGACGCTCGCCGCCGCCGGGCTTGAGGTTGTTGACGAACCGAGCACTGGTGCCGGCGGTTCCCAAGAGGAGCATCTCCTTCGGGCCATGAGAACCAACTTCCAGAAGCTCTAGGCGCTTCACCGTGCTCGCCTGGACAAGGCAAAATCCAGGATGCCGGCAGTGGACAAGGCGGAGGCAAACCTCAAGGAGCGCGTCGCCGAGACGCAGGCCTAGTTCCGCCAGGCCCATGATGAACTGAAGGTTGCCCAGGATCTGCTGGCCGAGCGCAAGCAGGAGCTTGTCCTGAAGCAGGCCGACATCGAGAAGGCCCAGGAGGTGGCAATGGAACAGGCCGCCAAGGACGAGGCCGCTCGGCACCAGCACCAGGCCGAGCTGAACTCCTAGGAGGAGGACCTTGCCGCTCATGAGGAGGCGCTCGCCGCCACACTCCGCGGCAAGGATGAGGAGGTCGAGAAGCTCGTCGCGCAGCGGACCCAGGAGCTGGAGCAGAGGCATAAGGAGGCACTCAATGCTCAAGCCCTGGTCCATGCCGGCAAGGTGAAGGAGCTGGAGGTGGACCGGGATGGGCTGAAGGAACAGGTCCTGGAGCTGGCGAAGGAGAAGGACACGATCAACGGCACTTTGGTGGAGGCGCAGGCCGCAGTCCTCGGCAAGGCCGAGCTGCTCTCCAAGGCCAACGACTCCATCAAAGACCTGAAGCTGAAGCTGGAGGGTCTTGAGGGGACGCTTTTGGAGGTCAGGGCCCGGGAAGAGACCCTAACCAAGGACCTGGAGGAGGAGAGGCAGCTGCGGAGGAATGATGCCGCCGAACACAAGGAGTGTGGGGAGGGCATAAACCGTTGGGTCAGCCGCCTCGCCGACGTTGCCGGCAGGACCACCACGAAGCTGGCCGCTATGGGGATGCAAATGGGAGGTACGCCCCAAAGACGAATGTGAGTCCCAACGCCAAACTAACCGTGTTCTTCGAGGGCGTTCTTGGAGCCCTGGAGCATCTCTGCTCCAACCGGGCAACTTATCTAGCCAACGAGTCCCGGAGGCTCTGCCGGGGCGCCCTGACCAAGGTGCTCACGGTGGCGTTCTGGAACCCCACCGTCAACTTTGCCAACGCATTGGAGAGCTTGCCAGATGAGGCGGACCTCGCGGGGCTCAAGGAGCACATCAAGCCCATCGTCCACTGCGTCGATGGAGTTGAGAGGGTGGAGGGCCAGCGCCGGGACTAGGCACCCCATTTCTTGTCGCAGCTGCGAGTTCAAGACCAAGACAATTTTATCTTAAGTTAGAATCTCAGCGATTATTCGAAGTAATATAACTCTGCAGTACTTCAATATCATGCATGCTATCTTCCCGTTAGATCTTTCTTTGTATGTTTGCACCCTACGCTTGGTGAGATAAGGCTGCCGGCGCGTAAACCCATGCCATGGTGCTTTGAGGATGGACCCTTAGCACCCTGTTGGGAGGGCGCTTGATGCCGGGCAAACCACCTTGCCACCCCCAGCGCGGTCGCTTGAACTATCGAGCGGACTCGGAACAGGACAAGAGGGTTGCTGGTAGCGGGTAGGCCACCTTGCCGCCCTCAGCGCAACCGCATGAACTGTCGAGCAGACTCGAGACAGAGACGAGGGTGTTGCCAATAGCGGAAGGGTCCCATTGCGTGCAGGTTACCCATACAAGGAACGAGATCTTCTGAGGAAGACAGACTTATATAAATGAGATTAGCCAAAATTTTGCACGACTTAGCTTTTCGGGGCCACGCGGAGGGCTGTCGAAGCTACGGACGGCACCAGAGGGCGGCTAATCGACGTTGCCCTCTCCCTCCGAGCCATCCCCATGAAAGAGTCGACGCGTTGGCTCGAAAACCAGATTTCCACGGCTTGCGCCCCCTACCTGGCGCGCCAAACATGTCGGGGGAAACGACACCTACGGGATCACGAGGAATCCCTTTTGCTACGGTTGGCGAGTGATACGTCTCCAACGTATCTATAATTTTTTATTGCTCCATGCTATATTATCTACTGTTTTAGGCAATATTGGGCTTTATTATCCACTTTATATTATTTTTGGGACTAACCTATTAACCGGAGGCCCAGCCCAGATTTCTTTGTTTTATGCCTATTTCAAAGTGTTTCGAGGAAAAGGAATATCAAAGCGGAGTCAAAACAGAACGAAATCAATCGAGAAGTTATTTTTGAAAGGAAAGCCACCAAGGACTTGGACCCCACGCCGAAGATACGGGAGGTGCTCACGAGGGTGGGGCGCCCCCCGCCTCGTGGGGCCCCGTAGCTCCACCGACGTTCTCCTTTCACCCATATATACCTCGTGCCCTAAAACTTCCAGAACATAAGATAGATCGGGAGTTCACGCCGCAAGCCTCTGTAGCCACCAAAACCAATCGGGACCCCTTTCCTGCACCACGGAGGGGGGATCCATCACCGGTGGCCATCTTCATCATCTCGGCGCTATCCATGACGAGGAGGGAGTAGTTCACCCTCGGGGCTGAGGGTATGTACCAGTAGCTATGTGTTTGATATCTCTCTCTCGTGTTCTTTCTCGTGTTCCAATCTATGGCACGATCTTGATGTATCCCGAGCTTTCCTATTGTAGTTGGATCTTATGATGTTTCTCCCCCTCTACTCTCTTGTGATGAATTGAGTTTCCCCTTTGAAGTTATGTTATCGGATTGAGTCTTTTATGAGAACACTTGATGTATGTCTTGGTGATCAACTTGCGGGTTTCGTGACATTGGGAACCTATGCATAGGGGTTGGCACACGTTCTTGACTCTCCGATAGAAACTTTGGGGCACTCTTTGAAGTACTTTTATGTTGGTTGGATGAATCTGAGATTGTGTGATGCATATCGTATAATCATGCCCACGGATACTTGAGGTGACAATGGAGTATCTAGGTGACATTAGGGTTTTGGTTGATTTGTGTCTTAAGGTTTTATTCTAGTATGAACTCTTTTATAGATTGATCCGTAAGAATAACTTTGAGGTGGTTTCGTACCCTACCATAATCTCTACGTTTGTTCTCCGCTATTAGTGGCTTCGGAGTGACTCTTTGTTGCATTTGAGGGCTTGTTATATGATCTATCTATGTTATTATTGTTGAGAGAACTTTCACTAGTGAAAGTATGAACCCGAGGCCTTGTTTCCTATCATTGCAATACCGTTTATGCTCACTTTTACCGCTTGTTACCTTGCTGTTTTTATTATTTCAGATTACAAAAACCTATATCTACCATCCATATTGCACTTGTATCACCATCTCTTCGCCGAACTAGTGCACCTATACAATTTGCTATTGTATTGGGTGTGTCGGGGACACAAGAGACTTTTTGTTATTTGGTTGCAGGGTTGTTTGAGACAGACCATCTTCCTCCTACGCCTCTCGCGGATTGATAAACCTTAGGTCATCCACTTGAGGGAAATTTGCTACTGTCCTACAAACCTGTGCACTTAAAGGCCCAACAACGTCTACAAGAAGAAGGTTGTGTAGTAGACATCAAGCTCTTTTCTGGTGCCGCTGTTGCGGGAGGCTAGGTAAGTGAAGGTATATCTTTAGATCTTGCAATCGAATCTTTTTGTTTCTTGGTTTATCACTAGTTTAGTCTATAAAAGAAAACTACAAAAAAATGGAATTGAGTTTGTCTCATACGCTTCATCTTTTTAATATCTTTCGTGAGAATGATGGGAAGGAAAATTGTGCTCAAGTACTAGAAGAAGAATTACATAGAATGCTTGGCATGAAATATGTGAATGATGAGCATGATTGAAATGTTGTTAGTATGAATTCCTTGAATATCCATGATGCTAATGATATGCAAAGCCACAAGCTTGGGGAAGCTTTGTTTGATGAGGATGATATTTTTTGTTCCCCAAGCTTTGATGAGCAAATTTACTATGATGAAAGCATGCCTCCTATCTATGATGATTATTGTGATGACACGTATGCTTTAAAGAATAATGATAATCATGAAACTTGTCATCTTTATCTTAATTTTCAATCACATGATAGTTATTTTGTTGAGTTTGCTCCCACTATTATTCATGAGAAGAATTTTGCTTATGTGGAGAGTAGTAAATTTTCTATGCTTGTAGATGATGAAAAGAATGCTTTAGGTGCTGGTTATATTGTTGAATTCATTCATGATGCTACTGAAAATTATTATGAGGGAGGAACATATGCTTGTAGGAATTGCAATAATATCAAGTTTCCTCTCTATGTGCTTAAAGTTTTGAAATTATGCTTGTTTTGCCTTCCTATGCAAGTTGATTATTGTTCCCATGAGTTGTTTGCTCACAAATTCCCTATGCATAGGAAGTGGGTTAGACTTAAATGTGCTAGTCATATTCTTCATGATGCTCTCTTTATGTTTCAATTCTTATCTTTATGTGAGCATCATTGAAATCATAATGCCTAGCTAGGGGCGTTAAACGATAGCGCTTGTTGGGAGGCAACCCAATTTTATGTTAGTTCCTTGTTTTTTGGTTCTGTTTAGTAATAAATAATCCATCTAGCCTCTGTTTAGATGTGGTTTTATGTTTTAATTAGTGTTTGTGCCAAGTAGAACCTTTGGGAAGACTTGGGTAAAGTCTTTATGATCATGCTGTAAAAAACAGAAACTTTAGCGCTCACGAGATTAGCTAGAACTTTTTACTGGAGAGTGCTATTTAGTTGATTCTTTTTTCATATGATTACTAGACAAATTCCTAAGGCCCACCAATTTATTTTAGAATTTTCTGAGTTCCAGAAGTTTGCGTTAGTTACAGATTACTACAGACTGTTCTGTTTTTGACAGATTCTGTTTTCATTATGTTGTTTGCTTATTTTGATGAATCTATGGATAGTAAAATAGTTTATAAACCATAGAGAAGTTGGAATACAGTAGGTTTAACACCAATACAAATAAAGAATGATTTCATTACAGTACCTTGAAGTGGTGTTTTGTTTTCTTTCGCTAACGGAGCTCACGAGTTTTCTGTTAAGTTTTGTGTTGTGAAGTTTTCAAGTTTTGGGTAAAGATTCGATGCACTACGGAATAAGGAGTGGCAAGAGCCTAAGCTTGGGGATTCCAAAGGCACCCCAAGGTAATATTCAAGGACAACCAAGAGCCTAAGCTTGGGGATGCCCCGGAAGGCATCCCCTCTTTAATCTTCGTTCATCGGTAACTTTACTTGGAGCTATATTTTTATTCACCACATGATATGTGTTTTGCTTGGAGCGTCATTTTATTTTCTTTAGATTTGCTTGCTGTTAGTTAGAATAATGTTTTGCATCTTTAGTTTCAATAAAAAAAAGTCAAGGATAGCCTTTCCCATGCTTATTTTGCTAGTATACATGTTGTTGTTTGAAAACAGAAAGTTTACCGCTGTTGCAAAAAATTCCCTAGAAAAGTCAGAGAGTGGTATAATGTTGAATATTTTTGCATATTGAGATCTGATAAATTTAATACAGTGTTAATTTTAGTTCATAATTTTTGGAGTTAGGGAAGTATGATGAATCTTGCATTCTTTACAGACTATACTATTTTGACAGATTGCTGTTATGTTTGCATTGTTTGCATATTTTTGCTTGTTTAATGATTCTATTTGAGGATAGGAGTATTAAATATGCAGAGACATTTAGTATGCAATGTTGAATAATAATCTTAGTGATTTGTTACAGTAGGAAATGATAAGGTTTTGCATTGGTTTATACTAACCTATCTCACGAGTTCTTGTTGAGTTTGTTGTGAATGAAGCTTTTGATAAAAAGAGAAACCATGATATGAGAGGAATTAAGGAGACACAAAAGCTCAAGCTTGGGTATTCCCAAGGCACCCCAAGATATTATTTCAAGAAGTCTCAAGCATCTAAGCTTGGGGATGCCCCGATAGGCATCCCACCTTTCTTCTTCAACAACTATCGGTTAGTATCGGTTGAGCCTAAGTTTTTGCTTCTTCACATGAGTTGTGATATCCTTGCAATTTAGTTTTCTTTAGATTTGCTTGCTGTTTGAATAAAGTATCAAGATCTGAAATTATTAAATGGGAGAGTCTTCACATAGTTGTATAATTATTCGACTACTCATTGATCTTCACTTATATCTTTCGGAGTAGTTTGTCATTTGCTCTAGTACTTCACTTATATCTTTTAGAGCACGGTGGTAGTTTTATTTTGAAGAAATATATGAACTGTCATGATTCACTTATATTATTTTGAGAGTCTTAAATAGCATGGTAATTTGCTTAATTCTAAGATGCTAAGCATACAAGATTTGTAAGGATTCTTATGAGTGTGTTGAATACTAAGAGAAGTTTGATACTTGATAATTGTTTTGAGATATGGAGGTAGTGATATTAAAGTCATGCTAGTTGGGTGATTATGAATTTAAAGAATGCTTGTGTTGAAGTTAGCAAATCCCGTAGCATGCACGTATGGTTAAAGTTGTGTAACAAATTTGAAACATGAAGTGTACCTGGCTTGTGCATCCTTATGAGTGGCGGTCGGGACGAGCGATGGTCTTTTCCTACCAATCTATCCCCTAGGAGCATGCGCGTAGTACTTGATTTTGATGACTTCTAAATTTTTGCAATAAGTATATGAGTTCTTTTGACTAATGTTGAGTCCATGGATTATCGCACTTTTACCTTTCCGCCTTTGCTAGCCTCTTGATGCACTGCATTGCCCTTTCTCACATTGAGAGTTGGTGCAAACTTCGCCGGTGCATCCAAACCCCGTGATATGATACGCTCTTTCACACATAAACCTCCTTATATCTTCCTCAAAATAGACCACCATACTGTCACGCCCAAGATGCGACCCTAACCTAAAGGAACTCGGGGGTCCCACCAAGGATAGAAGCGCATCTTGAAGACGCTTTTGCAAGGTGGATATCATTACATCAACATTACATAATAGTGGGGATACATCCAATACATACAATGTCACATGAATACAACATCATCAACATACAAGATCAACATCCGACTACGGATAAATCATAAACAGAAACTCAAACAATATCCACCCTGCTAGCCCAGGCTGCCGACCTGGAACCTATCCCCTGATCGAAGAAGCAGAAGAAGAACTCCAAAAAACAGTAACACCGCTCTCGCGTCAAGATCATCGCATAACCTGTACCTGCAACTGTTGGTGTAGTAATCATGAGCCACGAGGACTCGCAATCCCATTACCATGGGTATCAAGACTAGCAAAGCTTAATGGGAAAGGAAGGGTAAAGTGGTGAGGTTGCAGCGGCTAAGCATATATGGTGGCTAACATACGCAAATGAGAGCGAGAAGAGAAACAAAGGAATGGTCGTGAAGCTAGTAATGATCAAAAAGTGATCCTGAACTCCTACTTACGTCAAACATAACACGGAAACCGTGTTCTCCTCTCGATCAACCCCGAAAAGAGACACTCACGGTTACACACACGGTTGGTGTATTTTAGAAGAGTTTACTTCAAGTTTACTACAACCGGATATTAACAAATTCCCATACGCCACATAACATGAGCACGGCTTTCGAAAGTTCAAACCCTGCAGGGGTGTCCCAACTTAGCCCATGATAAGCTCTCGCGATCAACGAAGGATATTCCTTCTCCACGGGAAGACCCGATCAGTCTCGGAATCCCGGCTACAAGACATTTCGACAGTAATAAAACAAGACCAGCAAAGCCGCCCGATGCGCCGACAATCCCGATAGGAGCTGCACATATCTCATTCTCAGGGCAACACCGGATAAGTCAAGCTACGAGTAAAAACCAAGCCTCAAGTTGCCCCGAGGTGGCCCCTTGATTCTTTCGTTTAACCAGCACTTAGAGAAGCAACGGCGGGGGCTAAAATAATGATGACCCTTGGGTTGGCCGCCCCAAGGGAAGGGTATAGGTGGTGGTGAGCCAAATGGTAAAACCAAGTTTGGGCCTTCTTTGGACAAGTTTTATTCAAAGCGAATCGTCAAGGGGGTCCCATAAATCACCCAACCGCGTTAGGGACGCAAAATCCGGGAACATAATACCGATATGACGGAAACTAGGGCGGCAAGAGTGGAACAAAACACCAGGCATAAGGCCGAGCCTTCCACCCTTTACCAAGTATATAGATGCATTAATAATATAGGAGGTAGTGTGATATCCCAACATAAACATAATCCAACATGGAGCAATCTTCATCTTCACCTGCAACTAGCAACGCTATAAGAGGGGTTGAGCAAAGCGGTAACATAGCCAAACAACGGTTTGCTAGGAAGGGTAACAAAGGTTAGAGGGTCATGCAATTTGGGAGGCTTGAGCAGCAAGTGGTAGGTAACGCAAAGATAGCGATAGAACGAAGCAACTAGCATAGCAATGATAGTAATGAGATCCAAGGTGACGGTCATCTTGCCTGAAATCCCGCAAGGAAGAAGAACGAGTCCATGAAGAAGATGAAGCCACGAAGTCGAACCAAGCATAGACGAACGAATCCTCACGATCGCAACAAAACGGAAACTATCGAGAAGAAGCACACAACATGGTAAACACACCACAAGGCATTTCATGACAAACTAAGCATATAAACAGCAACTAGACATGGCACAGAAGCTATACATGGCAAGAACAACAACATAGCATGCAAGGATCAACTACAACAACCTTAGCAAAATTGCATAACATGTAAACAATCTGCCAGGAACATTTTATAGGAAAAGTAGAGCTAGATTGAGTCAAGCTAGGGTGATCCATAAATGCAACCAGAGGCCCGGATGGATAGAGCATAACCATATGTCCAAAACATCCTTACTGAACATACTCAAAAGAGTCATGGATCTCACTGTAGCAACATGAATACATGGCATAAAAATAACAACAGAACAGGGACTGAAATCAGCAACATCACGAAGCCTAGTTTCCATGCTTGTTCTAGTCACCACATAACTCACAAAAATACATGGCAAGCACCTCTGGAAAGATGGCATGGCATAGTTTAAAACACATGTAAGGCTCAAGTTAATAGGATGCACACATCAACCATGGCAAAAATGACAAAAAGTGCATGTTCTGAAAACAGACAGCAGACAACATCACATAGCAGTCTTGCAACAACGATTAGGGCATCACGATGAGCTTAAATGAACATGGTGCAATGGAACAAAATGAAGAGCATCTCACAAAAAACATTTTATATATTACACGCACAAAACGGAGCTACATGCACAGAGTTATGATGCGTTGAACATGGCCTGATAATGTCAAAATATCGGGGACTTAGGCAAAATTACCTCCGCGAAAAGTCAACGCGGGATGGCGGGGCGCGGGCGCGTTTGGATGGGCGGATTGGTGGGTCTCATCCACCGTGCGGGTTGGATCCGGACGGGACGGACGCCAGCGAAGCTCCGCGAATGGCGCGTTGCCGAGGAGGCGCTGAGGCGCCGCCGGAGCGGGACGACGAGGGGCGGCGGAGACGGGCCCGCGCGCGGAGGGCGGAGGAGTTTTGGCAGGGCCGAGCCAGCGACGGAGCGGCACCGCCGACAAGGCGCGGCGGCGGAAGGCGAGGCGCGACGGCGCGGGGCCTTCGTGTTTCGGGCGGCGGCGCTGGGAAAACGACGGGCGCGACAGGCGCCTCATGGCGAGGCGACGCGTCGAGGCGAAGCGGGCTGCCGGCGAGGCGGCGGCCGACGGCGGCGACGGAGGCTCGCGGGCGGCGCGGATCGGCTGCACGGCGGCGGAGACCAGGCCCCGATGGGCTCGGGCGGGCTTGCCCTGGGCCCGGGCGGGCCGTGGCGATGTGGGCGCGGGGGCGCCATGTGGCGCGACGCTAGTGGCTGCGGGGTGGCGGCGATTTTGTCCGGCGCGGAGGCGGACATGTCCGGCGCGCGAGAGAGAGGTTTGATCTAGGGTTAGACCGAGAATTTCGAGGGAGATGGCATATTTATAGGTAGAGGGAGCTAGGAGACTCCAAATGGAGTGCGGTTTTTGCCCACACGATCGTGATCGAACGACCGAGAGCATGGAAGAGACTTAGATGGGTTTTGGGCCACTTCGGAGGGGTGTTGGGCTGCACACAGAAGAGGCGTTCTGCCATTCTTGTTAACCGTTGGAGTATCAAACGGACTCCAAATGGCACGAAACTTGACAGGCGGTTTACCGGTGCTATACCAAGGCCGTTTGGCAAACCTCGGTCCATCCCGAGACCGTTTAACACCCGCACACGAAAAGGGGTAAAAGGGGGCGCCGGGGGGACATAGGAGTGCCGGATTGCAAAACGGACAACGGGGAAAATGCTCGGATGCATGAGACGAACACGTATGCAAAATGAAATGCACATGATGACATGATATGAAATGCAGATGATGACATGGCAAATGCAACACGCAAGCAATGACATGGCAATGACGGAGAATAACTGGCAGACACCTGGCGCATCGAATCCGGGGCGTTACAACTCTCCTCCACTAACAAGAGATCTCGTCCCGAGATCTTAGGACCCAGACGGAAGGGGAAAATGGTTGAGGTGAAATAAGAACTCAAGAGAAGCAGCAAAGAATCGAGAACACTCGAGAAAAAGAGAGGAGTGACGAGAATGACGAGAATCGAAAGCTCACGGAACCAGATAGACTATGAAACCACTCCGGTTAGAAGGAGATAAGAAACGAATAAGACTGGAAGGATTTAGGCAGCACTCCGGCTGAAACATGGTGGAATAGAACACGAGCTTGAGAGGGTGGAATGATACATGATGAAGACATGACACAAAACCTCCGGAAATAATTGAAAGAGTTGAATGAAAAGAACGGAGAAGAAATGACAACTTGTGCCGCGAATGAAATTGAAAGCATCTTTAGAAGGGAGGTTTAGACGGAGTTGTTGAGAAAATCAACAACGAAAAATAATAAGATTGTTGTGGTCTTATAGGTAACATCTCAAGATCATAAGGTGATAATCGGCCACAAACGGAAATGATTGGATAGCTGAGAACAACGAAGAAATGCAAAACTCCATTTCGAAAGAATATGGAGAATTAATTTCACTTTGATATGCAAGAAGAAAGATACTTGAGCTCCTCCAAAAGAACATAGATGAACTCTTGGAGAATGAATTAAATCATGAAGAACCACCATGAAGAACTCCGGTGACAAAAAGGATGATGAGATAGAATGAAGGAAGAAAGAATAAGATGAGCCTTGCGATGATTCAGATGGAGCTTCACGACGAGACAAACGAAAAGACTTGGAACTCCGGGAGGGAACAGATGAACAATTTAGAGCCAAGAGATTATTCAACATGACAATCTCCGAAGAAAGAATTAATCAACTTGACCACGATGAAATGAGAATAAGAATTATGTTATGCTTATCCTTCATCAATTAAATTGATGAGAAGCAATGGATTGCATACCACTTATTCACATTGAGAAAAGATTAAGGGGAGATATACCGCCAAATTTGGGAAAGTCTTCATGAACCACCGGTAGGATTGAAAAGAACGAATGGATTAGTGTGATAATCAAAGAAAAAGAATCTTGAACGAACCACCGTAAGAATTTGGAAATGACTGATGAAAGGGAATGAATCACCGGGAAGAATTAGAAGAACCAATAAGCTAGAGGGGATTTAGATGCAAAAGAACAAAGAGATCATGAGTTGATTAAAGAACACTTGAACGAAGCATCGGGATAAATAGAGAACGATAACAGGAATGATGGCCTCCGGTGAAAGACACGGGAAAACAACTTCTGACATACTCTGGATGGGTGAAAAGAATAACTAACGAATGGAATAATTCGAGAGGATAATATGAGCTTGAACCACGAATCTTTGGTAGGACGGGCAAGATTGAGAGAAAAAACTCTTCTTCGGTCTTAAAATGACGACGAGAAACACCACCAGAATTGTTAAGGCACTCCGGGAGAATGAAAAGCGAAGAGGTTGAGCCAACAATGAAAAGAATTTGAAAACGGTCTTGGAAAAGATCTGACTGATGAAATTCATTCTTACGTCAAACTTCAAAAAGAATTAGGAATGGCTCCGAAATAATTAGAAGAGTCAGGTAAGATCCTGGGAAAAGACCTGTGGGTTAGGGCCCACTGAAGAGAAAAACACCATTGGAAAGGGATGATGAACAGATAGATTATGCACCGGAACAATTGAAATATTTGAATGAGGTGACAACCTCGAATTAATTGGAACACAGACGAAACTCCTGAGATGTCTTCATCACTCCGGAAGGATAAACTGGCGAGAGGCGAACGATCAAGGAAAACACTTGAGCCGAGGAAAAGAATATGATCAACACCGAAAAACTTGAATTGAATCCACCGGGGAAGAAAAAGAGATGATGAATGTCAAACGAGATGAGAATTCACTGGTTGAAACAATTTACGAAAGACTGAAGAGGTTCCGCACGAATGAAATTGATGCTCGAAAGAGATTCGGGCTCCGGGAAGAAAAAGGGTGGGAGGGCGGGAAAACAAAGGCAATTTGGAAGGGGAACCGACGAATATCTTGAAGAGAAAACACCGGTTGAAATCATTGAGGAAATAAAACAAAGACTTCGCACGAGTAGGACGGATACTCGATTACGGACTCCGGCTTCGAGAAGAAGAAGGGAGGGCGGGTGGGAAAAACAAGGACAACTGAGGATTGAACTTGCAAAAACGAAGAGGGTCGAATCACCTTGACGAGAAATGCGCCAGATGCAAAGAGCTGAGGAACAACGATCGAAAAAATCCAACTACGTGATCCTAAAGAAAGTTTCAAAGGGAAGAGGAGTAATTCAAAACACCTACGTCAAGATTCCTCACCAGAGCGACGAAGGGGCTGAGGAGTAAAAGAAATCCTACTCTCCGATACAACTAGACTCCGAAAAATATATTTTTTCTAGACTCAACATCGGCCAAACTACACGATCAATCAAGGGGGCTCCTAAGGTCGGTCGAGGCTCTGATACCAACTTGTCATGCCCAAGATGCAACCCTATCCTAAAGGAACTCGGGGGTCCCACCAAGGATAGAAGTGCATCTTGAAGACGCTTTTGCAAGGTGGATATCATTACATCAACATTACATAATAGTGGGGATACTTCCAATACATACAATGTCACATGAATACAACATCATCAACATACAAGATCAACATCCGACTACGGATAAATCATAAACAGAAACTCAAACAATATCCACCCTGCTAGCCCAGGCTGCCGACCTGGAACCTATCCCTGATCGAAGAAGCGGAAGAAGAACTCCAAAAAGCAGTAACACCGCTCTCGCGTCAAGATCATCGCATAACCTGTACACTGCAACTGTTGGTGTAGTAATCTGTGAGCCACGAGGACTCAAAGAATCCCATTACCATGGGTATCAAGACTAGCAAAGCTTAATGGGAAAGGAAGGGGTAAAGTGGTGAGGTTGCAGCAGCGGCTAAGCATATATGGTGGCTAACATACGCAAATGAGAGCGAGAAGAGAAGCAAAGGAACGGTCGTGAAGCTATTAATGATCAAAAAGTGATCCTGAACTCCTACTTACGTCAAACATAACATGGAAACCGTGTTCTCCTCTCGATCAACCCCGAAAAGAGACACTCACGGTTACACACACGGTTGGTGTATTTTAGAAGAGTTTACTTCAAGTTTACTACAACCGGATATTAACAAATTCCCATCTGCCACATAACCGCGAGCACGGCTTTCGAAAGTTCAAACTCTGCAGGGGTGTCCCAACTTAGCCCATTATAAGCTCTCGCGATCAACGAAGGATATTCCTTCTCCCGTGAAGACCCGATCAGTCGGAATCCCGGCTACAAGACATTTCGAATAAAACAAGACCAGCAAAGCCGCCGATGCGCCGACAATCCCGATAGGAGCTGCACATATCTCGTTCTCAGGGCAACACCGGATAAGTCAAGCTACGAGTAAAAACCAAGCCTCAAGTTGCCCCGAGGTGGCCCCGCAGGCTGCTCGTTTGGGACTAGCACTTAGAGAAGCACTGGACCGGGGGGGGCTAAAATAATGATGACCCTTGGGTTGGCCGACCCAAGAGAAGGGTATAGGTGGTGGTGAGCCAAATGGTAAAACCAAGTTCGGGCCTTGCTGGACAAGTTTTATTCAAAGCGAACTGTCAAGGGGGTCCCATAAATCACCCAACCGCGTTAGGGACGCAAAATCCGGGAACATAATACCGATATGATGTAAACTAGGCGGCAAGAGTAGAACAAAACACCAGGCATAAGGCCGAGCCTTCCACCCTTTACCAAGTATATAGATGCATTAATAATATAGGAGGTATTGTGATATCCCAACATAAACATAATCCAACATGGAGCAATCTTCATCTTCACCTGCAACTAGCAACGCTATAAGAGGGGCTGAGCAAAGCGGTAACATAGCCAAACAACGGTTTGCTAGGAAGGGTAACAAAGGTTAGAGGGTCATGCAATTTGGGAGGCTTGAGCAGCAAGTGGTAGGTAACGCAGTATAGCGATAGAACGAAGCAACTAGCATAGCAATGATAGTAATGAGATCCAAGGTGACGGTCATCTTGCCTGAAATCCCGCAAGGAAGAAGAGCGAGTCCATGAAGAAGATGAAGCCACGAAGTCGAACCAAGCGTAGACGAACGAATCCTCACGATCACAACGAAACGGGAACTATCGAGAAGAAGCACACAACATGGTAAACACACCACAAGGCATTTCATGACAAACTAAGCATATAAACAGCAACTAGACATGGCACAGAAGCTATACATGGCAAGAACAACAACATAGCATGCAAGGATCAACTACAACAACCTTGGCAAAATTGCATAACATGTAAACAATCTGCCAGGAACATTTTATAGGAAAAGTAGAGCTAGATTGAGTCAAGCTAGGGTGATCCATAAATGTAACCAGAGGCATGGATGGATAGAGCATAACCATATGTCCAAAACATCCTTAGTGAACATACTCAAAAGAGTCATGGATCTCACTGTAGCAACATGAATACATGGCACAAAAATAACAGCAGAACAGGGACTGAAATCAGCAACATCACGAAGCCTAGTTTGCATGCTTTTTCTAGTCACCACATACCTCACAAAACTACATGGCAAGCACCTCTGGAAAGATGGCATGGCATAGTTTAAAACACATGTAAGGCTCAAGTTAATAGGATGCACACATCAACCATGGCAAAAATGACAAAAAGTGCATGTTCTGAAAACAGACAGCAGACAACATCACATAGCAGTCTTGCAACGACGATTAGGGCATCAAGATGAGCTTAAATGAACATGGTGCAATGGAACAAAATGAAGAGCATCTCAGAAAAAACACTATGATATATTACACGCACAAAACGGAGCTACATGCACAGAGTTATGATGCGATGAACATGGCCCGATAATGTCAAAATATCGGGGACTGAGGCAAAATTACCTCCGCGAAAAGTCAACGCGGGATGGCGGGATCCGGGACGGGGCGCGGGCGCGTTTGGATGGGCAGATTGGTGGATCTCATCCACCCTGCGGGTTGGATCCGGACGGGACGGACGCCGGGCGAAGCCCGGCGAAGCCGGGCGCGGTGGCCAGGAGGCGCGAGGGGCGCCACGAGCGGGACGACGAGGGGCGGCGGAGACGGGCCCGCGCGGCGGAGGACGGAGGAGCTCGCAGGGCCGAGCCCGGCGGCGGTGGCTTCGCCGCGACGGGCGGCACCGCCGACAAGGCGGCGAAGGCGGAAGGCGAGGCGCGACGGGGCCTTGTCGGGCGCGGCGCCAAAATGCACGGGCGCGACAGGCGCCTCAGCGGGAGGCGGCGCGCGGCGAAGCGGGCTGCCGGCGAGGCGCGGCGCCGACGGCGGCGACGGAGGTTTCGCGGCGGCGCGATCGGGTCTGTGGGCGGCGGAGACCGGGCCCCGATGGGCTCGGGCTTGCCCCGGCCCGGCGGCCCGCGGCGATGTGGCGCTGGGCGCCACGTGGCGCGACGCCAGTGGCTGCGGGGCGGCGGCAATTTTGTCCGGCGCGGAGGCGGACATGTCCGGCGCGCGAGAGGGAGGTTTGATCTAGGGTTAGACCGAGAATTTCGGGGGAGATGGCATATTTATAGGTAGAGGGAGCTAGGAGACTCCAAATGGAGTGCGGTTTTCGCCCACACGATCGTGATCGAACGACCGAGAGCATGGAAGAGACTTAGATGGGGTTTGGGCCACTTTGGAGGGGTGTTGGGCTGCACACAGAAGAGGCGTTCTGATTTGCGGTTAACCGTTGGAGTATCAAACGGACTCCAAATGGCACGAAACTTGACAGCGGTTCATCGGTGCTATACCAAGGCCGTTTGGCAAACCTCGGTCCATTCCGAGACCGTTTAACACCCGCACACCTAAAAAGAGGTAAAAGGGGGCGCCGGGGACATAGGAGTGCCGGATTGCAAAAGCGGACAACGGGAATATGCTCTGATGCATGACACGAACACGTATGCAAAATGAAATGCACATGATGACATGATATGAAATGCAGATGATGACATGGCAAATGCAACACGCAAGCAATGACATGGCAATGACGGAGAATAACTGGCAGACACCTGGCGCATCGAATCCGGGGCGTTACACATACCTACCTATTATGGCATTTCCATAGCCATTCCGAGATATATTGCCATGCAACTTTCCATCGTTCCGTTCATCATCATCATGACATACTTTACTTTTGTCATATTGCCATTGCATGATCATGTAGTTGACATCGTATTTGTGGCAAAGCCACCATGCATTATTTTTCATACATGTCACTCTTGATTCATTGCACCATCCCTACACCGGAGGCATTCATATAGATTCATACCTTGTTCTAGTTTCGAGTTGTAATCCTTATGTTGTAATCAATAGAAGTGTGATGATCATCATTCAATAGAGCATTGTCCCAAAAAAGAGAAAGGCCAAAGAAAAAAAAAAGGCCCAAAAAAACAAAAAAAATAAAAAAAATAAAAAGGGGCAATGCTACTATCCTTTTTTTCACACTTGTGCTTCAAAGTAGCACCATGTTCTTCATGTAGTGAGTCTCATATATTGTGCTTCAAAGTAGCACCATGTTTTTCATATAGTGAGTCTCATAAGTTGTCTTTTTCATACTAGTGGGAATCTTTCATTATAGAACTTGGCTTGTATATTCCTACGATGGGCTTCCTCAAATGCCCTAGGTCTTCATGAGCAAGCAAGTTGGATGCACACTCACTAGTTTTCTTTTGTTGAGCATTCATAGCTCTAGTGCATCAGTTGCATGGCAATTCCTACTCCTTGCATTAACATCAATCGATGGGCATCTCATTGCTCATTGATTAGCCTCGTTGATGTGAGACTTTCTCCCTTTTTGTCTTCTCCACACAATCCCCATCATCATATTCTATTCCACCCATAGTGTTATATCCATGGCTCACGCTCATGTATTGCGTGAAGGTTGAAAAAGTTTGAGATTATTTGAGTATGAAACAATTGCTTGGCTTGTCATCGGGAGTATAGAAGTTGGGAACATCTTTGTGTGACGAAAATGAAGCATAGCCTAACTATATGATTTTGTAGGGATGAACTTTCTTTTGCCATGTTATTTTGAGAAGACATGATTACTTTGATTAGTATGCTTGAAGTATTACTATTTCTTTTATCAATATGAATTTTTATTTTGTATTCATTTGGATCTGAATATTCATATCACAAGTAAGAAGAGTTACATTGAAATTATGCCAACTAGCATTCCACATCAAAAATTATCTTTTTTATCATTTACCTACTCGAGGACGAGCAGGAATTAAGCTTGGGGATGCTTGATACGTCTCCAACGTATCTATAATTTTTGATTGCTCCATGCTATATTATCTACTGTTTTAGGCAATATTGGGCTTTATTATCCACTTTTATATTATTTTTGGGACTAACCTATTAACCGGAGGCCCAGCCCAGATTTGTTGTTTTATGCCTATTTCAGTGTTTTCGAGGAAAAGGAATATCAAACGGAGTCAAACGGAACGAAATCAAGCTGGAGAAAGTTATTTTTGGAATGAAAGCCACCGATGGACTTGGACCCCACGTCAAGATACGGGAGGTGCTCACGAGGGTGGGGGGCGCGCCCCCCTGCCTCGTGGGGCCCCCGTAGCTCCACCGACGTTCTCCTTTCACCCATATATACCTACGTACCCTAAAACTTCCAGAACATAAGATAGATCGGGAGTTCCGCCGCCGCAAGCCTCTGTAGCCACCAAAAAGCAATCGGGACCCCTTTCCGGTACCCTGCCGGAGGGGGGATCCATCACCGGTGGCCATCTTCATCATCACGGCGCTATCCACGACGAGGAGGGAGTAGTTCACCCTCGGGGCTGAGGGTATGTACCAGTAGCTATGTGTTTGATATCTCTCTCTCGTGTTCTCTCTCGTGTTCCAATCTATGGCACGATCTTGATGTATCCCGAGCTTTGCTATTGTAGTTGGATCTTATGATGTTTCTCCCCCTCTACTCTCTTGTGATGAATTGAGTTTCCCCTTTGAAGTTATCTTATCGGATTGAGTATTTTATGAGAACACTTGATGTATGTCTTGGTGATCAACTTGCGGGTTTCGTGACATTGGGAACCTATGCATAGGGGTTGGCACACGTTCTTGACTCTCGATAGAAACTTTGGGGCACTCTTTGAAGTACTTTTATGTTGGTTGGATGAATCTGAGATTGTGTGATGCATATCATATAATCATGCCCACGGATACTTGAGGTGACAATGGAGTATCTAGGTGACATTAGGGTTTTGGTTGATTTGTGTCTTAAGGTGTTATTCTAGTACGAACTCTTTTATAGATTGATCCGAAAGAATAACTTTGAGGTGGTTTCGCACCCTACCATAATCTCTACGTTTGTTCTCCGCTATTAGTGGCTTCGGAGTGACTCTTTGTTGCATGTTGAGGGCTTGTTATATGATCTATCTATTTTATTATTGTTGAGAGAACTTTCACTAGTGAAAGTATGAACCCTAGGCCTTGTTTCCTATCATTGCAATACCGTTTACGCTCACTTTTACCGCTTGTTACCTTGCTGTTTTTGTTATTTCAGATTACAAAAACCTATATCTACCATCCATATTGCACTTGTATCACCATCTCTTCACGAACTAGTGCACCTATACAATTTGCTATTGTATTGGGTGTGTTGGGGACACAAGAGACTTTTGTTATTTGGTTGCGGGGTTGTTTGAGAGAGACCATCTTCCTCCTACGCCTCTCGCGGATTGATAAACCTTAGGTCATCCACTTGAGTGAAATTTGCTACTGTCCTACAAACCTGTGCACTTGCAGGCCCAACAACGTCTACAAGTAGAAGGTTGTGTAGTAGACATCAGCGAGCGCGGGGCTGTGGAAAGAGCGGTATTGAGAGATCAACGCAGGGGGATTATCCAGGTTCGGGCCGCACGTGATGCGTAATACCCTACTCCTGCTGGTTTACGTTTATCTGGTGTTCTTGGACTAGCTACAAGGCGTGCAGGGTCCAAAAAGTCTGAATCCTTCATCGGTACGCCGCGGGCCTCCTTTTATAGTCAAAGGGGCTGCCACAGTGGCACACAGGAGGTGGAAAGCTATACAGTGGTCGAGTCTATCTCCTGGCACCGTAGGACAAACACATTTAATGCACTGTTGACGTGCCCTTCTTGCTTTATCGAGGACGGCAAGGAAGCTTGTCCCAGTTGTCGCCCCCTCGCCTGGCTTCGATGCGCGTCCAAACTGACGAGGCGTGTAGTGCCACGCTAGCTGGCTGGCTGCTGAGTTGGTGCGGTGGCAGAGTCTTCACGAAGATCTGCATGTCACCACGCGGGTGTTTGATGAGTTGGTGGGCTGGCAGCTGCATGGGAACGGCAGTGGAGTCTTGGCAGATGTGGGCCTGGCTGCGGCCCCGCGGATGTCTTCGGCAAGGTTCTTCCCGGGGCCCCGACAAGGGTCTTGCCGCGGCCGCATGCAGTGTATACGGGGTCTTCTTATCGACCACGTCCCCCTTGTGTGGTTTTTTGTGACGGCATGCATATTTGTGGGCTCCCCGAGTGTATATATATATCATCCCTTTGACCAATAATGAGGGGTTTGTGTAGGCCATGAATGGATTCCTCCTAGTTCGTGTTAGGGCCAGTCACATGTCGCTCAACCAAATCTCGAGCTCATGCTTTGTCAGGATTCCCTCCCACATGCTCGGATTGCTAGGTTCGACCTACATCGTACCCTGTATATCTCGTCCTTAACTACTTTGCCTTCATGGTTGTTGTCTGTATCGAGAGGTAGGAACCACATCTAAATTGTACTTTATTCTATATTCAAAGCACACATCACCCCTTCCCAGCGTACATCATTTTGGGCCACATGCAAGGGGTGCTGGTTTTGTGGTCCCTGTCGTACGATTTTTATGATGGTTCAATCTATTGTCCCAAGTGGTTTATCGACAACAACAGTTGTCGTTTGACCGAACGATAGATTCATTGGTCCTTCTTGTGGTAGGTCATGGCGACATGCATGTATGACCAAAGTATCATTATGTGCATCCGCACCGCTGACATGAAGTGGGAGGTGGTGGGCGAAGCATCCTAGCTAGCTACCACATTATGTCATTCTAGATATATCCAAGGGTGCTTTCGGGTTTGCAAGGCAGGTGCCACCAAAGTTGTGCATTGTTGCTACCTCTTGAGCATGCGCTGGTTTTCCCTTGAAGAGGAAAGGGTGATGCAGCAAAGTAGCGTAAGTATTTCCCTCAGTTTTTGAGAACGAAGGTATCAATCCAGCAGGAGGTTACACGCAAATCGCCTTATACCTGCACAAACAAATAAGAAACTTGCAACCAATCGATAAAGGGGTTGTCAATCCCTTCACGGCCACTTGCAAAAGTGAGATCTGATAGAGATAATAAGATAAATATTTTTGGTATTTTTATGATATAGATTGGAAAGTAAAGATTGCAAAACAGATCGGAAACTTATATGATGGAAAATAGACCCGGGGGCCATAGGTTTCACTAGTGGCTTCTCTCAAGATAGCATAATCTACGGTGGGTGAACAAATTACTGTCGAGCAATGGATAGAAAAGTTCATAGTTATGAGAATATCTAGGCATGATCATGTATATAGGCATCACGTCTGCGAAAAGTAGACCGAAACGATTATGCATCTACTACTATTACTCCACACATCGACCGCTATCCAGCATGCATCTAGAGTATTAAGTTCATAAGAAAAGAGTAACGCATTAGGCAAGATGACATGATGTAGAGGGATAAACTCAAGCAATATGATATAAACCCCATCTTTTTATCCTCGATGGCAACAATACAATACGTGCCTTGTTGCCCTGGCCACATCGGAAAAGGACACCGCAAGATTGAACACAAAGCTAAGCACTTCTCCCATTGCAAGAAAGATCAATCTAGTAGGCCAAACCAAATTGATAATTCGAAGAGACTTGCAAAGATAACAAATTATACATATAAGAATTCAGATAAGAACCAAATATTGTTCATAGATAATCTTGATCATAAACCCACAATTCATTGGATCTCAACAAACACACCGCAGAAAGAGTTACATCGAATAGATCTCCAAGAGGATCGAGGAGAACTTTGTATTGATATCCAAAAAGAGAGAAGAAGCCATCTAGCTAATAACTATGGACCCGAAGGTCTGTGGTAAACTACTCACACATCATCGAAAAGGCTATTGCGTTGATGTAGAAGCCCTCCGTGATCGATTCCCCCTCCGGCGGAGCGCTGGAAAAGGCCCCAAGATGGGATCCCAAGGGTACAGAACGTTGCGGCGGTGGAAATAGGGTTTCGTGGTGCTCTCGGATGTTTTTGGGGTACATGAGTATATATAGGCAAAAGAAGTAGGTTGGTGGAGCCACGAGGGGCCCACGAGGGTGGGGAAGCGCCTACCCCCGTGGGCGCGCCTCCCTGCCTCGTGGCTTCCTCGTTGCTTGCTTGACGTCCACTCCAAATCTCCTGGATTGCGTTTGTTCCAAAAATAACTCTCCCGGCGGTTTCATTCCGTTTGATATTCCTTTTTTGCGAAACACTGAAATAGGCAAAAAAAACAGCAATTTGCACTGGGCCTTCAGTTAATATGTTAGTCCCAAAAATAATATAAAAGTGCATAATAAAGCCCATTAAACATCCAAAACAGATAATATAATAGCATGGAACATTCAAAAAATATAGATACATTGGAGATGTATCAAGCATCCCCAAGCTTAATTCCCTGCTCGTCCTCGAGTAGGTAAATGATAAAAACAGAATTTTTTATGTGGAATGCTACCTAACATAATTTTCTAAGTAATTCTCCTTATTGTGGCATGAATGTTCAGATCCAAAAGATTCAAGATAAAAGTTCAATATTGAAATAAAAATAATAATACTTCAAGCATACTAACTAAGCAATCATGTCTTCTCAAAATAACATGGCCAAAAAAGCTTATCCCTACAAAATCATATGGTTTGGCTATGCTTCATTTTTGTCACACAAGAATGCTCTCATCATGCACAGCCCTGATGACAAGCCAAGCAATTGTTTCATACTTTAGTAATTTCAAACTTTTTTCAACTTACACGCAATACATGAGCGTGAGCCATGGACATAGCACTATGGGTGGAATATAATATAATGATGGGGTTTGTGAGGGGAAGACAAAAAAGGAGAAATTCTCACGTTGACGCGACTAATCAACGGGCTAGGGAGATGCCCATCAATTGATGTCAATGCAAGGAGTAGGGATTGCCATGCAACGGATGCACTAGAGCTATAAATGTATGAAAGCTCAACAAAAGAAACTAAGTGGGTGTGCATCCAACTTGCTTGCTCACGAAGACCTAGGGGATTTGAGGAAGCCCATTGTTGGAATATACAAGCCAAGTTCTATAATGAAAAATTCCCACTAGTATATGAAAGTGACAAAACAAGAGACCCTCTATCATAAAGATCATGGTGCTACTTTGAAGCACAAGTGTGGAAAAAAGGACAGTAGCACTGTCCCTTTTTATTTCTTTTCTCTTTTTGGGGCCTTTTTTTATTTGGCCTTTCCTTTTTCCTTCTTTTTTTTATTTGGGACAATGCTCTATTAATGATGATCATCACACTTCTATTTATTTATAACTCAATGATTACAACTCGATACTAGAACAAAATACGACTCTATATGAATGCCTCCGACTGTGTACCGGGATGAGCAATGAATCAAGAGTGACATGTATGATAAATTATGCATGGTGGCCTTGCCCCAAATACGATGTTAACTACATGATCATGCAAAGAAATATGACGATGACAAAGCGTGTCATAATAAATGAAACGACGGAAAGTTGCATGGCAATATATCTCGGAATGGCTATGGAAATGCCATAATAGGTAGGTATGGTGGCTGTTTTTAGGAAGATATAAGGAGGTTTATTTGTGATAGAGCATATCGTATCACGGGGTTTGGATGCACCGGAGAAGTTTGCACCAACTCTCGAGGTGAGAAAGGGCAATGCACGGTACCGAAGAGGCTAGCAATGATGGAAAGGTGAGAGTGTGTATAATCCATGGACTCAACATTAGTCATAAACAACTCACATACTTATTGCAAAAATCTACAAGTCATCAAAAACCAAGCATTTCGCGCATGCTCCTAGGGGGATAGATTGGCACGAAAAGACCATCGCTCGTCCCCGACCGCCACTCATAAGGATGACAATCAGAGAACACCTCATGTTTCAAATTTGTCACACAACGGTTACCATACGTGCATGCTATGGGACTTGCAAACTTCAACACAAGTATTTCTCAAATTCAAACTACTCAACTAGCATGACTCTAATATCACCATCTTCTTATCTCAAAACAATCATCGAGTATCAAACTTCCCATAGCATTCAATGTAGTTTTTATGAAAGTTTTTATTATACCCGTCTTGGATGCCTATCATATTAGGACTAATTTTATAGCCAAAGCAAATTACCATGATGTTCTAAAGGACTCCCAAAATAATATAAGTGAAGCATGAGAGATAAATATTTTCTATAAAATAAAACCACCACCGTGCTCTAAAAAATATAAGTGAAACACTAGAGCAAAATTATCTAGCTCAAAAGATATAAGTGAAGCACATAGAGTATTATAATAAATTCCGATTCATGTGTGTCGCTTTCAAAAGGTGTGTACAGCAAGTATGATTGTGGTAAACTAAAAAGCAAAGACTCAAATCATACAAGACGCTCCAAGCAAAACACATATCATGTGGTGAATAAAAATATAGCCTCAAGTAAAGTTACCGATGGACGAAGACGAAAGAGGGGATGCCTTCCGGGGCATCCCCAAGCTTAGGCTTTTGGTTGTCCTTGAATTTTACCTTTGGGTGCCTTGGGCATCCCCTAGCTTAGGCTCTTGCCACTCCTTATTCCATAATCCATCAAATCTTTACCAAAAACTTGAAAACTTCACAACACAAAACTCAACAGAAAATCTCATGAGCTCCGTTAGTATAAGAAAACAAATCACCACTTCAAGGTACTGTAATGAACTCATTATTTATTTATATTGGTGTTAAACCTACTGTATTCCAACTTATCTATGGTTCATATCCCCCGATACTAGCCATAGATTCATCAAAATAAGCAAACAACACATGAAAAACAGAACAGTCTGTAGTAATCTGTAACAAATGCAAACTTTTGGAACTCCAAAACTTCTATCAAAATAGGACGACCTAGATAATTTGATTATTGATCTACTGCAATTGGAATCAGTATTTATCACGTTCTGGTGATTTTTAACAATTGTTTTTGTGAGCAGAAAGTTTCTAATCTTTTTTCAGCAAGATCAGATAATTATCACCAAGAAGATCCTATAGGTTTTACTTGGCACAAACACTAATTAAAACATAAAACCACATCTAACCAGAGGCTAGATGAATTATTTATTACTAAACAGAAACAAAAAGCAAGAAACAAAAATAAAATTGGGTTGCCTCCCAACAAGCGCTATCGTTTAACGCCCCTAGCTAGGCATAAAAGCAAGAATAGATCTAGGAATTATCATCTTTGGTATACAATCCATAAGTAGCTCTCATAATAGATTCATAAGGTAATTTAATTTTCTTTCTAGGAAAGTGTTCCATTCCTTTCCTTAACGTAAATTGGAATCTAATATTTCCTTCTTTCATATCAATAATTGCACCAATCGTTCTAAGGAAAGGTCTACCAAGAATAATAGGACATGTAGGATTGCAATCTATATCAAGAACAATAAAATCTACGGGGATAATTCCTATTTGCAACAATAAGAACATCATTAATCCTTCCCATAGGTTTCTTAATGGTGGAATCCACAAGATGCAAATTTAAAGAACAATCATCAAATTCACAGAAACCTAACACATCACACAAAGTTTTCGGAATCGTGGAAACACTAGCACCCAAATCACATAAAGCATAGCATTCATGATATTTAATTTTAATTTTAATAGTAGGTTCCCACTCATCATAAAGTTTTCTAGGGATAGAAACTTCTAATTCAAGCTTTTCTTCATAAGATTGCATTAAAGCATCAACAATATGTTTAGTAAAACATTTTTTTGATCATAAGCATGAGGAGAATTTAGCACGGATTGGAACAAGGAAATACAATCTATCAAAGTGCAATTATCCTAATTAAATTCCTTGAAATCCAAAATAGTGGGTTCATTGCTATGTAAAGTTTTGACCTCTTCAATCACACTTTTACCAATTTTTGCATCAAGATCTAAAAATTCCTAATCATTGGGACGCCTTTTAACTAAAGTTGACTCTTCTCCAGTACCATCATTATCAAGATTCATATTGCAAAACAAAGATTTAATAAGGGACACATCAATCACTTTTAGATCTTCATCCTTATTACCTTCTAGCTCTTCCGGTTTGGCGGCCATCTTATTAACTAAGGTGGCCTGCTTATCTGAAATTTGGGCTATTAAGCTTTCAAGATGAGCAACCTGAGATTTCAAATCATAAAATTCCTTAGACATATCATCGAGCTCTTTATTCATGTACTCCATAAAGCGTTTTTGTTCTTTAAGCTCGTTTCTAAAGAAATTATTATGCTCAAATTGCAAAGTCATAAAGCTTCTAACATTGTTTTCAATTTCTTCCAACCTTCTAAGGTGAGGATCAACGTTTTTAGGCAAGGCCATCAGGGCAAATAGGTACACATGAAGAAAGCGAAAAGAAATGGGCGGACGAAAAAGAGGGCGAATAAAACAGCAAAGGTGAAGTGGGGGAGAGGAAAACGAGAGGCAAATGGCAAATAATGTAATGCGAGGGTTAAGAGTTTGTGATGGGTACTTGGTATGTATTGACTTGACTTGGCAACTGCGCCAGCAATGGCAAGCTGCTCGGAGATCAAATCTTGACTTGACTTGGTGTAAGCCTCCCCGGCAACGGCGCCAGAAATCCTTCTTGCTACCTCTTGAGCATGTGTTGGTTTTCCCTTGAAGAGGAAACAGTGATGCAGCAAAGTAGCATAAGTATTTTCCTCGGTTTTTGAGAACCAAGGTATCAGTCTAGTAGGAGGTTACACGCAAATCGCCTTATATCTGCACAAACAAATAAGAACCTTGCAACCAACACGGTAAATGGGTTGTCAATCCCTTCACGGCCACTTGCAAAAGTGAGATCTGATAGAGATAATAAGATAAATATTGTTGGTATTTTTATGATATAGATTGGAAAGTAAAGATTGCAAAATAGATCGGAAACTTATATGATGGAAAATAGACACGGGGGCCATATGTTTCACTAGTGGCTTCTCTCAAGATAGCATAATCTACGGTGGGTGAATAGATTACATCGAGCAATTGATAGAAAAGCGCTAGTTATGAGAATATCTAGGCATGATCATGTATATAGGCATCACGTCCGCGACAAGTAGACCGAAACGATTCTGCATCTTCTACTATTACTCCACACATCGACCGCTATCTAGCATGCATCTAGAATATTAAGTTCATAAGAACAGAGTAACGCATTAGGCAAGATGACATGATGCAGAGGGATAAACTCAAGCAATATGATATAAACCCCATCTTTTTATCCTCGATGGCAACAATACAATACGTGCCTTGCTACCCCTGCTATCACTGGGAAAGGACACCACAAGATTGAACCCAAAGCTAAGCACTTCTCCCATTGCAAGAAAGATCAATCTAGTAGGCCAAACCAAACTGATAATTCAAAGAGACTTGCAAAGATAACAAATCATACATATAAGAATTCAGAGAAGAACCAAATATTGTTCATAGATAATCTTGATCATAAACCCACAATTCATCGGATCTCGGCAAACACACCGCAAAAAGAGTTACATCAAATAGATCTCCAAGAGAATCGAGGAGAACTTTGTATTGAGATCCAAAAAGAGAGAAGAAGCCATCTAGCTAATAACTATGGACCCGAAGGTCTATGGTAAACTACTCACACATCATCGGAGAGGCTATGGTGTTGATGTAGAAGCCCTCTGTGATTGATTCCCCCTCCGGCGGAGCGCCGGAAAAGGCCCCAAGATGGGATCTCACGGGTACAGAAGGTTGCGGCGGCGGAAATAGGGTTTTGTGATGCTCTCGGATGTTTTTGGGATACATGAGTATATATAGGTGAAAGAAGTAGGTCGGTGGAGCCACGAGGGGCCCACGAGGGTGGGGGCCGCCTACCCCCCTGGGCGCGCCTCCCTGCCTCGTGGCTTCCTCGTTTCTTGCTTGACGTCCACTCCAAGTCTCCTGGATTGCATTTGTTCCAAAAATAACTCTCCCGATGGTTTCATTCCGTTTGATATTCCTTTTCTGCGAAACACTGATATAGGCAAAGAAACAGCAATTCGCACTGGGCCTTCGGTTAATAGGTTAGTCCAAAAAATAATATAAAAGTGCATAATAAAGCCCATTAAACATCCAAAATAGAAAATATAATAGCATGGAACTGTCGGCGTTCTGGGAACGGGGGTACCTGCAGACTGTCGCCTGCCCGCGCTGCGTGGTTTCAAGGGGTGGCCAAGACGCCCATCTTCATCAACACAAGCTCAAGACCCTCGCGAGGGGCCAAGCCTTCTTGAGGCGGGGACGACAGCTTCCTCGGGCACAGCCTCGTCCCAGTGGCTCATGAGGAGGCGGAGAGATCAAGGCGGGTACCTCACGAGGTGCCCATGACGCAAGGCATGACGACCGAGGGCGCCAGTGAGCGCCACCCCAAGAAGGTCCTCATTTCCCCTTTGGTGCAAAGGAGGCAAGCGCAGGCCAAGGCATCAGGCAAAGGCAACCATTTCGGTGCAACAAGACCAAGACCAGCAAAACGGCAGGAAGGAGGTCATCGTGGAGCCCAAGCCGGCATCACCGTCAGAGTCTTTGGCAGGCGAGGACCGACTTTAGTCAAGACAAATGTACTAGATGTTCCCCTTCAAAATGGCCAGTTGTTGGCGCCCTTCCCGCTCAATATTTGGGAAGAGGCCCAGGGCCTCCCTCTATAAATAGGACTAGCCACCACCAAGGTAGAGGGGATCAATCCGGAAGAGACCTATCAGATAGAACCCTAGCAGTGAGAAACCGAGGCGATCGAACTCATCCAAGCAGTTCATCACACCAGCTCAAGAATAGCCCCTCGCGAGGCTGTTCTCCCTTTGTATTGTTCATCATCAGCCCCTGAGGCAATCCAGCACACCACAAACTGGAGTAGGGTATTACACCACAATGGTGGCCTGAACCAGTATAAACCTCGTGTCCCTTATGTTGTTCTTTGTGTAGTTTAGATCCTTGCGAGGCGACGAGACGTAGGTAGGTTGGAGGTGCGATCTCCGCGTGCACCCTAGAGTTCAAACCTAGAGGGTCTGCCGGAACCCGAAATCTGACATTTGGCGTGCCAGGTAGGGGTGCACCGGAATCCGCCTTCCGCCGCCCCTCGCATCCATGTCAGACGCTCGTCGAGCCCGCCCTGAAGCGGGCCGCTCTCGCTACTCGCGTCGCCCAGACGGCCCCCGTCGGCGGCCGCCCCGGCCATTCCCCGTCGCGTGCCGTCAACGCCACCACCGGCCCGACGGGGAACGAGCAGCAGGCGTCGTCTCTGCATCCTTCGGTGCAGCGGGAAGGTCAGATCGCCACCCGTCGGCCGACTCCAGCCGGTTCTTCGTCTAACGCCCGTCGCGCTCCTGGACGCCAAGACGCCCGTGTTGCTCCTGCACGGAACTCCTGCACTATCGTCCTGGCCGACGACTCTACGACGTAGTGGCTCGCCCGCATCACCGAAGCTTCGTCGGCGCGGCTGAGGCTCCCACTGTGCCATCCCTCTCGGCTGCACTGCGCCCGCCTTGCGTGGGCGATGAAGCTCCAGGGGCGCCTCAGCCGCCTCCCCCTCAAGAAGGCGCCTTGGCCCCAAGGAGCGTGGCCCCTGGGCGGAACCCACTCCGTCCGGCACCAGCACATCAAGAGAAGAGCTGCCAAGAGGTCCCTCGTCCCCAAGAAGCTGCTCGAGTGCTCCCGCACCGCCCGGCCACGATCAAGGCTCCTGCTCCAGCGCGCCAAGACCCCGCGCTGCTCCTGGCGGCAGCGCACAGAGACCTCCAAGATCAAGCCCTTCGTCACCAAAGGCCTTCCGTGGCCACTGCAGGCTACCGTGCCTTCACCGTCGAGCTGCAGTTGTGGCTCGGCCGCAAGTTCAAGCAGACCTGCCCCCACGCTACGATGGCACGGCCGACCCTGCGGAGTTCCTCCAGCTCTATGAGCTGGGCATCGAAGCCGCCAACGGGGACGAGAAGGTCATGGCGAACTGGTTTCCCATGGCGCTCAAGGACGGTGCCCGCACCTGGCTCCTGAACCTGGCTCCTGGCACGATTTCCTCCTGGAACGAGATGCGCACCCGATTCATCGCCAACTTTCAAGGCACCCGGATTGGCCCCCGGCCATGAGTGGCTTGCGCCGCATCAAGCAGCAGTCAGGGGAGACCCTGCAAAAGTTCATACAACGTTTCAACAACGCTCGCCTTAAGATCCCCAGGGTGTCTGAGGAGGCCATCATCTCAGCCTTCTCCAACGATGTGCGTGACGTCAAGATGAAGGAAGAGCTCGTGATCCATGAAGACCTGTGCACATCCCTGGAGCTGTTCAACTTGGCGACCAAGTGCGCCAGGGCTGAGGAAGGACGCCTTTCCCTTCTCGAGCTGCCGGCTGCCGACCCAGAAGAGAAGAAGCCCAAGGTCAAAGACGTGAAGCGCAAGGGGGCTGTCGTGCTTATGCAGAGCCGGACACCAAGCGAGGAAGGGATCAGCCTGAGTCATCCAAGGGCGATCGATCTGCGTGTACCATGACCTCCACACCCACAACACCAACGAATGCCAAGAGCTCAGGGCCGTGCGGGACGTGCGTGTTGGCCGACGCCCCGAGCGCAGTGACCGGGGCTATGGCCGAGGAGGAGGAAGAGGTGGAGGACAATGGGAAGACCGTGGCCCTCGCCAAGGGTGGCGTGACCGACCTCGCGAGGACCGCTGGCAGGATCAGCCTCGTGAGGGAGGTTGGAGGGACCCGCCTCGCGAGGGATGCTGGAGGGATCAGCCTCGCGAGGATCGCCCACAAGGCAACGCAGGCCTCCCTCCTCTACCACCACAGCCAAGGAGAAATGAAGACCATCATTAGGACGAGGGGGCTGGGGGCTTCCAGGAGCCGCGCGCAATCGCTTGCATCCTGGGCGGAGCTCAAGCCCCAGCCTCTCAGCGCATCTTCAAGCAGTTCGCCCGCAAAGTGAATGCAGTCCTCCCCAGGCTCGAAGCCACACGCCCCCTCAGGTGGTCAGCGTGCGCCATCACATTCAGCTCAGTGGATCAGCTCAAGTGCTCAGCCACAGCCGGAGTCCTCCTGATGCTTTGTTCCCCAATCATCAGCAATGTGCAGGTCACCAGGACCCTCATCGATGGCGGAGCAGGGCTCAATGTCCTGTACGTCAAGACATTCAACAATCTCCAAGTGCCATACAATCAGCTTCAGCCAACCAAGCCTTTCTCCGGAGTCACTGATGGTTCCACAGTTCCGATAAGGCAGGTCCGCCTTCCTGTCACCTTCGGGACGTGCGACAACTACCGCACCGAGCTCATTGACTTCGACGTCGCGCACATTCGCCTGCCGTACAATGCCATCCTCGGGTACCCAGCTCTGGCCAAATTCATGGCCGTGACTCATCACGGCTACAATGTCCTCAAGATGCCAGGAAGCGGTGGAGTCATCACGGTGCCTTGTGAAGAGAGAGACGTAGTGTGTTCCCTGGAGCGTGCTTTTCAAGCCGCGTCAATTGAAGATCCAGATCGCAGGAGCGGAGGGCTTCCCGAGGTGGTCCCTAAGAAGAAGAAGACATCCCCTGGTCATAGCCCTCGGGAGGCAGGCCCCTCAGAGTCCGCGCCCATTCCAGGGGCGCCTCCTTCTGTCGCATAGGAAGGCGCGCCCAGCGCCCTCCTCGATCAAGGCTCGGGGGCTCTCTCCTGGAGGGCCATCGACTTTGCTAAGATCACGAGGGAGGCTCTTGGGCACCACTTGGAGGCGTGTTTCAAAGCACGTTTCCCTCTGGAAGGAGCAAGGCAAGGAGGGCCAAACCCTCAGGAGTTCGTCAGCAAGATCATTCAGGAGCTGCAGGAGTCAAGAGTCATGAGTGGCAGCCGCCGCTTACCCGTCGTAGCTCCCCATCCAGGCGAGGATGGTGGGTTGCGCGCCTGCATCGACATACCAGGGCTCAACCGAGTCGCCTCTTAGGAGCGCCTCTGGCCCTCAGGCGTGGGACGCTGTGAAGGTCCACAACACAGCTATGTTTGCATGCCTTACGGCTTGCCGAACGCGGCTGTCGCGCGCCAGCGCCTCATGAGGAGCATCCTGGAGGCTCAAGTGGCCAGGCGTTCTGCAGTCCTGGCGGAGATGTAGATGGTCTGCGAGGAGCCACCGGTGCCTCCGGAGCCTCCCGAGGCTCCTGGGCCTGGGGGCTCATGAAGATCTGCTTCCGCAGCGCACGGCGTCCGCTACTTCAGCATCCCTTCATCTCCAACATCACCAGGTGACGTCCTTCGAGTTTCATTTTCAGTTGGGAGCGCCCCCAGGGCTGCATCATTCCCAGGCCGCGTGGGTCCATCCCTGCGGCATGTATCCCTTTGATTCATGTTTTTAGTTTACCTTATCGGGGGCGCCCCTCGGGCTGCACTATCCCCAAGCCACTCGGGCCAGACCCAGTGGCATGTATCCCTCTCGCATTTACTCAAGTCTTGTGCTTGACTCTTCATGATCGTTACTTGATGCCTGTCCACGGCACCCTTCTTCCTTCATGTCGGCCGCTTGCACGTTAAAGGGGGGGTACCTGAGCATCGCGACTCATGGGCCCTTACTGGCTCTCCAGTCCTCACCCTCTGGCCTTGTCCACGGCATCGCGACACAGCATACCAGCGGCGACCGAGCTCGCTCGAGGGTCGGGACCCGAGGACGAGAGGCGTCGGCATCTAACCAAATTTGCAGGAACACATTACAAGTAAAGGCCCAGTGTCAGGCGCAACCCGCCTTGAGGTAGGGCCCCGTGAGTCCCGCGCTGGCTCACGGGTGCCCAGATACACCTCGCCAAGCCCTATCGTGCCAGCCACGTGTCAGGGCGGGGCTGTACACACCCCGGGGGCTCCTCCCGGAGGGGATCCCCCTCCCACGCACCAGTGCAAGCACCATGCTCCGCTGGTGGCGACACCGCCGAGGAGCGGCTATGCCCGTCACACATACGGAAGCGCTTATGCTCCACCGGTGATAAACAATCGAGGGTGGCCCCGGCTGCATCAACCTCGTGGAGCCTAGAGCTCGGTGTCCGGCCTCATCGTAATGCCTCCCTCGGGAGTGCCAGCCGAGGGCAGACGCACGGGCTACGCCTGGGTCACGCCCAGACGCACGCCACCCAGCCAGCCCTCGGGCCTGGTTCGTCCCACGTCTCTCCCCGAGCGGAGCCAAGGTACAAAGGCCGTTTGAACGTCAAGGGGGACTCCTGAGCATCGCGACTCAGGAGCCTAACTGGTCACGTAGCCCCTCACCCCTTAGTTACGAAAGGCTAACGGCGGTTGAGGTATGCCCGGGGCCGGGCTCTGCCGACGTAGAATGGTAAATCTGTTCATGCATCTCCCCTCCCTACTTGATGTTCGCGCGTCAAGGGGGACTCCTGAGCATCGCGACCCAGGAGCCTAACTGGTCACGTAGCCCCTCACTCCTTGGTCCCGTCCTCGATTCATGTCGGGGCTAACGGCCGAGGTATGCTTGTGAGGATGGGCTCTGCCGACGTAGAACAAGCAAGTAGGAAGGAAAAGCGCAAAACTCTAGGAGTTCAAAAGGAAATATTACAGTCCATAACTGTTTTCACAACGCCAAACACAAGTCTAAACGCCTCCACGAGGCATGATGCATGTTGCAGGAGCTGAAAGCAGGACAGGAGCCACGAAGGGGTCACCTTTCGGCAGCACCGTCGCTGGCGACGGAGCTGCGCTGGGCGGGATCGCCTCGTGGAGCCTCAGGATCGGCAGCACCTCGCTTTGGCTTGGTGCTGAACGCACGAAACCTCGCCAGCAGAGCCTCCGCTCGACCCTTCACAGCTTCAGCAGCGGCAGCGGCAAGCTCACCGCTCACAGGCTCCAGCAGGCTGTCAGGGTCAACGTTGGGGTCGTGAAGGTAGACATGGGTGAAGACGTGCGTCAGTGTTGCAGAAGAAAGGACACGCGCCTCAGCCTCAGCCGTGGGGCCCAGGCCAATCGCGACATCTTCAAGGGCGCGGACCAGGAAGGGAAGCAACTTGGCGGGACCATCCTCGGCGCCGGCCAGCAGACTCTCCAGGCCGCTGTCATAAAGCGTCCTCAGAAAGGCGCGAGATTTCTCCTCCATCTTCGCGAAGGCCACACGGTCCTCGGCCAGGACCCGCGCCTTGCCGTCCAGCTCGATCTTCCTCGCCTCCAACGCCCGCTCCAGCGTATCTAAGCGGCCATGGCGCTCATCAAGCTCGGCATCCCGGTCCTTGGCGGCAGTCTCGCGAGCCTTCATCTCTGCCTCCTTCTCCTGGCGGTCACGGGCCTCCTTGGCGAGCTGGTCGTGAAGGCTCTGCAGCTCGCTCTCCAGCGCCTTGCAGCGACCCGAACATCCGCAACCTCCCCCAAGGCGACATCGCGAGTGGCCTTGGCCTGAAGGATGGCATGTTTTTCCTCATCGTAGGCCGACGCGGCCTGAACCAGCGCCGCTCGAATTGAAGCATCAGAGCGGACCCAGCCGGAGGCCAGCTCCAGGCGTCCGGCCACCAGGCGAGGGTTGGCGCCCTAGAGATCTCCTCGCAGCCGGTCCAGTTCAGCAAAGAAGACGATCCGTGATGAGACGGAGTCAGAGAAATGGCAGTTGGCGGAGTAGGAGGAGAAGACGGCAGCGAAATCACGGCACCATGAGTAGGGACCTTCTGCGCCCCGACGACTACGGCGGTGGCATCAGGCAAAGGCGCCTCGAGAGTCGCTTTCACACGGGCTGAGCTCGCCCCAGCACACCCCGCCTGGCCTCGCGAGGATGTCCGGGCAGGAGAAGCCTGGGCCTTGCCGCACCCTTCTCCCGTGGGTGAAAATGCTGCCCCAGACGAAGCCTCAGGGGCCCCCTTCAGCTTTTTCGCCGCAGGCGCGAACCTAGCCAAAGAATATGAACATCAAGCCTCAGCAACGAAGCAAGAAGCAAAACGAGAACCAAGCACTTACTGGTCGTGCCGTCATGGCTCGAGCAACCTCGGCCGAACTTGAAGCCCGAGAGCCATGCTGGGATCAACCTCAAGAGACTCGGGAGTAGGAGGCATGTCTGAAGATCGCCTCGGAGCCGGAGCAAGCCCGCGGGGAACCAGCCCCGTCCTGTCCTTCTTCGGGATCAGGGGCGAGCATTCACCGCCTCGCTCGTCGCCATCCTCGTCGTCGTCCAACATGAGGCGAAGAGCACGGGACCTGCGCCGAGGGAGTGGAGCCCTCAACTCCCCGTCGGTCGCCTCGGAATCGAGCTCCTCTTCCTGCTCCTCTTCTTCCTCCTCTCTGCCGGAGTCGTCGGAGGATTCACCGGGGCCGCCGGGTCCTCCGGAACCTCCGCGGGCACAGGCCCGTCCCCGTCGAAAGCGGGCATGGAGTTCACCACCTGCTCCCAATCATCTCGAAGGAACAGGGGTACACGAGCACCCTCCAGCCTCGCCACGTCTCCCCCGACCAAGGATTGGAGGACCGCGGCTAGATCTTCGTCGGCCAAGACTACGGGGCTCGGGCGAAGCCTCCACAACGGGAGCGAGTATTGCCGAAGCAAGGCCACCCGATGCTCCAGGAACTCCCTCAGGAGCGACGCCCCGGTCAGCTTCGATGTCGCCATGTTGCCCGGCCACAGGTCCGCGTCCATCCTCTCCAAAGATCGCTTCGCGAGGATCCACGAGCCAAGCGAGACCAAGCGTCGGCCGGACTCGAGGCTGCCTCGTGGGCGAGATCAGCCGGGGTGGATGCGCCCAGCATCCACCATAACCCACTTGCTCCGGAAGCCTTCAATCCTCTTCCGAGGCTTCGAGATAGCATTGGAGCTGGAGTACGCAACGAAGCTCGCGCACGCAGTAATGGGACCGCGAGAAACCCGGAGGTAAAAGTAATGGCGCGGAAGGCCATCGAGGGCTGCACCCGACATGGGCCTCGCGATAGTAAGCGAAGATTGCCGGAGAAGAAGAGAATTGGGGTGGTGGTGCAGAGCTTGCAGGTTGTAATGGCGAAGGACAGAAAAGAAGAACTCGGAAAAGGGAGGCACCAAACCGGCGGCAATGGCGCTCACGAAGAGCGGGTAGAAGGTGCTTCCTTGGTCCTCGGGAAGGGCGGAACCAACCTTGAGCACCGCCGCCCCGTCGTTGCCTTGCGCCACCATCATCTGGCGCGTCCGGGCAAGGCTCTTATCCGACACGTTCGGAGAATCCAAAGCGGGCGAGAACCAAGTTCCGGGGGTGCAGCGGCGCCATGCCTTCTTTGGGCGCAGGGTTGGAGTAGATCCGGGATTTCGGAAGCAGGAAGGATAGGAGCGAGAAAGGGGATCTGGGCAATGACTGGAGAAGGCAAAGAAGGTAAAGCCTAGACGGGTACCGCTCTCTTGTCAATTCGTGCAGTTGTCAAGGCGTCGTGGCGAAGCAGGGACGCCCATGCCCAATCAACCGCCACGCTGCGCCCAAGGCCGCAGGCTGTTGGGGCCCGCGGCGCTTCGCACTTGCCCCTTTGCTTCTCTGCTAAGCCAAGTCCAGGCGCGCCTTGGGCCGGGGCTCTGTCGGCGTGCAGGAACGGGTACCCAGACTTGCCGTCTGCGGCATGCGACATGGCTCAAGGGGTGGCCCAAGACGCCCATCTTCATCAACACAAGCTCAAGACCCTCGCGAGGGGCCAAGCCTCATGAGGCGGACGTAAAGCTTCCTCAGGCACGGCCTCGTCAGGCTGGCTCGCGAGGAGGCGGAGAGATCAAGGCGGGCTACCTCACGAGGTGCCCATGACGCAATCCATGACGACCGAGGGCGCCAGGCAGGCGCCAGCCCGCGCAGTGTCCGTGTTTCCCCTTTGGTGCAAAGGAGGCAAGCGCAGGCCAAGGCATCAGGCAAAGGCAACCATTTCGGTGCAACAAGACCAAGACCAGCAGAACGGCAGGAAGGAGGTCATCGTGGATCCCAAGCCGGCGTCACCGTCGAGTCTTTGGCGGCGAGGGCCGACTTTAGTCAGGATAAGTGTACTAGATGTTCCCCTTCAAAATGGCCAATTGTTGGCGCCCTTCCCGCTCAATATTTGGGAAGAGGCCCAGGGCCTCCCTCTATAAATAGGACTAGCCACCACCAAGGCAGAGGGGATCAATCCGGAAGAGACCTATCAGATAGAACCCTAGAATTGAGAAACCAAGGCGATCAAACTCATCCAAGCAGTTCATCGCACCAGCTCAAGAACAGCCCCTCGCGAGGCTGTTCTCCCTTTGTATTGTTCATCATCAGCCCCTGAGGCAATCCACCACACCACAAACCTGGGTAGGGTATTACACCACAATGGTGGCTGAACCAAAGATAAACCTCGTGTCCCTTGTGTTGTTCTTTGTGTAGTTTAGATCCTTGCGAGGCGACGAGACGTAGGTAGGTTGGAGGTGCGATCTCCGGGTGCACCCCAGAGTTCGAACCTAGAGGGTCTGCCGGAACCCGAAATCCGACAGGAACAATCAAAAATTATAGATACGTTGGAGACATATCAATTGTGTATTTAAAGTTTTAAACATCACACCCAATATTCCTACATGTATCTGGCCACTTCTATGTGGTTCTTGACTTCTGGCCCCTCTCATCGATCTTCGACGAGGCGCCCAACCGTGGGCCCGCGCGGTCAAAATTTTGCATTGGAATTTTGAACATCACATACCACCCTTTTCACTCATATATATTTGGGCCACATGCTGGTGTGCCTGTCTTCTGACCCTCTCTAACGTTTTTTTGCTGCAAATATTCTGATGACGCTCAACGGACTTGGGTATAATGTCTTAACGGTGTGTGATGCAAGTGCGTTGTGAATCATGACGACTGCGCAAGCGCGAGCAAATGTGGTGGTATTGGCTCAACCGTGTGCGATGCAAGTGCACTGTAAAGTCACCAAGGCTGCGCAAGCGCGAGCAAACGGTGCTGGTACTGGCTTAACCGTGTGCGATGCAAGTGCACCGTAAAATCGCCACCTGCGCAAGCTAAAGGCGGGTAAGTTTATTTAGAAATTAGGACGAACCGTGTGCGATAGACCAGCTAGCTAGAAATATATAAAAACTACCCGCCTTGAGTGTTGCAAAAATCGGCGATTCCGACACTTTTCCTTATTATCATACACGCATATTCTTATTGGACCGTGCGTGATCTTGGGCACTCCCACCCCACATCAATTTCTTTACCCAAATTTTAGTAGCCGCCATACTTCAACCGTCGCCCTCCCTCGTCCACCCACCATTACTAAAATTTTCAGTAGTCGTGGCATATCCTCAAACACCTCCCCCCTCCCCCCTCGAACTCAAGCTTGCGGCCGCCGCCGCCAACCCTGTCAGTCTGCCCATTCCTCCTAACTTAGATAATAAAGTTCAGGTTACCCAGCGATTCCCATAACGTCGCCCCACTCCCCTGAGATTTCAGATGAGTCATGTGGTGTCCCTCCCCACCAGATCCACATCCCCTACTCCATAATGTCGCAGCCTAAGCTCGACCACGTATCCTGAGGAGCTCGACGAGCGTTCGACCAAGAAGAGGTTTATCATGGGCTCTTCGGCGGACGTTGGCGAGGTGGTCGCCGTTTGCCCCGACCTATCGATCCCGGAGCAACACGTCATCGCGGAAGCCGGTGAAGACGTTGACTACATTGCCATGCCGAAGGCTTCATGTCAGCGGGCTAGCGTATTACTGTATCTCGGGAAAGCTGGCTACGACATCAAGCTCGTCGACAGTGACGGCTTTCACGCTGGCCATGTCACAGGTTAAGTGATCCATCCCCAACCCCTCTGGTTCAACCGCCGTCGATCTCTTCGACGGCCCTGCCGCTGATCTCCTCCGTCAGGCGGTCAAGGATTTGCGATCCTTATAAGACATCGAGCCCATTTTGTCATTTCTGAAGGACACTTTCTACGGCGGCGGCTTGCGATCCTCAATTGCCAAGTCAGATCTCATCGACCACGACCATGAGGAGGGCACCCAAGAAGGTTCTTCCAAGGTGAAACAGCCCATTTGTGACACAGATAGCGCACCATGGGTCTGTGCTCTTCTAACTAGAAGGATCCGTCCATGAAATGTGAGGCAACATCCTATCAGCAAATCTTACCTTTTCTATCTTGCCAACCCGTACCCTTTGTTGTAGTAGCATTTGTTGTGCGGTGCTTTAACTATGTCATGTTTAATTATTTCGGTTATGCAATGTATTGTTCAATAGGGCTATGTGATGTTTAAGTATGAATTGTCCGCTCCAGTTTCAAGAATGGCTATATTTGGTTGTTAATAATGAGTAGATGCCTTGTTTATCTGTATTTGGTTGTTAGGTTGGTTGCAGCGAGCATTTTTCTAGTCATCGAGCAGATGGCTTGTTTATATGTATTTGGTTCTTAGTTTGGTTGCGGTGAGCATTTGTCCAGCAAGCAGATGCCTTGTTTACCTGTATTTGGTTGTTAGGTTGCTTTTCTTTAGCATTTTTCTAGTTTTCAAGCAGATGCCTTGTTTATCTGCTTCTTAGGTTGGTTGCAGTGAGCATTTGTCCAGTTTTCAAGCATATGCCATGTTTATCTGTATTTGCTTGTTACGTTGGTTGCAGTGAGACTCTGTCCAGTTTTCAATGGCTATACTTGGCTGTTATACTGATCATTTATGCCTTGTTTATTTCAGTCATTCACAATATGTTGTTCATTTTGTGCAAGTCGGAACTGTGTTGCTCGACTGCATCAGTACCAGTTTGAACGGCTATATTTGGTTCCAGTTGTGCCTAGTGTAGTTAACACATGCCCTTTATTTCAGTTTTACACATTTATCCAGTGTGATATTTAAGCATTACCTACGTTCTATTCATTTTCAACAATACCAGTTTGAATTGCAATGTTTGATGGCTGTTAAGCCTACTGTCGGTAACATTGCCTTCCATTTTATATCTTCTTTAACAACATCCTAAAACCAACACATTCAAGATATCATTCGGAGATGATGTTGTTTACCGTTGCTATATTTGTTTGATGTTAAGGTTGTTGTACTTATCATGCCTTTCCACTACTTATGCAGGACAACAACGGGAGTGGCCACCATTTTCCGCCGAGGATAGCTTCATCCCTCGGCTTGTACTCCCCCCGTTGTCCATAATGTAGTGCATATAGATCCAGGCCTGGACACTTGTTAGCTTCTAATATTGACTTGTTGCTTGCAGGTACATACGCCCTTGGCAAGGATCCACGCATCGACCCTTTTTGCGTATGGGGCAATGAGATATTCATGAACAAGCATCAAGTGAGGAAACTGATAAGGATTATTAGCAAAAAGATACGAATGGTGGCAAGAAAATTATTTGTTTATGCTCTATCCAACACAATAGTGAGCTGTAGGATAGTAACTACAAACTCTGCAGCCTTCTCTTTTTAGTGCCCATAATGAGTTGTTAGACAACAATGTTCGAATCTTTTTCGGTCGAAGTGGTTCCCGAAGCAGTCCACTCAAGATTACCTCGCAAAGTACATGATTGGTGGACACACAATGAAGGTTAAAGTATTTCATCCAGACTACAATGAGCATCGAGAACTCGTAATGAAGACAGTGAAGGATGGATGGGCAGCCATCACAAGGGGTTGGCCTAGAGTCGTGCGCGCATTACGCATGGAGGAAGGCACAATATGGGCATTCCGCTTCACCTTCTCCAGCAACCAGAATGTCTTTCGCCTCTCTGTTTACAGTCTTTAGTACAACTGCGGTTCGTCATTCTTTACTTGGTGCTTCTGTAGTTCTTCAGTATATGTACCTTGCGTCGAATTATGCATTCATGGTTGAACCTATATTTGTAATAAACATGTTTGGATATGAAATAATTGATTTCCTACTTTTAAATTCAAAACATATGATTTTTAAATAAGGGACTAATTAGTGATTAATTAGGGATTATAGTGCACATGGTTTGCAAAAGCTAAACGTCTGCGATAGACGTGGAGATTAGACACGTTTCTAGGATCCACTACGTGTGCGATCAATCTCCACTGCACACATGATCAGCCAAGAAAAATGTGTGCGATTAACAATAGCATCGCACACAGTTCTTTCTTATTAAATGTTTGGGATAGTCACCTTATCACATATGCTTCGAAATTATCACTACAAGAATGTTGTTGATCCATGACGGGCCTAAACCTTCACAGGTTGCTGCCAAACTATCACAAACGACCATCGATGACGTTTTTGAAAACCATCATGTATTCCCTGTCATAGATTAGTCTTCATGACGAAGGGCCGAAATCTTCACAAATTATGCTAACCCGTGATGATCCTTGGTCGTCATAGATCAGCCATGAGCCCTTCCAGTTCGTGTAGGGCCTAAGCCCAGCCCAGGCCTTTGTGACAACACGAACCGTCAGAGAGTTTCATGACGTGGCACATAGATGGACATGACGACCTACAAGATGTGGCCCAATTAGACTTTCAGCCTCCTATTTTCAGCCCAGTCCGATCCGCCCATTAATTTTGTCTGGTTGCTCTATCTAATTTCAGCCCATTTAAGCTTTGCCTTATTCGGCCCATTGCATTTTCTGATCTAGTATACAATTGTTGGGCCTGCTTATTTTCGTTGTGTTTGCTAGCCAATTTCGGCCCAGCTATAGTGCATCACCCAACCCAAATGTTCACGTCATTGAGCCCATTTTTTTAACAATACATAATTTCTAGGCCTGCTTTTTCGGTCTGGTTTTTCAGCCCAATTCTAGACCATCAAAACTATAAAACTAAACCAACCCATAATGTTATATATAAAATTTAGCACCAAAAAACTGTTATATATGAACAACAATATAGATTCTTATCCAGCAACAGATCACAACACATATATGACAACAGAAGTTAAGTTCCAGCATCAAATCACACATGTTCTGATCCAACATAAATACTCCCTCTGTACCGTAATATTTGTCGTTGGAGTAGCTTAACTTCAGTTACTCCAGCGACAAATATTACAGTACAGGGGGAGTATGAAACTACAATCACTCCGGTGCCTTAAACCACCCACAGCAAAATGCTTGGATTCATATCCATGAACAGAATACGACACGCTCCGCTGCCCAGCATCAACGATGCACACAAGATAAGCATGATGCGCTCAACCCTGAAAAATAGAGCCCATGTATGAATCATTCAACGTTGCCAAGTGGATCGTATTCATATAAGAAGCAAAGAATAATACAGAAAAAACTAGTTGTTTTAAGGTCAAATTATTCTTCTACCTCTCTTTAGACTGACTTTACAATTATTGATTATTGTACTATCGGATCTACTGAAAAAGAGTAAGCATTGTGATACAGTTAGCACTCTTTCAACCCTGACCTACAATTGCAGATTGTATGGTGACTGTGTACCCTTTCTTCTTGTTGATGTAGTGGCACTCCTTTCAACTTTGTATTTTTCTCCCTGAAAACAACATATGTGCAAAGAAGCTTACTTACAGATTCATGGTCGCTTGATTCAGTAACTATGAAGAAATAACGTATACAATACCCAAAATGAATTTACTTTATCCATTTGTTCAGGATAAGATACCATTAATAATCAGATAAAGCATTTATTGGCTAAAGCCCAGGAAACATTACACACAATAACTATGTAGAAGCAAAATTTCACAGGTGCAAATCCACGGCCATAGGTCCGACTTACCAAATTATCACACGATTGCATAAGAGAAATGCCCAACCGGTTGTTTGATGAAACTTAGACATGGTAACGGCGCTGCCCGCATCAACGATGCATACAAGATAAGCATGCTGCGCTCAACCCTGAAAAACCTTGCTTCAAGGTTGTAGCTCAAAGTCAGTTCATGAGCTTGATTGTCACTTTAGAAGAGCTGCATGGCAAAGCTCCAATGCTTCTTCTGGTTCTCTTTTGATTTTATGGTGAACATTGGTGGCCAACAAGTATGTTTATTCGGCAAGCATGAGTAATGTGGATGACCTTGTATCTTGGGGTGTTTGCACAACAATTATCTCTCCTACTTCGTGATAATACAATGGTCCGTTTTGTAGGTTTCAGTTTGTAGGAAATTGAACTTTCCATATGCATCTAAGAATACTTAGGATATATATTCAGTTTGTAACTTTGAAATTGAATATTGGCATAAGGTATTTACCACACTTTCTTACAGAAATAAAATCAATCTCATAATCATAAATGAATATGGTACACATGTTTCAACAGTTGACTCAAAATCTATACAAATAAGTCAGAGAAATTTCTCAAAAAACAAAATTGGAGAAATGATATTGGGAAGATATAGTCAGAACCTGAGTTAAATTGTTCTCCAAAATAAAAGTCACAGCAAGATTGATTCTAATTCTGAAAAATTGTCTAAAAGGAAGATATAGTCAGGTATGTCTCAGAAAAAATTGTAAAAAAATATTTCCTTCGAATTTGTACAAATAAAATAGAAAAAATGTATTTTATACATGTCTCAAACACTGCAGAACAAGTATGCACTTAAGAATTACTCATATATTATATCAACTATAGCCTTCTCATGCACGTCACATAGCTGAGCGGCGTTCCAGTCAATCCGTGGCCGGCGCTCGATTGACGTCACGAAGTTCTTCTACCGATACCACGGCGGGATACCCATAACTACTCCCACGTAGATGGTTAGTGCGTATAGACCAAATGGCGGACTCGGATCAAATACCAAGATCTCAAGTTAAACGTGTTAAGTATCCATGAACGCCGACCAGGCCAGGCCCACCTCTCACCGGTAGTCTCAACCTGCCACTGTCGCTCCGCCTCAAAGATCCACTCATGGTGCTCCACAAGCCGACCCGACTTTAGTCACCACATGTATCATGTATAAGTATATAGTATATACCCGTGATCACCTCCCGAGTGATCACGGACCCAAAGTATAGCACAGACGGACAAGAATGTAGGGCCACAGATGAAAATACTAGCATCCTATACTAAGCAAGAGGATAAAGGTGTAAAGGTAACAACAAGAGTAGCAAGGATGTGCTATGCATCGGGATAGGTATAATGAAAAGCGGTAACATGCTACACTACTCTAATGCAAGCAAGATAGAGAAGAGTAGGCGATATCCGGTGATCAAAGGGGGCTTGCCTGGTTGCTCCGGCAAGAGAGAGGGGTCGTCAACTCCGTGAGTCGTCTTTAGGCGGCAGCGGCGTCGGTCTCGGTGTCTAAGCGGAAGAAGAGGGGAAGAACAATGAATATTTAAGCAAACAGATGCATGACGATGCATGATAAGGAAAAGCGTGATGCTAAGCGTGGTTCTAACGCGGTATGTGGTGATACCGGTGAAGGGGGAAACATTCGGGAAAGGATCCCCGGTGTTTTGCGTTTTCGGACAAAGGAAAAGAGGGGGAAAGTTCCAAGTTCATCATGCTAGGGGCATGTGACAGATGAACGGACCGCGTATTCGGATTCGTTGTATTTTCCTGAGCAGCTTTCATATAGAAAACATTTTCATCGGAGTTACGGTTTAATTACTATGAATTTCTAAAGGTTTAAACATTTTCTAGAATTAAATAAATTAACAGAAATGGAATATGACGTCAGCATGGCGTATGAGTGACGTCAGCAGCCAACAGTTCGGTTGGTGGTCAAATTGATATGGGGACCCACACATCATAGGCGATTGGGTTAAACAGGTTCAAACTAATCTAAATTCAGTTATTAAACTACTGGGCCCACCTGTCAGTGTCTAATTTAGATTAATTAAACTAATTTAATTAATTCCCATTAATTAGGGGGTGGGCCCCACTAGTCAGTGGCTGGGGGTTGCCAAGTCAGCAGGGTTGACCGTCAACCCATCAACTAGTGTCCCCGGCCCCACCGGCAAAGTGAGACAAAGGCGGGGCCCATCGCGCCATCGTCGGCGCCGTATGAGACAACTCGGCGACCAAAACACGGTGGAGCGGCTCGGGACTTCGCCGGAAGCAGACTCTGAGGCACCGTTTGGTCCAGCGATAAGCGCGTTCGAAGAAAGGCGAAGCCGCGTCGTTTTGGGGCTACGGCACGGCGGGAGCGGGGGTGCAACGACGGCGGCGACCTCAACGGCGGAGGTCGAAGCTCGGTCACGGGTGGAATCGGGCTAGGAGCACGGGAGGGGGCGCTGGTGGTTGCCACACGCTCCTGCGATCGTTCTGAGCACGACAACGATCTCAGACGAGGGTTGCGGCCACGGGGGTCACGGGGGCGAGCTTGACCGCGGCGGTCGTCGGAGTACGGGCGCGGTCAGACCCGATGCAAGGGGAGTCGGGAGGAGGTGCGGAAGCTCACCGAGCGGCACACACGGAGGCCGGTGAAGGGTTTAGTAGCAGCAGAGGGGGGGGGGTCGCCGGAGTTGGTGAAGAACGACGGCAAAGCCCGTCGGAGCAGAGGAGGAAGACGGCGGCATCATGGGTGTTGTGGGGCTCGATCCAGTCGTGTAGTCGAAGCAGAGGAGCGAGGCAGAGCTGTTGGACTTGTCGGAGAGGTGAACGGGCGACGGCGGTCGCGTCTACCGCGAGCGGTGGCGAGGAAGGCGCTCGGCCATGGCGGAGAGCGAGGAGCGGCGAGGTGGATCTGAGGGGAGAGGGAGAGGCGCGGGGGCCGAGGGCGAGCGTGGGGGCGAGTGGGGAGGGGAGACCGAGGGGGCGCGGCGTCGGCGTCCTTATCCACTCGCCGTCGCCGGCGAGAGGGTGCGGCGGGGACGCACCTGCTCCACCCGGTCGAGGGAACAGGAAAGGAGGCGGCAGGGAGGCGGGCCTGTGGGTGCATGGGCCGCCCGTTCGGACGGCTGAGGCCACCGGGCCACTTGGCCCAACAGGGGGGCTTTCTCTTTCTTTTTTTGTTAGTTTAGTTTTCTTTATTAATTCTTTTCTGTTTAAATTCATTTAAAAGTATTTAGGCATTTTATAAAAATGTGTTTACTTCACCACAATTACCTTTGTAATATTTGACAACCACCGAACATTTTAGTTTTAATTTTTGAATTTTTTTATTGTTATCACTAATTTGAATTTGAATTTCGAATGTTTCCGAATTATTGCGAGGATAGCAACAAGAATCGAGGTGTCATGGCACGATTAGCGTGGGATTATCATGTACGATTATCCGGCGTTACAAATCTCCTCCACTACAAGAAATCTCGTCCCAGATTTAGGAGGTAGAAGGAAGCAGGCGGAGTATTCATCACGCAGCGATCCTCGCGTTCCCGGTGGCTTCATCTTGAATGGTGCGACCCTTTGGACTTTGAGGAACTTGATCGCCTTCCGGCGTGTGCGGCGTTCAGCTTGGTCGAGAATGCGGACCGGATGCTCTTTATAGGAGAGGTCCTGTTGCAATTCGAGCACTTCATGGTCCAACGCCGGATTGGGTCCTTGAAGCAGCGTCGGAGTTGTGACACGTGGAACACATCGTGAATCTGAGAAACGTTTGGCGGAAGTTCCAGTTGATATGCCACTTTTCCACGCCTTTCCAGAATAGTGAATGGGCCAATATAGCGAGGAGCTAGTTTGCCCTTGATCTCGAAGCGTTGAGCACCCTTCATTGGTGTAACATGCAGATAGGCCTTTTCGCCAGGTTGATAGACCATGTCTTTATGATGACGGTCATAATTACTCTTTTGACGTGATCGAAAGCGCCTTTGAGATTCTCGCGAATAATGCGGACTTGTTCTTCGGCATGTTGGATAATATCCGGACCGAAGAGTGGAGTTCCCGATTCCGACCGATTCGAGGGGTTCGCACTTTCGTCCATATAACACTTCAAAGGGGCCATCTTCGGACTAGCTTGATAGCTATTATTATAAGAGAACTTCAAAGATACGGAGAGATTCCTCCCATTTCTTGCCGAAGGAAATAACACAAGCTCGAAGCATGTCTTCGAGAATTTGGTTGACACATTCAACTTGCCCTTGTGACTGCGGATGAAACGCGGTACTAAAAGATAAGTGAGTCCCCATAGCTTCTTGGAAACTTGCCCGTAATCTTGAAGTGAATAAGCTGCCACGGTCCAAACCGATAATCAGTGGAATACCGTGAAGTGAAACAATTCTGGACATATAGAGAGTTGCAAGCTCGACTAGCGGTGATCGTTTCTTTGACCGCCGGAAAATGTGCAACTTTAGAAAGCCGGTCAATGACGACAAGAATAGCATCATTACCTTTCTGCGATTTGGGAAATCCGATTGACGAAGTCCATTTCAACATGGTCCCATTTCCATTCGGGAATAGAGATAGGTTGCAGAGTTCCAGCAGGCCTTTGATGTTCTGCTTTGATACGACGGCAAACGTCACACTCAGCAACATAGCAAGCAATGTCTTGCTTCATATTAGACTACCAGAATCTCTGACGGATGTCTTGGTACATCTTCGTACTACCAGGATGGATACATAGAGGCGTATCATGAGCTTCTTTCATAACCTCCTGAGTCATATTCAGGTTTTCCTTCTTACACGACACCACTAGGCGGCCTTTGAAGTACAAGGCGCCATCATCAGCAATAGTGAAGAATGAGGGCTTTCCTTCTTTGAGGTCGCGCTTAATCTTGTGGACTTCAGAGTCATATCCCTATATTGTCTTGATGGAGCTCACGAGATCGGGTTCGACAGCCGTGGTATAGAGGGAACCACAGGAAACAACACGGAGATTCATCTTGCGAGACTCCTCGGGGGGGAGCGAGTGCACCGGAGGAACAATATGGAGGTTCAGCTTTCAGATTCTTCAACAAGTGAGGGCTGAACCTTGTGAATCTGGAGGTGGTTGCGTAAGACTTGCGGCTTAAAGCATCAACCATTACATTAGCCTTGCACGGTGTATAGGAAATACCCAAGTCAAAGTCCGCAATGCCTCTATCCTTCTCTGCTGACGGAGGTTCAGGTCTGGCTGAGTGAACAGATACTTCAGACTTTGGTGGTCGGTGAAGATCTCGCAACGATTACCGAGAAGGTAATGTCGCCACTGTTTTAGCGCATGAATGACACCAGCAAGTTCGAGGTCGTGAACTGGTAGTTCTCTTCGTGAGGGCGCAATTGTCGAGAGGCATAGGCAATCACTTTGCGCTCTGCATTAGGACACAGCCTAGTCCACGGACGGGAAGCGTCGCGATAAATGACGTAGTCCTTCTTAGTATCGGGAGGAGCTAATCTTGGGCGTAAGTCAACTTGTCTTTGAGTGCCCGGAAACTTTCTGACATTTATCTCATCCATTGGAACTTGACGCCCTTATGCAATAGGTTAGTCGAGGCACGGCAATCTTGGAGAAGTTCTCGACGAATCGACGGCAATAGTGGCGAGACCGAGAAAACTTCGACTTGCTTGACATTCTTCGGAGGAGTCCAATCAAGAATAGCCTGAACTCGTTCGGGGTTGACGGCAATACCATCCTTAGAGATGACATGCCCGAGATAGGTCACTTCGGGAAGCCGTAATTCACATTTGGAGAACTTGGCATAAAGTTGATGCTCTCGTAGCTTTTCCAAAGACAAGACGAAGATGTTCAGCATGTTCTTCTTCGTTCTTGGAAAATACCAGGATATCATCCAGATAAACCACGACAAACTTGTCGAGGTAATCCATGAATATATAGTTCATCAGTCGAGAGAAGGTGGCTGGAGCATTGGTTAAGCCGAAAGACATGACGGTGTACTCGTATGAACCATAACGAGTCACAAATGCGGTCTTTGGGATATCCTCTTCACGAACATGGATCTGGTGGTAACCCAACCTCAAGTCAAGTTTAGAGAACACTGATGAACCAGCCAGTTGATCATACAGATCATTGATCCGAGGAAGAGGATACTTATTCTGAATGGTAGCTTGATTTATAGGACGGTAGTCTTGGACCAATCGGTTTGTCCCATCCTTCTTTTTGACAAAGAGGGAAGGTGCTCCCCAAGGAGAGCAACTTGGGCGAATGAAACCACTGCGAAGAGACTTGTCGATTTCCTCCTTAAGCTCAAGGAGTTCATGCGGCGGCATCTTGTAGGGTCGCTTGGCTATAGGAGTGGTGCCTGGTTTCAAGTCGATAACGAATTCAACAGCTCTAGCAGGGGGAATCCTTGGGAGTTCTTCAGGAAAGACGTCGAGGAATTCACGCACGACAGGAATGTTTTCAATACCCTCGAGTGGTTCAGCATTCAATGCATTCAAGGCATAAAGTCGTGCCTCGGCATTTTGCACCAGATGAGCTTGGTAAGTAACTATTTCATCTGAAGGGTGTAGCAGATGGACGGTCTTAGTGGCGCAAACTATAGAAGCGATGTCGCCTTTAACCAATTCATTCCCGAATGAGGTCAATGCTACAAGACTTCAAAGACGATGGGTGAGACAAGGAATTCCAGTCCTTCGATTTCAACGGGGACGTCGTTGCAAATCATGGAGGTTCGACATTGGCCCACGGGGGTGTGTACTAATAGTGAAGCATTCATGTCTTCACATTTAATGTCGTGCAAGCATGCAAAATCTTCGGACATGAATGAATGCGATGCACATGTATCGAATAAAGCGGATCACAGTCTTGAATTTCTGAGGAGTGTACCCATCACGATGTGAGGCTGGTCTTGAGCTTCGTTCGGATCAACGTGGTTGGCATGAACTCGACCATAAGGCTTGGCATTGTTGTTGCGGGGTTGGTTGCTTCCACGGCCGATCATTTGGAAGGGCCGGTGATTCTGGTTTTGGTTGCATTCTCTAGCACGGTGCCTGGTTGACCACACGAAGCACAAGCCATTATTGGGAGTGGGAACAGGAGCTTGGGGTGGTGGAGCTGGAAGCCTTGGCTGCCTAGTTGGAGTAGGCAGACGAGGTGCATCATAGCTCTGCCTTGGGGCAGGTGCATTTGGCTGGTACATGTTGTTGGGAATCCATATCTTACGCTTCTGCGAGGATGGGCCCGAAGATGAGCCCGTGTCACGGATGCGCCTGTTAGAGCTCTGGTATTCCTGCAGACCAGTTTCGACATTGATAGCTTTGTTCACCAAGGTGGTGAAATCAGCAAAGTCGTGCACTAGAAGTGCGAGCTTGATGTCAGCTTGAAGGCCGTCACGGAACTTCTCTTGTCTGTGTGCATCGGTTGTAATGTCCTCTTGACATAGCGAGACAAGTCCAGAACTCCGGTGATAAGCTTCAACAGTCTTGTTGCCTTGGGTGAGGTTGCGAACTCACGCTTCTTCCGATCCATGACTCCTTGAGGGATGAAGCGGCACGGAAAGCAACTTGGAAGTCCGCCAGGTGATGATTGTTCCACTGGCCGATTACGCTGTGGCTGTCCCACCATTGAGTACAGGTCCCTTCAGAAGAAGGAAGCAAAGGTGACATAGCTGGCAGGGCTACATCAGCAGACTCCATCTCATAGGTGATGTCACGGAGCCAGTCCATCGGTATCCGAGGGCTGGGTTGAGCTGCGGTACACACTTGGGTTGGCGCATGAAATCCTGCAGAAGTTCTTTGTGTTTGGCTTTGGTTCATATTGGGGCAAGGAAACTGAGCCATCATGTTTTCCATGAACTGGCGATTCATCTCAAGCTGTTGGATCATACCATCCATGTACTCAGGCGGTGGTGGGAAGTTGCCACCACGACCACGACCAGCTGGTCTAACCATCCTGCTAATATATAACAGGGGTAGTTCAGCATTTGAGAAATTTGCAAAGGAGAAGAATCATTCATGATAAAACATGCATAATGAAAGCATCACGATAGAAACTACATAGTAGTCGGCATATCATACAAAAGGGATAATGCATAGAGTTCGGTACCACGAGTTCAAGACATAGACTAAGACATCATAGGCGGCACGCAGCTCGCGATTTAATGCATCTAACACTTAACAAGCAAGCCTACATCAGTCCCACGCGATCTTGCGGAGGTAGTGTAACTTGAAAGCTGGTAGTGCGGTAGCGGATAGTCCTCCGTCGGTGACACAGGGGCCGCGGATACTCTGGTGCGTAACCCGACGCCCAAGTGGCGAAGAGGACCAAGTCTTGGAGAGTAGCCTCCCACCTCCGCCAACCGACACCACAGGGCATCACGGTCTGGCTGGGTAGATCGCGAGCAGCGCAGCTCTGGATCGGACAAAGGGGTGCAACAGCGTCGGAACCGCAGTAAAGGTCTTGTGGGTGGTGTACAACTCGTGGCGAAGAGCTCGGTTAGCTCGATCCAGCCCATCGGCATGCGTAACAAAGTTCGATGGTAGAAGGGCTCTCGGGTGACAAAGTGGAGTAGGCAGCGGTGTAGTAACCCTCCTCACCAACATCGGATCACGATAGCAATGTGCACGAAGGGGAGGTGTCCAACTCGATACTCTCCACGAAGGCGTGTCGAGCAAAGCATAAGCGACATCGTGGATCGCCATATCGATAGTCACCCCAACACCATGTGCGGTGTGCGGCCAAGAGTGGAGTCATACTCCCGAGAGTAGAGGCGACGATGGCTCGATCGCTCTCTGGTTAAAGTCCTGGTACTCCTCAAAGACGGTGTACTCGGGGTGCCGCCGATAACCCAGATAGGTCATCATCTCTGCTAGCACCGCAGATGATCCCAAGGCACCAATGGCCGTCGTGTGGCGCACGACCTGCCTCGTGGGTTCCATCTGAAAACAAAGATGTTTCAAAGGAGTCAAATGACAGTGTGGAAATTGATCAAAATACAATTCCAAGGAATAACTATGGCTTTATCCAACTTTGGGGTGAATGTGGTCACGGGATCCTAGTGTTAGTTAGTAAATTTGTTTAACCCGAGTAGAAGAGAGTTCAAAGTCTCAGAGTAAAGGTCGAGGAGTAAAAGATCCTAGTAAGGCACACAACCAAGTTAGTAAAAGTTTTTGCAATGTCTAGACTCGACTTCGGCCAAGGAGTGTGGAAGGGGGATTCCTACAGGTAATCGGCTCTGATACCAACTTGTGACGCCCCCGATTCAATCATACACTAATCATGCAAGCAAATGTGTACGATCAAGATCAGGGACTCACGGGAAGATATCACAACACAACTCTAAAACATAAATAAGTCATGCAAGCATCATAATACAAGCCAGGGTCTCAAGGCTCGAATACAAGTGCTCGATCATAGGCGAGTCAGTGGAAGCAACAATATCTGAGTACGGACATAAGTTAAACAAGTTTTCCTTAAGAAGGCTAGCACAAACCGGGATACTGAGATCGAAAAGGCGCAGCCTCCCGCAGGATCCTTCTAACTACTCACAGTCGTCGTCTGCGGGCTGCGTAGTAGTAGGCGCCTCTAGTGTAGTAGTCGCCATCGACGGTGGCGTCGCTCCTGGGCTCCATCGTGCAGTTGCAGCAATCGTAGAGATAGGGGGAAAAGGGGAACAAGGCAACCGTGAGTACTCATCCAAAGTACTGCAAGCAAGGAGCTACACTACATATGCATGGATATATGTAAAGGGCCATATCGGTGGACCGAATCTGCGAATGCCGTAATAAGAGGGGATAGCTAATCACGTCGAAGACTACGCTTACAGCAGCCTACGCCTTTGACATATAGCAAAGAGTAGACTGAAGTCCTCCAAGTAGCATCACATAGCAATAATCCTACCCGACGATCCCCTCCTCATTGCCCTGAGAGAGAGCGACCACCGGTTGTATCTGGCACTTGGAAGGGTGTGTTTTATTAAGTATCCGGTTCTAGTTGTCATAAGGTCAAGGTACAACTCCAAGTCGCCCCTGTTACCAAGATCACGGCTATTCGAATAGATTAACTTCACTGCAGGGTGCACCACATAACCCAACACGCTTGATCCCATTTGGCCGGACACACTTTTCTCGGGTCATGCCCGCCGCGGAAGATCAACACGCCGCAGCCCCACCTAGGCTCAACAGAGAGGTCAAGACGCCGGTCTAAACCTAAGCGCCTGGGTGCAGGCCCATCGCCTGAAAGCACACACGCACGTTCGCGTGGGCGGCCGGAAGCAGACCTAGCCTAGTGGCGTTCGATCCAATCCCGACGCAGCGCCGCTCGGTCGGCCACGTAGCGAAGTGCCGGTGATACCACGGCAGGATACCCATAACTACTCCCACGTAGATGGTTAGTGCGTATAGACCAAATGGCCGACTCGGATCAAATACCAAGATCTCGTTAAGCGTGTTAAGTATCCGCGAACGCCGACCAGGCAGGCCCACCTCTCACCCAGTGTAGTCTCAACCTGCCTGTCAGCTCCGCCTCAAAGATCCACTCGCGGGTGCTCCACAAGTCGACCCGACTTTAGTCACCACATGTATCATGTATAAGTATATAGTATATACCCGTGATCACCTCCCGAGTGATCACGACCCGATAGTATAACACAGCAGACGAACAAGAATGTAGGGCCACAGATGAAAATACTAGCATCCTATACTAAGCAGTAGGATAGCAGGTAAAGGTAACAACAGTAGTAGCAAGGACAGGCTATGCATCAGGATAGGTATAATGTAAAAGAACATGCTACACTACTCTAATGCAAGCAATATAGAGAAGAGTAGGCGATATCTGGTGATCAAAGGGGCTTACTGGTTGCTCTGGCAAGAGAGAGGGTCGTCAACTCCGTAGTCGTCTTGGGCAGCAGCGTCGGTCTCGGTGTCTAGCGGAAGAAGAGGGGGAAGAACAATGAATATTTAAGCAAACAGATGCATGACGATGCATGATAAGGCAAAGCGTGATGCTAGGCGTGCCCTAACGCGGTATGTGGTGATACCGGTGAAGGGGGGGAAACATTCGGGAAAGGATCCCCGGTGTTTTGCGTTTTCGGACAAAGGAAAAGAGGGGGAAAGTTCCAAGTTCATCATGCTAGGGGCATGTGACAGATGAACGGACCGCGTATTCGGATTCGTTGTATTTTTCTGAGCAACTTTCATATAGAAAACATTTTCATCGGAGTTACGGTTTAATTACTATGAATTTCTAAAGGTTTAAACATTTTTTGGAATTAAATAAATTAACAGAAATGGAATATGACGTCAGCATGGCGTATGAGTGACGTCAGCAGCCAACAGTTCGGTTGACTGGTCAAATTGACATGGGGGACCCACCTGTCATAGACAATGGGTTAAACAGTGTTCAAACTAATCTAAATTCAGTTATTAAACTACTGGGCCCACCTGTCAGCGTCTAATTTAGATTAATTAAACTAATTTAATTAATTCCCGTTAATTAGGGGGTGGGCCCCACTAGTCAGTGGCTGGGGTTGCCAAGTCGGCGAGGTTGGTGGTCAACCCAGTCAACTAGTGTCCTGGGCCCCACCGGCGATGAGAGACAAAGGCGGGGCCCATCGCGCCACGTCGGCGTCGGCCGAGACAACTCTGGCGACCAAAAAGCAGCGGAGCGGCTCGGGACTTCAGCCGGAAGCAGACTCTGACGGGCACCGTTTGGTCCGCGATAAGCAGCGTTCGAAAGAGAGGCGGCCGCGTCGTTTTGGGGCTACGCAGCGGGAGCGGGGTGCAACGGCGGCGACCTCAGCAGCGGAGGTCGAAGCTTCAGTCACAGGTGGAATCGGGCTAGGAGCACGGAGGGGCGCTGGTGGTTGCCACAGGCTCCTGCGGCGTTCGAGCACGACAACGATCTCGCATTTAGGCTGCGCCACGGGTCGGGCGAAGCTTGACCGCATGGCGGTCGTCGAATCTGGCGCGGTCAGACCCGATGCAAGGGGAGACGGGAGGAGGTGCGGAAGCTCACCGAGCGGCACACACGGAGGCCGGTGAAGGGTTTAGTAGCAGCAGAGGGGGGGGGGTCGCCGGAGTTGGTGAAGAACGATGGCGAAGCCCGTCAGACGAAGGAGGAAAAGACGGCGTCGTGGGCGTTGTGGGGCTCGATCCGATCGTGTAGTCGAAGCAGAGAGCGAGGCGGAGCTGTTGGACTTGTTTGAGAGGTGAACGGGCGACGGTGGTCGCGTCATCATGAGCGGTGGCGAGGAAGGCGCCGGCCATAGCGGAGAGCGAGGAGCGGCGAGGTGGATCTGAGGGAGAGGGGGAGGCGCGGGGCCGAGGCGGCGTGGGGGCGAATGGGAGGGAGGCCGAGGGGCGCGGCGTCGGCGTCTTATCCACTCGCCGTCGGCGGCGAGAGGGTGCGGCGGACGCTACTGTTCGACCAGGTCGGGGGAACATGGAAAGGAGGTGGCAGGGGGAGGCGGGCCGGGTGGGTGCATGGGCCGGCCCGTTCGGACGCTGAGGCCAGTGGGCCACTTGGCCCAAAGAGGCTTTTTTTTTTGTTAGTTTAGTTTTCTTTATTAATTCTTTTCTGTTTAAATTCATTTAAAAGTATTTAGGCATTCTATAAAAATGTGTTTACTTCACCACAATTACCTTTGTAATATTTGACAACCACCGAACATTTTAGTTTTAATTTTTGAAATTTTTTATTGTCATCACTAATTTGAATTTGAATTTCGAACGTTTCCGAATTATTGCGAGGATAGCAACAGTAACCGAGGTGTCATGGCACGATTAGCGTGGGATTACTGTAGCACGATTATCCGGGCGTTACAACAACTATATGTCGCATTATCAAAAGTTACAGATATAGAAGTATTAAAGGTGTTGATCGACGACACGGAGTGCCCAAGCAAAGATAGTGCAATGAATATATTATACACATAGATTTTTTTTATTCTTTTTGTTAGAAGACAACATTCCATATTCTAGATAAGAAACCATATATGTAACTAATTCACACACTTTGGTGTTGTGTGTGCACCATATAACCTTGTGCATGTTGACCGTATAGCATTGTGTATGTTCACCATATAAGACGCAAGAAGCCGACAAGAAAACTAGCCACACCTAAATAACTGAGGTACAAAACTTAAACTGCAGCTAGCCGCATGCATGTTTCACACTAACCTGATGCTTTTGCTACATACCTCATTAAAAGTGCATGTAAACCACCTTGTTGCTATGTCAGTCAATACTTAGATGTAAGGGTCTATTGCTAGGTTCAGTTAGACTTAATGCAATTGTATCTTAATTTGATTTCAAGCTTGGAGCTATTTTTTTAATGAAACCTCCAAATTATGCATAATAGAAAGTCTGATCAAGTAACTAAACTATCCTAAATACTTAGCAAAGTGGGCCGATTCATCAGAGGATCATAAATTATAAAAATAGTAAGAAAATAGGATAAAATACTAAACAAGATTAAAACATGCATGTCCCCAAGACAAGAAAATGGAAGGTATTACGTAGGTACCTTTGCATGACCGAGATTGTATCTACCAGGGGAGTATTTGTAGTAGCTTGGGCGATCGTCGGAAGAGTTGACCATGCAAGCAATCTGAAAACACTTATCGATCGATTGATAGTCTCAAATCCATCTCTCTTCTCCTAAAGCTAACGTAGTAGCAGACACGCTCAAGTAGCTAGCCCTAAATTACAAAGAAACCGCGGACCTCCGGCCATTAGAGGGGACGGGAGGGGAGGTCCGTTGCCTCACCTTGCCGCGGACGTGGGTGTGGGGGGAGGGGGGCGGCGGTTTGGTTGCGGAAGACGGCGGAGTGTTAGACGATGTAGACCACACGCTGCACCACCGTGACTGCACCTCGTGGTGGTGCTTCTTGCCGGCGATGAAGACGACTGGCTGCACCACCGTGGCCCGTGCGTATGCCGTCGGGGAGCCGCCTCGAAACAGAAGGCGAGGAGGAGATCAGGCAAGGGAATCCACAAATGGAAGAAGTAGAGGAGGAAAGGGTTCGGACCAGCGTACCGTAGTTTTTGCCGTTGCAGATCGAAGCACCAGCAACGAATCTTGAAATCTCCCCGCGCGTAGGCCCACCTCCCCGCTTCGGATCGACCTTGAAATCGCGGAAACCCGAACGTCTCGGATCTGGACCGACCACGACCGGATCCAGCAGAGCGCATGCGTGATGAAGCTCGTTCGTCGTCCCTCCGCCGCTACGGCTCGCGGAGACGGATCTGTCATTGGGCGGAGTCTTGGTGGTTATGCGAGAAAGGCGGCGTCTTGTGATGATGCGTCGGGGAGGTGAGAGGCGATAGGTGGCGGCGAGTGGAGAGGAGAGGTGAGTGGAGAAAGGTAGGAGAGGGCTGATCACGGCGTTCGCGGCGCCTGTGACCGCCGACCCGTCAGATGGGCCTTGGCGTCACGGCGGCGGATGGGAAGTGGGGCGAGGGGGAGTGAGTGGAGGGGAGAGGAGCGAGTGAAGGGGAGAGGAGCGAGTGATTGGATAAGGGAGGCGGCGGGGTAGGTGGAGAGGCGGGGAGGTGGAAAAGCCGGGTGCGCCAGGGGAGGTGGGTCGTCGCTAGGAGGGGGGCTGGGCCACGTAAAGGTTTCGTCCCGAATGGGCCGGCTTTTTTTTCTTTTTTATTTATTTTTCTTTCTTTTCTGATTCATCACTTTTTTTCTCTTTTGAAAATCTAACCAAAAAACTTTGAATTTCAATATAACTTATTGAAAACACGAATATTTTTTAAAACAATGAGCAAATATGAAAATAGCGAACAATTTGTTCAAACACGATCATGTTTTAAATTTTGAGAATAAACTTTAAAACAAATAATAATTTTGACAAATTTAATAAAATTTGCCACATCGAATTTTTTTTGAATCTTTGAAGTTTATTGGAAAATGATAACCATTTAAAAAGAACCCGAACAAATTTGGAAGCCTGAACAGTTCTTTACAAACACAAACATTTTTTGAATATTGACAACAAACTTTGAAAATCATAACCTTTTTAAAAAATCCAGAATATTTTCATATACGTGAACAATTTTTTAAAATATGAAAATTGTATTAATTTTGATAACTAATTCCAATAAACAATAACTTTTTTGAAAATACAGTACAGTTTTTGAAAAGTCAGAACATTTATTGGTAAATCCATAAAAAATTTCTAAAAAGCAAACACATTTTTCGAATCTGAGGAACAAATTCTGAAAATACCTAACTTATTTTAAAAATATATATCAGTTTTCTTTAAAAAGCAATAACACTTTCATAATTTGAATAAAATATTATGAAATATGCAAACATATTCTGGAAATCAAGAACATTTATGTAAAAAGCAAAAGCTTTTTCAAATGTCATGAACATTTTTAAAACTTCTGAACATTTTTATATAAACATGGGGTATGACATTTATTTAAATAACATATATTTCTAATAATATCAAATAGGTTATCTTTTTTGCATACAAATAAGTTGTTTTACATTCATTTTTATATTTATTATATATTACATATATTAATATGATGAAGTAGGGAATATCATTTATATTTCATCATGGTATACTTGTTATTAATGTTGGGATGATTTTTGTTGTAATTTTTTTACCTCACAAAATGATATTAAACAAAAACAATGTAATTATGTATTTGTAATTAAACATAATTGTATATATATAAACATGGTTCAAAAAAAATATTTTTATGCTTGTTACATATATTAAGGGTATCACAACAAAATCATATAAAAAACAAATATACTTTGTTAATTTTGGGTTGTTTGTTTTAGTTTTTGTTTGTCAATTTTCCATAGCCCATCATTTTATTTAAAATAGTTTATATGATTTCAAACGCCTTCTAACTTAAATGAACATTATAGTTTGTTGTTTTCCCCGAATTGTTCTATTTGTGAAATGATTTAAGCAGCATATTTTTATAATATAACCAAATGCTTTTGTTATTATCAGATAAAACAGTTGTTTTAGTTTCAGTTACAGTTCTATTATATATTATATATAGTTTTATAATGCCGTGAAAAATATTTAATATATTTCATCATAGATATAAATTGATGGGTTACGACATACGCCTTTGAGGCAACGATGACAGATCGCATGAAACACCGCGAGAAGAGGTGCCTAAAGCTAACCTTACTTTGTATCTATATTCTATGTGATAAAATGAATGATCTATTTATATTCTTGTTTCTTCAGAATATAGTATACATGGATATGGACTCTGGAGATGCACAGAAAGAATCCATTGAGGGTTCAGATGCAATATCACGGCAAGGGGCTGAAAACCCACAACATAATCACGTCGATGAGGTTATCTCTTATAATAAACCAAAAAAGGATGCTAATTTACATGTTATCCCACAAGGTATTTTTAAATATTATTATCAAGAATTTTTGGTGACATTGCCTTTTGTATTCAACAAATTTGGATTTTATTGTTCATTAAGTTGGCTCACTTTTTTTATGAATTTCATAGACTATGTTTGTACCCCTAGAGATATTACAGTCATCGAAACAATCAAGTCTGCCCCTAAGAATACCTAGTTTGTTGACATTGGAGATGCCTTGTTATCAACTGACGATTTGGAATGCCTTATAAAAAATGACATGTTCTTACATGACGGTGTAAGACCAATTGCACAAACTTTGTAATTAATTTATTATATATAATATCATAATTTATATATATAATCTAATGGTTGTTTGCAGGTGATAAATGCTTACATATATTGCATGCTTGCTCACGAGCATTTACAAGACAGCGCGGGTGAAAAGGTACACATTATTAGCACGTTTGTATCGGGCCAGAAAAAAGAAGACGGGGAAAGAAACATAGACCCATCAAAATATAAATGCATTGTGCGTCATGTTAATACTTATCTACAACAAGATATGGTTAGTTTTGTCTCGTAATCCATGCATATAATTATGAATTGTTTTTATTTAGTTCATATGCTTAATGATTTATTAATAACTATATCTAATTTTGACTGTGACTTGTATCTTATTTACACCAGTTATTCATCTCGATTAACATGCCGGGCTACCATTGGTATCTAGCAGTTGCCAACGCATAAAAAAACGAGAGATCCAAGTATTGGACTCACTTGGTGAGAATGTCAAACGCAATGACCTTGCTACTACGGTAACTATCTATTTATTTTCTCATCTTAACATTTATTTTGTTTGACTTCATCCCTACCATCTCTCATATATATATATATATATATATATATATATATATATATATATATATATATATATATATATATAAGTTACTAGGGCTCGAGAAATGGCTGAAACTTGCAGAGCATAGTCCGGAGTTTATCAGAGGTCATAAGTGGCCTGATCTCAATGTTACAAAATGGACGGTTGTAGAGCAAATTCATGAGGCAATACAAACCGATGGGTAAGCACTTGTGATAATGGTTTGTTTTTAGATTCATTTGTGTGGCATTCTAAAGCATTATTTTATTATATTATAAGCGCATCATGTGGATTGTTTATGCTAAACTATATGGAATACTGGTCATCACATGGACCTGTCGCATCAGTTCACGCAGGTATTTCAGTTTTATACATTATCTCAAAAAATTATCAAAAATATTTTCCAAATTGTTTTCATAATTTATTTGTAGGAGGATATGAAACATTTTCGGCAAAAATTAGCAATTATTTTGCTCGATTCAGAGCTTAATAAGCTAAGAGGATGTCCCATGTACCATCAACCTATCAACGAAGAAACTTTAGCTAATTCTGATGTTGAGATCCTGGATAATCCTTCTGACGTGGTCGAAGAGAAACGTCCTGCCCCAATCACTATCATTCCCACGGACCAACGTGAAATACTTGCCGGCCTCTGCAACTATATCATGTCGATCAATGATGCTGGGTGTTTGGAGTAAGTACCATGTATCAATATTTAATGTGCGGATGTATATTATTGTTCTTCTTACCATCCAAATTACAGGAAGGTATGGGTCCGGAGCTCCACACCCGATCCCATGAGTTTAACTCTTAAGAAACTTCAGTGCATACTTAACATGGAGCAGCCCATGGACAATGATTGCTTCAACACCGCCGTGCTTATGCTGGCATGTGACGAGTGAGTATTGTTCACAGACCCTCCTATACACTACATGGATCTACGATTTTGTGTAAGTTATCGTAACTCTTCATTCTAGGTGCCATTAGTATCAAAATGTTGAAACAATATGTCTTCTTTTACTTAGTCCATGCTGCTAGAGTCAACACGAGGTCAAAAGTTTTGTGAGAAGGAAACTATCCAGACATTGGCAACATTATTTGATAGCTGGCACAGGATGGAGACCGACATCTCATCTTGCAATAAGGTAAATAAAATATTATGTCCATTGTTATCATGCTTTGTTTTTGTTTCTAATAGCTCCACTTGTAGATTTATCTTCCCTATGCATCTATCGGCCGGTACATATTGTACGTCATCGACAAAGAGGCACGTCGTCTATATATTATGGATCCTATTCAATCATCATAATCGTCAGAGGATAAAATCTTGAGGCATTCACTGAAATTAAAAAGTTTTTCAAGGGATTTCAAAGAAGCACTCGAAATAAAGCTTCCTGGGTGGAATTCCGATATATCTAAATGGCATCGTTTATTTCCGGCCGGTGTTCCAACGAGTATAGACGGGTAATGAATTCATAACAAGATTTTTTACTTTTGTTATCATTATATTATTTATATTATTAATTTCAAGTTTTTCGTGAATGTGTCTGGCTATTTTGTTTTTCATTTTATGCTCTGGTGGAACGGTAAAGAATTGGTCAAGCCGGTTTGCATGGTGAGTAATGTGGGTTACATGTTTTAAGACTTTCGGCGTGAAATTTTCATACTAACTACATTTATTTTTTCTGCAGGATGGGTATGAATTGAGGAAGCATTTTTTTATTATATTTGCTAAATCATCGTGGGAATGAAGCTAGAGGAAACTTTCCTGATATTGTGAAAGAATTTCTTAAGCGCATCATCTAGATATTAATATTTTTGTAATAGATGTTAAGTTGTAACATCACTTAGTTCCTTACATTGCAATAATGGACTTCAGTTTGTGTTACATGTTAAAAAGGTGACAATGTAAAGCAATGTGTAACTCTGGTAAAATATATCAAGAGCCCGTGGCAACGCACGGGCATTCTACTAGTAAGTCTTGAAGGGGAGAGTATCCAGTGCTCCCGACGCTTAAATGCTACCGTGATACGAACATCTGGGCCGTCGGATTCTTAGATCGGACGGCATCCGGGAGATGTTGGATCTGCTGGACCTATGCGCAATTTTTGAACTTCACGGAGGCTTTTTTGCAAGTGTGGCAAAGTTATTGAGAGCCGTCTGATCTGAAAATCCGACGGCCCAAAAGCCCGTATCATGGTAGCATCTAAGGCTTGGTAGCACTAGATATTTTCCCCGTAGGTAACAGGGCCAATTCGCGTTCGATACTTTTTTGGCTTGCCGCCATTGCAGCGAAAATTGAACTCGTGGGCGCGGGTTTTCTTGCCGCGCGGCCATAATTAATATTTAGAATGTTCTAGAAGATATATTACACAAAATAAACAGTATTTTTTCATTTTTTTACACAATGTTTTAGAAAAAAAATACTACAGTTATTAAGGGGTATGTGCTAACCTCGACTGTTATGGCTCTTGTGTACCTGAATAATCAAATAAGACAAATGTCGATCTGATTACCCTTCGTCACACTAGATCGCGGCTTGATTTACCCCCATCAAAATTTGGCTTGATTATCCCTCGGCGTTGGCTCGATTACCCCTCTGTGTCGGCTTGATTACCCCTCAACACACTAGCTAGATGGTGGATGTGTACCCCTTAGCACACTAGATCGCGCTCTGATTACCCCTCAACGCCAGCTTGAATTCCCCCTTGATATACTAGATCGCGGATTGATCACCCCTCAACACACCATGTCGCGGCTTGATCCCCCCTGTATAAGTTTGATTATCCCTCAACACACCAAATCGATAGGACGACACTAAGCGGCTTGCTAAGCAGGAACACGGAAGACATTAATGGGATTGAGGCATCCCACACTTGGATGTTGAAGGAAGGAGAGTTGATTGGTGCCGACCATCGATTGGGCAATGGGGGGAGTCAACCCACGTGCTCCTCGCTACGCATGCGAGACTTGCATGATCTTGGGGTCCTCAATTCTGGTGCCCCATATCGATGGCGTGGCCCTGAATAACCGAATAAGATTAAAGCGACACACCACATAGTGGTAAGGAAGAGATCATCAAACGGACACCTTATAATGGTTGAAGACGCCGATGCTTTGCTCCACGAGGGAGAGAGGGGGGAGACTATTGGTATCCCCATATGAGCCCCCTCCCCTCCCCACCACGGCTGGTGACCGCCTCTCTTGTAGTAACCACTTCTTATCGCTTATTTCCTAATAAGCTAATACTAGGGCAAAGACATGCTTCATCGTGTTCTACTTTGGTCATCTAAACGAATGCTTATATTGCCTTCAATACTCGTTGATTCGGTATATTAAAGGATGACATTTAGTATACTTGTCGAGGAGGAACACACAAAGTAGTAAGTGGACCGGGCCCTTCCACGCTCGGGTGTTCAAGGAGGGATATGTGATCATCGCCGGACCATTGATCAACTTGTGATCGACAACCATGTCTAGACCCATCGGATTTCTCGACTAGCTAGCATTATCTTTAGATTCACCTCTAACCATCCACATGAAAGATAACAACGACACAGGGGTCGTCGAATGATCATCGGAGTGCCACCGCAGCCCAAAGACCCAGATCTGCACCCTCCCTCGTGGCATCTCTCATCTCTCTCCCTCGAATCCTCTCTTTCTCTTACCTACATACTCCAACGAGCCAGCGCTAGACGAGTGCACACATCAGGCACAACGAAGCATGCCTTTCATCCTAGTACTCTCTATAGGACGGTGACACACATATAAGCCCTTTTTTCACCCAAACACTAAGAGAATCAATGATTTTATCTAAAACTCACTAGACTCCCAAGGAAGAGGAAAAATCCATGAACAAAGCAGGTTACATGAAAGTGAATTTCCATGTAAAAGAAAGAAGAAATAAACCAACGGCCATTGCACGTGTGAACAGTACATTTTAGATTGTCTCCCGATTATTTTTTGGCCGACCGCGCGCTCAATATTTTGATGGCCTACCTCATATTTTGACTGGACCCACCGCGTAGTGACATGAGAAAAGAGATGGCCGCCCGTGTTAGGTCTCCTCCTACCCCCTCTATCCCAAAACGAGCGCCGACAGTCCTAAAATTTCCCCGTCCAATGCCCATCTTCCCGCACCCTCTCCCTCCCATCCCAGATCAGCGCCTCGGTCCGCCCCGCCCCACCGCGCGCGCTCTTCACCCCCTTCTCTGCTTATAGGCCTCGATCCCCAGCACAATCGCCATCTCCATGCCTATCTTGGTGACCCCGCTGCACCGCCCGTGGAGACCGACCGGGCTGCCAAGCCTGTGTTGACCACACCGTCCCCTGCGGATCTGACGCCCACCCGCAGCAAGCAATGAAATGGCGGTGCCGGCGTTGCCCGTCGCCGACGGTCAGGCTGCGGAGGCAAAAGTTGGAGTCGCTCCTGCAGACGCTCGACGGGCTGGGCGACGCCGATCTCATCGTCTCACTTCCCGACGTAGCCACCGACTCCGAGGTGCATACAAGGACAACGAGGGCGGTGACGACGACGGCGACACGACAGCTTCAACGGCAAGTGATTTGGACCGCGCGGCAAACCAGGTACGGATACAGCGAGGTTTGGGCCTTTGAGAGTCTGAAATTCAGACCATGAGGTACTAATTAATTGCATTAATTGGCATGTAAATGCTGACGAAAGGTGGTAATTCAACCAAGCTCTTGTTATTTCATGTTTGTATCGGCTAGACATATAGATCTAAGTTGGATACCTTCATACCTTGTTTGAGTTGTTTCCCGGTACTGCCATATTACTGTTGTTCTCAATTTGTTTGTGGTTCGTCTGTGTGGTGAGTGGGACTAGTAAGGAACCTGTGAACATCTAGAGTCAGATAGTCTACCATGGAAATATGCCCTTTTATTAGAAGCAGGGTCAGCTGCAGTGAAGTTCTCCAAAATAAAAATGCCAGCCTCTGTTATGGGAAACAGTGGAATGTGATGATTCAGGCTAAACATCTAATTAGTATTTATATACCAGGAATAGAACTGCTGCTAACAGAGGATGCAGATTGAGGATCAGTATAGCATGTGTAATTATTTTTTCTATTTTACATGCACCTTTTTCATTTAGAATGTCTGCAGAACATCTCTTGTCACTTGGTTTTAGATTTGCTGAGTGATAGGAGGAAGAGCATGGAGCAGTTCATTTTTGTTGTGAAGCTGTACCAATGATCTTCTTAAATCTAGGTTTGAATCACCTGAGTTTCTTTAAGGTTTTGACATGATTGCGAAGTATCTATGCCAAGATGGTGCATGTATGCCTCTATAAAATGCACTTGCCACTGCCCGCAGTGCGTAATTAATTCAAATGTGGCCAACTAAAATAACCCATGCAATGGATATGGACGATCAATTGTCTTAGTTCAAGATGAACAACCATTATGGTTTCATTGCATATGCAGTCATCCTGCTAGCTTTCCAACAATTGTGCTATTGTATCTGTGGCATTACATAAACCTGTGAATTTGGGAGTTCACCATGATTAGGGTTGTTTATACATTATACTTGGTGGACCCTAAATTTGTAATTTTAGGAGTTCATCATGATCATGATCAGGGTTGTTTATATTTTTGCAAACTACGAGAGTAATCCCAACAAAAACAACCAGAATGGATCCAATTAACACTAATTTGAGGTAGCACGTAAATCCGGTTAACACTAAAATTCAGTTAAAACCAACATTCAGTTAACAGAAAAGATTCAGTAACACTAAATAGTCAGTTGACAAATTGAGTTGAGTTAGCACATAAATTCAGTTAACACAAACATCAAATAACACCAAAATCAACGCAAATATTCAATCAACACATAAGATTCAGTTAACACATTAAGTTGAGTCAGCAAATAAATTCAGTTAACACAAACATCAAATTACACGAAAATCCAGTTAACGCAAATATTCAATCAACACATAAGATTCATTTAACACACTAAGTTGAGTTAGCACATAAATTCAGTTAACATAAACATCAGATAACACCTTAATTCAGTTAAGCCATGGTGATCAATGACATCTTGTGCAGTGTCTATGTACATACAGAAACATACCAATAGCTCTATCTACTAGCAATGGTGGGAGACGTGATGATGAAATGAATAGCATGGTTTCAGAGTTTATTGTGACTTTATGAGATGCTCGTCGTTTATTTTCTGCAACAACTTATTTTGGTGGCAAACCAACCCTGCCCTGGTCTAGTAACTAATTACATGTTCTGATTGCAGTTTTGTAAAGGAGATAATGCAAGTGGTAACACAATTGGCATCAAGTTGAATCAGGGAAAAGAAACCAAATGGCCATAGTTTCTTTTTGACAGGTGAAGCGTCTTTGAATAAATTTAAAAACTGCAGAGAAATACCCTGGCTGTCGGCAGCTCTTGTGTGTTACGAAGGGCCTGGAGGGGAACAATGGGACTTATCCGACAATGCCGCCTCAGCGCCGGTTGGAGGAGGTATCTGGCGTGACAATGGGTGTTCACGACGGGGTGGCCGGCCAGCCGGCCGTGGCTCATGCAGATGCAGGCAACCACATTGGCGGACACGGGCGAATGGCGAAGGCACATGACGCAGCCGCTACCTTGGTCCTCCCTTGGTGTCGGGATGGTCGCCAGCTGCACGCTTGGCCCAGAGGCGGAGCTCCTCCGCCCGATTCCGCGTCGAGCCTGTGCTGCGGCTTGTTTGTGCTGTCGTGCTGGCTAGTGCTGGATGAGATATTTTTTTAGCACTTAGTGCTGGATTGTTTTTTTTTCGAGGGCTGCACATAGTGCTGGATGAGATGGATCAGCCAAGCTGTGGTCGCTATTCTTTATCTTTACCTAATAATAAAGAGAATTGGGTTTTTGCCGTACGTCGTCGCGCGCGATTTTGCATAAAAGCCCCTCGGTTTATAAAAATTAACCCGCAGTCCTCGGCATAAGTCAGCCCGAACCGGTATGCAGGAGAGAAAAGAAAAAAAAAATAATAGCCCAGCCTCCTCGATCCCATCTCGAGCCTAGCCTGCCGCCACCTCCTGCCCCACGCCGCTGCCGCCACCTCCAGCCCGCCCCGCCCCCGCCGCCGCGGCCACCTCCAGCCAGCCCCGCGGCGGGATCTCCCTCACCTCTCTATCCCAGCCGCCAGGAGGCGACCGACCCCGGCGATGCTCGATCCGGTGCCGCGACGCCTGCCGGTCGGCGCCGGCGAGCACAGCACCAGGAACCACCGTTAAGCCTCAGACCCCCCTCTCCTCCACGATCCCGAGCTCGTCACTGTGCGCCGCCCGGGAGGGCTCGCGTTCGATGCAGAAAGGCAGCGGACGGAGCTTGCAGGGCCCGGATCCGTACGTGGCGATTTTGGGGGGCGCCGGTGACGCGGAGGAAGGCCGGAGATGGCGGCTCCGGGACAGAAATCCATGGCGGCTCCTGGGCAGAAAGGAGATAGGGAGGTGAGGGAGAAAGGGACAGTGATGAGCTCCAGACAGAAAAGGTTAGGCACCTGGTATAAGCCTATCATTTCCTTAATCTTTCAACTCTAAAGCTTAAATTGTTTGTCCTGATGTGTTTTCAGAATCTCATACTGCAAAAGATTGATGGTCAGATCAAGTGTATTAATGAAATGTGCAACATGATGTCTCTTGATCTTAAGAAGACATTATATGAAGTTCATCCCAGCTTTGTTGAATTGGAAAGAATCAAATCCATGAGTGTAAGTGATAGCACACTTGATAGGCTTGCAGGAAAAGTTCATGCACCAAATCAAGAAAAGAAACAGAGGCTCCGGAAGGTCCTGGTGTTTGCTGTTCATGTTAGTCATTTAACAAAAGTATGGGTCTGTGTGTATCTTTAACGTATTCACCTTAGTCTATATGTTTTACTGTTGACCTTCAGTATGAGCCTGTCATTGTGTTTGAGTAGTTGCCTGATAATATGATTCAACTTAGCAAATCATATCATGATCTATTTTTCTGAACTGTTGAATATGCTGTCTTGCTTGTCACTCTTATGATTCAATGTACCTGTGCATTTAATAAAAGCAGGAGCATGCATCTATCTTACTTCAATGCTTTCACCTTGGCGTATATTGTTTTACTATTTGACCTCCAGTAAGGCAGCCATTGAATTTGAGACTTTTTATAATGCGATTCAGCTTAGCAAAGCATGTCATGAATGTTTCTAAACCTTTTGTAGTTCGATTTATTTGGTTTATGCCATTCCATTATGATTTACATACACTATACATGACATGGTTTGCCATCCTAATTCAGTTTTATTCCTGACCAGTGTATGGTTTACTGACCTGTGCACTTTAGCATGCTTACCTTTCAACTTCTGCTAAATATTGTTCCATATTTCTTTGTATCAAAGATCCACACTGTTGAAATTTGCATTATCTATTGCAGCTACAAGATCTTGGAGGCACACTCATTGAGTTATGGAGTCTAACGGACACACCATTAGATGAACAGAAATGCTTTGATCATGTTACTTCTTTGATTTCAGTCTCACAAAATACAGTGATGCCTCAAGGATGCCTTGCACATGACCTTATTAAGAAGGTTATAGTTGATTCTTGATTGTCTATTTATTTAATTATTTTCTTTGTATTTTCATCAAGCTAATTTCTTCAAATTATACTGCTTGTCATGTGAAATTCCTTCCCCCCGTTGTTTAGGTAGAGGTTGAGGTCAAGAGACTGAAGCATCCGAAAGCTAGCAAAATGAAAGAGCTTGTCTTAAAGAAAATGATTGACCTTGAAGAAATCTACAGAAGTGTTCACATGTATATTGACAGCGATCATGAGTGGCAGATTCTCACTGAACTTATTGATTCTGGTTCACTTCTTTCCCATGATTTTCATCCTGAAGATAGATAACTGAAGTTATTATATACAGTTTTGTTTCCATTAAGAACTACACGATGCATGATTTGACTGGTGCTCCTTGGTTATATAACGTTGTTGTTTCTGTCTCATCTTAAAATTCTGTGAATTTCTTAGTCAAATGCAATGGTAGGTTCTGCAACTGTCTTTCAACTTTGTGCCTTCTAAGTATCAGCTTGACTATTTAGGCAGATCAATTTGGATAAAAAATTGAATAAGCTCTTATGGAAACTAAAAGGGAAAAAATATTGCAAGTCATTGCGTCTCTCCTTCAGAGGACGATTGCGCATTCATGCTCTAGGATTTTTTTACTGAGCTCAAGGTTGTGAACTATTTATTTCCATTTCTTTGGTAGTGATATTTGGTTAAACTGGAGATCCTAGCTATAGAACATCAGCGTGTAAAGTATATGTATTGCTGCTCAGAGGTTCTGTAGATACATCTTTACTGATTTTTCATCTTTATCATGTATGCTTCAATTCTTGCATGCCAAATAAACATAAGTTCATGTTTTATTGTTTAGTTGTCTCATGTTCGCTCTTCATTATTCTATATCAAAGTGATGTCGTTCAATGCGTTTGTCCCTTGCTGATGTAGAAATTGATTTCCATGAAGCATGCCCTCAAGGTGCAACAATATCATTCTTCCTGGTGTTGCATTAAATATACCTCTTATTTGTTAAAACAATCCTTTGGATTTGGGATTAGTATATTAGGTAGACATCTTTTGGTTAACAACAGATTTGAGCGCAGGGTAGAATTCTTGGTTGATTCTAGAATTTCGTTGTAGATTAGCTGGCAGATTAGAACGTCTTTGGCAAGTTCTTTGTTGGTTAGGTCCAGCTCCCTTAGCACTGGACCCAGCAGATGCGTGTGCGTGTGCAGATCTCACATGCATCTACTGCACCACTTGTTGTTGGATGGCAGTGTGGTATCCAAGCGTGTGGAAGGCCTATCCGCCGCCATGGGGGCGCAACTCAGCTCCGAGGAGAACAGTTCCAAGGCCCAACTAACAGGCTACCACAATTCCCCTAGACCACTCGTGGACTGTAATTGAATTGCTTTATCGATCAATCTATCAATTAATCATAGGCTACAATTAACCAGTGTAGTTTGGATGTGCAGCACTAGGGACCATTTGATTCAATTGGTGCTATAGTAATACTAACCTAATATAATTATCAGATCCTTTTGTCTTGTCAAGCAGATGGTCTTTTGTCCTGTCAAGCAGATGGTTAATTACTGGACAAGTAGAGCATGGCATTTTCTGTGTGCAATCCACACTGACAAGCCTGCAGAGGCTACTTCAAGTCAAGCGGCTTTAGAATTTCTTTACTATGTGTACTCATGTAGTATTTAGGTTAGAATAGAATCAGATTTGATTGGTGCCCTCAGTTCATAACAGACATTGACAGGTTACTTCTTTCTGGCTTTAACTTTGAAGCCTAAATAAGCACCTTTTGCTACTTAATTGTGCTTGTAGTCATTTGTGATTCTCAGTTCATGAATAATATATGTTGATAAGACATAAATTTAGAACTTTTGGCACAGATGTACTTTAATATTCTTGCACGCTTTTATTACTTGATTTTTTTCATTGAAGTTGTGTCAAGTTAGTGTATAATTATTTTCATCAGAGATTGTAACATGGCACGGTTTGAAGGATAGCAATAGCTTCATTCGTTGTGATCCTCGGACTTTGACATATCCTTCATGCCAATAATTTTATTTAGTGATGACAACTGAACGTGTAACTCATATTTCTTTAGATTTTTTTTGCTTATATATACTCATGGTTCAGGGTGTGGTGTAGTAACATTGACATGGTATATGGATTTTTCAGAAGTCGAGCAACAGTTTTATGCTCAAATAAAGATATATATGAATACAAATTAGTTGCTGGTTATTCCTTCATGATTTAGTTTTCCAGTTAAATGTAGTCTTGCGCTCGTGTGATTGAAAACTAAGAATGGAAAGGTGAAGCTGCACATCAAACTAGAGTACACGCATATGTGCAGACACTCTGCCCATCCTCTGTTTCCATTACTTTGAGCTACAGGAAAGGGAAATTACAGGTACATGAAGTAGTATATGGGGGTAGCACTCACCTCTCCCTTTGAGCTTGCATCGAGCTCCAAACATCAAGTGAGTTTGCACGAGCTTGTGCTGTATCTTGGGGTACCAGCTGACCGCCCCCGCACGCAATGCTGTTCGGCGGGGAATGGCGGCATGGAGCAGCTGCCACAACTTAGGATCGGGCTTTGGCGTGCCGGACGCAAGCCGTGCTATCCGCAATAGCTCTCGCCTTGCCGGCAACGACTTCAGACGGCAGACCACATCTCACCAGTGAATCATCTCTGAGCTCGAACTGAGGGGAACATAGGCATGGGAGCAGCTGCCACAACTTAGGCCCGGGCTTGGACGCGCCGGGCGCGGGCCGTGCTAACCGCAAAGGATCCTTACTTGCCGCCAGCGACGGCAATGGCCCCGGATGGCGGACTGGCATCTCACGGTCTCACTTTGTGGGAAACGCTTCATGAAGGTCGAACTGAGGCAGCTAGAAGAGTCCAGGAGATAAGTTAAGGGAATGGAAAGAAAACAAAATATGCCGTTTCAGTGGTGGGGCTGACTAGAACACGTGTTGGTCGCGTTTAGCCCTGCAGGATAGTGCGTGCTGGGGGTAAAACATGCATAATCGTAACTTGCTTCCTCCATTGCAAACTCTTATGACACGAATTACTTGATTACACCTGACTGGCTGGTTCAATTTTGGTATTATATTTGCTCCCGCTTGCTTTGATCTAGATTCACTTTGTTGATATTGAATTGGTCTTAATGTTAACATCAACAATGGTTATTCGAGTTTCGTATTACTATAGACATAATTTGCTTCAACTACAACATTTTGTATTTTCCTTTTAAATTTATATGGAACATCGGAAACCCAGCCATGGCGGCGGTGGTGTAGACCTTCACCTAACTCCCCAACGGCATGTCTCAGTAGAACAAAGCGAATGGATCTGTGATCCACATGTTGATAAAAGGAGAGGCAAAAAAGAAGAGGAATGTTGCCACTTGTCACGACACAGATGTGACATTTCTCATTTTTTGTCCTTATCAAAACACGTGTATGTAGGGGCTTAATTTGTATCTCATCCGCTCCACACTTGATGGTGATATACATCGGCTTTTTTAAATAGACTTAAATTTTTAGACATAGTCTTCTCGCTGTCGGGCGGCACCATCCTGCTCCTGCCCGACCGTGGTCGTGGTGGTGTGCGTCATCAGTACCGCAATAATAATCGATGATTCAGAATCAAAATCGTATCAAAACAGCAGATAATGTCTCAGATAAGAAATGTCTATTACGTGGTATTTTTTCATCCGTTGCAACACACGGGCATGTTTACCAATAGATGATAAAAATAATAACATTGACTGTCAGGTGCGGGTGCAGGCGTTACAAGGAAAATCATAGGATCTCGCTCCAGAGGGATCTTCAGAGAAATCTGTGAATTTGCCCGCCTCAATTTAGGAGCTTTTCTTTCTCCTTTGCCCCACGGGCTTGTAATAAGCTAGCTCATGCATTGGCTGCATGTTGGTGCTCACTGTATTGTGGAATGGCAGACCTGGTCTGAGGACCTTCCTCACGATGTAAGTGTTAAGTTCCCAGTGGTAATGTTGGGCCGATGTTGATTCATGAAATCACCGTGTTCCATCTCAGAAAAAAAAAACTGACTTTGACGTACCTCCACTAGTCCACCTGGTTTGTTAGTTCATGTGCCACTAGACTACCAAGAAAAATGTTTACCCTTGTATGCTTCCAGCCAATGAATATCGTAGCTCTCTTTCAATAAATAAACAAATGAATCATAGCTCAGCGGTGAAGAAAGCAGATTATATTCCTCGTGTGGACCGGGTAATAGCAATCATTTGCATACCAACCCGTCCTCCCAGCGGTTTTGGGAACATTCCTTGAACCGATTTTAAGTTTTTCCTTTGTTTTTCTTCCAGTTCTTTCTTCTTTTTTATTTTATGTTTTATGTTTCCTTTTTGGTTTTCTTTTTCATTTTTTCTTTTCTCTTTCTCCTTTTCCTTTTTATTTTTTTATTCTCCAAATCAGCAATAATTTTTTTAAGAAGTCATAATATTTTAAAAAAAATCACAAACAATTTTAAATTCATGAAAATATCTGAAAACCATGATTTTTATTTTCAAATTCATGAACATTTTTTTGAATGCAAGTTCATGAACGATTTTTTCAAACTTGCGAACATATTTTTGAAACCCGTGAACATTTTTCAAATTGAAAAATATTTTTTTAAATTCATGAACATTTTTTGACTAAGTGAACAATTTAATAAAATTTGTGGACACTTTATAAAACTAGTGATCTTTTTAATTCATGAACATTTTTTGAAAATCATTGACAATTTTGAAATTCACATACTTTTTTCAAACTCTTGAGCATTTTTTGGAAGTTGCGGATCTTTTCTTTTTAAATTCATAAATATGTTTATGAACTCATGAACATTTTTTTGAATTGGTGAACATTTTTTTGAAATTCATGAACCTTTAATTCATGAACATTTTTTGAACTAATGAACATTTTTTAGAAGTCGATAACATTTTTTGAATTCATGAAGATTTTGAAATTTGAATTTTTGTTTGATATCTTGAACATTATGAAGAAAAAAACAAAAAAAGGGATCACGACGATTGGGTCCAAGGCAAGCCGACCAGTCCGAGTCCTATGATAACCTGAGATTTGCTTCCCATATCAACCTGATAGGTTGGGCCCGAAACACTTCGATAACTTGGCCTATCGTGAGATGACACATCAAAGACTGAAATTCATGACTGTTCAGATGGAGTAAAAAATGAAAAAAAGCCTGGTAAATCCATGACGATTTACATATTGGGATTATGACAGTGAGACAACGTTTGTCATAAAACCGTCACTAGTTTTTCACGGGCCATCGTCCTCTACATGATCCATGATGGACCTAGGCTAACCGTCATCGATGGAATACCATCAGTGACGGTTTTTTAAATCGTCACCACAAATCCATCATAGATTAACAAGTATCTTGTAGTGTATGGATTGTTTGTGATGGTGTGCGCATCGCAAACGTTTTGTCATAGAAGAACGCGTGTGATGTACAAACTAACGGAAACGTATTCCTTGGATTGACTGTGTGGAATGTACATAGAACGAAAACATTTAGCGGGGACTGGCTGTGTGGGATGTGCTTACGACCATAAATGATTTCGCCTGTATAATTGTATTTTTTTAGCACTACTATACTTATAGCCATATTTGAGCGCTCGCCGGTCGCACATGACCTCATTTTGCCGAGCGTGTGTGCCAGGAGGGCATATTGTCACGCCCAAGAAGCGACCCTATCCTAAAGGAACTCGAAGGTCCCATCAAGGATAGAAGCGCATCTTGAAGACGCTTTTGCAAGGTGGATATCATTACATCAACATTACATAATAGTGGGATACATCCAAGACATACAATGTCACATGAATACAACAATACATCATATACAAGATCAACATCCGACTACGGATGAAACATAAACAGAAACTCAAACGACATCCACCACCTTTAGCCCAGTGCCGACACGGAACCTATCCCCGATCGAAGAAGAAGCGGAAGAAGAACTCCAAAGCAAGTAAACATCGCTCTCGCGTCATGATCATCGCATAACCTGTACCTGCAACTGTTGTTGTAGTAAACTGTGAGCCACGAGGACTCAACAATCCCATTACCATGGGTATCAAGACTAGCAAAGCTTAATGGGAAAGGAAGGGGTAAAGTGGTGAGGCTGCAGCAGCGACTAAGCATATATGGTGGCTAACATACGCAAATGAGAGCGAGAAGAGGAGCAAAGGAACGGTCGTCAACTAGCATTGATCAAGAAGTGATCTTGAACTCCTACTTACGTCAAACATAACCCAAAAACCGTGTTCTCCTCTCGAACAACCCCGAAAAGAGACAATCACGGCTACACACACGGTTGGTGTATTTTAGAAGAGTTTACTTTAAGTTTACTACAACTGATATTAACAAATTCCCATCTGCCACATAACCGCGGGCACGGCTTTCGAAAGTTCAAACCCTGCAGGGGTGTCCCAACTTAGCCCATGATAAGCTCTCGCGATCAACGAAGGATATTCCTTCTCCTGGGAAGACCTAACCAGTCTCGGAATCCCGTTTACAAGACATTTCGACAATGGTAAAACAAGACCAGCAAGACCTCCCGGCGTGCCGACACCCTGATAGTAGCCGCGCGTATCTCGTCTCAGGCCACGACCGAATGAGCAGTCCGTACAACTAAAACCAGGCCTCGAGTTTCCCCGAGGAGACGCTGCAAGGGGCTCTAGTTCGGACCAACACTTAGACAAGCATTGGCCCGGGGGGCTAAACTAAATATGACCCTCGGGATGCATGACCCTCAAGGGAAAAGGTAATAGGCTGAGGCAAATGTAAAACCAATGTTGGGCCTTGCTGGAAGAGTTTTATTCAAAGCGAATTGTCAAGGGGGTCCCATAAATCACCCAACCACGTTAGGGACGCAAAATCCGGGAACATAGTACCGATATGATGTAAACTAGGGCGGCAAGAGTGGAACAAAACACCAGGCATAAGGCCGAGCCTTCCACCCTTTACCAAGTACATAGATGCATTAATAATATAAGAGATATTGTGATATCCCAACATAAACATAATCCAACATGGAGCAATCTTCATCTTCACCGCAACTAGCAACGCTATAAGAGGGGCTGAGCAAAAGCGGTAACATGGCCAAACAACGGTTTGCTAGGAAGGGTGACAAAGGTTAGAGGTTCATGGCAATTTGGGAAGCTTGATAAGCAAGTGGTAGGTAACGCAGCATAACGGTAGAACGAAGCAACTAGCATAGCAATGATAGTAATGAGATCCAAGGTGACGGTCATCTTGCCTGAAATCCCGCTAGGAAGAAGAACGAGTCCATGAAAAAGAACGAATGGGAGTAGTCGAACGAATCCTCACAATCGCAACATTACCGGAACTAAGAAGCAACACCGGAAAGAAACAAACAACATAGTAAACAACCATCACATAATCATGGCATGATGCACAACCAAGTATGATGCATGTCCGGTTTAATGAGGCATGGCATGGGAAAATGCAACAAACAATGCTACAAGTTAAGTGGAACTCAATATGCAACGGGTTGCATATTGACGAAACACCACATTCGAGTTATTTAGTTCGCTCTCGTTTAGGTACTCAACAATATTAAAAGTTATTAAACAAGGCAAGGGGTTAAGCATAAGTAAACTAACTATTTAGGCAAATATAAATGAGGCCGGAAATAAGAAACAACAATTCCGGAAAATCCTCATGTGCATATTTCAAATTTGGTACTGTTCTGCTCTAAATCATATTTTAGTGTTGTTAAACAGCAAAATAAAGTATAACATGTTAATCTATGCATTTTTGTACCCCATTTACATATAAAGTTTATTTAAAACCGAGCTATGGTTATTTAGTTATGAAATAAATCATTTTAGCATGACATTTGAGCAAATTTAAACAAACAACACTTTTAACATTTTAAGAATGGATGACAGTGGCATAGTATTAATCTACACAAAATTCTAAGCATTTTACATGTTTAAAACATTTTAATCCGATGCACAGTTTGTGAGATATTAAATGCATGAACATGAGGGGTAATCTGTAAAACTGCACTCTCTGGAAAAATAGCTAAATCGCAGAACGGGAAAAAACATCAACGTGCCGAATCTGGCTGGCCCGATAGTGCACATGAGAGAATGGGGGGTTTCTCACCATGGGCCATGGCTCGGAATTGCGGTGAGGCGAGGCCGGAAGGGGGACGCTGGGCCTGGCGCGACCCACGCTACCGGGCGCCGGTTTGATGCGGTCAACGCGACGACGAGGGAGCTGCCGTTGTTCGTTCAAGACCAGAACAACAGCAGTTCGAGGCAGGGGCCAGGCGCGGCGGCGCGATGCAGAGGAGGAAGCAGGCCGGCAGGGTGCGATGCAGGAGGCGCCGACAGCGGAACTTGGCGAGGCGACGGAGGCCGGGCTTGCCGGCGGCGATGGACTTGGCGAAGCAGGTGAGGCCCCGGGTTGTGACTCGCGGAGCAAGACATGGGTTCGGGCATGCGGCGCACGGGCGCTCCTTGCATCCATGGCGGGGACCTGCGGGGGAGCACAAGAGGACTGAGATGGGGAGGAAAGGAGGCGAGGATGGAGAAGGACGGCGGAGGGAGACGGACCCGGTGGAGCTCAAGCGCTCGTGAGCTGCTTGCTCGTCAGGCAGACAGAGATGGGCGGCCTCGGGACGACGGGGACTCGTCGGGGAGGCGCGGACACGAGGCTTTCACTTGAGGGACGGAGCTTGTGGTGGGATCCAACGAGGAGGCATCGGGCGTCAGGTAGCTCAAGGTCGGGTCGCCGGCGGGTTTATGGATGCAAGACGGCACGCAGCGGCATCCTCCTGGACTGCTGGAACAAGGGGGCTTGGAGTCTCCGAGCTGCACCGGCCGAGCTCGGGATGGCCATGGCGCTGGAGCTCCTGTTGAGGTACAGAGAGATGAGGAGATTAGAGAGAGGGAGTTGCAGGGAAGATGGAACAGAAGGAGAGAGTCGCGACGGGGACTCATCTGCTGGTCTCAGGAGGAGCTCGTCTCCCTGGTCGACGAGGAGAGCGAAGACGAGTTGGATCGAGGGGAGGCCTCGGGTGGAGTCTGGTTGGTGGGATTGGATCGGGGGAAATGAGGGATCCCGAGGAAGAAAGGTAGGTGGGTGGCGGCGGGGATGGGAAGGATGGGACAGCCATCCGAGATTTTAGGGTTAGGTCGGTTTAAATAGTAGTTGGATTAGGTTAGCTTAGGGGCTAACTCGTCCCTCCGACCGTAATCGGATGGACGGAAAAATAGGCTAGGGAGAATCCAACAAAGAAACGAAGATACTTTCGGGATGTTTGGGGATGATCCGGATCCATCGGTAACGACAGAGCGGGTCGGGTTCGGAGCAGTTTTGGACACGCACACAAGGGGTCAAGAGAGGTCAACGAGGACAAGGGCCTGACAAAATGACAACAGAGGCAAGGAGAGAAAGGGCAACTGCGAACGGCTGCGAGTTTTATGAAAACATGCAGATGCAATGCGCATGATGCTATGAGATGAGATGCATGACATGAACAAAATGCAAAACAAAAGACAAAAACCCAACCACGAAGGAAAAACATATCACATCTCCGGAAAAGGCAAGAGTTGGAGTTATGAATATGAAAAGTTGTATCCGGGGCGTTACAACACTCCACTACGAGAGGATCTCGTCCCGAGATCTAGGATGGCACCGGAGGAAAAGAAAGAGGAAGATAAGAGGTAAAACTAAGTTGCTTCTTCGACAAACGAATGAAACCATGAACCTTGAGATGTTGAGCAAAATGAAAGAAAGAAAACACCGAAGATGAGCAAAGTTGAAAACACTCCGTTACAAAGAGGAACAAGGGATACGACGAGAACCAAGAGTTTTAGTGATAAGATAGATATTGAAACCACTCCGGTTAAAACTAAATAGAGAAGGAATAAGATTGATAAAATTTGGGCAGCACTCCGACTAAAAGAAGAAGGAAAACTTGATAAGATGAAAAGAACTTGAAGAGATGACACAACACTCCGGTTAAATGGATAAGCATGAAAAGAACACGGTCCTCACAATTCAAGATGATGAGTGAAGAGAGCAACATCACCATGCCTAATTAATAAAGAATATAAGATAGATCATTGAAATAAAAGAATGGAGAAGAAAAAGCCAACTTCTACCACAATTGAATTTGGAAGGCATCCTTGCAAGAAGGTTAGAATAGAGTTGTTGGAAGACCAACAACGAAAAGAATAAGTTTGTAGTGGGCTTATGGAAACATCTCAAGACTATGAGGTGAAAACCGGCCACTAATGGAAAACCATTGATTTGATTGAGAGCACCGAAGAGATGAAAAAAACTTCTTCACCGAGATGAGGAGGAGAAAATTGGATCATTGATAAGCACCACAAATAGCTACATTCCTTAGGGAAGGCTGTAGGTGAAATATAACCCAATATAACTCCAACAAAAAGATTGATTGGTTGAAAAGATCTCTTGAACGAAGAGAAAATGATGGATTTAAAATATTTCATTCTTGACAACATATGAATCATGAAACGCGAAGGGAATTGTCAAGAGTGACATAACACCACCTCAAAAGATAAGAATTGCAGTTTGGAATGCAAGATGAAGATTACTTGAACTCCTCAAAACAAAACATGTGTTGAGCATCATGTTTATTTTTAGAGTATAGCTTGGCGGGTCATAACTTCAAGAGAAATCTTGAAGAACAAATCGAGAATGAAAGGAATCCTTGACGAACCATCACGTAGAGTCTCCATGAAGAACTCTGGTAATAGAAGGATGATGAAAAGAAAGAGAAGTTGAAAACACAAGATGAAGCCTTGCAATGATTTAGATGGAGCTTCACAATTATATAACCGAGAGAACTTGGAACTCCGGAAAGAAAAGATGAACATCTTAGAACCGATAATTTATTCCTCATGAACAAACTCAAGGAAAGGATTAATCACTTGGATGAAACAAGAATAAGAATTATGTTATGCGTATCCTTCACCAATTTAAATTGATGACAAGCAACGAATTTGGCATACTACTTATTCTCGTAGAAAGGATTAAGATAGATATGGTGCAAACTTGAGAAGGTATTGATGGAACCACCGGTGGAATTGAAAAGAATGAATGAATTGATACGATAATCAAGGAAAAGAAATATTGAACGAACCACCGTAAGAATTGAAAATGAACGTAGCAAAGGCACAATTCACCGGGAAGAATTGGAAAACGAATGAAGATGCTTGAGAGAATTTAGATACAAGAGAATGAAGAGATCATGAACTGATTAGAGGATATTTGAATGATTCACCGGTAAGATTTGGAGAACGGTAGCTACACGCAGAGAATGAAGAATTATGACATGATGGCCTTCGGAGGAAAGAAACGGAAACAACTCATGACATGCTCCGGATGGGTGAAAAGAATTCTCACAATCGAAAACAATTATGAGAGGATGGCAATGGCATCAAACTTGAACTACGCATCTTTGGAAGAACGGGTAAGGATTTAAGAGGAACTCTTCTTCGATCTTCAAAATCCGAGAATGACGAGGAGAAACACCACCATGAATTGTTGAGACACTCCAGAATGAAAATTAGAAAGGTTGAACCAACGACGAAAGAATTTGAAAGATCTTGGACAAAGGCATATGACTGATGAAATTCATTCTTACGTCAAACTTTGAAATGAATTTGAGAATAGTTCCGGGAAAATTAGAAGAGTCAGGTAAGATCCTGGAAAAAGACCTGTGGGTTAGGGCCCACTCGAAAGAAACATCATTGAAGGATTTTAAAGAGAGGTTGCACCGGTTGAATTAAATGACTTGAATGAGATAATAATCTCCAAATAGCTTGAACAAATCTTGGAAGACTCCAGGACAAATGAATAGCGAGAAGTGAATGATTAAGAGGTGCATCGGCTTGAGAAATCATTAGAAACGAGGAAAGGAATATGATGAATATTGAAAGCTTGAATTGGATCCACCGGAGAAGAAACAACAATGAAGGATGATGAACTTGAAACTGTTGAGCATCTTCATGGGAAATCACCGGATAAGAACATTGAAAGAAAAGAATGAAGAGACTTCCCACAAATAAAAGGATACATGATTAAGAAATCTGAGTCCTTGAAGAAAAAGGGTGGGAGGGCGGGAAAACAAAGGCAACTTGGGGACGATGAAACGGATACCGTTGAGAAAAACTTAGAATTTATCTTGCGGATGTTGAAATTATCAGATCCACTTAAAGAGAAGCACACCGGTTGGAAAAGAATTAACATGACGACCTCGATGATCAAGAAGGATTAGTATTCACATAGCAATATGAGAACACCGTTTAGGGAAGGTATGGATCAACACTTGACATCAAAGCAACTCGAATACCACAAATAAAACAAAACAAAGGATTTGGCTTGCAGAATAAGCCGGAACAAATACATATGATAGAGATTTACCCAATCTCATATCATGCATCCGTCGGAAAGATATTCTAGGAGCTACTTGAATACCCACCTATAAACTCCCGAAACTTTCGTGTTATGCAATCTGGTGTTGGGGATACAGGGACACAAAATATATCACCCAAACTAACAATACCTAGATCCAAATTGTATCCATCCTTCAACACATAACCAAGAAAACTCCGGAAATCGTGTACCTCAACCTTCAAAAGCATCCGTTATACAAGCTATGGCAATACTCCGAACTCCCCAAAGATCTTGGGTGGCGTCGAGGTTATCTCACCAAGAACTGCATAAAAGAGATTTTTGATGTCGGCAAAACTCAGGTATTCCAGAACTGCAACGATAAAATTGTGACGACAACACCTCGGAGCTCAACTCCCCGGGACATTGCCACAACCCCTAAATGTCAAGAGGCACCAAGAACAATGTTCTCGTCATAAGACTATCGGAACGATCCCAAGATACCCGCGTGATCCTAAAAAGAATTTCGTCAAATTTGAGGAGAGGAAAGACAAAACATCTACGTCAGGGGCCTCACCAGAGCGGCGAAGGGACTGAGGAGTAAAAAGAATCCTACTCTCCAATATATATATAATCCTAAGACTCAAAATATTTTTTTCTAGACTCAACAACGGCCAACAAACAAGGGGGCTCCTATGGTCGGTCGAGGCTCTGATACCAACTTGTCATGCCCAAGATGCAACCCTATCCTAAAGGAACTCGAAGGTCCCACCAAGGATAGAAGCACATCTTGAACACGCTTTTGCAAGGTGGATATCATTACATCAACATTACATAATAGTGGGGATACATCCAAGACATACAATGTCACATGAATACAACAATACATCATGTACAAGATCAACATCTGACTACAGATGAAACATAAACAGAAACTCAAACGACATCCACCACCTTAGCCCAGTGCCGACACGGAACCTATCCCCGATCAAGAAGAAGCGGAAGAAGAACTCCAAAACAAGTAAACATCGCTCTCGCGTCATGATCATCGCATAACCTGTACACTTAATCGTTGTTGTAGTAAACTGTGAGCCACGAGGACTCAACAATCCCATTACCATGGGTATCAAGACTAGCAAAGCTTAATGGGAAAGGAAGGGGTAAAGTGGTGAGGCTGCAGCAGCGACTAAGCATATATGGTGGCTAACATACGCAAATGAGAGCGAGAAGAGGAGCAAAGGAACGGTCGTCAACTAGCATTGATCAAGAAGTGATCTTGAACTCCTACTTACGTCAAACATAACCCAAAAACCGTGTTCTCCTCTCGAACAACCCCGAAAAGAGACCATCACGGTTACACACACGGTTGGTGTATTTTAGAAGAGTTTACTTCAAGTTTACTACAACCGGATATTAACAAATTCCCATCTGCCACATAACCGGGGGCACGGCTTTCGAAAGTTCAAACCCTGCAGGGGTGTCCCAACTTAGCCCATGATAAACTCTCGCGATTAACGAAGGATATTCCTTCTCCCGGGAAGACCCGATCAGTCGGAATCCCGTTCTGTGACATTTTGACAATGGTAAAACAAGACCAAAGAAGACCTCCGGCGTCTGACACCACGATAGTAGCCAGCGTATCTCGTCTCGAGCCACGACCGGATGAGCAGTCCGTACAACTAAAACCAGGCCTCGAAGTTTCCCGAGGAGGCACGCAAGGTTTCTAGTTAGGACCAACACTTAGACAAGCATTGGCCCCGAGGGCTAAAATAAATATGACCCTCGAAGGCGACTCCCAAGGGAAAAGGTAATAGGTCGAGGCAAATGTAAAACCAATGTTGGGCCTTGCTGGAAGAGTTTTATTCAAAGCGAACTGTCAAGGGGGTCCCATAAATCACCCGACCGCATTAGGGACGCAAAATCCGGGAACATAATACCGATATGACGGAAACTAGGGCAGCAAGAGTGGAACAAAACACCAGGCATAAGGCCGAGCCTTCCACCCTTTACCAAGTATATAGATGCATTAATAATATAAAAGATATTGTGATATCCCAACATAAACATAATCCAACATGGAGCAATCTTCATCTTCACCGCAATTAGCAACGCTATAAGAGGGGCTGAGCAAAAGCGGTAACATAGCCAAACAACGGTTTGCTAGGAAGGGTGACAAAGGTTAGAGGTTCATGGCAATTTGGGAGGCTTGATAAGCAAGTGGTAGGTAACGCATCATTGCGGTAGAACGAAGCAACTAGCATATAAATGATAGTAATGAGATCCAAGGTGATGGTCATCTTGCCTGAAATCCCGCTAGGAAGAAGAACGAGTCCATGAAGAAGAACGAACGGGAGTAGTCGAACGAATCCTCACAATCGCAACATTACCGGAACTAAGAAGCAACACCGGAAAGAAACAAACAACATAGTAAACAACCATCACATAATGATGGCATGATGCACAACCAAGTATGATGCATGTCCGGTTTAATGAGGCATGGCATGGGAAAATGCAACTAACAATGCTACAAGTTAAGTGGAACTCAATATGCAACGGGTTGCATATTGACGAAACACTACATTCGAGTTATTTAGTTCGCTCTCGTTTAGGTACTCAACAAAATTAAAAGTTATTAAACAAGGCAAGGGGTGAAGCATAAGTAAACTAACTATTTAGGCAAATTTAAATGAGGCCGGAAATAAGAAACAACAATTCCGGAAAATCCTCATGTGCATATTTCAAATTTGGTACTGTTCTGCTCTAAATCATATTTTAGTGTTGTTAAACAGCAAAATAAAGTATAACATGTTAATCTATGCATTTTTCTACCCCATTTACATATAAAGTTTATTTAAAACCGAGCTACGATTATTTAGTTATGAAATAAATCATTTTAGCATGACATTTGAGCAAATTTAAACAAACAACACTTTTAACATTTTAAACATGGATGACAGTGGCATAGTATTAATCTACACAAAATTCTAAGCATTTTACATGTTTAAAACATTTTAATACGATGCACGGTTTGTGAGATATTAAATGCATGAACATGAGGGGTAATCTGTAAAACTGCACTCTCTAGAAAAATAGCTAAATCGCAGAACGAGAAAAAAATATCCAAGGGCCGAATCTGGCTGGCCCGATAGTGCACAAGAGATACTGGGGGGTTTCTCACCATGGGCCATGGCCCGGAATTGCGGTGAGGCGAGGCCGGAAGGGGGACGCTGGGCCTGGTGCGACCAACGCACTGGCGCTGGTTTGATGCGGTCAACGCGACGACGAGAGCCGCCTGCTTCGTTCAAGACCAGAACAACAGCAGTTCGAGGCAGGGCCAGCGCGCGCGACGCGATGCAGGAGGAAGCAGGCGGTGGCGCGATGCAGAGGCGCCGACAATGGAACTTGGCGAGGCGGCGGAGGCGAGGGCTTGTCAAGCGGTGGACTTGGCGAAGCGTGTGAGGCACCGGGTTGCGACTTCATGGAGCAAGACATGGGTTCGGGCATGCGCGCATGGGCGCTCCTTGTATCCATGGCGTGGACCTGCGGGGAGCACAAGAGGACCGAGATGGGGAGGAAAAGGAGCAGGGATGGAGAAGGGCCAGGCGGAGGGAGACGGACCCGGTGGAGCTCACAAGCTGGCGAAGCTGCTGCTCGTGCAGGCCAGACAGAGACGGGCGGCCTCGGGATGACGGGGACTCATCGGGGCAGGGGCGCGGACACGAGGCTTTCACGTCGAGGGACGGAGCTTGATGGCGGGATCCAACGAGGAGGCATCGGGCGCGTCGGGGTAGCCTGAAGGTCGGGGTCACCAGCGGGTTTGCGGGATGCAGCACGGGCACGGCGGCATTCTCCTGGACTGCTGGAATGAGGGGGCTTGGAGTCTTCGAGCTGCGCGGGCCGAGCTCGGGATGGCCATGGCGCTGGAGCTCCTGTTGAGGTACAGAGAGATGAGGAGATTAGGGAGAGGGAGCTGCAGGGAAGAAGGAACAGAAGGAGAGGGTCGCGACGGGGACTCATCTGCTGGTCTCGGGAGGAGCTCGTCTCCCTGGTCGACGAGGAGAGCGAAGACGAGTTGGATCGAGGGGAGGCCTCGAGGGGTCAAGAGAGGTCAACGAGGACAAGGGCCTGACAAAATGACAACAGAGGCAAGGAGAGAAAGGGCAACTGCGAACGGCTGCGAGTTTTATGAAAACATGCAAATGCAATGCGCATGATGCTATGAGATGAGATTCATGACATGAACAAAATGCAAAACAAAAGACAAAAACCCAACCACGAAGGAAAAACATATCACATCTCTGGAAAAGGCAAGAGTTAGAGTTACGAATATGGAAAGTTGTATCCGGGGCGTTACACATATCCCCAACGGTTTCTGGGTCGTGTGGGAAGGACCCTCCTATCGCAGTCACTCACTTGGCTACGGTTCCGAACACTGTTGCGGAAATGGGTTAAATACTGTAGCGATCCGACCTCAGACGGTCAAATCTTTGTGTATAAGTGTCATCCCTGGATCGGTAATGCTGACACACACAATACTTGAAGGATTTATAGAAGAGTAGCAAGCACACACTTATTACATCGATAGTCTCAAGAGAGACCTTATTACAATAAATATGGCTTAAGGCCATCTAAATAAGATAACAGCGGAAGGCTTGGAAGATAAAGTGAGTCCATCAACTGCAACGGCATAGCTGAGTGCACGACAACGACCTAGCGCACCTTACTCTTTGTCTGAAAAGTCTACAACATGATATGTTCCAGCCTGAAACGGGTTAGCACATGGAATATGCTGGCAAGATAACACAGTAGAGCAATGAACAACGAAAGGCTATCACTACATGCATATGAGGCTGGTGGAGGCTCTACGGTTATAATGTTTTGCAAAAGCCATTTTATTCCTACAACAAAGGAATATATTTTGTTTAACTATCATGGTAGTTGTTAAACATTGAGAAGGTTCCTCCAACTCAATCCCGAATTAACAGTATTAATAGCCCAACAAATTAATTTAGAGTGATGAGATCAAAATGATAATCAAAGAACCAGATACTCAAGATGTCCATAACCGGGGACACGACTAACCATGATTTGTTTGTACACTGTGCAGAGGTTTGCGCACTTTTCCCCACAAGACTCGATCTCCTCCGTTGGATTTTTCGCACTACATGGTGTTTGAGAAACGGATGACCGAGACACAGTCTTTCAGAAGCATTAACTCTAACCCTAGGTAGACAGTACCAACGTACATCCCCTACATCTGCTAGCCTACCACTGGAAGAGTTCATGCAACATACTCGACTATGCTAGAGCCCATAATAGCTTGTGGCTGCACACGGAAGTTTCTATCATGAATAATCTTATGATCCCTTTGAGCCTAGGTGGCGAACCATAGGATGATCACACGGGTACTTCGGGATATCCTAGGACAACACTGGATTCTCCAGGTGCCCGCAACCAATCCACCCAGATGTGTATTTAAGTAGCCACCTTAAGTTAACCATTAATTAACAATCTCACATCTGTCATGGATACACTGAAACCCAACCCACGTCTACGAGCATAGCATGGCAATATAAGCATAGCGTAGAAGTAACTCCCAAGGTTTGATAAGAAAGGGCAATAGGTTCTACCTCATCATTTACTTCCCAAAACCCACATGTTAAGAGATCCTACTCATGCAATGTTTGAGGGCTGTAACTAATGCATAAAAACTAGGTACGCAAAGAGTATGATCAATGTGTTACTTGCCTTGCTGACGATCCGCAAACCCTAGAGACTCGTAGTAGCACCCTTCGCACTCCCGGAATTCTATCGCAAACAAACAATATCATACATAGGCACTCAAGCAAAGATGCACGGGTAAAACTCAAATAAGAAGATCCAAACTAAAAGTTCAACTGAAGAGCTTCGATGTGCAAAAAGAATCAATCAAATCGGAGCTATGGAACTGAAACTACGGTCAAAAGAACTTCGAATGCAAATCTGCTTAAAACCAAATTTTAAATTGTCAAAACCTTGTTCAAGTTGATTAAATAGAAAGAGGGTCTCGAGACGAAGATTTTGGCGTTGGTTTCAATGGATTTGGACAAACGGTTTAGAAACGGCGAGGGTTTGAAGATCAGGGGCTAATCTGCGATAAAAATAATCGTGGATAGGTCCTTGGCCGAAAAAGAAAATAAAAAGAAAAATCTATCGGACGAACGTCCGCTAATAGAGGCAAACGGGCGAACGCGTTTGTTAAAAACGAACTAATGAGCGAACGCTCACTAATTAACTAAATCGAGAAAAACCGAACCGATCTAATAAAATAAAAAAAAAACCAAACTAGGGTTTTTGAGAAAACCGGCGGCTTTTACCAAAAAACAAAAAAAGAACCCGGGACGGCGAGATCCGACGGCGGCGACTCGGATTTCGGCGAGGCGGGAGCGTGCAGGCCGCTCGTGCCAGGGCGGCACGGGCGAGGCGAGGCGAGGGCGCGGCCGGCCCGGCCGGTGGCGGAGCTGCTGTCAGCTTTGGGGCGGGCGGGTGGTGTGGAGGGTGGCGGGCGGGTATATATAGGAGGCGGAGCTGGCTTGGGGAGGGGGCGACGATGGTGGTGGCCGACTCGGCCACGGCGTCAAGGCTGCACGGCAGGAGTCCTGCTCGGTCGGGACGCGCGAGCCGGGTTTGGCTTCGCCCGGTCCAAACATTTTTTTAAACAATTTCGCGGAGAAAAATCCTAATAAATATAAAAAAATTCAAAAAATGCCAAAACAATTTTCACGGTCTAAATAAAATATTTAGAACTTAGTGAACATTTTCTTTGCCTAAAATGCAGATTTTGAAAAATGGATATTTTTCAAACTCAAATAAAATAGCAATAAAATCCAAATAAAATTATTTATTTGATTTTAACATTTTTTTCCTCCAATATTTCTTTTATTTTGGAGAAGTCATATTATCTCCACTCATATATTTTAATATTGGAAATATTATTTGGAGAGAAAAAATAATTAAAACATAAGTGATCCACTTTTCAGTATTTGAGAAAATTCAAATATGAAAATAATAAAATCCCCAACTCCCTCCGTGGGTCCTTGAGTTGCTTAGGATTTTAAGACCACAAAACCAAAATGCAAATAAAATATGATATGCATATGATGACCTATGTATAACTTTCCAAATTGAAAATTTGGAATGTTACAAAACCGTTTGTTTAGCACTGACGCGTACCAGTGTCACACTGATCATGCTGCAATAAAGTATCTTATGGAAAAGAAAGATGCCAAACCTAGGCTTATTTGATGGGTTCTCTTGCTACAAGAATTTGATTTACATATCACTGATAGAAAAGGAGCAGAGAACCCCGTGGCTGATAACTTGTCTAGGTTTTAAAATATTCTTGATGACCCACAACCTATTAATGATAGCTTTCCCGATGAGCAATTAGCTGCAATAAATGTTTCTAATAGTACACCTTGGTATGCTGACTATGCTAATTACATTGTTGCTAAATATTTACCACCTAGTTTCACATACCAACAAAAGAAAAAATTCTTCTATGATTTAAGACATTACTTTCGGGATGGCCCACATCTTTATAAAGAAGGAGTAGATGGTATTATTAGACGTTGTGTACCTGAGCATGAACAGGAACAAATCCTACGAAAATGTCACTCTGAAGCTTATGTAGGACATCATGTGGGAGACATAATTGCTCACAAGGTATTGCAATCTGGGTTTTATTGGCCTACTCTCTTCAAGGATGCTCATAAGTTCATCTTATCTTGTGATGAATGCCAAAGAATAGGTAATATCGATAAGCGTCAAGAAATGCCAATGAATCATTCACTTGCTGTTTAATACTTCTCCAATGTATCTATAATTTTTGATTGCTCCATGCTATATTATCTACAGTTTTGGACAATATTGGGCTTTAATATCCACTTTTATATTATTTTTGGGACTAACCTATTAACCGGAGGCCCAAAATTGCACTTGCTGTTTTTTGCCTATTTCAAAGAGTTTCAAGAAAAGGAATATCAAACGGAGTCCAATTGACCAAACTCCACGGAACTTATTTTTGGACCGTAAGAAGCCCACGAGTACCGGAAGCTCACTGGGAGTCCCGGGCTGCCCACGAGGGTGGGGGGCACGCCCACCCCCTTAGGGCGCGCCCCTGCCTCGTGGACAACCCGAAGGTCCACCGACGTACTTCTTTCACCCATATATACCCACATACCCTAAAACTTCCGAAGATGAGAATAGATCTGGAGTTCCGCCGCCGCAAGCCTCTGTAGCCACCAAAAGTCAATCGGGACCCCTGTTAAGACTCACGAGGGGGGGAACCCTCACCGGTGGCTATCTTCATCATCCCGGCGCTCTCCATGACGAGGAGGGAGTAGTTCACCCTCGAGGCAGAGGGTATGTACTAGTAGCTATGTGTTTGATCTCTCTCTCTCTCTCTCTCTCTCTCTCTCTCTCGTGTTCTTGATTTGGCACGATTTTGATGTATCGCGAGCTTTGCTATTATAGTTGGATCTTATGTTTCTTCTCCCCCTCTACTCTCTTGTAATGGATTGAGTTTTCCCTTTGAAGTTATCTTATCGGATTGAGTCTTTAATTATTTGAGAACACTTAATGTATGTCTTGACGTGCGTATCTGTGGTGACAATGGGATATCACATGATTCACTTGATGTATGTTTTGGTGATCAACTTGCGGGTTCCGCCCATGAACCTATGCAGAGGGGTTGGCACGTTTTCTTCTTGATTCTCCCGTAGAAACTTTGGGGCACTCTTTGAGGTTCTAGGTGTTGGTTGAATAGATGAATCTGAGATTGTGTGATGCATATCGTATAATCATACCCACGGATACTTGAGGTGACATTGGAGTATCTAGGTGACATTAGGGTTTTGGTTGATTTGTGTCTTAAGGTGTTATTCTAGTACGAACTCTAGGGCTGTTTGTGACACTTATAGGAATAGCCCAACAGATTGATTGGAAAGAATAACTTTGAGGTGGTTTCGTACCCTACCATAATCTCTTCGTTTGTTCTCCACTATTAGTGACTTTGGAGTGACTCTTTGTTGCATGTTGAGGGATAGTTATGATCCAATTATGTTATTATTGTTGAGAGAACTTGCACTAGTGGAAGTATGAACCCTAGGCCTTGTTTCCTAGCATTGCAATACCGTTTACGCTCACTTTTATCATTAGTTACCTTGCTGTTTTTACATTTTCAGATTACAAATACCTATATCTACCATCCATATTGCACTTGTATCACCATCTCTTCGCCGAACTAGTGCACCTATACAATTTACCATTGTATTGGGTGTGTTGGGGACACAAGAGACTCTTTGTTGTTTGGTTGCAGGGTTGCTTGAGAGAGACCATCTTCATCCCTCGCCTCCCAGATTGATTAACCTTAGGTCATCCACTTGAGGGAAAATTGCTACTGTCCTACAAACCTCTGCACTTGGAGGCCCAACAACGTCTACAAGAAGAAGGTTGCGTAGTAGACATCAAGCTCTTTTCCGCGCCGTTGCCGGGAGGTGAGTGCTTGAAGGTATATCTTTAGATCTTGCAATCGAATCTTTTTGTTTCTTGTTTTAGCACTAGTTTAGTTTATAAAAGAAAACTACCAAAAAATGGAATTGAGTTTGTCTCATATGCTTCACCTTTTAATATCTTTTGTGAGTATGATGGAAAGGAAAATTGTGCCAAAGTGTTAGAAGAAGAATGCATTAAAATGTTTGGCACTAAATCTTTGAATGATGAGCATGATTGCAATGTTGTTAGTATGAACTCCTTGAATATCCATGGTACTAATGATGATTGCACTAGTTATGATGAAAATGTCTCCTATAAACATGTCAATTTTTGTGGAGTGCATTGGGTTTGCAAGTACACACCAAATAGGGAAGATAGATATTGCAAGAGGCATAAGCATTTAGAAACTAAATGGTTACAAGAAAAGCTAGATGCGTGTGCTGAAAATTTAAACTTTATTAGCCATACTTGTGAACTTTGCAATGAATGTGATCATTTCAGTACCCAATGCAAATTGTTTCATGATCGTATCGTGTCCAAAAATTGTGATGACTTGATTTCCCTTGCACATCATAATGAACTTAGTTTGCTCTTGGGTTATGAAGAAATGAAACGTATAACTAAGGATATTCCAAAATTTGCCCTTGATAGAGTTCTTCATTTTGATCTAGAGGAAATTTATATGTATTGTGCGGTGAATTGCATTGAAAATCCTTATATTGCCAATTACATAAAGAGAAGAAAACAAATAGAAGATGAAGAGAATACTAACGAAAGGGAAGAGACTTACCAATATCCTCCTATTATTTCTTATGATGAATCAGGTAACGAGGAGGAGCCTTCTATTCAACCAATCTCATTAATAAGGAGCTCCAAAAAGAGGATTCAACCCACACATGATGTGGTCAAGAAGAAGAAAAGAAAAAGGAAGAGAGGTAAAAAGGTATCTCTCCCAAATAATGTTGCTCCTATTATTGTTGTGCCTCATGAAAATGAATCAAAAATAATTGTGGAAGATGATGCACTTGATGATGATCTCGTTATGCCTATTGCTTGTTGTGATGATTATGATGGGGAAGATAATGATACTTCTTATGATCTTGAAAATCTTTTTGGCACTTGCTTGGAAGAATATGATAATTGCTATACTATTGGTGCTATCCATACTATTAATGATGAGAGTGATTATACTTATGATATGAAAAGGCCCAAGCTTGGGGATGCTATGTTTGATGAAGATGATGTTTTTGAGAATATATTTGCTGCAATTAATGTTTTTCCCAATATTGGGGATGCTACGTTTAATGAAGATGATATTTTTAGTCTCCCAATTTTTGATATGCAAATTTATAATAATGATAGCATGCCTCCTACTTATGATGATTATATTGATGAAAGTGGGTTTGGAAGAGTGTCAACTTTAGGAAGTAGTGATCCCACTATTTTGGAGGATGTTGAATCTTATAATATTTATGAAAGTGGATTTGGAGAGGTTATGACTTTATTTAGTAATGATTCCACTATCTTGGAAGAGGTTTCAATCGATTATGATGAGAACAAAGTTGCTACTTATGATGATTATTGTGATGAAACTTATGCTATAAAAAGTAGTGATGATTATATTTATAAAGCTTGTCATGATTATGATTATCCTTTTCTGAACATTACTCTTTTAATGTGGAAACAATTTATAGTATTCAAGTCTCTTATGATACTCCCACTATTCCGAATGAGAAGAATTTTGCTTATGTGGAGAGTAGTAAAATTTCTATGCAAGTAGATCATGAAAAGAATGCTTTAGGTGATGGTTATATTGTTGAATTCATTCATGGTGCTACTGAAAATTATTATGAGGGAGGAATATATTCTTGTAGGAATTGCAATAATACCAAGTTTCTTCTCTATGTGCTTAAAGTTTTGAAGTTATGCTTGTTTTGCCTTTCTATGCTAGTTGATTATTGTTCCCATAAGTTGTTTGCTCACAAAATCACTATGCATAGGAAGTGGGTTAGACTTAAATGTGCTATTCATATTCTTCATGATTCTCTTATTATGTTTCAATTCTTATCTTTTATGTGAGCATCATTGAAATTACCATGCCTAGCTAGGGGCGTTAAACGATAGCGCTTGTTGGGAGGCAACCCAATTTTATTTTAGTTTCTTACTTTTTGGTTCTGTTTAGTAATAAATAATCCATCTAGCTTCTGTTTAGATGTGGTTTTGTGTTTTAATTAGTGTTTGTGCCAAGTGGAACCTTTGGGAAGACTTGAGTGAAGTCTTTATGATCATGCTGTAAAAAACAGAAACTTTAGTGCTCACGAGATTAGCTAGAACTTTTTACTGGAAAGTGCTATTTAGTTGATTCTTTTTGCAGATGATTACTAGACAAATCCATCAGGTCCACCAGTTTATTTTATAATTTTTGGAGTTCCAGAAGTTTGCGTTAGTTACATATTACTACAGACTGTTCTGTTTTTGACAGATTCTGTTTTCATTGTGTTGTTTGCTTATTTTGGTGACTCTATGGCTAGTAAAATAGTTTACAAACCATAGATAAGTTGGAATAAAGTAGGTTTAACACAAATATAAATAAATAATGAGTTCATTACAGTACCATGAAGTGGTGTTTTGTTTTCTTTCGCTAACAGAGCTTACGAGTTTTCTGTTAAGTTTTGTGTTGTGAAGTTTTCAAGTTTTGGGTAAAGATTTGATGGACTATGGGATAAGGAGTGGCAAGAGCCTAACCTTGGGGATGACCAAGGCACCCCAAGGTAATATTCAAGGACAACCTAGAGCCTAATCTTGGGGATGCCCCGGAAGGCATCCCCTCTTTCGTCTTCGTTCATCGGTAACTTTACTTGGAGCTATATTTTTATTCACCACATGATATGTGTTTTGCTTGGAGCGTCATGTCGTTTTATTTTCTTTAGCTTTGCTTGCTGTTTGAATAAAATACCAAGATCTGAAATTCTTAAATGAGAGATAGTCTTCACATAGCTACATAATTATTTAACTACTCATTGATCTTCACTTATATCTTTCGGAGTAGTTTGTCATTTGCTCTAGTGCTTCACTTATATCTTTTAGAGCACAATGGTGGTTTTATTTTGAAGAAATAGATGAACTCTAGTGCTTCACTCATATTATTTTGAGAGTCTTAAATAGCATGGTAATTTTCTTAAATAATCCTAATGTGCTAAGCATACAAGATTTGTAAGAATTCTTATGAGTGTGTTGAATACTAAGAAAAGTTTGATGCTTGATGATTGTTTTGAGATATGGAGGTAATAATATTAAAGTCGTGCTAGTTGAGTAGTTGTGAATTTGAGAAATGCTTGTGTTGAAGTTTGCAAGTCCCGTAGCATGCACGTATGGTAAACGTTATGTAACAAATTTGAAACATGAGGTGTTCTTTGATTGTCTTCCTTATGAGCGGCGGTCGGGGACGAGCGATGGTCTTTTCCTACCAATCTATCCCCCTAGGAGCATGCGCGTATTGCTTTGGTTTTTGATGACTTGTAGATTTTTGCAATAAGTATGTGAGTTCTTTATGACTAATGTTGAGTCCATGGATTATACGCACTCTCACCCTTCCATCATTGCTAGCCTCTTGATGCCGTCGTTGCCCTTTCTCACATTGAGAGTTGGTGCAAACTTCACGGTGCATCCAAACCCGTGATATGATTCGCTCTTTCACACATAAACCTCCTTATATCTTCCTCAAAACAGCCACCATACCTACCTATTATGGCATTTCCATAGCCATTCCGAGATATATTGCCATGCAACTTTCCACCATTCCGTTCATCATGACACATTCATCATTGTCATAGTGCTTAACATGATCATGTAGTTGACATAGTATTTGTGGCAAAGCCACCTTTCATAATTACTTCATACATGTCACTCTTGGTTCATTGCATATCCCGGTACACCGCCAGAGGCATTCATATAGAGTCATACCTTGTTCTAGTATCGAGTTGTAATCATTGAGTTGTAAATAAATAGAAGTGTGATGGTCATCATTTTCTAGAGCATTGTCCCAAGTGAGGAATATATAAAAAAAGGGGAGAAAAGAGGCCATAAAAAAAGAGAAAATGCCCAAATAAAAAAATGAGAGAAAAAGATAAAAAAAGAGAAGGGACAATGCTACTATCCTTTGCCACACTTGTGCTTCAAAGTAGCACCATAATTTTCATGATAGGGAGTCTCTTGTTTTGTCACTTTCATATACTAGTGGGAATTTTTCATTATAGAACTTGGCTTGTATATTCCAACAATGGGCCTCCTCAAGTGCCCTAGGTCTTCGTGAGCAAGAAAGTTGGATGCACACCCACTTAGTTTCTTTGGTTGAGCTTTCATACATTTATAGCTCTAGTGCATCCATTGCATGGCAATCCCTACTCCTCGCATTAACATCAATCGATGGGCATCTCCATAGCCCATTGATTAGCCTCATTGATGTGAGATCTTCTCTTTTTTTGTCTTCTCCACATAACCCCCATCATCATATTCTATTCCACCCATAGTGCTATATCCATGGCTCGCGCTCATATATTGCGTGAAAGTTTATAGGTTTGAGATTAGTAAAGTATGAAACAATTGCTTGGCTTTTCATCGGGGTTGTGCATGATGAGAGCATTCTTGTGTGACGAAAATGGAGCATGACTAAACTATATGATTTTGTAGGGATGAACTTTCTTTGGCCATGTTATTTTGAGAAGACATAATTGCTTAGTTAGTATGCTTGAAGTATTATTATTTTTATGTCAATATGAACTTTTGTCTTGAATCTTTCGAATCTAAATATTCATACCATAATTAAGAAAAATTACATTGAAATTATGCCAAGTAGCACTCCGCATCAAAAATTCTTTCTTTTATCATTTACCTACTCGAGGACGAGCAGGAATTAAGCATGGGGATGCTTGATACGTCTCCAACGTATCTATAATATTTGATTGCTCCATGCTATATTATCTACTGTTTTGGACAATATTGGGCTTTATTATCCACTTTTATATTATTTTTGGGACTAACCAATTAACCGGAGGCCTAGCCCAGAATTGCTGTTTTTTGCCTAGTTTAGTGTTTCGAAGAAAAGGAATATCAAACGGAGTCCAATTGACCTGAAACTCCACGGAACATATTTTTGGACCAGAAGAAGCCCACGGAGTACCGGAAGCTCACCAGGGGAGTCCCGGGCTGCCCACGAGGGTGGGGGGCGCGCCCACCTCTCTAGGGCGCGCCCCCTGCCTCGTGGACAGCCCGGAGGTCCACCGACGTGCTTCTTTCACCCATATATACCCACGTACCCTAAAACTTCCGAAGACGAGAATAGATCTGGAGTTCCACCGCCGCAAGCCTCTGTAGCCACCAAAAGTCAATCGGGACCCTGTTCCAAGACTGCCGAGGGGGGAACCCTCACCGTGGCCATCTTCATCATCCCGGCGCTCTCCATGACGAGGAGGGAGTAGTTCACCCTCGGGGCTGAGGGTATGTACCAGTAGCTATGTGTTTGATCTCTCTCTCGTGTTCTTGATTTGGCACGATCTTGATGTATCGCGAGCTTTGCTATTATAGTTGGATCTTATGTTTCTTCTCCCCCTCTACTCTCTTGTAATGGATTGAGTTTTCCCTTTGAATTTATCTTATCGGATTGAGTCTTTAATGATTTGAGAACACTTGATGTATGTCTTGCCGTGCGTATCTGTGGTGACAATGGGATATCACGTGATTCACTTGATGTATGTTTTGGTGATCAACTTGCGGGTTCTGCCCATGAACCCATGCATAGGGGTTGGCACTTGTTTTCATCTTGATTCTCCGCTAGAAACTTTGGGGCACTCTTTGAGGTTCTATGTGTTGGTTGAATAGATGAATCTGAGATTGTGTGATGCATATCGTATAATCATACCCACGGATACTTGAGGTGACATTGGAGTATCTAGGTGACATTAGGGTTTTGGTTGGTTTGTGTCTTAAGGTGTTATTCTAGTACGAACTCTAGGGCTGTTTGTGACACTTATAGGAATATCCCAACGGATTGATTGGAAAGAATAACTTTGAGGTGGTTTCGTACCCTACCATAATCTCTTCGTTTGTTCTCCGCTACTAGTGACTTTGCAGTGACTCTTTGTTGCATGTTGAGGGATAGTTATATGATCCAATTATGTTATTATTGTTGAGAGAACTTGCACTAGTGAAAGTATGAACCCTAGGCCTTGTTTCCTAGCATTGCAATACCGTGCTCACTTTTATCATTAGTTACCTTGCTGTTTTTATATTTTCAGATTACAAAAACCTATATCTACCATCCATATTGCACTTGTATCACCATCTCTTCGCCGAACTAGTGCACCTATACAATTTACCATTGTATTGGGTGTGTCGGGGACACAAGAGACTCTTTGTTATTTGGTTGCAGGGTTGCTTGAGAGAGACCATCTTAAACCTACGCCTCCCATGGATTGATAAACCTTAGGTCATCCACTTGAGGGAAATTTGCTATTGTCCCACAAACCTCTGCACTTGGAGGCCCAACAACGTCCACAAGAAGAAGGTTGCATAGTAGACATCACTGTTGAACCATTTGATGATTGGGGATTTGATTACATGGGATCTTTTCCTTCCTCTAATGCGTATACTCATATTCTAGTTGTTGTTGATTATGTTACTAAGTGGGTAGAAGCTATTCCAAATAGTAGTGCTGATCACAACATCTCTATTAAAATGCTTAAAGAATTTATTTCCCCAAGGTTTGGAATCCCTAGATATTTAATGACTGACGGTGGTTCACACTTTATTCATGGTGCTTTCCATAAAATTCTAGCTAAGTATGATGTTTACCATGGAATTGCATCACCCTATCACCCTCAGTCTAGTGGTCAATTTGAACTTAGCAATAGAGAAATAAAATTAATTTTGCAAAAGACTGTCAATAGGTCCCGGAAGAATTAGTCTAAGAAATTAGATGATGCACTTTGGGCTTATAGAACATCATATAGAAATCCTATGGGTATATCTCCTTATAAAATGGTTTATGGAAGAGCTTGTCATTTTCCTCTGAACTAGAACATAAAGCTTATTGGGCAATTAAAGAACTCAACTATGATTTCAAACTCGCTGGTGAGAAGAGGTTATTTGATATTAGCTCATTAGATGAATGGAAAACCCAAGCCTATGAAAATGCCAAGTTATTTAAAGAAAAAGTTAAAAGATGGCATGATAAAAGAATCCAAAAGCGTGAGTTCAAAGTTGGAGAATATGTTCTTTTGTACAACTCTCGTTTCAGATTCTTTGCATGAAAACTCCTCTCCAAATGGGAATGACCCTATGTTATCAAGGAGATTTATCGATTTGGAGCTATCAAAATTAATAATGCTGAAGGTACTAACCCTAAGGTTGTTAATGGGCAACGAATAAAACATTATATCTCAAGTATGGCCATTAATGTTGAAAGCAATATTATCCAAACTATGACACCGGAAGAACACATAAAATAAACCTTCCGGAACACTCCAGAATCGTGAAAAAGAGAAGGTACATGATAGAATATGTAAATGGACTCCGAAAAATCAGAAAAATATATTTTCTGTTTGTTTTGGAATATAAGAAAAATCAGGAAAATAATAAACTACCAGGAACGTGACCCTGGTGGGCACAAGACACCAGGGCGCGCCCAGGTGGGTTGTGCCCACCTCGGGTACCTTCCGGACTCCGTTTTTCTTCCGTTGGCATGTTTCCCAAGATAAAAAATCTTTATATACCCCCAGAACCTATTGACCTTCGTATCATGGAGAAATCTCCTGTTTTCTTTTCCTTTCTGTTTTCTGACAGATCTAATCCACCATGGCCGCTTAGAGCTCCTCCAAGGACAAGTTCTTCGAGAACGTCATCAACCCATACTTGCGGCAGGTGATGCAACACCCTCAAGTTATCCAGATGTGTGAGGGGGTGCTCCACATCCATGATGCACAAGGCCCCAAGGGGACTGGATCCGTGGAGGCCAGACTTGAAGCTATGGAGCAGGAAGTCTTTCGGTACAAGGGGATGGTGGAATGTGCACTCAATGCCAATCACCTCATGATCACGGAATACACCCGTGATCTCAAGCTGGATGGCAAGTCCATGAAGGACATCGTCTTCTCCTTCAACGAGGAAATCAACTTTCTCTAGAGCCAGATCTACAACCTTCAAAACCAACTCTTTGAATATGAGGCAAGGTTTAAAGGTATGAGTTTGGCTGCCAGTTGCAGGACCCGTGAGACTCACTCCTCCTCTTATAATGGTGAGCCTCTCCCATGGAAACCCGAGGACAAGATCGCTACCACTTCATCACCACCACCTCCTTCTCCATAACCCAAAGAAAATTGAGTGTCGGGTAACCCTTGGCTTTCGCCAAGCTTGGGGGAGGTGCCCCGGTATCGTATCACCTCCATTATCTTTTGCCTTTACTATTCTTAGTTTGATCCATAATCATCTTTTGCTTTAGATGAATAAAAGTTTAGTTTGATCCTTTCTTTTTGAGAGTTTGCTTAGTCATCTATCTTTGTAATCGTGTGCGAGATATATAATAGAGTTTAGTTTGAGTTTTTCTTTCTTTACTTTCTTGTTTCAATAAAAATAAAGGAAATAAATGAAAAAGATCATATGCTAATCTTATGGTGAGTAATGACATTACATGAGGAAAAGTATAAGTAGGAAATTTTATTGTAGATTGACAAACATAGCATTGGTCAATGATGCAATTCATGAAAGAATTAATAAGGGAAGAGAAGATTCACATGCAAATATACTATGTTGGAAATCTTTTGTGATTGTGAGCCCCCATCAAAATATTATATGCCAAAATTGTTGACGTTGGACAAGGAAGACAACGTAATGATTTATGTTTGTTCATACTCACATAGAAGTTATATTGTCATAGATCCTTTAACGTGTGGTGTTTTCCCCCCATCTTTGCTAGCCAAAAATTCCGCACCAAGTAGAGATACTACTTGTGCATCCAAAAACCCTTAAACCCAAATCTTGTTTTGAGAGTCCACCATACCTACCTAAGGATTGAGTAAGATCCTTCAAGTAAGTTATCATCGGTGCAATAAGGAAATAAAATTTGCTTGTAAAAATGTTAGATCAATCAGTGTAAGAGAAAATTGAGCGTTGTACGAACTTGTGATGGCAAAGAATAAAAGCAACAGACTGCATAATAAAGGTTGCCATCATAAGGGAAAATATAACATGACGTTCTTTTTCACTAAGGGATTGAGCATATAAACAAAAAGCGCATGGCAACATCTGCTTCCCTCTGTGAAGGGCCTATCTTTTACTTTTATGTATTTACTTTTATGCAAGAGTCAAAGTTTTTCTCTCTACTCCTTTTTATTTCTCTTTTGGCAAGCATCATGTGGCGAGGAAAGGTCTAGGCACATATATCTAGTTGGATATGGGTAGCATGAGTTATTATTGTTGACATCACCCTCCAGGTGAGTATGTTGGGAGGCGAAACTATAAGCCCCTATCTTTCTATGTGTCCGGTTGAAACGTTTTGCTCATGTGTATGCGGTGAGTGTTAGCAATCGTAGAAGACTATATATGATGGTTGAATATGTGGACTTGCCAAAAAGGCTCTGATACGTGACCCTTCCTGAAAAGATGATGAATTGTAGTTGCAAAGTTGACTGAGAACATAGTTTGTTGGTTTCCAATAGAGTTTATGCTTTATACTTCGATGTTGTGATGAATTGTTACTTATTCATGAGAAGTCTATGATAAAATTTCTATGATACATGTTTTATGTTTAAGTTTGTTGCTGTTATAATAATATACATGATGCTTCTATGTCCGTATTTTGACTTTATCGACACATCTCTCTCTAAGCATGTGGACATGTTTCTCGATTTCGGTTTTCTCTTGAGGACAAGCGAGGTGTAAGCTTGGGGGAGTTGATACGTCCATTTTCCATCATGTTTACCTACTGTTATTTATGATGTTTTTATGCTTAATAATGCATTTTGGAGTAATTATAATGCCTTTTCTCTCATAATATGCAAGGTACACACAAAGAGGGAGAATTCCGGCCGCTGGAAATCTGGACCTGGAAAAGCTATGTCAGGCCACCTATTCTGCACAACTCCAAATGAGCTGAAACTTCACGAGGAATTTTTATGGAATAAATAAGAAATACTGGAGAAAATAAATACTGGAGGGGTGGCCACCTGGTGAGCACAAGACATTTTTATGGAATAAATAAGAAATACTGGAGCAAATAACTACCAGAGGGGTGGCCACCTGGCGCGCCCTGGTGGGTTGTTCTCAGCCCAGCCCACATCCGGTGCCCATCTTCTGGTATATAAGTCATTTTGGCCTAGAAAAAAAATAAGGAGAGGACTTTCGGGACAAAGCACCGCCGTCTCGAGGTGGAACTTGGGCAGGAACACTTTTGGCCTTGGGCGGAGTGATTTCGCTAGGGGATCTTCCCTCCCAGAGGGGGAAATCATCGTCATCATCATCACCAACAAATCTCCCATGTTGGGGAGGGCAATCTCCGTCAACATCTGGAACAACACCATCTCCTCTCAAACCCTAGTTCATCTCTTGTGTTCAATCTTTTGTACCGGAACCTCAGATTGGTACATGTGGGTGACTAGTAGTGTTGATTACATCTTGTAGTTGATTACTATATGGTTTATTTGGTGGAAGATTATACGTTCAGATCCATTATGCTATTTAATACCCCTCTGATCTTGAGCAAGTTTATCACTTGTGAGTAGTTACTTTTGTTCTTGAGGTCACGGGAGAAATCATCTTGCAAGTAATCATGTGAACTTGATATGTGTTCGATATTTTGATAGTATGTATGTTGTGATTCCCTTAGTGCCGTCATATGAACATCGATTACATGACACTTCACCATATTTGGGCCTAAGGGAATGCGTTGTGGATTAGTTATTAGATGATGGGTTGCGAGAGTGACAGAAGCTTAAACCCTACTTGATGCGCTATTCCGTAAGGGACCGATTGGATCCAAAAGTTTAATGCTATGGTTAAAATTTATTCTTAAAACTTTTCTCGTAGTTGCGGATGCTTGAGAGGGGGTTAATCATAAGTAGGAGGTTTGTTCTAGTAAGAACACCACCTAAACACTGGTCCACCCACATATCAAATTATCAAATTAGCGAACACGAATCAAACCAATATGATGAAAGTGACTAGATGAAATTCCCGTGTACCCTCAAGAAGCTTTGCTTATTATAAGTGACCATTTTGGCATGTCCTTTGCCTCAAAAGGATTGGGCTACCTTGCTGCACTTTTGTTACTATTATCGTTACTTACTCGTTACAAATTATCTTGCTATCAAACTACTCCGTTAGTTACAATTTCAGCGCTTGCAGACATTACCTTGCTGAAAACCACTTGTCATTTCCTTCTGCTCCTCATTGGGTTCGACACTCTTACTTATTGAAAAGACTACAATTGATCCCATATACTTGTGGGTCATCACTTGCATACATCCCAATGGTGTTGGACTTTTTTTTATGGGAACCCTTCTAGGATAGGATGTTTCAAAGGAAACACCTGGAATCAAGCACTTGATACCTCTTGAGCATGCGTTGGTTTTCCCTTGAAGAGGAAAGGGTGATGCAGCAAAGTAGCGTAAGTATTTCCCTCAGTTTTTGAGAACCAAGGTATCAATCCAGTAGGAGACTATATGCAAATCGCCTAGTACCTGCACAAACAACCAAGAACCTTGCAACCAATGCGATAAAGGGGTTGTCAATCCCTTCACGGCCACTTGCAAAAGTGAGATCTGATAAAGACAATAAGATAAATATTTTTGGTATTTTTGTTGTATAGATTGAAAAGTAAAGATTGCAAAATAAATAGTAAACTAGAATTATAGATCGGAAACTTATATAATGTAAAGTAGACCCGGGGGCCATAGGTTTCACTAGTGGCTTCTCTCAAGATAGCATATATTACGGTGGGTGAACAAATTACTGCCGAGCAATTGATAGAAAATCGCATAGTTATGAGAATATCTAGGCATGATCATAAACATAGGCATCACGTCCGTGTCAAGTAGACTGAAACGATTCTACATCTACTACTATTACTCCACACATCGACCGCTATCCAGCATGCATCTAGAGTATTAAGTTCATAAGAACAGAGTAACGCATTAGGCAAGATGACATGATGTAGAGGGATAAACTCAAGCAATATGATATAAACCCCATCTTTTTATCCTCGATGGCAACAATATAATATGTGCCAGTTCCCTTTCTGTCACTGGGATCGAGCACCGCAAGATTGAAGCCAAAGCTAAGCACTTCTCCCATTGCAAGAAAGATCAATCCAGTACGCCAAACTAAACCGATAATTCGAAGAGACTTGCAAAGATATCAAATCGTGCATATAAGAATTCAGAGAAGAATCAAATATTGTTGATAAATAATCTTGATCATAAACCCACAATTCACCGGATCTCGACAAACACACCGCAAAAAGTATTACATCGAATAGATCTCCAAGAACATCGAGGAGAACTTTGTATTAAGAACCAAAGAGAGAGAATAAGCCATCTAGCTAATAACTATGGACCAGAAGGTCTGTGGTAAAACGACTCACACATCATCGGAGAGGCTATGGTGTTGATGTACAAGCCCTCCGTGATCGAATTCCCCTCCGGCAGATCGCCGAAAAAGGCCCCAAGATGGGATCTCATGGGTACAGAAGGTTGTGGTAGTGGAAAAGTGGTTTAATGGCTCCCCTACATGCTTGCAGGGTATAAGAGTATATATAGGCGAAAGAAGTTGGTCGGTGGAGCTACGAGGGTCCCATGAGGGTGGGGGCGTGCCTACCCCCCTGGGCGAGCCCTCCTGCCTCGTGGCCGCCTCGTTGCGTGTCTGGCTTCCACTCCATGTCTCCTCGATTGCGTTTGTTCCAAGAAAGATCCTTGGAAAGGTTTCATTTTGTTTGGATTCTGTTTTATATTCCTTTTCTGCGAAACACTAAAATAGGCAAAAAAAACAGCAATTTGCACTGGGCCTTCGGTTAATAGGTTAGTCCCAAAAATAATATAAAAGAGTATATTAAAGCCCATTAAATATCCAAAACAGATAATATAATAGCATGGAACAATAAAAAATTATAGATACATTGGAGATGTATTAGCATCCCCAATCTTAATTCCCGCTCGTCCTCGAGTAGGTAAATGATAAAAACAGAATTTTTGATGTTGAATGCTACCTAACATAATTTTCAATGTAATTCTCTTTATTGTGGCATGAATGTTTAGATCCAAAAGATCCTAGACAAAAGTTTAATATTGACATAAAAATAATAATACTTCAAGCATGCTAACCAAGCAATTATGTCTTATCAAAATAACATAGCCGAAGAAAGCTTATCCCTACAAAATCATATCATTTGGCCATGCTTCATTTTTCATCATGCACAACCCCGATGCCAAGCCAAGCAATTGTTTCATACTTAGCCTTTTCAAATTCTTTCAACTTTCAGGCAATATATGAGCGCGAGACATGGACATAGCACTATGGGTGGAAAAGAATATGATGATGGAGGTTGTGTGAGAAGACAAAAAAGGATAAAGTCTCACATTGACGCGACTAATCAACAGGCGATGGAGATGCCCATCAATTGATGTCAATGCAAGGAGTAGGGATTGGCATGCAACGGATGCACTAGAGCTATAAATATATGAAAGCTCAACAAAAGAAACTAAGTGGGTGTTCATCCAACTTGCTTGCTCACAAGACCTAGGGCATTTTGAGGAAGCCCATCATTGGAATATGCAAGCCAAGTTTTATAATAAAAAATCCCACTAGTATATGAAAGTGACTAAATACGAGACTCTCTATCATGAAGATCATGGTGTTACTTTGAAGAACAAGTTTGCAAAAAGCATAGTAACATTGCCCCTTCTCTCTTTTTCTCTCATTTTTTTGGGCCTTCTTTTTTTGTGTGGCCTCTTTTATTTTTATTTTATGGCCTCCTTTTTTTGTTTTTCGTCCGGAGTCTCATCCCGACTTGTGGGGGAATCATAGTCTCCATCATCCTTTCCTCACATGGGGCAATGCTCTAATAATGAAAATCATCACACTTTTATTTACTTACAACTCAAGAATTACAACTCGATACTTAGAACAAAATATGACTCTATGTAAATGCCTCCGGCGGTGTACCGGGATGTGCAATGAATCAAGAGTGACATGTATGAAAGAATTATGAAGGTGGCTTTGCCACAAATACGATGTCAACTACATGATCATGCAAAGCAATATGACAACGATGGAGCATGTCATAATAAATGGAACGGTGGAAAGTTGCATGGCAATATATCTCGGAATGGCTATGGAAATGCCATAATAGGTAGGTATGGTGGCTGTTTTGAGGAAGATATAAGGAGGCTTATTTGTTATAGAGTGTATCGTATCACGGAGTTTGGATGCACCGGCGAAGTTTGTACCAACTCTCGAGGTGAGAAAGGGCAATGCACGGTACCGAAGAGGCTAGCAACGATGGAAGGGTGAGAGTGCGTATAATCCATGGACTCAACATTAGTCATAAAGAACTCACATACTTATCACAAAAATCTACAAGTCATCAAAACCAAGCACTACGAGCATGCTCCTAGGGGGATAGATTGGTAGGAAAAGGCCATTGCTCGTCCCCGACCGCCACTCATAAGGAAAGCAATCAAAGAACACCTCATGCTTCAAATTTTTCACTCAACGTTTACCATATGTGCATGCTACGGGACTTGCAACCCTCAACACAAGTATTTCTAAATTCCACAATTACTCAACTAGCACGACTCTAATATTACCATCTTTATATCTCAAAACAACTATCAAGTATCAAACTTCTCATAGTATTTAATGCACTCTATATGAAAGTTTTTATTATACCCATCTTGGATGCCTATCATATTAGGACTAATTTTATAGCCAAAGCAAATTACCATCCTGTTCTTGAAGACTCTCAAAATAATATAAGTGAAGCATGAGAGATCAATAATTTCTATAAAATAAAACCACCACCGTGCTCTAAAAAGGTATAAGTGAAGCACTAGAGCAAAATTGTCCAGCTCAAAAGATATAAGTGAAGCACATAGAGTATTCTAATAAATTACAATTCATGTGTGTCTCTCCAAAAGGTGTGTACAGCAAGGATTATTGTGTTAAACTAAAAATCAAAGACTCAAATCATACAATACGCTCCAAGCAAAACACATATCATGTGGTGAATAAAAATATAGCCTCAAGTAAAGTTACCGATAGACGAAGATGAAAGAGGTGATGCCTTCCGGGGCATCCCCAAGCTTAGGCTTTTGATTTTCCTTGAATTTTACCTTGGGGTGCCTTGGGCATCCCCAAGCTTAGGCTCTTGCCGCTCCTTATTCCAAAATCCATCAAATCTTTACCCAAAATATTGAAAACTTCACAACACAAAACTTAAACAGAAAATATCATGAGCTCTGTTAGTGTAAGAAAACAAACCACCACTTTAAGGTACTGTAATGAACTCATTATTTATTTATATTTGTGTTAAACCTACTGTATTCCAACTTCTCTATGGTTCATACCCCCCGATACTAGCCATAGATTCATCAAAATAAGCAAACAACACACGAAAAACAGAATCTTTCAAAAACAGAACAGTCTGTAGTAATCTGTACCAAACGTATACTTATGGAACTCCAAAAATTCTGAAATAAATTGGTGGACGTGAGGAATTTATCTATTAATCATCTTCAAAAAGAATCAACCTAAAAGCACTCTCCAGTAAAACATGGAAGCTAATCTCGTGAGCACTAAAGTTTCTGTTTTTACAGCAAGATCACAAAGACTTCACCCAAGTCTTCCCAAAGGTTCTACTTGGCACAAACACTAATCTATTATATATAAAAAGTAATTAACGGGCTAACCAGGAAAAAGAGAAATAAGCAAGATATTACCAGAAAAATTAGAAACATCTGACCATCCATTAAATAAAGTAGCTAATTAGGGCCAATGGATTAAAAACCTTTTCAAATGAAAGTTTGAAATAATTACCACCAATGCCATGGATTAGTTTTCATACCCTAACATTAGTTTTTTTGAGCGGACCCTAACATTAGCTAACCAAACTCCAAGGTCAAAGTAGGAAAAAAAACTTACGGGATCCTCTTCCATGTCCTCACGTACGGGATCATAATATATAATAGATTTGGCATTTTCTACCTGTGATCGATCTTTGTCAGAACCTATATTTTTGTATGCAATAATTGTAACACCATATAACACCCTACATGATAATCACTATTACCATTGTCTCCGTAAATCTGACATTATATGCACCTATAAAAGAAATAAAAAAAAAATCTTATTTTGACAACTTTTTTTCCAGTTCTTTGATATAACTTGGTGTTCGCTGGCCCTTCGCTCAATAATCAAGTGGACGATTGATATAGATCGGTTTTCGCCGGCTCATTGTCCAATCACCAGGCTGGATAAAGACACAGATCTACATCATAATCATGCAGCTAAACAACAGCAGCGGCGACAGATTTCAAAAAGATTGGCTGATTATATTGATTGCGTTGGCAGAGCCAGATGAAAGAGATTTTGTATATGTACGTTTACCTACCATGCACGCATCTTTATTTTTGTCAGTTGATTAATTTGTTTTCTAAATACTATAGAGAAGAGGCCCAGTCAACAACATAAGCAAAGGTGTGTATGCCACGTGAATTTTTGTTTATGTATTCGGCTAAGTCAATCATAACTTTTGCAACGAGGTTGTTGTATAGAGCCATTCCAATAGTTTTGACGTCAGTTGTTTCAAGCTAGAGATTTAAGTGTATTTCTAAGACATACTTTCATGTACTAAAATTATTATTTATGCATGATATTTATCTGCTCAAATTTTATATAATCATGTATATATGTTTGTTAATATATAATCTAATGATGATTACTTCCATTTAGTACTTTACTAGGTAATCAAATTGGGATCCATCTACTCGATTTAAGGAAGCAAATCACTTTAGAGAGATGCATAATACTACAAATATTCATGATTGGTCATGCGACCTATATACCGTTGTCAATACTATTTATGCATGATGTTCCTCCATGAACAATTATTATTTCTGTTTTTTGTGTAACAATAGATTGCGGTGTATATAGAAGTGTATGTGAAGACACATACGACATTGTGATAGTTGGCCACATACTTTTTTTAGAATTATCTGTGAGTATACAATGCCTTACATTCGGTTCCATGCTTAGTGGTATCTTATGAGTCATCAATAAACTGTGCCGTAATATTGATGGAACAACTGTTCAGGTAGCCACATAAGGTCCATTGTATCCTTAATGGGACCAAGTTGCATTCTTTATCTTTGTTTTGTCTTACATAATGGTCATGTTTTCAGTTTCATCCTCACTTATGATATTAAATATATGTACATGAGCAGGAGGCATGCCATATAAGAAATCATGACGCCTAATATTTAGATTCACAATGTAATATGTCTTTATGAAGTAAAATTCAAATTCGTTAGATATGCTTGATATGCAAATAGCTTTCAGATAAATCTTGAGTCACAAACTACAATTCCGTGCATAACTTCAAACATTCAATTATTTCTGCATGGTTCCAAACCTCTAGCATAATTGATAGTGATATTACATCATTATGTACTACGTAGATCCTGAACATTGTCAACATATTCTAATAGTTAATTGGGTTATAAAACCATGGCATAAAACCTATGTATATACTACAATGTGGTACTATAGATACTACTTTATCATCCCATACTTATTTCAGGTGCGAGCAGAGAATTCCTTTTTCTTGAATAATCTAAGTGACTTCCACAATTTAAAGAATTTTAGGCATCGACTGTGATCAAACAATATTGCATTTATGTTAGTAAGAACCTTACGAGTTCTCTAGGAGACAAGATTTGAGATGAATGATTGGATTTTTTTTGATTTTATTAGAGAAAGAACGACATATGGACAACATGTGTGTTGGTATGGTGCTGCTAATGAGGTTCTTCTCTGCTCCAGGACACCATCACACACCAATGGTACATATTACTGCATTACATCGTCTATTTATTAAATGTAGGTAAAGTTATTTGAAAACAATTGAATATCATTGTATTGCAGGTGAAGGAAATAAAAAGAAAGTAAATTCCAAGGTGAAATTTACTCTTGCCTTTTATAAGAATATCATAGACTCACAAAAATAATCACAAATTTTACTAGAATATTTCCATGATGCCAGATGCAATAGAACCGGAGCCAAAGTAGTCAATGCCACCTTAGTATTTTCCGTCCAAATAAATTACCATGTTACTTGATACAAAAAATATTAGCACATTACTTGAGGCACATAAAGATGTTGCTAACAAATAATAACTTAATTATGAAAAAACAACTTGGTCAATTATATTATTTAACCATACAAAGACAAAAAAGGATGAAGGGAAGGGAGCCGCTGTCATGTATGAAGACTACTTTCCGGTCCGCCTTACTTTGGGACAGCGACAACACAACCAGGTGTCGGGGAGGCTGATCGTACCCACGAACACCTATGGGGCCGGCGGACCAGGCCCCTTGTGGTTCGGAGGGGGGCGGAGATCGCACGAAGAGCGGATCGAGGCGAGGCACGCGAGCAGTTTACCCAGCTTCGGAGCTCTCCGGAGAGATAAAACTCCTCTGCTGCTTGTTTGATGTATTGTGTTCTTGCTAGGGAGCGATGCAAGCTACAAAACCTAAGCGTGAGCGTGATCTGGTCTCGAGTGAGTCGAAGGAACCGAACCCCTTTCTACGCTATGCATGGGCCTCCTTTTATATGCTCAAGGGTCTCCGGCAGTGGCAACATAGGCGAGGGTACAAATGTAAAACAGGAGTTGGTACACCTACCGAACAAAGGTACGTAAAATACCTAACTCACGGCAAGGGACAAAAGCAATAAATGCCCGTCTGCGTCGCCCAAACAAGGCAACAGACCGTCAGGTGCGCCACCGCTCGCCACGATGGCAAGCTTGTCAGCGCCGCTTATCGCTGCTCTCCGCTGGCTGCACAGCCTCTTGACACGTGCGCATGGAATGGCCTCATGGCGACACGTTGTTGGATGAGCTGGAGCGGAGATGGAGAGAGGTTGCTTGCCGCGGCAAGCGCCTTGCCGCGGCCGAATCCTTGTCGCGTCCGGAGGCTTGTCGCGCTTCGAGCCTTCCCGGCAAGCTCCTCTTGCCGGGGCCCCGCTCTTCTGCATGCCTTGAATGGCCTTCCGGCAAGCTCCTCTTGCCGGGCCTTGTCTTCTTAGTAAAATACTTTGTTCTTGAATGGCTCCAAAGGAGCCACGGAGGATCTTGGCGGTGACCAGTAAACCCTGCCGCTGGTGCTGCAATCGTCTGCAATGCACGAGTACGGGATACTAGGGTACCCCTACTCTAGTACACCGACAGGAGCCCCCGGGCCTGGGCCGTACACGGTGCCGAGCGCTGTCGGGCCAGGCCCAAAACAGTGCACGGTCACACGCGGCCTCGATCACGCTGCAACTCGCCCCGGACCCACCACGACCCCCACTAACGGCACGCACCGAACGTGGCGTCGTGCGAGAGATCGTGGGCGTGGTCGTGGGGGTTTCTTTATTAGGAAAAGCGGAACGTCCGCCCCCTCCCCCTCTTTATAAGCGGGGGAAACAGGGGCAGGCCGTCCACTCCGCCATTGCTGTCTTGTCAAGAAAACCACCGCCGCTCCCCCCTTCTTCTCCAGTGCGAAGAGAGCAGCGCCCCACCCCCTTTCGCCACAAGCGCACTCACCGCCGTCGGCCTCCTCCGCCGCCCTCGCCATGGCTTCGAAAGCCGACAAGGAGAAGGGCGTCAAGTTGGCCGAGGCGCAGCGGCTCACGGCGCTGCGCAAGGAGCGGGCCATCTTCTCCCCTCAGCTCGGCGCAAAGGAGCTGCGGGATGTCTTCTATCTCGTTGGGTCGACGGAGACGCGTGCGCATCCGCGCGAAGGTACTCCCGCCTCCGCTTGATTTGGCCCCAACTGGGTACCCTTCTTTGCCCTTTTCTTCTATTGCGGGCTTTGCCCGCCTTTTCCGAGTTCTTCTGCGATATCATGAACACATATGGCCTCCGCCTCCTTGATTTCACCCCCAACGCCGTCTTGACCATGGCAGTTTTCGCACACCTTTGCGAAAACTTTGTCGGGATCCATCCAAATGTGGCACTCTTCCGCCACTTCTTCGTGCCCCGCGTCGAGAGAGGAGAGCCACTTGCCGGAGGGATAGCTTGGGTCTCCAGGATCGGCAAGAAAGAAGCCTATCTGGAAGGAGAGTTCCGCAACAAGTGGGAGGAGTGGAGAGCCAATTGGTGTTGGGTCGTGAGGAGAACCGCAGCCCTTCATCGCTGCAGGCGCCAAACCCCAATAGTGCGCGGCAGTAGATTGGAGTAACTTGGCGCCGAGGATGCTAGGTTGAAGATAGTGTGACCCGGATTTTGCGCCTCGGGCTTGCCGGACTAACCGTAAGCGCGATTAGCGCAGACTTCCTTCAGCGTCGCATCGCTCCCTTGCAGGAGAGGAGGAGGCCTGCTTGGGAGTTCCAAAATGCGGCGTACATCATGAGGTTGCCGGGCCTAAACTGGAATTTCACCGCCTTGGAGCTGGATGCGATGTCGCTAGAGCTGTTCAAGAACGACCCGATCACCCCGAGTGGTTTAGGTTGCCGAGGGGTCGTCTCATTGTGCAACAACTTCGACGCTTGACCGCAAGCGCCGCCATGATGCCGTTGTCAGCGATTCCCATGGGATCGTTCAACCTGGCAGGAGCCCACGACGAGGTCGTGCAACAGTTCTTCGACGGCTTGGAAGAAGTGCCGATCCGCTCCGGACGAGCGTAAAGGCTCACTCGCGACACCACCGACGAGGAGATGGCGCGTATTGCCACCAGGGTGGAGGAGGCGGCAGCAGCCGCTGCCGCTGTAGCCTCCGGGTACACCGTGGAAGAGGCGGACGCTGCAAAGGCGGCGAGCCTTGCCGAGCGAAGGGAGATCGCCGGTGAGGACGAGCTTGTCGAGCCCGACGCCGGGTCGAGTGGACCCGCCGAGGGCGCTTCTTCTCCACCACCCAGCGACTTACCGCCAGCGGAGCCCCAGGCTCCGCCGAAGAGGCGTCTCCGAAAGGCCGGAGATGAGTCGGGGCGGCAGACTGGCCCACAGCAGCAGCGCTGCGCGACGCGCTCTACCGCGGCAAGCGATGTTGCCGCGGGAGCGCCTCACACTGCTGCGACAACTGGGGCGGGATCTTCCCAGGCCACCGCCGACGCCTCCGCCAAGCGGCCAAGAGAGCCCGCCTCCGCCTCGTCGCACCGGAGGCGAGCCGAGTTTGACTTCTCCGCGCCAGCTCCGAGGAGGAAGATGAAGAGTAAGCTCTTGAGATTGTGTTTGTATTTCTTCAATTTTGTTGCTTCATCTTGAATCTGATTTGCTTCATTCTCGAACTCTTCCCTTTCGTGACGCTTAGCCCAGAGCGTCGAAGAGGGCCAAGATCCCGACGGTCGTTGTTGAGGACGATCCACCCGTGGCAACAGAGGAGGCATCTGAGACCCCCTTGCCGGACCCGGCAACCCTTCCTCAGAGCAGCCCCCAGCACAGCCCCCAGGGTAAGTGTGCGGCTTTCTCCTTACTGTTAGGTGTGAAGGGGTGCTCCTTCTTCGTTGATACCTGATCGTTTGCCTGTGTAGGAGTAGAGCAGCCTCATCAGGAGGGCCCGGAGGCCGCCCCCGAAACCCTGTCTGCTGCCACTACGCTGCCAAGGGAGGGTTCTCCGGCAAGGGAGCGCCCTCCGACAAGGGAGGCCACTCCGGCAAGGGAGGCTACCCCGGCAAGGGATGGCGCCAGTGACCCTCCAATGGTCGAGGCCGTGGCTGCGGATCCCGTTGCAGGTAATTTCCTTACACGAAAATCTCCCTTGGGCTTGTTCTCTTTTGTTTCTCTTTTTGAACATTTGCTTGACTGCTCTTTCTTCGCCCCGACGCAGAGCCGATGGAGGTCGAGGCTGCCGCGAGGAGGAAGCGCTAAGGCAACACCGACGCAGGCCGCCGTGGAAGAAGAGGTCGTTGCTATGGAAGAAGAGGTTGCCGCCGACGAGCCTGTTAGCGAAGGCCACCGAGGCTGCCGACGCAGGTCGGCGAGGGTCGGGCGATCGTGACCGACGGCCCCGAGGTCAGCAGGAGCGCCAGCGCTACACCGACAAATGACTTCCCCGCCATTGCTGCTGTCCAGTTCGAGGAGCCCAGCCCGCGCCCACCAAGGCCGGGCGAGGGTGTCTTCATCAAACTCCCCGGGAGCCGAAGCTCAGGCGCCGGTCGAAGGAGAGACCTTCGACGGCGAAGCTATTCGCCTCCATTGGGCTGACGCTGGTGGACGCGCCAAGCAGCAGCGGCGAAGTTCGAGGAGGAGCAGTCTTGAAGAAGCTGCTGTCGCTCTATCGCGCCGCAAGCCAAGTTGGAGTCCCGGAAGCACTTGTCGCGAGGCAGGAGCGAACATGGAGAAGCGCGCAGAAGAGCTCCGAGCGCCAACCAAGAAACTCTCCGCGACGTAAGGTAAGCGCTGGGGCAACTTGCGTAAGAGCGCACGGCCTTCATCCTTGAGAAGGCCGCAGTGAGGAGGAGCAGCGGCTGGCTGCCGAGAAGCTCTCCGCCAGAAAGCGAGCCGGGCGCAGCGGAAGGTCAACCTGGACAGCCACGAAGAAGACCTTGCTGCTGCGAGGAGTCACTGGCGGGAGCTTAAGGAAGCGAAGGATGCTGCCACAGCCGCCGAGGCCGCCAAGGAAGAGTTGAAGGCGAAGGTGGAACAGCCGAGGCCAGCCTCAAGAAGAGCGGTGAAGAGCTTGCCGCTCAAGCACGAGCGAGAAGGACGCCTACACTCTTGGCGAGCTGCAGTCGCCTCGCTGATAGGGGCAAGGAGCTCGACGCCGCCAAGGATTCCAAGGCGGACCTTGAGCTGAAGCTGACCACTCTGACGCAGACGTTGGACGGCGCCAGAGAGCGGGAAGTGGGCCTGTTGGAGACGATCAAGGCCAAGGAGGAGCTGCTAGCGAATGTTGTCTCCACTCGAGGCGCCTTGAGGGAGAGTGTGGAGCATCGGATCAAGGTCTTGTGGACACCGCTTGACATCCACAACGAGCCGATGGAGCCGGGATGGCGGACCTTGCATACCCTCCTCGACGAGCATCTCCAACCCAGCGCCAAACTCAGTTTATTCTTCAAAGGCGTGGTGACGGGCCTCCAGCGACTCCGGGAAGAGGTCCCAAAGCAGCTGGCCGAGGAATCACGCCAGATCTATGCAGGAGCCCTCGAGAAGGTGTTGATAAAGGCGGCCTTCCGCAATCCGGGCCTCAACCTTAACGGTGTCCTCAGATCCTTGCCGCCAGATGCCAACGTGGAGGATCTCAAAGCCCTTGTCGCACCCATTGTGGACAAGGTGAACAAGATCAAGCGGATTGATGGCGACCGCGTAGACTAGGCCGCCAATTTTATCTTTCCTTGTCGCTGCGATCATGTTTAGAACACTTTGTTAGATCAGCGACAAGTTATTTTGTAATATACTCTATCTTAGGCGATCAATGCAACGTTATTTCCTCTACTTGATTCCTTCCTTTGTACGTTTACGCCTTTACGCATTTGGGGGACTTGCCGGTCAGGCACCTTTGTCATGAAGCGCTGAGTGCGGAACGTCAAGACTTGGCGATGCCGCCTCCGACAAGCAACCTTGTCGCAACTAGCCGCAGCTCACTTAAGTTGTTGAGCGGACTCGAAACACGATAAGGGTGCGACTAGCTCATGAGTTGGTTCCTCTGCGCATGTGTTTTCCATACAAAGTACTCTCGCTCGAGGAAGATAACTTAAAATTTAAAATTGATTCTCAAACTTTGGCAACTTAGCATTTCTCTCTTATGCTTCCCGATAAGGCTAGACTTCCTCGAGCGGTGCCTGGTCCATAGTATTGTCTTCTCCTTCCCCCCCTGGTTAACTTGTGCGCGAGGGAGCCTTCCTTTCTTTGGGAAAAGAGAAAGAAGAGAAAATAAAGTTATGGAGCCCAAATGACTCGATTTTGCTTACCGGGTGTGGTTGCTGCATAAAACGTTAGCCAAAGCATGCAATAAAATGATGAAAGCATGAATTTGACAAGTTGTGCGCAACACATGAGCTTTACTGATGCACGGGGTCTGCGCCCGGCTTTGTACAAAGGATTACATGCAACAATGCGGCAAGACTTGTAAAGGTGGTTGCCGGAACAGGTTCCGCAACCGCGCTCTATGGGTAAAACTTACGAAGATGCTCAATGTTCCAGGAGTTGCTCACCGGGATGCCATCTTCGGTCTCAAAAGGACAGCGCCAGGCCTAGTGACTCGTTTCACCCGATATGGGCCTTCCCACTTCGGCGTCAACTTGCTTGAATTCTTGGCGGACTGAACGCACCGAAGAACAAGGTCGCCTTCCTCGAGACTTCTGGCACTAACTTTGCGGCTATGGTAGCGACGCAAAGCTTGCTGGTAGCAAGCAGCTCGCACAATGACTCAAGATCGATCCTCCTCAAGGAGCAAATACACATCTTGTCGTGATCTGCTCTTGCTCAAGCTCATCATAAGCGAGCACTCGAGGCGATCCAGATACGAAGTTCCGTGGGGAGAACTGCCTCTGCTCCATAGACTAGAGCAAAAGGTGTCCGGCGGTGGCTCGATTTGGCGTCGCCCCGATCGACTAAAGAACCACCGGCAGCTCCTCGATCCAGCTTTCTTCCGCACTTGTGCAGCCCGTCGAAAGTTCTGGTCTTGAGCCCGCCGCAGCACTTCAAAGATTTGCCCTCTCTCCTTGACCGCTGCTTCTCGGGTGAGCAACGGAAGCAAAGCACCTTGGCGCCAAGATCTTGGACGCATCGCATGAAGGTGCGACCAGAATTGTGTGCCGTTGTCGGTAATGATCCCGTTAGGGATTCAAACGGCGGACAATCGACCAAGAACTTGATCGGCCGATCTTTGTCACCTTCCTCATCGCTTCCACTTCCGCCACTTTGTGAACTTGTCGATGGCGACGCATAAGTACTCAAAGCCCCGACAGCTCGGGGAAAGGGCCGAGATGTCGAGCCCCTGCAATCAAAAGGGCCAGGATAAAGGGATCGCCCGGAGAGCTTGAGCTGGCTGGTGTATCTGCTTGGAATGGAATCGCACGCTTCACACTTGGTTACTTGTGCAGTTGCATCCTCGGAGGGCTGTCGGCCGGAAGAAACCTTGCCGGAAAGCTTTGCTTGGCAAGTGCTCTTGCCAATGTGGTGACCACATATGCCTTCGTGTATCTCTCGCCAACAGCTTCCATCCATCTTCCCCGGGAATACACTTCAATTTCACACCGTTGAGTCTTCTTCGCATGCGATGCCGTCGACAAACCGGTACATACTTGACCGCCGGGCTACTCTTTCCGCTTCTTCTTGTTCTTCGTGAAGTTCTCCGTCTCAAGGAAAAGGACAATCAGCTTGCCCGTCTTTGGAGCTTATGGCTCGACAACAAGGACTAAAGGCACATATGCTGCTGCGGGAACATCAACTTTTACGGCAAGAACTCGCGGCTCTGCCGGAGCTTGATGCTCCCGGCAAGCTTGCCGAGCAAGACTTGTCGAAGCGCCCGCTTCAACGAAACAAACCCTGGGGCTTGTTGGAGCAGACTGCCCCTCAGCACCGTTGGCGTTGATCTTGGGGACCTTCGCAACGACGGCTTCGGGAAGCCCTGCCGGAAAGTAGTCACCAGAGATCAACTTCCTCTTCTTGCCTTGTCCAGTTGATGGTGTTACGGTTGGTTGAGTCAGCTTGAGCACGAAAATCCCTGGTTCCACAGGCAACTTAAGTGCAGCGCACTTTGACAGTCACAAGAATATCATTCTCGAGCTCTTGGAACATGTTCCATTTGCAGGCCGTCAAAGTGCTCTTCTAGCTTCCTCACTTCATCAACGTGAGGCTTCCATCAACGGACTCGATAATCTTTGTTCACTTGGCGGACGACAAGCTGCGAGTCACCCCGACAATAAGTTTTTGATCCCAAGGTCCACTACGATCTCGAGACCGGCAAGCAAACCTTCATACTCTGCAGTATTGTTTGTTGCTTGCTCCTTGGGAAAGCGTGATCCGACTACGCACTTGAGGTGCTCTCCGCGGGTGCGATAAGCAAGACGCCCACCGGGCGCCTTTGCAGCGAGAAGGCACCATCAAAGTACATTAGCCACTCTTTGCTTGCTTCCTTGACGGGAATGCTCGTCTCCGGAATATCTTCATCTTTGTCGCGGCCGCGGGGAGGTCTGTCTCCTTGCCGCTGCTTGGCCTTGCCGCGGCGCCCTCCCCGGCCGGACGCGTTTCTTGCCCTGCTCCCCGGCACCTTCCTGGGCCTTCTCCTTGTCGCGCCCGCTCGTACTCAGCCTTCATGCTCAACAAGCTGCTCGACCTTCTTGCAGCTCTGGAGGTCGTGGCCCTTGGTGCGGTGGATCTTGCAAGATCGCTTGCCGGAGCCGTCCGCTTGTCGGCGGCCGCCACAGACCGGTGGTTGGCGTCGGCAACCTCCTTGCCGGAGCCACCAGCCTTGGCGTTCTTGTCGCCACCTCCGCTGCCGGACTGCTCAACAGCTAACACTTCTCCGCCTTTTTCTTCCTGTTGCCTCGCCACGGCCCTTCTTTCTTGCCGGGCGGCCTCCTCCTTGTCGAGATCCTGCTTCCGCATTCTCCCCGAGTCTCCTCCCTTCCTCGGTAGCGTGCACACTTGTCGGCCAAAGCGCATAGCTCACCGACGCCCTTGACTTTGCACATCGCCATCTCCTCCCTCATCCTGCGGTTCCGCACGTTCTGATGAAACGCGCTGATCAACGCGGCAGGGTGGACATCTGGGATGTTGTAGTGCACACGGCTGAATCTCTGAATGAACTTGTGCAGGGACTCTCCTTCCTTCTGGGCGAGCAGATGAAGGTCACTTTCTTGGCCATGAGGTTTGTGGTCACCGTGAAGGCGCCAACAAACTGATGGCATAGATCTGCCCAAGAGGATATGGAGCTGTCCGGCAAGTGCATGAGCCAAGATCTGACGTTGGGCTTGAGCACGAGCGGGAAGTAATTGGCGAGGATCTTGTCGTCTCGTCTCCCCGCAGCCTGCACCGCGATGGTGTAGATGCTGAGGAACTCTGATGGATGCATCCTGCCATCATACTTCTCCGGCACATCTGGTTTGAAGTTTTTCTGGCTGGGCCACTGGACTTGCCGCAGCTCACGAGTGAACGCAGGGCAACCTACCGCGTATGGCAAGTCGCCTGGCTCCTCCGGCGCGCGCATGTCAACAGTAGGCCCAGCGCGCTTGTCGGACTGACGTCGCGCTTCTCTCCGGCGCTCGATGCGGGTTCGAGCGCCCTCTTGTTGTCGCTCATGAAGAACTTGGCGTTGATCACGGCGAGCTCATGGATCCGGCGACGCCGTGGAGTCGCTGTCGAGGTGGATCCGGTGAGTCGGTGATCTTGGCCTTCGGGCGGAGAGTGCATGGTAGTTGCACCTCCGACAGTCTTCGCCGCCATCGCTCGCGTTTTTCGTCTTTCCGCGGCAACGACGACGTTGGTTGCCGCGGAGCGTCGCCGTTGGCAAAGCCGATGAGGCTCTGGATAGTGGCCCTCCACTCGTCGACCTTGTCGGCCGTTGGAGGGTAGTCGAGGAGCAGCTGAGCTCTCGCCATAGCTTCTGCTGGAGTAGTGGGTGGCATTGGCGAACGGTGCGAGGAGCGGGATATGCTCGGACTTCTAACTATGTTAGAAGGAGCAGCACCCCGTCCAGCGATCAGATCTCACTCGTGCCAGCATGTTGGCGCGCATGCTGGTCTTGAGGGTTTCGATCCAACGAACGTATGGCATTGTGAACGCCATGACGTTGTTGGTCCCGCGTCTCCTGAGATGGGCGCGGGGGATGCGCGGACGCCGAGGTTTGCGGGGCCTTGTCCTTGGACTTGGCAACATCGCGAACACCTTCGTCGGGCGCCGTTCCTCCGCTGGCGTCTCGCCCCACCACCCGCTTGCTGTGGTGAGGGTGGGCACGACGCAGACGGCTCTGCTGCCACCGAAGTCTTCTTCTTCAAAGGGCATGTTGAGGAAGATGTTGAGGACGCTGCTCGTGTGAACGCCGGATCAGATTCACACGGCCTCGACGCCCCTACCTGCGCGCCAAAGATGTCGGGAGGCTGATCATACCCACGAACACCTATGGGGCCGCGGACCAGGCCCTTGTGGTTCGGAGGGGGCGGAGATCGCACGAAGAGCGGATCGAGGCGAGGCACACGAGCAGTTTACCCAGCCGAGCTCTCCGGAGAGATAAAACTCCTACTGCTGCTTGTTTGATGTATTGTGTTCTTGCTAGGGAGCGATGCAAGCTACAAAACCTAGCGTGAGCGTATCTGGTCTCGAGTGAATCGAAGGAACCGAAACCCTTTCTACGTTGCGCATGGGCCTCCTTTTATATGCTCAAGGGGTCTCCGACAGGTGGCAACATAGGCGAGGGTACAAATGTAAAAACAGGAGTTGGTACACCTACTCGAACAAGGTACGATGCAAAATACCTAACTCCGACGGCAAGGGACAAAGCAATAAATGCCCGTCTGTCGCCCAAATAGTGCAACAGAGACCGTCGGGCGCCACCGCCGCCACGATGGCAAGCTTGTCGCCGCCGCTTATCGCTGCTCTCCGCTGGCTGCACAGCTCTTGACACGCGGCGCATGGAATGGCCTCATGGCGACACGTTGTTGGATGAGCTGGAGCGGAGATGGAGAGAGGTTGCTTGCCGCGAAGCGCCTTGCCGCTACCGAATCCTTGTCGCGTCCGGAGGCTTGTCGCGCTCGAGCCTTCCCGGCAAGCTCCTCTTGCCGGGCCCCGCCTTCTGCATGCCTTGAATGGACTTCCGGCAAGCTCCTCTTGCCGGGCCTTGTCTTCTTAGTAAAATACTTTGTTCTTGAATGGCTCCAAAGGAGCCACGGAGGATCTTAGCGGTGACCAGCAAACCCCGCCACGGGTGTCAAGAATCGTCTGCGCACGAGTACGGGATACTAGGGTACCCCTACTCTAGTACACCGACACCAGGTCGGAACTAGGAGACAATAACGGCCCCAAGAACCTCACACTCACGCAAGACCGAAGGTAGCTCATCACCTCCATGGAAGCCGACGGCTTAAGCAGCCCCAATTTCAACGAGATCGCATCCTCCCACGCATGGAAGCCGACGGCTTAAGCAGCCCCAATTTCAACGAGATCGCATCCTCCCACGCATGACCCTACCCCTCAGGGAGATCGACGATGCACACAAGGGGCAAACAAAAGTCTCCATAGAAGGTCAACCCATGACCATACACCAGACCCCCGCCGGTGAGTGTGTGCAAGGCAGGGCCACCAAGAAGGGAAACTAGGGGTTCAAAATTATCCTCTCACGATGTAGATCAAAGCTAGCTTAGCTACATCCTTGGTTGGGAGCTATCAAGAAGAAAAGAATAGTTCAGAAAGGCAAAAGTGAAGGATTAGCCTGGTGGTACCCATGAAACCACTGTCGTTATATATACGAAGCGTGGACAATACTTTTGAGGGAAGTTGTATGGACGCCATTTTTGGGGACGTGTGGACAATGTTATGCCAAACTTTACTAATTTGAAAAAATGAGCCAGCATTGGTCCTGCTTAATGCACCTTTCTTAACATACCTAAATAAAATGATCATGGAAACTAATACCTAAAATGAATGGATATATAACCTACATAAATGAACTCTAATTTCATAGAGCAATTTAAAAAAACACTACAGTTGAAAAGTTACTAAAATAAAAATTAATATGTCAATCTTGCATAGCGTTAGCAAAATTACCTATGATTTACACGTAACAATGAGAGCTATCAAACTGCTGTTTAAACAAAAAAAGATGGAACATGATAAAAAATGCTGGGAAAATGCTACAAATATAATTTGCACAATGCAATTGATCATAAAAAATAATTAGCATGTCATACATAATTAGAAGGAAAATGATAAATAGATAACATATATTTATATATTGATCAAAAATCAACCATAAGTGAGACAAAACTATGTTTGTCAAAGTCTTATATTTGTAAATGTCATCACATTTGGTTTCAATCTTCCTTAGATAAACGGAATAAATTTTTCCTATTTGAGACTTCACAAAATTCTAGCCCGCGCATTGAGCGGGCCACTTTGCTGGTTAAAACATAAAACCACATCTAAATAGAGGCTAGATGAATTATTTATTACTAAACAGGAACAAAAAGCAAGGAAAAAAATAAATTGGGTTGCGTCCCAACAAGCGCTACCGTTTAACGCCCCTAGCTAGGCATAAAAACAAGAATAGATCTAGGTATTGTCATTTTTGGTATGAAATCCATAATTGGCTCTCATAATAGATTCATAAGGTAATTTAATTTTCTTCCTAGGAAAGTGTTCCTTGCCTTTCCTTAATGGAAATTGGAATATAATATTTCCTTCTTTCATGTCAATAACTGCGCAAATCGTTCTAAGGAAAGGTCTACCAAGAATAATAGGACATGTAGGATTGCAATCTATATCAAGGACAATGAAATCTACGGGCACATAATTCCTATTTGCAACAATAAGAACATCATTAATCCTTCCCATAGGTTTCTCAATGGTGGAATTCGCAAGATGCAAATTTAAAGAACAATCATCAAATTCACGAAAACCTAACACATCACACAAAGTTTTTGGAATCGTGGAAACACTAGCACCCAAATCACATAAGGCATAGCATTCATGATCTTTTATATTAATTTTAATATTAGGTTCCCACTCATCATAAAGTTTTCTAGGGATAGAAACTTCTAATTCAAGTTTTTCTTCATAAGATTGCATTAAAGCATCAACAATATGCTTAGTAAAAGCTTTGTTTTGATCATAAGCATGAGGAGAATTTAACACAGATTGCAACAAGGAAATACAATCTATCAAAGAGCAATTATCATAATTAAATTCCTTGAAATCCAAAATAGTGGGTTCGTTGCTATGTAAAGTTTTGACCTCTTCAATCCCACTTTTACCAATTTTTGCATCAAGATCTAAAAACTCCGAATCATTGGGACGCCTTTTAACTAAAGTTGACTCTTCTCCAGTCCCATCTTTCTCAAGATTCATATTGGAAAACAAAGATTTAATAGGAGACACATCAATCACTTTTAGTTCTTCATCATTATTATCATGAAAACTAGAAGAACACGCTTTCACAAAGCAATCTTTCTTAACACGCATCCTAGCGGTTCTTTCTTTGCACTCATTAATGTAAATTCTCATGGCTTTGAGAGAGAGACTCATTGATATCATGCTTAGGTGGAATAGATCTGAGTTTCAAAGAATCAACATCAAGAGAAATTCTATCCACGTTCCTAGCCAACTCATCAATCTTAGGCAAATTTTCTTCAAGCAAAGCATTGAAATTATTTTGCAAATTCTTTAATTCTTTAACACTAGTCTCAAAATAAGAGGGCATATTATTAAAATTTCCATAAGATTTGTTGTAGGAATTACCATAATTATTAGAGGAATTACTAGGGAACGGCCTAGAATTAAAGTTTCCTCTATAAGCGTTATTACCAAAGTTGTTCCTACCAACAAAATTCACGTCCAAGGATTCATTATTATTCTCAATCAAAGTGGACAAAGGCATATCATTAGTGTCGTGGTGGGCGCACGGTAGATGCCAAGGGATGACTAAAGATAGGAGGATGCTCGAGGGCGCTGGTGGGCTCCAGAGGCAAGGTCAGCATGAGCGAGCGCGAGACGCAAGACATACCCAGGTTCGGGGCTCTCCGGAGAGATAACACACCTAGTCCTGTGTAAGTGCATCTAGTGCCCCTTAGTGATTTTGGTGTATTGAAGACTTATAGGTTAAGAGACTAATGTGTTTATGAGTGTACACAGGTCTCTAAGTCTATGAGGAGTTTGATATTTACAGTGAAAGTCGACCCCTAAAAATGAAGTTCTTCGACTGAAAACTTTGGATTTCTGAAGACTTTGAAAGTGAAGAAATTGGTGTGACCTTGAAGACTTGGTATTCATTTGAGGAACATGAAGCGTGAAGAATTTTGTTTTCGTAGTTTGATTTTCTCTTTCTTGAGTCATAGGAAACACCGTACTGTTAAAGGGGGTCGAGGAAATACTAAGGAAAAATTTCCATGTGATGCTCAACTCAAAATCCTACACCTACCAATCCCTTCGAGTGAATCCATTGGAAATCTCATACAATTCAGTCAATTTCTTCAATGACAGAGACGAAGTTCTTCTGGTCTCTGAGGAATTTGTTTTGACCGAGGAGTTAGCCAGTGCGGATTGCCTACACAATGAGGAACATGATAGCCCTGATGAATTAGATACTCAAAATTCCGACCGTTGCTGTGCTATGCGCCAGCTGTCCCAAAATATCTACCCACCTAACGGTCATATCATTGAAGGGCATTTATGTCTTATCATGTCGGGTTGCTCCCTAGGCTATAAATAGCCGCCCCTACAACCACTAGCTGGTTGGCTGCCCGAGAGAAACCGACACTTGTCATTTGAGAGCATCGCATCCTCTCGAGGACTTTGAGCGAAAATCATCAAGTGAGGAAAAACCCAAACCCAAACACCTACAGACTCCAAAGTGATTGAGCATCATCAAGAGATTGATCCTGCGTGGATCCGACGCTTGTTACCTTTGAAGACTGTGCTTCTTCCAGACGGTTAGGCGTCATGGTCTAGAGCATCCAAGAGGAAATTGTGGATCGCCGAGTGACCATGTTTGTGAAGGTTCGGAAGTCACCTCAAGACTTACCATGAGTGATTGGGCGAGGTCTGTGTGACCTTAGCTCAAGGGGAATATGGTGAGGACTAAGTGTCCTGGATCATGTGTTCAGATCGGGTTGTCCGGGACTGTGTGTCCTCGTGTTTAAATACCTAGTCGCCCTAACCAGACGTATAACCGAGACAACAGCTTGTAATCGGTCTACCAAATCATTGTCTTCACCAAGCCAACTGGTTCTATTTCCTCAACTCTTTCATTTCCTCATTCGTGTTGTGTCTTTGGGGACTTTGATCAAGACTTTCTCAATTTCCTCACCCAATTTCTTCACCGCTTTGTCTTCATCCTGTGTTATCCTGTGATTACGCTTTCTGTACTCCGTGCTTATCTTCATTTCATCATGATGACCATGCTTGTGTTCTGTTATGTTTACTTCTGAGTACTTATTCTGCTGCAAGTAGTTCTTCGCTAAGGAATTTCCTCACCCACAAATTCCTCAGTGAAGAATTCGTAAAAATCGCCTATTCACCCCCCTCTAGTCGATATAACGCACTTTCAATTAGTATCAGAGCAAGGTACTCCCTTGTTCTGTGTGATTTTGGTTTAACCGCCTCGAGTTTTAGTTATGTCGACCGCAGGTATGATCAAGGTCTCCGCTGGGTGTCCTACCTTTGATGGGACGGACTACCCCTACTGGAAGAATAAGATGCGAATGCATCTTGAGGCAATTGATAACGATCTCTGGTATGTTGTGGAAAATGGTGTTCCCTCACTCACACCTACTCTGAATGTCATTGATGTGAAGAGATTCAAGCAACTCGAATCTCAAGCGAAGAATATCATATGTGGCCATCTCGAACAAAGGACAAGTATGGAAGAGTGAGTGCTTTTGAAACTGCTAAGCTTATCCGGGATAGGCTGTCCAAAGTGAATGAAGGAGTCTCAACTCAGCGTGACTCTCGAGTTGATGTTCTTCGCAATCTCTTCAACCGCTTCAAAAGACTCGACAATGAAAATGTTCAACAAACCTTCGATCGCCTCAGTGACATCTCAAATGAGCTTCAAGCGCTTGGTGCCATCGACATCACCGACCATGAGGTGGTGAAGAAATTGTTGAGATCGCTTGATTCCTCATTTGATACTCGCATTGATGATACAAGAACGAGCTGATTACAAGTCACTTGATCCCGCCGATATCCTCGAGAGGCTAAATACTCATGAGTTCCAAATTGCTGAAAAGTGAGATCTCTATGGTTCGAGCTATGGCGGATCACGCAGATCGAAGGCCAAGGCAGTTTCGAAGTCCGAAGATGAAGACTCTAGCAACAGCCTTGGTGATCCTCAAGAATCGAGCCATGAACTAGCACTGCTCGTGAAGAAATTCCAGAAGTTCTCAAGACGTGGCCGCTTTGGAAGACCCTCAAGGAGTAATGATTCCTCATCCAGTGACTACAAGAAGAGGCTTTGTCACAAACGCAAGATACCTGGACATTACATTCAAGATCGTCCTCAGCGGGAAAAAGAATCGAAGAAGAAGAAATACAAGGATTATAGTTCTGATGATGCGAAGAAAAAGAAGAAATCCTCAATATCTTCATCATCAAAATCCTCAGAGTCTTCATCTCACAAGAAGAGCAGCTCCAAGAAGGCTCGGGCATTCATTGGCAAGGAAATGGACTCTGAGGCTGAATCTGAAGAAAACGAGGAAGAGGAGGCATCTGAGGAGTCCGAATCCGGCATGGCGAGCCTAGCCCTCGCTACTGCATTTGTCAGCAAGTCTATCTTCAACACTGAAGAAAATGACCTCACCAACAAGGCTGATGAAGGCAATGTTGTCTACACTCCCACCTATTGCTTCATGGCAAAGGGTGCCAAGGTACTCAAATATACCTCCTCTGAATCTAGTGAGAATGAATCTGATGAAAATCTTAAGCCCAGCTATTCTGAACTTGCTAAGATTGCTGTGAAACAACAAAGGGCTTTTGAAAAGGTTCAAAACATGCTGGACAAAAGTGATGATATGTTGGGTGAAGAAATGGATCGCACTAAAACCTTGACTGAAAATCTTCAGAGACTTCGCATCAGGTTTGACAACCTTCAAGGTCATCATAACACTCTCTTATCTGATCATGAGAAGCTTTCCTATGAATTACTTCAAAGAAAGCAAGAGCTTGAGAAGCTAAGAGTGAGTTATGAAGATCTTCAGAAGGAGCGCAATTCATCACTAGCTCAACAAATCAGCGCTGCTCAGGAAGAATTTGTTCCTCCATGTTTGAAATGCATTGAACGTGAATCTGCTAATTCTTCACCTGAATGTTCAAATGCTTCTATTGTTACAAATTCTTCACCTACCTCTGCTATCGCTAATTCCTCATCTGAGGACATTGCTAGTATCACTGACGATGCAGGGCTGAAGGAATTGTACATGACATGCATGTACAAAAGCCACAAAGGGCATCAGACTCTTTGTGATGTGCTTAAAAAGCAGATACTCAACAGGAACCCTAGGAAAGAGGGTATTGCCTTTGAGAGGAAACTCAATGCCGATGGTACATATTGAAGCTTCGAGCGGTACCCCAAAACCTCATGGGTTACTGCAAAGGGACCTCTAGTTGATCCATCTAATTTATCTGGCTTTACATGTGAATCTTCTCATTATTCTCATGAGTCATTTGACACCAACTATAAACTGTTCACAAATCAGAATGGTGAAGTATTTGCTAGATATGTTGGCACTAACTGCAGGAATGGTTCCCCTATGAAGAAAATCTGTGTTCCCAAAAGGTGCCTTGAAAGTCTTCAGGTGAATGTCCTCATGACACCACCTGCGAAGAATAGGAACCCCAGATCAAATTCTTCATATGGATCCAAGTCCTCATACGGATCAAATTCCTGAAAAGGATCAAAGTCCTCATATGATTATCATCGTGCTAACAACCCTGTTTCGCAGGGAAGAGCTAAGGGCTATGAATATGAGCATTATTCTTCTAATCATTATGTTCATAAGTCCTAGAAGAATTTCTCTGCTTATTCATATGCTTACCCTAACTCCTCTTATGTGAAACGAAATGGATTGGCTTCTATGCCACCTTTCTCGTATGGAGCTCGCAGAGTGATGAACTCTTTGCCACCCCTTCAGATGTGGGTGGTGAAGAAAAAGAACTAATCTCTTCTCGGGGTTAGGTCTCCGGGCGTGCGTGAACGTCTCAAGAATTTCTTTGGAGACCTGAAAACTGCCTGAAAGGACGCAGGCTAATCATGAAGAAATGAACTCTCATTTCTCACATCCTCATACTGCTATATCTGTCTTACTGCTTGATGAGTACAAGACGCCTCGTCACTTCTGGATTGAGGCAATTTATACTGCGAGCCACATCATCAATAGAGTATATCTTCACAAATTCTTCAAGAAGACTGCCTATGAACTCCTCACTGACAAGAAACCCAATGTGAGTTATTTCAAAGGCTTCAGTGCTAAATGTTGGATTAGAGATCCTCATCACAATGCTAAATTTGCACCGAAAGCACATGAAGGTTTTATGCTTGGTTACGGAAAGGACTCGCACACCTACAGAGTCTTCAACAACGTTCTTCACAAGGGTGTTGAAATCAGATGTGCGGTTCGATGAAACTAACGGCTCGCAAAGAGAGCACCTACTTCTGTGATAGATGAACCAGCACCTGAGGATTCTATCAAGTTCAAGGCTACTGAGGTTGTCATTCCTACCGAAGAATCTGCTAAAGAATTCATTCCAGAACATGAAGAACGTCAAGCTGATGCACCTGAAGAAAATGGTGCTGAAGAAAATGCTGATCAAATTCCTCAACGACAACCAACTCATCCTCGCGTTGCAAAAGAAGTGCAAGTGGAGAAGATCATCGATGGCATTAGAGAACCAGGTCCTCTCACACGCTCAAAAGCTTCACATTTATCTAACTTTTGTGGGCACTATGCTTTTGTCTCTATCACAGAGCCCACTAAGGTAGATGAAGCATTTCTGGAGCCTAAATGGATTCAGGCCATGCAATAGGAATTACATCAATTCGAGCTCAACAACATCTCGGAACTGGTCAAACGTCCAGATTTTCGCAAGCACAATATCATTGGCACAAAGTGGATCTACTGCAACAAGCAAGACGAAAATGGCCTTGTGGTGAGGAATAAGGCACTGCTTGTAGCTCAAGGCTACACACAGGTTGAAGGAATTGATTTCGATGAAACTTTTGCACCTGTTGCTAGACTTGAGGCTATTCGTGATATTACTTGCTTATGCTAACCATCATGATATCACTTTATATCAAATGGATGTGAAAAGTGCATTCCTCAATGGTAAGCTTGAGGAAGAAGTATATGTTGCTCAACCCCGTGTTTTGAAGATTCAAAGCATCCCGACAAAGTCTTCAGACTCAATAAGGCCCTCTATGGCCTCAAGCAGGCCCTCGGGCGTGGTATGATACCTTGAAGGAAATCCTCATGAAGAAAGGCTTCAAACCCGGTTCACTCGACCCTACTCTTTTCACTAAATCTTATGATGGTGAATTGTTTGTGTGCCAAATATATGTTGATGATATTATCTTTGGTCATCTTGACCAACGTTATAGTGATGAATTTGCCTATATGATGAGTGAAGAATATCAAATGTCTATGACGGGAGAGTTGAAATTCTTCTTAGGTCTTCAAATTCGTCAACAGCGCAATGGTATATTCATATCTCAGGAGAAATACCTCAAGGATGTACTGAGGAATTCGGCATGCAAGATTTCAAAGGCGTTAAAATTCCCATGCCCACAAATGGCCATCTGTGCACTGATGAAAATGGTATTGACTTCGATCATAAGGTATACCGCTCCATGATTGGTTCTTTATTGTACTTATGTGCATCTAGGCCAGATATAATGCTTAGTGTTTGCATGTGTGCCCGATTTCAAGCTACACCGAAGGAATCACACCATAAGGCTGTGAAGCATATTCTTCGATATCTAGCTCACACACCAACACTTGGATTGTGGTACCCCAAGGGCTCGGCTTTTGATATCATTGGATATTCTAACTCTGACTATCCTGGTGATCGTGTGGACCGCAAGTCAACATCTGGTACATGTGATTTCCTCGGACGATCTTTGGTCTGTTGGTCCTCGAAGAAACAGAACTACGTATCACTGTCTACTGCTGAAGCTGAGTACATTGCTACTGGTTCTTGCTGTGCTCAATTGCCATGGATGAAGCAAATTCTCAAGGACTATGGCGTCAACGTGAAGAATGTGCCTATCCTCTGTGACAATGAGAGTGCCATCAAGATTGCTCACAACCCAGTTCAGCACTCGAACACAAAGCACATTCAGATTCGTCATCATTTTCTTCGCGATCATGTGTTGAAGGGCGACATTTCTATTGAGAATGTGAAGACTGAAGAACAGCTAGCCGATATCTTCACAAAGCCCTTGGATGAGAAGAGATTTAGCAAGTTGCATTGTGAGCTAAATATCTTAGAATCTTCGAATGTTCTTTGAAAAGGACACTCATCCTAGCACTTATGCAAAATTGATGACTTAGATGTGCAACACATGAAGAAATGTTTTTCTTCAATCAATGAAGAATAACACTCTAAGTGTGAAGAAATTAATGAAGAATTTGATTCTCAGAACCCTACGACAATTGTATGCAGCGGTGTCCGAAATCATCATTCTTATACTGATGGGTCACGCCACCACCAAAGTTGAAAATCTTCAATTTGAGTTTTTCCTCAGTTGTCAAATTCCTCAGTTCTTCAAATTCTTCAACTTTGCAAAATCTTCACTGTTTCCGTCGTTTTTCTTCATTTGACTATATATATATATGTGAGTTTATGTCCTCTACAACATTCACTTATGGCTAATTCTTCAAGTTGCGTTTTCTGCTAAGTGAATGTGATCAGACCCTTCCCCCTCTATGCTATACTCAACCCAATCTATTCACAAATTCTTCACATGCGTTCTATTTGAAACTCGTTCAAAATCTTCACTGTGTCCTTGTCAGCCGAAGAATTTGCGAACGGAACTTTCAACTTATCTTATCCAAATTTTCAGTTTGCCGCTCAAACCGTTCCGCATCCCACGATATACTTATCTATTCACCCATGATCTAACACGATCTCCACTTCTCGGTACGTGGGTGACACATGTCATGATGCGAATGAGAAGGGTCAGGGGCACGTTCGTCCAAAATCTTCGGGCGAACAGTTTTTCACCGTGGCTATAAATACCCCCTCTCCCTTCCTCACTTCCTTTACTCCGCTCGACCTCTCTCTCCCGCTCGAGCTTCTCAAACCCTAGCGCCGCCGCTACTCCATCATCGCCGGTGAGGAAGAGCTTCACTGCCTCGACCTCGTCGCCGACGTACTCGCGCCGGCCGCGGAAATCTTCACTCCGCCGCCACCGTAGCCGTCTTCCTCCGCTGAGTTAGGGCGTGGAAGATCTGCATAGACGAACTTCACTTCTCCATCTCACTATTCGTCGTGTTCTTCATTCAAGGTAATTAAAAGTTACTTTTATTGCTCTCTTTGATTCAAATGGTTTATTCAAAATCCTCAAAAGTGTTTTTCTTGAAATTCTCAAACACTAATCACCTCACATGTCATCTGTTCTTGATTCTTTTCTCTAAGCATCATTTTTCTTCAAGATTTCTCAATTGTGTGGATCTTCAATCTATACAACTCTGGAACCTAAGACAAAGAATGTTTAGTGAAATTCTTCAAGACTCATCTGGTCAAATTCCTCAAACTTGTTCTTTTTGAAAAACCTTCTGAGAACGCTTATGACCTCTCCAAATTCCTCGCAACTATACTCTGTTCACAGGTACTCATGTCCGTCTTGAATCACTAGGTTCTCATCAACTTAACTCATTTGCAGCGTTCCTCGAAGAAAAGTTGCATACTTCTTCAGAGAATTCGATTGTTCAAATTCCTCAACTGAAGAAAATGGTTGACGGAAAGAAGCCACAAAAAGGAGGAAAGAGGCCTGAAATCGACACTGCCTTTGAGATCCCTGATGATATATACAAAGACTATTGTACTCCTGATGAGGCCAAGTTTGGTAAGGAGAACAAAAATCAGCGCAAGGTGCGCATCCAGAGGATAGAAAGGAGATGGGCAAGAGAATGGAGGGAGTACAGGTATGTAACTCCAAAGTACATGAAGAAATTCGCACTCAACCCTCCATGCCCAAGACTCCATTGGCACCTGGCCAAGAAGCAGATCCCACCAGCCTCAAGCGTGGTGAGGACTATCCTGATGAATGGGCCAAGTGCCAGGCCAAGTTGGCTAGACAAGCCAAAGGAGCAGTGAGGAAATTCAATAAAGACTCTGCTGCTCACCGAGGCCTCCGCTGTCAAGAAATCTATGGCAAAGAAGCACGCACGTAAGCCAAGTGCTTCACCCACATGCCCTCAAGGCCAAGTTCCTCAAGAATGCCCTCACGGCCGAGAATCTTCAAAGCCCTCAAGGCCAATTCCTCATGCTTTGCTCCTGCTCCTCCAAAGTCCTCAGCTGCTCCGACAAAGTCCTCAGCACCTGTGCATATTGCCACGTGCCAAAGGACAACTGGCATCTCTATTGCCTCAGGAGCCTCTGCAAGTTCCTCAGCTGCACCAAATTCTTCAACAGGACTATCTCTGCTGAAGACAAAGGTCACTGCTGGACAAGGTCCTCGCCCTAGTCCTCAGAAGAAGCAGGTCGCCTTCCAAGTGCCGTCTGAAGAAGACGAAGGCGATGATGAAGAACTTGCTTTGAGATCATCGAGAGATAGGCAAGTCAGGCTGCTAGAGCCAAAGATGTAAATGTGCCACTACTTTTGGATCCAAGGTTGATCCTCGACTATATTGATCTACGGCACAAGGACCCAAACACTCCTATGCCTGATTTCAATTTGACTCTGGCCAAAGTCACATGTCAATTCCATTTCATCCAAGAAGAAAAATGGAAATATGAGAAGGCCGTAGATCAAGAAAGCACAGTATAGAAAAGAGAAGTTTCTGAAGAACAACATTGTCTCAATGACAACTGATGAACTTGTAAAAATCCAGTCTGAAATCAAATCCCTCAGCGATGACTTCAATGCTTACTATGCTAATTGGCACGGAGCCAAAGTCAGGTTTGTTAAACTGACTGAGAAGTTATTCTCAAATGTTGTAGCCCCATCGCAACAAGAAATTCCTCAGGCTGAAGCATCTGCCCAGTCGACTGAAGAATATGCCAGCACCACTGATGACTTTCAGGCTGCTGAAGAAAATGTGAGTTCCAGGGCTGATGACTGCATTCCACCACCGAAGAAATTTCCGTGGCATCCACTAGTGGTGCGCTCAAGAAAGTGAAGAAGTCAGGCAACCGTGCATCGGTTGTGCTCAAGAAAATCAACCAGATTCCTCTTCTCCTCCCCGCCTACCCTAACTCCAATCCTTCTATCTGCATCAGATGTGAAGAAGACCAAGGCTGCAGAGCGTGCAGCTGTGAAGAAAAGGAAAGCATCAGTCACTTCAGATTCTTCAGCTCCGAAGAAGATGAAGCCTTTGACCAGTTCATTTGCAAATCCCATTGATGCTGTTCCGATCTCAACCATGCCATCAAAGGAAATCTTACCTTTCGATGAAGAATATGTGATCCCTAGCGGATCTGATGAAGAAAATCCTTCTGCTGCTTCGTCAGAGCAGATGGATGAAGAAATTGAAGTGGATAAGATCCCTTCAACACCAATCATCCTCGCCTATGCCTCAGTTCACAGCTGAAGAGGCTGGCGTTGAAGAAATGGAAGATGAAGATGTGGACATTGGATGCACCACTCCAGTGATGAATGATGATTTTTCGAAAGTCAACATCCCAACTCTCCACTGTTCACACCTTTACAGCAAATTCCTCAGTCCCCTGCACCAACCGTTCAAATGGGCTCTGAAGAAACTCACCCCACTTCGTCTGTACGTGAAGAAATTCCAGCCACTAGTGCTGAAGAAACTGCTGCTGCTGAACATCTGAAGACGCAGACTGCCACTAAAGAGGAACCAGAAATTCCTCAGCCTGAAGAACCTGAGATTGCAATTCCTGAGGTTGTAATGCAACTCACTAAGACTCCTCTGCCCAAGCCAAAGGATCCATTCTCAAGGAAGCAAAAATTCAAGGCTAAAGATTTCTTCGGCGAGCATGTATTCTTCATTGACTACAACCCCTATGACTCTGCTCGCATAAGGAAGAGGCGTTTCTGGACGGCCAGCCAGGCTAATTTCTATTCCTCAGTGCTGTTCAACAAAGACAAAGTCTTCGATCATGCGCACATTCCTCACGTGGATATGGAATCTCTGCCATGCTTCGAGCCAGTCCTCAGTGTTCTTCATGACGCTGGACTATTAAATTTCTGCACTCACATCTGTGATTGGAATGAAGAACTCATTCTTTAATTTTATGCGACGCTGCACATCACCGGAGATTCTGAAGATGTGAATTCATGGGTGCTGGAGTGGATGTCTGAAAACACTCACTACAAGGCACCAGCCATCAATTGCTTCGTGCCTTACCACTCGGGCCTCCTCCCTTGAAGCTGCTCGCTATGCCTACAAGTGAACTCCGAAGCTTAGATCATTACATGCAAGTGCTGATGAAGCCTTTGAAGCCAGGTCAGGCCCCATGAACCAAATTCCTCGTGAAGGAATTACTATATGTGCCTCGGACTGTCTATCGCATTTTGACGAAGACATTGAGTCCAATCAAGGGCCACGACTCGAATGAAGAAGAAGTCGTTGGCATCATGAAGAATCTGCTTTTCAATATCATTCATGGCCTTCCTGTCAACTTCCATGATTTCTTCATGAGGACTCTGGCCAAAGTCACTATGTCACCGTTTGAGCTGAATCCTTATGCACCTCGGATTATGAGATTCATCAGAACAAGGTCTTCACTCAACTAAAGCTGATACACTAAACCATTGCAGCTACTTGCCTCCGATTGAAGTCCTCAAACTGACATTTTCCTCAGCTGATGACAAGGGCAAGTCCGCTATTGTTATAGATGAAGGCATTCGTCCATTAGATGGTCAATTTCGAAAGGCTGCATCCTACTCAACCAATGACGACTCTGCCACCCATGACTCTACCGCCAACACAACCAAGCAAAATCCTCAAGGCACAGCACCCAGGGTGATGACTGATCGTGAGCTTCTCCTCAGTCTTCATCAGAAGGTTGATCACAACCATAAATGGGTCAAGCGCCGCTTGTTCAATTCTTCACAACAGACCTCAACCCACAATGCGTTGAAAAAACCAATACTACCTCCATGAAACCTTCAACCGCACTGGCTGTTCTGTCTCATGTCTATAGCACCGACGATCTGAAGAAAATGGGTCTCAAGGAAGACTTTGACTGGTCTGCACCTCCACCGAAGAAATACAAGAAGTTCAAGGTTGCTTCCCTGGTGGCCAGCTCCTATTCTTCATCGCGTGACACCGATGAGCATGAAGATTTGGACGACACTGCGGCAGGCCCAACATCAACAACCGACCCCAACAACGCTGACGCTGCTTCATCAACTTGATATTCTTCATGGGCGTTAGTCCTCAATTTCGATCCTTTTGGTCATTCTATGACAAAGGGGGAGAAATTTGAGTTAGTCTTCAAGCGGGTCTATTATATGGGCGTTTTTTCTAAGATACAACTCTCATTCTTCTGATGACTTTGCTGGATCGAGTTGTAAACTTAAACTCTATGGTGGCCTAATACTTTTGCTGTGTTCTTCTGCATGCTTATTCCTCGTTAATGTTAATGCACGCATGCTGAATTACATCACCACCATATTTCATCATGCATTTCAAATTCTTCATATTATATGTCAAATGCTTGTATGAATTACAAGATATAGGGGAGATCTCCATGATTCAACTCTTCAAGTGTGCATTGCTTCAAAAGCAAATTCCTCACTATGCACATCTTCGTGGGAGTTCTTCTATATCTTGCAATCAAATTCCTCAATATCAGTATTTACACTTCATATGTTTATCCTCGTTGAAAACTTAACCTATATTGTCATCAATCACCAAAAAGGGGAGATTGTAAGTGCATCTAGTGCCCTTAGTGATTTTGGTGTATTGAAGACTTATAGGTTAAGAGACTAATGTGTTTATGAGTGTACATGTGTCTATAAGTCTATGAGGAGTTTGATATTTACAAAGGAAAGTCGAATTCTAAAAATGAAGTTCTTCGACTGAAACTTTGGATTTCTGAAGACTTTCTGAAGACTTTGAAAGTGAAGAAATTGGTGTGACCTTGAAGACTTGGTATTCATTTGAGGAACATGAAGCGTGAAGACTTTTGTTTTCGTGGTTTCATTTTCTCGAGTCATAGGAAACACGTACTGTTAAAGGGGGTCGAGGAAATACTACGGAAAAATTTCCATGTGATGCTCAACTCAAAATCCTACACCTACCAATCCCTTCGAGTGAAGCCATTGGAAATCTCATACAGTTCAGTCAATTTCTTCAAAGGATGTGAGACGAAGTTCTTTAGGTCTCTGAGGAATTTGTTCTGACTGAGGAGTTAGGAATTCGCCAGTGCGGATTGCCTACACAGTGAGGAACATGATAGCCCTGAGGAATTAGATACTCAAAATTCGGACCGTTGATGTGCTATGCGCCAGCTGTCCCAAAATATCTACCCACCTAACGGTCATATCATTGAAGGGCATTTATGTCTTATCATGTCGGGCTGCTCCCTAGGCTATAAATAGCCGCCCCTACAACCACTAGCTGATTGGCTGCTCCGAGAGAAACTGACACATGTCATTTGAGAGCATCCCATCCTCGAGGACTTTGAGCGAAAATCATCAAGTGAGGAAAAACCCAAACCCAAACACCTCTGCTGCACTCCAAAGTGATTGAGCATCATCAAGAGATTGATCCTGCGTGGATCTGACGCTTGTTACCTTTGATGACTGTGCTTCTTCCAGACGGTTAGGCGTCATGGTCTAGAGCATCCAAGAGGAAATTGTGGATCGCCGAGTGACCGAGTTTGTGAAGGTTCGGAAGTCACCTGAAGACTTACCACGAGTGATTGGGCGAGGTCTGTGTGACCTTACCTCAAGGGGAATATGGTGAGGACTAAGTGTCCTGGACTGCTTGTTCAGATCGGGTGTCCGGATCGTGTGTCCTCGTGTTTAAATACCTAGCCGCCTTTAACCAGACGCATAACCGAGACATCAGCTTGAACTGGTCTACCAAATCATTGTCTTCACCAAGCCAACTGGTTCTATTTCCTCAACTCTTTTCATTTCCTCATTATCGTGTTGTGTGCTTGTCATATCTGTGTTTGAAGACTTTGATCAAGACTTCCTCAATTTCCCAGTTCAATTTCTTCATCCGCTTTTTCTTCATCCCGTGTTATCCTCGTGATTACGCTTTCTCAGACTGTGCTTGTCTTCATTTCATCATGATGACCATGCTTGTGTTCTGTTATGTTTACTTCCGAGTACTTATTCCGCTGCAAGTAGTTCTTCTTTAAGGAATTTCCTCACCCACAAATTCCTCAGTGAAGAATTCATAAAAATCGCCTAGTCACCCCCTCTAGTCGATATAACACACTTTCATCGTGCCGAGTGTGGTTTATCTGTAACAGTACAGAGTTGCTCCTAGAGATGTATGGAGGAAGAGGGAGGTCAGGCCAAGGCTTTGGCTGCTCCCTCTCCTCGGGTATTGCTTGCTAGATGTGCGAGTGGGTGGATGGGTGAGTCTGTTGCATTGCTTATCTACCCGTATGCATGAGGGATCCTGGGGGTTTATAGGTCAACCCCAAGGGTACAAGGGTAATGTTACAAGGCCGTAGGGCCGGGTTGTCGGCCCAGAACCCGGTCTTTGGGACCCGCCGGTACTGTGGCTCTCCGGGTTCCCCGGGCGCGGGCCCCATGCGCCTAGGGGGCACTGTGTGCCATCTTGTCGGTCGTCAGGGCGAGGCCGAGTCGAGTCGGCTATAGTGGTGCTCCGTCAGGTCACTGCTTGCTGGCATCATGCGTGACGTCAGGTGCATTGTTGCCACACCAGCCCTGGTCAGTGGGTAGGTGGGAGGCACTGTTGCCTCGTCCGGCTGACCAGAGGCATGGGAGGGGCACTGTGGCATCTGTCATATGTTGGTGGAGACTCGTCCGATCATACGGCTGCGATGGGACGGCCGCTGACCCTTGGACGGGTTTGGAGAACACGCCAAGGGTGGTGCTGGCTTGTTGGGGAAGTTGAGGGAGTCCTGGATTAGGGGGTATCCGGACAGCCGGACTATATCCTTTAGCCGGACTGTTGGACTATGAAGAGACAGGATTGAAGACTTTGTCTCGTGTCTGGATGGGACTCTCCTTGGTGTGGAAGGCAAGCTTGGCGATACGGATATGAAGATCTCCTCCCATTGTAACCGACTCTGTGTAACCCTAGCCCCCTCTGGTGTCTATATAAACCGGAGGGTTTAGTTCGTAGGACCAACAACAATCATACCATAGGCTAGCTTCTAGGGTTTAGCCTCTACGATCTCGTGGTAGATCAACTCTTGTAATACTCATATCATCAAGATCAATCAAGGTGAAGTAGGGTATTACCTCCATCGAGAGGGCCCGAACCTGGGTAAACAGTGTGTCCCCCGCCTCCTGTTACCATGCGCCTTAGACGCACTATTTGGGACCCCCTACCCGAGATCCGCCGGTTTTGACACCGACAGAAGTCTTGAGCTTGGTTGTTGGGGCAGAGTTGAGGAGTCCAGCCGGGTTGGAGAGCTTTGGCCGGGTCGCGGGGCTTGGCCGGGTTGAGCGACCCGGACAAGTGCGAGCCGGGTCGAGGGGCGATGCCGGCCCCATTGTTTTTGAAAAGGATCCGGGTTCCGTTGCCTGCCTGGGGTTCATCCCCCCGATAATAGTCCCCGAAGCTATGAAGGTCCTTCGTCTTCGGATGGGAGGGCCTTTGCAGTTTCCCCCCTTGTAGAGGCGGATTTTGGTGACCGCCGGGTCCGGCAACACCCACTATGTGCCGGCTTCCGGAAGCCAGATCACGGCATCCCGCTCCATGCGGGAAACCAAGGAGTTTGACGAATCTTGGGCAATCTTTTGGGCTTCGCGCGGCCGCCACGTGGCGCCTGGGAGCCAGAGGGGCCTGACAGGCCACGCGCGTGACGGCACGGGGCGACGGCCTAGGGCCGCCGCCATGCACCCTCGACCCATCCGTGCGGATTTATTGCGGCGTCCGCGGGTCGGTTGCCATTCTCCAGGCAGTTACTGCGTGCGTGCGTGCGCACTTATTGCAGGGAAGTGGGAGGGGCGATCACAAACGATCCCACTTCCCCATGTTTCGAATCGTGGCCTATAAATTGGGGGCGAAGGGAGCGGCGGAGATCACTCACGCTCGCGCTCCCGTGCCTCTTTGTCCTCCCTCTGCTTCTGACGACCTCCGCTAGCTGCGATGCCTGCTGTCTTGCGCAGAGCTCTCTTGCCATCTTCTTCCTTCTTTCTTCCTTCTTTCTTCCGAGCTCGGGGTGATGGCGCTGCCGTCAGGATCATGGATGGGATCGACCGTCACTCTTGACGACGTCGCCTACCTCCGCGACACCAAGAGCCTGCCGAGGGCGGAGGAGGTCGAGGTGCGTCTACCGCAGGGTGAGCGGGAGCCACGGCCCGAGGGCTCAGAGCGGGTAGTCTTCCTGCCACACTTCAAGCGCGGGTTTGGGCTTCCCGCGAGCGGCTTCTTCCGTGACTTTCCGAATTTCTTTGGGCTCCAGCCCCACCATCTTGGCACCGACGCGATTGTGCAGTTGTCCGGCTTCGTCACCCTCTGCAAGGGGTACCTAGGGGTCGAGCCTTCGACCGACCTCTGGGTGCGCTTCTTCTCCCTGAAGCAGCAGGAGCTGAAGGCCGGGGAGATGTACAAGTGTGGGGTGGCCTTCATCACCAAGCGGTCGGGCGCCGACTGCCCGAGGATGCCGCTGGAGGATTCTGCCAAGAAATGGCAGAACTCCTTCTTCTACATCCACAACGTCGGCGAGGACTGCATCAATCTTCCGCCGTTCATCAACTCGCCGCCGTGGGGGAAGCAGAACTAGGGTTACTACCCCAAGCACCCGTCGTAGGTGGTGCTCAACCTGTGCGAGCGGGTGTTGGTGATGAAGGCGCGGGAGAAGCTCACCGGCACCGACCTCATCACTGCCTTCATGGTCCGGCGGGTGCTGCCGCTGCAGCAGCACATCCATCTCATCGGACAGATGACCGGCCTCCAGGACCCCAACCGCATGGCGAGCACGCGGCTGTCGGTGGACCAGGTCGTGCGCCGGGTCAATGACATCTCCATGGCCAACTTGGGGGTTGACTGGGAGTTCAGGAAGGCCCCGTACAGCCACGCGAACCCGGCACCGTTGGTGAGTCCCTGGTCTCCGTACTTCGCTGCTGCTTATCTTCTTGTCCGTCCCGACGCGACGCGAGAGGTGCTTCTAAAAGCCGTCCGGCATCCTTACGACCGGGCGCGGGCGTAGGTGGTGCGGGTTGCCTCGGAGGAGCCCGAGGCCCATGGCGGAGCTGAGGAGGCGGGTGCCGATACGGGCGCAGGGCACCAAGTAGGTAAGTCTTGTTTCTATTTCTTGAATCACCGGTTGCGTGATGGCTTTGCGGGTGCTGACGCGAGCTGCTGATGTAGTGGCGCCGGGTGGAGGAGGCGGCGGCGCGGTTGGAGTCAGGTCATCTCGGGGGGCAGCGTCGGCGAGGCGGCCGCACGGGAAGGATAACGTTGCACAGCGGGCCCCGACTGTGAAGCGCGCGGCGGACCCGGCTGGAGGTGCGAAGCCGCCCGCCAAGAGGAGGCGCGGCGCTCCACAGGAGAGGGCGGCGAGGCTCGCCGTTCCGGTGGTGCCGGGGTAAGTGCCGTTTTGTTTGAGCCGAGTTGCTGAGCAGCTCCGCTCGACTTGGCATAATTTTTTTGTCTTGTGCTTTAGGTCGCCGATCTCGCTGGCGCTGGCGGCGGCGGGCGCCGCGTCCGCTGAGGGTGTCGCGTTCCGAAGGAGCCGGTCCGGCACCGTCGACCGGATGAGGAGGAGGTGGCGGCGGATCCGGACCTCGGCTTGGACCCGGCCGATGCCAAGGGCCTGGCCTGGCGAGACCGGAACCGGGCCGAGGCGGAGCTGGAGGTGGCGTCAACCCAGGCTAGGGTTAGCGCCGCGGCATCGTGGGCGCGAGCCGGCGTGGCCGGAGATGCTGACAGGGACGGCGGTGGCGGCGACGGTCTTCGTGCCGGCGTCGGAGGGGGAGCACGGCCAAGGTGGCCATGCGGACGTGATGGACCTCGACCGGGAGGTCGTGGTCGTCGAGGATGGCACCCCGCCACTGACCGACGTGGTTGAGCGGGAGGGGGCTGATGGAGGCGGCGGCGACGCCGTCTTGGAGGAGGCGGCGCGGGCGGCGCCGGTGGGGGCGCCCCAGACGCCAGCGAGCGAGGCGCTGCTGGTGGTGGAGCCTCAAGTTGCTCCGCCCACCGAGCCGGCGCCGGTGCCGGAGAGGGCGCCGGCTTCAGGGGAGGTGGCCGGTGGAGAGCACACCCTGGTGCTCAGGTCCGGAGGGCGCAGGGTTGCCAAGCCGCGGCCGTTGCGGAGCGGGACCAGCGAGGTCCCCTTCGGACCTCCGACCTAGGAGGAGGCGGCGATGGCCGCCGTAACCCGTCACCTGCGAGGGCGGACGGATCAGATCCAGGCCTTCGCCCAGGCCGAGGTCGAGGCGACGCAGGAGCTGGTGCGCGCCGTCTTCGTAAGTTTTCGTTTGCGTTTGCTTCTCTTTTCATCATTTTTTCCTTTGTGGGGGTGCGCCAGCGCACCCACTGGGTGTGGCCCCCGAGATTCGGGCAAACTGCGTAGCAGTTGGGTCGAATCTTATCTTGCTGTCTTGCACTGATCATCGCCTTTCGCAGCAACTGGACTCCTACCGGGTCACCGTCTTCAACCGGCTCCTCGAGACGCACCAACGTCTTAAGGAGAGGCTCACCGCCAAGGAGGAGGAGCTCCGTGTCGCGGCAGGTACTTCTCTTTCATGCTCTTTTCTAGTGGGCCGCGCTAGCGCACCCACTGGGTGTAGACCCCGAGATTCGGGCCAAATGCGTAGCAGTCGGCTTGGATCTTATAATAGTACTTCGTTGTTGAGTACTTCTTCTGCAGCCGAGGTGCTGTCCTAGAGGACCCGGCTGATTCGGGCCGGTTTTCACTATGACCGGCTTGTCGTATACGTCGGCCGGCTTGGGGCCGAGGCAGAGAAGGCGAAGGCGGCGACGACGGGAGCCCGGCAGGCGCTCGATGAAGCCAGCCGGCTGCGGGAGCAGCTGGCTGGCGACAAGAGCCGCCTCGAGGCCGAGGTGGAGCGCCTCAAGACAGAGGCCGCCAAGGTCGTGGAGGCGCAGCAGGCCCTTGTCGAGGCAGACCAGCAATGCGGCAAGCTGGCTGACGACAAGGGGCAGCTTCAGGCCGAGGTGGAGCGCCTGAAGGCGCTGGTGGCCACGACGGAGGAGACCCGGCAGGGAGAGACCCGACTCTGCGAGCAGGCCATGAAGGCAGCCGAGGACAAGGACGTCGAGCTAAAGGCGGCCCTTGCCAAGGTCGCTGACCTGGAGAAGGCACTGGAGGAGCGTGACCGCACTATTGCCCGGGAGCGGCACGGTACGTTGCTTGAAGCGCAGCACCTGGAAGAGTCCTTCTCCAGTAAGTGCTTTCCTTGGATTTTGTTGTTGCCGGGTTGGGACTCCGGCCTTCCTCCGTTAGTTATTTTCTTCTAACTTGCTTTCCTTCTTGACAGGGGCCTTCCCAGAGACACCCCGGCTGCCGGAGGAGGCGGTCCGCTTTTAGCATGACCCGCAAGGGATTGTCGGCACCGGGACTGACCCGTGGGTGGCCTAGACCTTCCCGGAGATTGTTGCCGCTGCCGAGGCCCGTCTGTGAGTCTTGAGCGAGCAGATGGGACGTCTCTCCGAGGCTGGCGCGGCGATGACGGCGACCCTTTGGCCGGGTTCCGTCGCGCCGAGCAGCTTCACGCGGTTGGCGTGCTGGCTCGAGGCGGGTCCGGAGCGGCTCCATGACTGGCGAGTCTCCGCCGCCCGTGCTGGCGCCGAGATGGCACTCTGGTTCGCGTTGTCTTGGCATCCGAGCTTGTCGCTGGATGCGCTGATGGGCCAGCGAGCTGGATTGGAGAACCGGCTGCAGGAGGAAGCCGGCCGGATTGCTGCTCGGGCCAGCTATATCGCCGGGTTTGCCTTCCACGACGAGTTCCGGCCGGAACGGGCAGAAGACGGCGGAGTTGCGCCTGCTGACGACTATGGCTTGCTTCTGGACGACCCAGAGGGCAGTTCTGAGGAGACATGCATCTATCGCAGCGCGGACGCCGGGGAGGAAGATACCGGCACCTCTACGGACCCGGGAGCTGCGTGATCCGGCGATGGGGACGCCTGAATTTTTAACTTATAAAAATTTCTGTTAGGTAGCAGGTCCACCCACCCACTGGGGGTTGACTGGGTGTAATGAACTCTGCCCTTGGGCTGGTTTGAATTTATGATGTATGAGCTGGGTGAATGTCTGCGCCTTTGCTTTTCGTTTTTGGAGCCGTTTTCTTGCAACCTTCCCCCTTTGGGCCTCCCCCCGCGAGTCTGACGGCCGAGGCTCTGGTCTGTGACAAGGGGTTCGACCTTTGAGAGGAGCGTACAGTACTTAGGCTTTTGAAACGTTGAGCATGAGCGAAACACCCACTAGGCCGGCTGGCGGCAATCCGGCGGGGCCGGGTTGGCGAGCAGCCGGCCGTGCGGCAACTTAAAGTGGTAGGGCCGGGTCGAGCAATCTGGCGGTATGCAGAAACTTCACGAATGCCTGTGCTTTTTTGCTTTTCGTCTTTAGAGCCGTTTTCTTGCAACTCTCCCCCTTTGGGATCCCCCCTGCGAGTCTGACGGCCAAGGCTCTGGTCCATGACAAGGGGTTCGGCCTTTGAGACAAGCATTCAATACTTAGTCTTTCAAAATGTTGAGCGCGAGCGAAACACCCACTGGGCCGGCTGGCGGCAATCCAGCGGGGCCGGGTTGGCGAGCAGCCGGTCGTGCGGCAACTTAAAGTGGTGAGGCCGGTTTGGTGGACCCGACGGTTCTTGACTTAGTGTTCGTCACGCGCTAGTGCTTTGGGTCTTATGTGCTTGCTGGCCGACAGCCGAAGCCGGATCTGCAGCTTAGGGCGAAGCGAGAGACTATGGCGGTCCAACGCGTTTGAAAACCGCTAAGAAAAACGACGGGTGGCCAAGCCGGCCAGCCCCCGAGCCCCCGGGTCAAGCTAGTTGACCGGGCGGCCGAGTTTGGCTTAAGAGTAAAGCAGTGCACAAATGTAGGAGACACAATAGCTTGGTCGCAAAAGGGGCAGCCCCCGAGCGTCGTTCGGGGACCTCATAGTTTCAAACGGTTTACAAAAGGTAGCGACACATGTGTGCACTCGGCTAACTATAAAACGGGAGAAGGAGCTCCGCATTCCATGGCTGGGTTGTTTCTTCGCCGGCAGTGTCCCTCTTGCGCTTGTTTGTCTTGCGAGCGTCGATGAGGTAGTACGCGTTGCGGTCGCACAAGGCCTTGCTGACGATGAAGGGGCCCTCCCATGGGAAGGACAGCTTGTGTTGGCTAGTCTGCTCTTGGACGAGTCGGAGGACGAGGTCTCCCTCTCGGAAAGCGAGGGGCTTGATCTTCTTGCTGTGGTAATGCCTCTGGCCTTGCTGGTAGATGGCCGAGCAACTGAGCGCTAGGAGACGTGCTTCTTCGAGCAGGTCGACGCCGTCTTCGCGGGCTTCCTTTGCTTCGGCTTCCGTGTCATCGTGACGCATGGCGAGTCGAACTCGACTTCGGTCGGGATGATGGCTTCTGATCCGTAGACAAGGAAGAACGGGGTAAACTGGGTCAACCTGTTTGGCGTGGTGCAGAGACTCCAGAGGACGGCCGGCAACTCGTCAAGCCAACTGCCGGGTGAACGGATGAGCGGCTCGATGAGTCGTGGTATAATGCCGGACAAGATGAGATCGTTGGCCCGCTCAACCTGGCTGTTGGACTGCGGATGTGCGACGGAAGCCAGGTCGAGGCGGATGCCAAAGACGGAGCAGTACTGCGCGAGCGCGCTCTTGGCGAAGTTGGTGCCGTTGTCCGTGATGATGTTGTTCGGCATGCCATAGCGTACCACGATGTCATTGATGAATCGGACGGCCGTTGGCCCGTCCAGCTTCTTGATCGGCCTTGCCTCGATCCACTTGGTGAATTTATCCACTGCCACCAGCAAATGCGTCATGCCTCCTCGAGCTGTCTTGAAGGGCCCCACCATGTCGAGTCCCCAGACCGCAAAGGGCCAAGCGATCGGGATGGTTCGAAGTGCTGACGCCGGCTGGTGGCTGCGTTTGCTGAAGCGCTGGCACCCTTCACACTTGAGGACGAGCGACTCTGCGTCTTCGAGGGCCGTGGGCCAGTAGTAACCATGGCGGAAAGCCTTGGCCACCAGAGATCGCAAGGCGGCGTTGTGACCGGACTCGCCCTGGTGTATGTCGAGGAGGATCTCAATGCCCTTGTCTTGTTCGACACAGCGTTGGAACACGCCAGTGGATCTGTGATGAGCTCGTTGTTGATGATGGCGTAGGCGGACGCTCGGCGCTGCACTTACCGGGCTTTGATCTTGTCCATGGGGAGGACCCCGGTTTCCAGGAACTCCGAGATGGGCAGGGCCCAGGATGGTGCCGAGACCCCGGCGATTATGACGGGTTCCAGGGCGGCAACCCCCGAGCCGGGTTCAGCAGCCCACGAGCCGGATTCAGCAGCCCCCGGGTCAGGGAAGGCGGTGGCCGAGTTGGCTAGAGCAGTCCCCGGGCCGGGTTGAGGTGCGGCTGGTTCGGGTGGAGCAGTCCCCGAGCCGGGATGAGGCGCGGCCAGGTCGGCTGGAGCAGTCCCCAAGCAGGGTTGAGGCACGGCCGGGTCGGCTGGAGCAGTCCCCGGGCCGGGTTGAGGCGCGGCCGGGTCGGCTGGGGCAGTCCTCGGGCCGGGTTGAGGCGCGGCCAGGTCGGCTGGAACGTGGATGGACTCGGAGTCCAGAGACGGCTCGACGGACGGCTTGTGCAAATGCTCGAGGGAGACGCCGGATGGAATGGACTGCCGGGACGAGGCGATCTTGGCGAGCGTGTCGGCCGCCTAATTCTCTGCGCGCGGGACATGGAGGAACTCACAGCCTGCAAAGAATCCGGACAACTTTTGGACGAGGAAGCGGTAGCTTGCCATGTTGGAGTCATGGGCGTCCCACTCGCCGGAGCACTGCTGTAGCACTGGGTCCGAATCGCCGTAGCACAGGATGCGCCGGATGCCGAGTTCCTTGGCAAGCCGGAGGCCGTGCACAAGGGCTTCGTACTCGGTGATGTTGTTGGAGGCGGCGAAGTGGATCTGCAGCGCGTACTTGAGCCGATCGCCCTTGGGGGAGGACAACACGATGCCGGCCCCCAGGCCGAGTCGCATCTTCGAGCCGTCAAAGTGCATGCACCAGTGTGTCGAGTCTGGTGGCGGCGGCAGGTACTGGGTCTCGGTCCAGTCGAAGAGGAAGTCGGCCAAAGCCTGGGACTTGATCATGGCGCGGGGCTCGTAGAGGATGGTGTGGACGGCTAGCTCGAGCGCCCACTTGGCGACCCGGCCAGAGGCGTCCCTGCACACGATGATCTCGCCAAGAGGGGACGTGCTGACCATGGTGATGACATGCTCTTGGAAGTATTGCTTCAGCTTCTTGGCGGTGAAGTACACGCCGTAACACATCTTCTGGTAGTGCGGGTAGTTCTGCTTCGAGGCAGAGAGCACCTCGCTCAGGTAGTAGACGGGACGCTGGACAGCTTGGACCTTGTCCTTCTCTGGTTGCTCGACCACCATCACCGTGCTGACCGACCGCGAGGTTGCGGCGATATAGAGCACCAGCGGCTCCTTCTCGGCAAGCTTCGTCCGCCTGGTCGTTTCGCTCGAACGGCGTCGTCTTCTTCATTAGCTGATATAGGGGCAAGGCCCTCTCGCCCAGCCGGCTGGGAAACCGGCTGACCGAGGCCAAGCATCTGGTGAACTTCTGGACATCGCGCAGTCGAGACGGCTTGCACATGCGCTCGATGGCCTTGATCTTCTCTGGGTTTGCCTCAATGCCGCGCTGCGAGACGAGGAAGCCGAGTAGCTTTCCGGCCGGGACACCGAAAACGCATTTCTCCAGGTTGAGCTTGACCTTGTACTCGTGTAGGTTGGCGAAGGTTTCCTTCAAATCATTGAGGAGCGTGAGGTGATGCGTGGTTTTCACCACGATGTCGTCCACATATACATGGATGTTGCGGCCGAGTTGCGGCAGTAAGCATTTTTGCATGCAGCGCTGGAAGGTGGCGCCGGCGTTCTTCAGGCCAAATGACATGGTGATGTAGCAATACGCCCCAAAGGGCGTGATGAAGGCCGTCTTCAGGGCGTCGGCCGGGTCGAGCTTGATCTGATGATAGCCGGAGTAAGCATCCAGGAAGGACATGATCTCATACCCAGCGGTGGAGTCGATGACTTGGTCAATCCACGGGAGGGCGAATGGATCTTTGGGGCAGGCCTTGTTCAGGCTGGTGTAGTCGATACACATGCGCCAGGTCTTGTTCTTCTTCAGGACGAGGACTGGTTTGGCCAGCCACTCAGGATGAAACACTGCCATGATGAAGTCGGCCCCCAAGAGCTTGGCGACCTCTTCACCGATGGTCCTTCTCTTCTCTTCGGAGAAACGTCGTAGGGGTTGACGGACAGGCTTGGCGTCCTTGCGGACATGGTGTTTGTGCTCGGCGTACTTCCTCGGGATACCCGTCATGTCCTTGGGGGTCCATGCAAAGATATCCCGATTCTCACGGAGGAAGTCGACGAGCTTGCCTTCCTATTTGCTGTCGAGGCGGGTGCCCATGACAACGTACTTGCTGCAGCTGGGGTCTTCCGGGTTCAGCTTCACCCTCTTGGTCTCCTTGGAGGGCTTGAACACGGCCTCATCAGCCGGCTCCTCGGCCGGGACCTGCGCGGCCGACGCCTCCTGGGCCAAGGCGACGATCCGGTCGAGTTGGCGCCGCTCCTCGGCTATGACCAGCGACCTGGCCAGCTTGGCGCCATCTCGGGCGTAGTCCAGGGACTTGCGGTAGTCGCCGGTGATGGTGATGAGGCCCTTTGGACCCAGCAGCTTCATCTTCAGGTAGGCATAGTGGGGGACCGCCATGAACTTGGCGAGCGCGGGCCGGCCCAGCAGTGCATGGTACGCGCTGGATAGGTCCACTACCTCGAACCAGATCGGCTCGCATCAGAAATGGCTGCTGTCGCTGAACATGACGTCGAGGCAGATCTGGCCGATCGGAGAGCAGAGAGGCCAGGAACGATGCCGTGGAAGATCGTCCGGGTCGGCTCCAGGTCTTTGGCCTCGAGGCCGAGCTTGGTCAGAGTGTCGCCGTAGAGGACACTACAAAAAAAAATACACTTCCGTGATGATACATGTTTGTCACAGTAGGTCGCGTTTTTTGTCATGCATGTACATCCATGACAAATTTATGACAGAATCAAGATAGTCATACCTGTCTTTGTCGTAGAAGTGTTCCATGACATTACCAAAATTATCATCACAAGTGTCCACTTCCATGACGATAAATCTTGGCGTCCGCGAAGTGCTTTCGTCAAGGGTGACCGACACGTGGCATCCACCGTAACGGAACATCGTTAAGCTATTGGGTCGGGTTTTGAATCCGATAACCCGTTAACAGCCCCGACCAATGGGGATTTTTCCACGTGTAAAATCATCATTGGCTGGAGGAAACACGTGTCGGCTCATCGTTGGGACAGATGTCATCCACTCATTGGACGGAAGGCGCCTATGATACATCGACACATGGCACGACCCAACAGAGGCCCATTCCTGTGAAAAGGCCGGCCCAGTAAAAATTAGCAGGCGAGCCCATATAAGGCCTACTTGTGTCAGGACGTCAACGGCCCGTTAAAGATTTGACACCATTGCAGCCCATCGTCAGTTCGAGCCCGTTAACAGCCCGCTATATATTTGGGCTCAATATCGGCACGATGAGATTTTGGCCTGTTAACGGCCCATTTAGTGGATGGGCCAATTTTCAGGATGTACATCTTTCGGCCTTTTAGCGACCCATTTAAATGTTGGGATAATTTCCGGCCCGGTGTGTCTTTCAGCTCGTTGACGGCACATAAATCTGATGGGCCATTTGTTGTCGGACCTGAGTTTCGGCCTTTTAGCGGCCCATTTAAGTGTTGGGACAATTTCTGGCCCGGTGTCACTTTCAGCCTGTTGATGACCCATAAATCAGTTGGGCCATTTGTAGTCAGACCTAAGTTTTGGCCTTTTAGCGACCCATTTAAGTGTTGGGCCAATTCCCGGCCCTGTGTGCCTTTCGGCCTGTTGACGGACCATAAATGAGTTGGGCCATTTGCAGTCGGACCTTAGTTTTGGCCTTTTAACGGCCCATCCCTTCATGGTCCAAAACCAGCCCGGTTTATCTTTCGGCCTGCTAAAGGCCCACAACACAGTTGGGCCATTTACAATACGACCTGACTTTTGGCCTCTTAGCGGCCCATGGTCTTCATGGTCCAAAGACAAGCCCATTGTCTCTTTCGGCCTGCTAAAGGCCTCTGAGATAGTTGGGCCATATGTAGCCCAAACTTAGTAACGGCCTGTTAACGGCCCGTGAAATAAATTGGGGCCACCTGTTGCCTGCTTCGATGTCGGCCTGTTAACGACCCGAGAGGTAAGAGGGCCGACCATTAACTTTCGGCCTAGTAACGGCCCATTAACTTAATGGGCCCACTAAAGTTCGTACATGTCTTTAGGCCAAATTAGATAATTTGAGCCCATTACGACGAGCAATTATGCACAGGACCAAAACCGATCAAGCAAAGGTACGACATACAGGGAATAACGTTGCACATCCAGCATATATTACAGGAAATTACATCCACTAGGCAATCAAAGATTGATGCCAGTGCAAATAAATGAGTAGAACCTAACCATCTACAACGTCACAATCTGCAACCTCGGATGTATGACGCCCATAAGCATGAGGGCAAGTTATTTCTGCTTTGCTACATCGCTCTGAAAACATTGATCGCTTGTTGTGTCGCATCGACTCTGCACCTCTGATTCATCCACCATTTCCATCATTGCTTGACCATTAATTGGTTCACAACCATACATTTATTCCATTGCATTCGAGATGAGGATACCGAGCAGTTCGGATGGCGATTTTGGCAGGCTTGTATTATTGATAGTGGAGAGTGTCTCACCAACGCATCATAACATAAATTAGGACGGAACCAAATAGATTAATCATGAGTTATTGCCATATTACGGCCTAGCTTTCTTTGGAAAGAAACAATGGGGTTGCCTTGCTTTGTTTTCGAGTTTGTCTTCTTATCTTCAGCACTGCACAAAATTAACACACTAGCATTGCTATCATTGGCCAAGTCGATAATAGGAAAGCAACATTGACACAATGAACGTTTGGGCAACTAGCCTACACCAAATTAACACAATATGGCACATCTATCATCAGCCAGGTAAGGTAGTACGAAAGCAACATTGACACAATGAATGAATGGGCAACCAGAGAAGCACTACAATTCAGTAATGTGCGTGATATGAGATAGTACATTCATGCAGCTTAGTATGCAAAACTACCAGACAATTTTCCTTACAAAAATCAACATTGGCGCCTTTAACATTTTGCTACAACTAATTTTAGATCAGATAAAGGTTAGATTCACGCCGATTAACAAAAATACATGTTGATGTAAAAATATAGTGATATACAACAGGTACTTACATCAGCATTGGAGCACAGTGAATTCCCGCAAGATATTTTCCTCGATTACGATCCCAATGGAGGAAGTCTTCTATCGTTTAACCTTATTTTCTAAAAGAAAGATGGGTAAGAAACATGTAGAAAATATGATCAGAATGCTATAAAATTTCATGATGCGAGGATACACACACGCTTCTTAGAATGGAGTTGACATTCTTTTGCTGGATCGAGCAGACTAGTTCTTTGGCCACCGGAATCTGCTTATTATCGCGGGGAGTTGGGTTTCTCTGTCTTTGGAGCAAGATCTATGAAAAATGGAGTTGGTTTATTATGGCGTTTGGATCTTTTGCAAAGACCTGGTTTGTAACCCTTCAGATTCTAACATAGCCGTCTTCCCCTTGCATGCCTTATATAGAAGAATGGTGATTCAGTTATAAAACATGCTACAGCAGAGATGGAATAGGTACTGAAGAATAGAAAGGCATGACATATTGACATGTATTCCCTCCATCCGGAAATAAATGGACGGGTCTAGGCGTATTTCAGTTCTAGATACATCCAGTTTTATCCATTTCTGCGACATTTAATCTGGACGGAGGGAGTATGATGTAAGAGCTAGGGATACGACAGACAACATAGTAAAAAACACCGAAAAACCCACTGCAGAACCAAAGTATTCAAACCCACCGATATGAGATAGTACACTCATGCAGCTCAGGATGCAAAACTACCAGACAGTTTTCCTTACAAAAATCAACATTGTGGCCTTTAATCATACATTTTGCTACAACTAAATTTAGATCAGATAAAGGTTGGATTCACGCCGATTAACAAAATACATGCTGATGTAAAAATATAGTGATATACAACAAGTACTTACATCTACATTGGAGCACAGAGAATTCCTGCAAGAATCTTTCCTCATAAATGATACCATTGCGTAAATTCTTCTATCTGTTAAGCTTATTTTCTAAAAGAGAGATGGGTATGAAACATGTAGAAAATATGATCAGCATGCTATAAAATTTCATGATGCAAGGATACACACACGCTTCTTAGAATTGAGTTGACATATTTTTGCTGGACTGGAGCGGACTAGTTCTTTGGCCACTGGAATCTGCTTATTATCAGTAGGAGTTGGGTTTCTCTGTGCTGGAGTAGTATCTATAAAACTGGAGTTTGGCCACTTGTATAGAAGAATGGTGCTTTAATTATAAAACATGCGACAACAGAGAGATGTAATAGGTACTGAAGAATAGAAAGGCATGACATATTGACATGTATTCCCTCCATCCGGAAAAAATGGATGGGTCTAGGCGTATTTCAGTTCTAGATACATCCTTTTTATCCATTTCGGCAACATGTAATCCGGACGGAGGGAGTATGGTGTAAGAGCTAGGGATACGACAAGACAACACAGCAAAAAAACACAAGTTGAATGTAAAACTATATGCTAGCGGAATACGTACAGAAATAACTAAGGCAACATAGACATGTATGATTGGGAAAATAAGATGGCACTACAACAGAGCACTAGAACATCACTTCAATGTAAAAAAACATGGTATGGCAGACAGATGAAGTACATACTGATGAATAACAATGCATAAGATATTCAGAAGCATGATGTCCAAATTAAGCAGATGGCATTGTGATAGAGTAGAATGACAAGATTTGAATTTGAAAACATGTTATCATGAATGGAATAGGTACTGAAAAACAGGAAGACATGACATATTTACATGCATGATCAGCATGCTAAGCACATGGCATTGCAACAGAGTAGATACACTCCAAGACATTATATGCATTTTGTACCCATATCACAGTCCAAATTAGAGCAAGGACCTTGTGGGGTGAAGAGGATTCATCATCTTTCTGCAAGTCTTCTGAAGAACTGCCTTTACATGTTCCATTATATTGGGTATCATTGACATCAAGTTTATTGGCCTTTACATTGTTCCGTGAGGTTCTTGTGGATATATCAGTGTGTGCAATTATATTTGACATGCATGGAAGACAACTAGTAGTTAGATTTATGTAAATGAGTGCCTGGGAGACGACATAAATAGTAGGACTGGGGTTAACTAGCAGCAATAGGTCTCATAAACTAAAGGGAGAACACAGATGAAAGCTACATAATATGTATCGTTTGTACTCGAGATTAACTAGATGGCACAAATAAGTATTAAAAAACAACATAGGTAATACTAGAAGTGGTATAATACTATAATCACCAGCCTGTGGGATAACATTGGCTGATGGATGACAACTATGGAACAATGTTACCTAAATAACAAGTATCTTAGATGAACTATGGATTAGCGTGAACTCCTGAACAAGACCCATAAGAGATCAGCATGAATATACAGTGAAATGTGATGATCTATTTTCCGTGCTTAGATGAATAACAAAGCCATAAATGTTGCACACAAGTAAGATGAGGGTACAACCTATCCGGCTGCCATCCATAGGAGTGAGCATCATGTGCCGACTTGTCGATGGCCCCGCAGCTTGTTGTGGCTTTCCATGTCGGGCACGCATTCGATGCAGGAACTGTTGAGTGGGGACTGTAGCTCCCTTCCGGTGTATGCTTCCCTTGTTGGAGCAGCTGCGGTGAGTCGGAAGACGGTGTGTCTCAAGATGCAGATAACGATAATGTTAAGAACGCCATATCTCTTTGATCTGAAGAAATACACTAAGAGATCAACAAAGAAGGTACGAGAGTGGTCACACATCTGTGGACTGAAGACTAAATTGGGGTCACACGATTTTATTTTATTTTGGTACTGTCCGATCTACACCGGATGGCTTGATGGCCGTCTTGTGCCTCCCGACTGACACTGTTCAAAATCTTCCCCGAAGAGCCAGCGACCAACGGCAGAGCAGCCTGCCTCCGCCGTCTGTGGCCCCAGCCAAAACCCCGCTCCCCGCACCATCGCACTGCCATGGTTGTGCCGCCCCCGGGCCAATCCACAAAGACTCCTCGTCATCCAGATCCGGCGGCGGCAGTACCTTCAACCCACGCAACTCTAAAAGATAGCCATCTAAGCGCTGCTTCCGCGGCGAACTTGCGGCCCGACCGGCAGCCTAGGAGCTCTGCCGCCTCGAGGGGTGCTGCTTCCCATTGGGAATCGATTGGCCCAGAATAAAAATTCAGACAACTGATGCCTAAATAAAGTGATTTGAGATGAGGGTGCGACCTATCCGCGGCATGGTGAAGTAGGCAGGTCCAGCTGCCGAGTCGGTGAGGCCGGCGCGATTGCGGTGGCGACCGGCGGCAGGGAAAGAGCGATGTCGCGACGGTCGACGGCTACGCGGAAGCAGCGCTATGACTCTGGACAGATCCAAAGTTGGAGCCGCTCCAGCGCCGTGAACAACGGCGGGGGTGAGTCGGCTCCGGTACGGTTCACGCGGCCGTCGTCGAGGCAGCACCAACAGCACGGAGTAAGAGGCACACGGCCCAGTGCATGACGACAATTGGACAGCGTCTCCGGCATTAGGGAGGAGGGCGGCTGTGAAATTGGTGTAGTGGGTGGTGCAATGGAGGTGGGGCTGAGGTTTCGCGGCTCGGGAGAAGGGAGCTTCCCGGGGAGAAGGTGATTTGATGCCCACGAGGTATGAATGGGGCGGGCGGTGAATTGGGAGGGAAGTGGAACCATGTCTTACAGACGCATTTGTCTGAAATGTGAGGGGGAGTTACAGTTCTACCCTTGCCTATAGGCTTCTCGGCTTGGGTCTGTGTACTGAGGGTCGGGATAGTAGAGTAACTTTGCTTCTCCCCAAATAGTGGGCGGGAGCGATTTCGGGCGAGGAGGGCGTGTTTTGAACTATAGTGGGCGCGAGCGATTTCGGGCGAGGAGAGCATGTTTTGAAATAGTGGGCACGAACTATTTCAGGCAAGGAGAGCATGTTTTGCCGACCATGGTTTATGAATTATTCAGCACATCTCATTTCGGCCGAGGAGAAGGCGCGCTTGGATGAAGTTACGAACCTACCCTCGATGTAGAATGGGCCAATTGATGCGTGTCCCACATAGGATGGTAATGTCGCGTCTCCCATTTATTTGCTCGGGCGAATTCCACCGAGTAGAGAGGATGTTTAACGGTTCGTTCAAATTTTGGGAGAACGAGCATCCATGTCTACCTTATCAAGTCGATTCGAATCAAATTTTGAAATACTAGCTTGCCACTTCTTTTTTAGATGGAGAGATGATGCTCGGGAGTAATGTGTTTTTACATGCTCGTTGCTAGCAATTTACTATATGACAAATAGTTGACCCACTCAAAAACGCGAATGAAACCCAAAATGAAATATCTCGATTCAATGAACTAGCTCGTTTAGTAGGTCAAAATAGTGAACTAAATCCAAAATTGAACACCTCAATCGAGTAGCATGTTGTACAATATTATAGTACTCCATGAACATGTTGAAAGTCAAATTAATGAACTTGTTTGATATACGCATATATCCGTTCATGTGTGGATTGCAGACAACATGTTCTCCAATTTAAATATTTGAATGCAAGTTTATATCAAAACATGGTTTATATCAGTCTTTGATGCATAAAACGCGACCTCCCCCTCTCCCGGACTCCTGTTCTCTCTCTCACTCACTCTCTCGCCGACAATGTTCAATTTCATGCGCATCCGACACAAAAACCTTGTTGGTCCCTCTCCTTCTCTCTCTCTCTCTCTCTCTCTTTGTGTGTGTGTGGGGGTCTTTCTAGTTCCCATTCATATATACACCACCATCTATAGGTCTCTCTCAAGACACTATGTATGATACTCTAGCTAGTCGAAGCTAGATATCTTGGGTGCACTCATCGTCACGCACACAAATTCCTTGGCTCTTTGCCCGTAACTCTCTCACGCACCACTATGTCGCCCTGCAGCTCTCCCCCCCTCTCTCAAACTCTCCATCCACCTGGGTCACACATACACATGCATATCTCACTCGCACTCGATAGGCCCATCTAAAACTCTATCTCTCTCCCTCGTTCTCTCTCCATCTCACACGCATACACACACACACAATCTCATGCCCAGCTAGCCAAGTATGATGGTCTCTCACTCAATTGTAGGCACACGCAGTCCCCCCTATATGTAAATGACTAGCTAATCTTAGTCTCCATCACAAACATGTGCATGGTCTATCTCGATTTCTCTCAGGGCATCTTTATATCGCGCACGCACTCCCTCGATCTCCCACCCATATAGTCCCCTCATGATCTCGAGGGGATCTCTCTATCACAAACACACCCTCTCTCCCTCCCCATGCGTCCATGCCATCCATGTGTCCCTCTCGACCTTTTTTCCTTGTTGGCCAGACCTCTATTGGACATGTGCTACAAGGGTGTCTCTCTCCGTTGCAAACAATCACACACTAGCTATCTTCGTGTATCTCCTCGCCTCGCTTTTCCATCTCGAAGATGCATGCGTGATATGTTCGCATAAGAAACGAAAAACACACACACTCTCTAATTTATCGTTTGTTGTCACTTTCTCTTTCACACACATACTCTTTTTGCACACTTACTCATTCTCCTTCACACGCACTTGATCTGTCTCGACTGAGGCACTCTCCTCCGTCCATAGCATATAGATTTATTGAAAAGTCAAACATCACAAAGTTTGACCATGTACGTGGAGAAAAACAATTACATCTAGTACGGCAAACATATACCATTAGATTCACCATGAGATGTAGTTTTGTATGATGTATCTTTTGTATTGTAGATATAAATAACATTTGCATAAACCTGATCAAAGTTTCCAAAGTTTGACTTCTAAAAATTTACATACCTTTGCATTATCGAGCCGGATGGAATATCTCTTTCCCCCTCTCAGCTATCTCGACGCACCACTCAGCCTTATCGGGGCTCCTCAATCTCTCTCAAACTTTATTGGTCAGTTTGGTTCGTGACTGACCCTCATGCCTTGATGGCCGGTTGCATCACTGGTGTGGACGTGAGATGTAAAATATTTTTGCTGGCCAGGCTTGTGTGGTGTCAAGCGTTTGGTTCATGCCCGGGCCAGCAAAGCATAAACATCCCATCAATCAATCCATGCATCAATTATTTAATGCTAATATCCATCCATGTTGTCAAGTTAGCCTCGTGGGCCGCATCGACCGAGCGTTCAAATCGGTCGCTTGGGCCAGGCTACTTGCGATGTCTCGAGTTCAGCCAAAGCTAATTAAAGTGCAAGGGAACCCAGCCCAGCGGGCTTTCTTTTCACAGGGTAGCAACCAAACAAGCGTGCATGAAATCCAGCCACAACCCTGTGCTACGCAAAAGATGCTCACGACGCAAGCCAAACTGGCCTTATATCTCTCTCGTTCACACATACACATGTTCGCCAAGGCTATACATATAGACCCATCCAACACTCTCCGCCTCTTGTTCTCTCTCCATGTGACACGCACCCCTAAGTACCATAATCCCTCACTCCATCATAGGCTCTGTTTGGATCCATGGGTTAGAGTTAGTTTGGGTTAGTTTGGAGTCAACTAACCCAAAAAGATCCAAACAGGAGGGTTAGTTTAGGTTAGATGCATCTAACCCATCCAAAAAAACTAACCCATCCAGGAGGTGCTTATTTGGGTTAGTTCTTCTCGGGACCACTAATAAACACTTTTTTCTCTGGCTCTCCCGCCAGCAGATCCCTCCCCACTTCCTCGAAGCTTCTCGTCCTCTCCCTCCCTCCCTCTCGCACCGCCCGTGAAGGTGCCTCACCGTATCCGCGCTCCATCTAACCCTGCCATCCAAACACCTCTTTACTTAGAGTTAGTTCAGGGTTAGTTCAGGGTATGAATCTAACTCTAACCTCTAACTGAGTTAGAGTATCCTAACAGGGCCATAGGCGCAAGCACTCCCCCCTCCTAAGTATGATTATCTATTACTAGCCATCAGGAACACACGTATTGTCTCCTTCCATCCATACGTCTATCTCGATGTCTCTCGGGGCATCTTCTATCGCGCACACACTTCGTCACTCGATCTCCCACCCATGTAGTCCCATCACGATCTCCAGGGGATCTCTCTATGACAAAAATACACTCTCTCCTCCCCATGTCTGCATTTTCTCCGTACGTCTCTCTCAACCTCTCTCCCTTGTTTGGCAGACCCCTCTTGGCCACGTGCTAGGGGTCTTCCTCTCTTGGTTCCAAACAACCACACACTATCTCCTCACCTTGCCTCCATTGTCGAAGATGCATGTGTGATATGTTTGCATAAGACACGCATGCTTTTTCTCTACTTTTATCATGTGTTGTCCATGTCTCTTTCACACACGCACACACACTTTTTTCACTCTCTCTCTCTCTCTCTCTCTCTCTCTCTCTCGTTAGGGACTCTGTCACGTCCATAAGCATATGGATGTTTTGAAAAGTCAAACCTCAAAAAAGTTTGACCAGGTATATGTGGAGAAAAACATTTACATCTGGAACGATCATTAGATTCATCAAAACATGTACTTACTTCATACTATCATTTATCTTTGGTATTGTAGATATAAGTAATTTCTTTATAAACTTGGTCAAAGTTTCAAAAGTTTGACTTAAAAAATGTTGTAACTACATTATCGAACGGAGGGAGTAGCTCTTTCACTCTCTCTCTGCTATCTCTCACGGGCCTCCCCTCTCACTCGAACTCTCTATACCGATGGATTATACGCTCACTGTGTCAGTGTATAGCTCCGTATATTGTTTAGTTGACCAGTCAACCAATCCACATGCTGCGTTGTCAGCTCGTGTTCTGTATCTTGGTGTGCTGGCCCATGTGACAGTGGGTGAAAATAAGTAAACTAGAGGCCCATCTGACACGCGGTGAAGTAAACAAAGTTGAAACCACTGGGTAGCCACCCCAAGACGCTAGTAATTTGAGGCGCGATTGAGGACAAACTTCTTTGCGTGCGAAGGACGCCTTTTCAAGCACAATTCACCACAGCGGTGGCATGCACAGAAGGACGCACTCGCGCACACCCAGCACACAACACACACCAGCACACGTGTACACCGGCGTTACCGCCGGTTGAGATGGACGGCGAGGCAGCCAACAAGCGGAGGCGACTCGAGCCAAAACCGCATCCGGCGAGCCTGGACTTCATCAGCAGCCTCCCGGATGACATGCTACTCGTCATCATCGGCCTCCTCCCCACCAAATCTGCCGTGCAGACCGCCCTACTCTCCCGGTGGTGGCGCCCCCTCTGGCGCTGCGTCCCCCTCAACCTCACCGTCGACAGCTGCCTCATGCGGCGAGGATTGCAAACGCATGGCCGCGATCTCCAAGATCCTTTCATCGCACCTGGGCCAGCCAGACACCTTGACATCCGCATGTTCAAGACCAACTGCAAGGTCCAACCCAAGTTCGACAAGTGGTTCTTATCCCCGCCCTAGATCAGCTCGAGGAGCTCAACTTTGAAGCTGGGCGATGTCACCTGTGGCGCCGTCGTGTTCACTCTCACGCCAACGCGCCGCGCCAGCTTCAGCTCACTGCTATCTTCCCCAGATTAATGCCGCACCCACCCTTCGTCTCCCTCAACACAAGCAGCTCGACCTCTTCGACGTTGGCATCTCGAAGCAGGCTATGGAGCACCTGCTCGCAGCTGTATCAAGGCCGAGTACCTTCGTCTTGAGCAGATCCACGGGTTCATTAGCCTCCACATCGCCTCGACGAATCTCTGATGGATTTATGTGTCTTGCTGGCCCCGCAACAAGACATCAATTGGGAAGGGATCATTCCAGCTGTTCCAAGTTATGGTCATTGAGAATGCGCCTTTCCTTGAGAGATTGCTTGTATCGGATCTAGAAGGTCCAACAAAAATCAGGGTCATTGACACGCCGAAATTGACAGCGTTGGTGTACTCGTCTGCCAAATTCTCCGAACTCTTTATTGGATCCGTAAACGTTCAGGCACAACACTCATCTTCTTCTCCGTCTCCTTGAAATTCACATTTTTAAATTTCTTCTTGATGTATTTATGACCGTATCCCAGAAAATGATTCCCACAAGCTTGACCCAGTCCATGCGCATAGTGAAGATCTTAGCACTAAAATCTATCGGCCCCAATCTGGATCAAGTTGTTGGATTCCTTACATGCTTTCAGTGCACGGAGAAGCTACTCATCGAGGTGAAACTTCTTTCCTATAAGTAAACGGTAATCACAACGTAGCTCAATTTTTTCGTAATTTTCCCAAATTACGATGACAAGTGTAGTGTTCAAAACTGCATCTACCACTACACCCAAAGAAATGTTTTTAGTATTTTTCTCACGTGATCACCTGCATCGTTTTATGCTGTACTACTATAGTATCCTAGGCTAGTCATAGTGGAAAGTAACTTAGACTACTCTTGGTTACCCTAAGAGCAAGTACTACCTCCGTCCTGGTTTACTCTTCCAATTTTGTAGCATCAAAGTTTGACCATAGATTTAACTGAATTTTTTTTAATGCATGTCACTAAGAACTATATCGTTGGATTCCTATTTGAACATAATTTCAAATGTTGTAACTTTTTGTGACATGCATTGGCATTTTCTTAGGTAAATCTATGGTCAAAATTTTATACTAAATACGAGGTAGTATTCCCTCCGTCCCAAAATTCTTGTCTTACATTTGTTTAGATACGGATGTATCTAACACAAACATGTAACTAGATACATCCGTATTTAGACAAATTTAAGACAAGAATTTTGGGACGGAGGGAGTACAAAAGTGGGCTATGTAGGCCAAAACATGTGCCAAATTGACTTGTGATGCATTTGGCATCGATGCCCCCCCCCCCCATTGCTCACCTGGTGCCCCAATCTGGATCACCTACTTTGCTCCGGTGCCAAATTAACTCACGCAATGAAAAAACACTGCGTGGGAGAGAGAGAGAGGACCGAGGCAATAAAAAACACTTGTTTGGGAGAGTGAGAGGCTGGTGTAGTTGGTTTGATTGATTTGTTTATACATGTGGGTCTGAGTATACAGCGATGCCAAACTCTCTCACATCGCGAGAGCGGTGCCAAAATCTTTTGAGTTGACATCGATGCGTATTATGTGGCATACTTTTGTGAAATATGGCATCGGCCACATAGTGGAAGGTAACAAATGCCCAAGCTCTTCACGTGCTCCTAGTTAAATGAGAGGAAATGTAAAGAGAGAGAGAGAGAGAGAGAGAGAGAGAGAGAGAGAGAGAGAGAGAGAGACTATCACTAGCCAGCCAAGCCAACCCGATCGTATGAGAGAATGATATTGGTACATCTTGATGACACGACAATCTTATGCAGCCAGCTGCTCTAATATGTTCTCTTCTTTTGCAGATAAAAAAGACCCGAAGTGAAAAATGTGTCTGCACTATAACAATCTCATCGAATGCCTTGATCTCCATCTTACATAAATTGATTTGATCGACTACTGAGGCAGCACATCTGAGATTAAATTGGCCAAGTTCTTTGTTCTGGAGGCAAGTGTGCTCAAGGTAATGAGGTTTGGCGTTCTCTGGCGCAACAATGAATGGCGTGCTGATCACCACAAGCGTCTAAGCCTAAATGACAAAGTCTTCGCAGAAGCTGAATTTGTTTTTGAAACATCAAGTGGCCAGAGACTCGAAAACTTATTTCCCATTAGTAACTTGTCAGGGCGGTGGATTTTAGTTTGTATGATAATGCTGCATCCAACTAAAGTAACGAAAGTTCTTATGTAAACTTCCTAGTAATTCCCTCTTGCTAGGTGCAGCATTACTCCTAACATTTGTAATATCAGTTTGAAACTTGTAATATTGCCGTGTCCTATTCCTGCGTTTTCAAAATCCTGCGAATCAAACAGGTCCTGAGTTGGTGATGATGTTGTGCCTCCCATCTTTCACTAGTAGCCGTCGGATCTAGATCCGACGATACAAACCAAGCTTCTCCATTTTTGCAAAAGATGGCCGTACTTGTTCCCTATTTACAAACAACTCCTTGTCTCTCACAATCAGCCTTTTCTCCTCCCCACCACGTCTAGAAGGCCGTGGAAAAATCTGCGCGATGGTCAGCCGGAGCCGTCCACCCCCAATCTTGGTGTTCCGTGCAATGCACGGGCATCTACGCACGGAAAATTATGTCAAACAGGGCTAGTTGTAAGCAGGCTAGCTCTACAGCCATGATGATAGCGATTGCAGACGGTGAGGCTGACTATGGTATGCCGAACATCGCTACCTATACTCAGTGTCATCTCCGGTAGCGAGGTCTTGTCACTTCACCTATGAGGAGCAAAGACGTAATAATTTGACCAACGGGTAGTACAAAGGTTAGTACTCCTACTACTACATTGGTAGTACTACCTCCGTCCTGGTTTACAGGTCCCCTTTGTAGTTTGTGTCAAATTTTGACTAAGGATTTAACTAATAAAATGTTTATGCATGTCAATTTTTTTTATCTCATTGGATTCGTATTTGAACATAGTTTTCAAAAATATAATGTTTGGTAACATGCGTAAACATTTTTTTAGTTTAATCTATGGTCAAAATTTGACACGAAATACAATGAGGACCAATAAACCCGGACGGAGGTAGTACTACTACTAGTACTAGTAGCACCACCGTCTGGATTTAGGAGTACTACCACGTCCATCTGGATTTTAGTATTTGACTAGCAATATCTAGTAGTGCATGTCACAAAAAATGTACTACTCCCTCTGTAAATAAATACATGATGTTTTATTCCTATCGGCGAGAGAACTTAATGTTTTTTTGCTAACTAGTAATAGGATTACATGCAATGAACTAAACACTGCATGTCATGTTTGGTAGTCTCAAGTCATTGAAAGCATGCACGGCCCACATCTCTCATTGGTTGATATGTCACGAAATAAGAAACAAGGAGGGAGTTAATGCATCGTGTCTAAGTGTTTTGGGATTATTTGGTTTTCGTAATGTGACTTACACAACATTTTTGTTTACATGCATTAACATTTTATTAGTTAAATCAAAGGTCAAAACTTGGCACAAAATGCAAAGGGGACAAATAAACCAGTAAGCATCAAACTTCTCTCGTTTGGCCCCAACTAGAGGTCTGGTGAGATGACTATACTACACCAGCATGGAGGGGGATGCAGCTTCATTGACTTACGACAACTGCCTTTGGGTGAATGACACGTGGGCCCAGGGGGTGACTGGCCCACCTATCATACAGCCAAAGGCAGGTGCAGTAGAGGGCCGAGGAGTAGTACGAAATCCTACGCACCTACGCACGCTAACCAAGGGCAAGAGTGATCACTCGAATCGCAAGATCAGTTGACCCATGGAGGCGATGAGCGCGAGCATCAGCCGGCTGTGCCAGATGGTCCACGAAGCCGGCTGCTGACGAACGAGGAACGCCTCCGGTAGTATTGCTTGAGGCCGCCAGGGCAAGGGGCCGCTTGGACGACAGCTTCGTCTCCTTGTTCGACGAGGTCCTCATCGGTTTCCTCGACAAGTTCACCGTCGTCAAGAAGCTCGCAGATGACTTTAACGTAAGCCTCCAGCCGACGCGCCCAGGCTCTGCGATGCCCGCCACCCTCAACGGCCACTATGGTGACAACCTCTTCGGCGCACTGGTGGCCCTGCGACTGCCCGCCGTCGTGCCGGAGAATTTCCACCTCGAGGTCGCGCTCGCCGCGTAGCGCCTGGCACGGCAAGACACCATCGACATAATCACCCACGTCTACGCGCAAATCGTCCACAAGGACTACTACATGCAAGAGGAGGACGATAGGACGCTGGCCTTCTTGGACTGTAGGGCAGCCTTGGACGGCACTATTCAGAAGCACGTTGAGCTCACCGCCAACGCCGCTGCTCCTCACACGTCGGTTGGTGACCCAGTGCAGTAGGGCGTGAGGATGTCGTTGATGGATCCGTATGTATTTTTATCTTCCCGTCAAATCCATGTAGTAGTATATGATACTACAGTAATTATCTTACCTTTCGCATCAACTTCATAATTTTAAACGCATTACTCCATGCATGAATGGCGCCAGAACCAAACTTCTCATTACTCTAGGCAAAATCGTTATTTTCTATCTACCGATCGCACCATGGAGCAGAACCAAATTTTACAAGTTACGAGTTCAAAAGGAAAAGCCTGCCGTGTTCGCATCGCACCCCCACACGGTTGGTTCGGCACGCCGCTCAAGCGGGAATGCGTGCGGTGTTGCATTTTCACTTACAAGTGGGACCGCAGTTGAGCAAACCGACTATCGGCAAACCCCCACCCCGCCCATCGCACGATGGCTGAGAAAACAGGAGGGAGAAGAGATGGCTGTAGCACGGACTCCAAGAAAATTGGTGTCGGATGGGACTCGTGTTGGTGGCGTGTGCCATACTGCTAGACGTGAATGCTAGTTATGGCCCATGCCACCCCACTATATCGAGCCTATATCGAGGTACGTAGAACAAAATTCCTGCAGTCCGTGCTCAACCCTCCTCTATCTCTCTTCTCAGCCAGCCAACGGACGCGCGGAGCCCATCATCTGTTTGCTCACATGCGGTCCCACATGTCAGTGAAAACGCAAGCGGATCCACTGAACCTGCACATCTTTCACCTCGGCGTCTTTGGTGATGAAAAACAAATCCAATAAAGATCTTCGGTGGCCGCTTTTGGAGTTACTCAAGAGTAGTAAGATTCTATTTACAGTTTAACGCAAGATGCACATCTCGTGGCTTCAACTACCACTCTATTTTCTTTCATGACACGACCTGGATGCTGGATGTCCCACGTGTCGGCAAAAGGAGGAAGAACCCAACCAAATCTTCGGTTGTGCTCTCGGATTAGACTATTTGTCCTAACTTAAAATTTTTATTGTGTACTCCCTCCGTTCCAAAATACTTGACTTCCATTGTCCAAAAATGGATGTACCTATATACTAAAACATGTCTAGATACATATATATTTTGACAAATAGAAGGCATGTATTGCGCAACGGAGGGAGTAGAATGGATGCAAGTTTTTGTATTGGGAAGAAGAGTACATCCATATATTGATAGAGCGCAATTCAGTAGATGTTGTATCACTTTTAGCTAGCACAGAGGCTATAGATAAGATTAGTGCACTTGTTGATACTCCTACTTGGTATGCGTGTTGCTACTTAGACGTAGAGAAAAGCGGACCGGAGAGAGTACTAGAATAGAGGCTAGACATGAGACTAGATGCAAGGAAGCAATGTCTACTTCTTTACACTCGAAGAAGAAAGAAGCACGCAAGATCGAGCCTCCGCAGATCAACAATGAATGCATCAAGAAGGCACTAATCCAACTTATAGGAGCAGTAAAATGTATTCTTGTGGTTCTTGTTTTCTTTGGTCTTGCTTTTCTAGTCAAAATTATCGTTGGAGTTCGTGCAAAACGGAGGTCCGTTTGGGGTCGTGGCATTGCAGTTGGCCTTACAAGTGGGACCGCATTAAGGAAACCGACTATCGGCAAACCCCACCTCGCCTGGCCGCGCGTGATGGCTGAGTTAGAGAAACGATGAGGTTGAAGAGATTGCTCTAGCACGGACTCCAAGAAATATGGTGTCAGATGGAAGTCGTGTTGGTGGCGTGTGCCGTACTCCTGGACGTGAATGCTTGTTCTGGCCCATGCCACCCTACTACTCCTACTACTTACTAGTACTACTAGTATCGAGGATTCGAGGTGCTAGTTACGTAGTACAATATGGCTACAGTAAAAACACCCGCACGACACGCGAAGCATGTGAAGGTAGTACAAATAGTGTACTACTATTGTTGATTGGCCTCATCCGATAACCTGTTGCAATGCACGTACGATTATGTATTCGGAAAATATTTTTTTTGCCTCGTCGCACCACTCACTCACAGAAGCAACTCGAACGCCATTCATAAATTTAGTAAGTTTATCACAGGCATATCATTTTATTACATGCAACAGGTCATCAACCAACATCGACAACGAGGATACATTATAAATACTAAAGTTTTCACCACACAAAAAATAACAAGCAATGAAATGAACTTCAACTCAACCATTCCTCGGTGTTGGAAACACTTGCTTTGAACCACAAGTGATTCTCTCGGATGGGCCATCCATTGTCGATCTGGAGACCAACATAGGACTGATCATCCAGGCTGAAGCGGCCTACTATATCAGTACCAGGGTAGGGAACCACCCAAATGTCCGAGGTATAGACACAGTTGCTTCTCATAAATGGTAGTAACGCTGTGTCAACAGCAGTTGGATCGCCTTTCACCATCATTGGATAGTTTTGTCCAAGGAAGAGCGAGTTTTCTCCAAGACTATCAATTCTGTACTAGGGAGAAGGAGTTGCCGCTAGCACACTAGTATCCATCCCGAATACCATGCAACGGGTGTTGGAATAGGTCCGGAGAGTGCGACCATGGGAGACTACACCTGCTTCCTTAGCAGTAACATCATCAGTGGGCTGTATACACACGAGAAGAGGTGATCCATCGGAATTAGTTGCCAGGTGCCTAATAGTATATGGGCGCTGCTCGTCCTCATGCTCGTGATCATCACCATCGTCATCTCCCCCTTGGTTATAAAAATCTTCAAGTATAGGTGGTGCAATGTTCGCAGGACCTTGGAAACATAAGAAGAAGGTTAATTAGTAAAGGGAAACTTGCTAACCCGCATGCATGTGGATGAAACAATTATAATTACGGTGGAAGACAAACGTACCAAAATAATGATTCCATGGAAAAATAGTGCCACGAGTGGTGGCAACAAACACAAGGCCCTTGTATTCAATTGCATCACAGTACTCATCCGTGTACAGAAACTGATTTTTGAGCAATATCCATCGAGTCAAACCAGCAAGACGGCAACAAGCTTGTCGAAGATAGCAACAACTTCATAGTTGTTCTAATTCCAAGAGCGGTTGGGAACTCGAGAAATTGCTATCTTCCGTAGAAGACAGTCACCATGATTGTATTTGAACGTGCGTACAATACCGGTGTGCTCAACCTCTGGGCAGTCTGCTGAGATTTTTGGAAGTGGAACCCGGTCACGAGTGTACACATTCACAAGTTTCCACTCGCAGTTGGACCCTATGTAAACAACCCAATCTCCATTTACGCCTGCCCAAGCCTTGCCCTCAAGCGATGACATCTTAACATCATATGTATCATTATCAAGCGGCATCAACTTGCACAGGGCGAGGCCTCCGTTGTGACGACGCCAGTCATCAGGGTCACGTTGAAGAAGATAGGGGAGATCAAATCGTTCCTTGACTCTTGGGTTCCTTGTAATGATGTTATTAGTTGAGTTAAGAAAGGGCTTGAACGAACCTGCCATGCTAGCCGAGGTGATGACGTCGCACCGATCAATGAGTTCCTCCACCACGTCATCTTTCAGATCGGGGCAAGAATAATGGGGTTGTTTCCATCCTGTTCCCTCCATGGAGAAGACGATCGAACAATGGCAGAAGAAAGGGTGAAGGGCTGAAGGAAAATGGAGGAGGGAGAGGAAGAGCGTGCGACATCAGTTCCAAATCGAGAGGGAAAGGTGATGAGTCGGTGGACGGTTGCCAGTTTGTGACGGTTCACGAAGGGGCGCCCCGGCCTACACGTCGGTTTGGAAATACTCCTACTACTCGCCCTCGTCTCACTGATATGTTGGAACGGGACCACATGTCAACGAAACATGGTGTGTAAATTCTCGTGCAAAATGCGATCTGGCCGCGTTGGCCCGAGGTGCCGCATTAGTTATTGACCTTTATTTTTTTAATGGCGTGCCGTTCAGTTTTGAAGCACGACTAATCGGTATGCTGTCGCAGAGAAACTACTCTACCACTACTACACCTCCAGTACTAGTAGTATAAAAAAGATATATAGGCTGGAGCTTCAGAGCTTTCTTGCTAAGGGTTGCCCACTTGCTTCTCACACTACCACCCTCTCTCCAGATCTAAAAAGATGGCCTCTCTCTCCCTCCTCACCGGTGGTCATAGATCTGTCGGGGAAGAAAAGGACGTGCAGGGTTGACCACTCGTCGTCGGCGAGCGAGGTCACGCACTGACGACAAGGCCGTCCTCTCAGACCTAAGCGCCCAGCTGGATAGCCCTCCGTCCCCAAGCTTCGCTGCCGTGGTGTGCGGAGGACAACGACCACCAGCGAAGCCACTTCCCGCCGACCCTCGTGTATGCTATCTCTTTTCGAACCATACCCTTGTTCTATTGCCCCATCCGCACGTCGTTGCATGTGGATCTTTTTCCACTCCGACATCTTCCCAATTTGCTATCCTTCTGCTTCTGCCGCCACGCAGCATTTAAAACCATAATTTGCACTATTAAAGGAAACCCTACTTCATGCAGACTAATCCATGTCCGGGTTGAATAAGGAAAGGAAGGAGACTGTATCTTGTCCAAGAGAGTAGGCATCGAACCTGCATCTAGGTTGAAAGGGGAAAATCAGTAGCTAAGGAACGAGTCTCGTGTCTCTTGGTTGAAGAAGGGTAGAAATGCATGACAACGCAATAGAGAATGACCAGGTCGATCGGTTTGTTGTCCTCACATAGGAAAAAGGTGGCTAAAGAGAACAACAATGGGACATAATCCACATATGCTGCCTGGATATTTGTTGCTCTGGGCAACCATACCTACCTCACCACTCTGCGTCCGTGGAGGTACATCGTACTGGTGCGCCCACTGTCCGAATGGGCCTCCCATGCTCTTATTGCCACTTTTTTTGCTGTTAGTATAACGCCAACAGTCAAGTCAAGCAATGCTACTGCTAAAGTGATGCCACATTTAACTAATGCCGCTCTCAGTCTAATGCCACCGATAAATTTAAGCAATGCCATTTAATGTCACTGGATTATTTCAGGGTTAGCTGTTGATTGTGGATGTATTAAAGATTTTTCAGCTAAGGCATTCTAATGCTGTTGCACAGCCTGTAATAAACTAACTACTCTACTGTTGCACTAGCCACTGGATTAGTGTATATTTGTAGTATTCAAATGGTGTTGCATTAGCGTATGGACATAAATAAAGTGTGGCAAGCTTTCCCAGATATGTGCTCAAGAAAACTACTACCTGTTTTTCTAAATACTAGACGTTTGGGTACTTTAGATTGAACCGAAAACGTCTTATATTAAGGAACGAGAGGGTGTAGAGTTCACTCAAATTATCCCGTAAAGCTAGTCACACCTTTGTTAAAATTAATGTTCATTATGTTATCGGAGGAGGTCTACATGTTTGTCTCTAATTCCTGTCGACTACATACCCGACATCATGATGTAATGTTAAGTCATTTCCTTTTGTACAATGTCACTGAATTGTCAAGGCGGTGATGGCATTTTATTTTAGTAGAACTGCACAAAATTTGCTTAAAAGAAGAGGAAAGGTCAGGAATGGCTCAGTTTTTCAGAAAAAACTATGTATGCCTTGCTGACATCAGCCGTTGTTGCTTTATTTATTCCTTCAACCAGGTGGTTAGAAACAGTCTTGCTACCTTTTCTCATTAAGAAATTGGAATGCTTATATTTGTGAGTCTATGCTTCAACTAGTGCCACTTTTATAGTAATCACACTTTCAATATCTATGCAAACAGGGATGCTCGATTTTAGTGGAACTGCACAAAAAGTCCAACTGGTTCAACATTAGGAGCATGTTTTTTCCAAACCTTTATATCCAATTGGTGGCACTATGAGCTGTTCATTAGGAAGGTACATGGTTTGCTACTATCTTGCTACCCTTTTGTACTGTCATTAGATAGTAATACTAGTGATTTGCATGTGAATTTATTGGCAGGGTGGACCTACATTGGAGGTGCAGGACATGATTCAATGATTGGATGCTCAATTTCGGTTGTATCGATTTCACCTCTTCGATCACTGCGAACATGGTGTGGTATATGTTTACTAGCTGCTTGATATTTGTGCGACAGAGATGTACGCCCATTGCTATTTGGCAAACAAACAAAGTGTCCGCAATTTTGGTTGAACTGCACAAAAGAATAGTATATTCACTGCATGCAGTGCCATTTGAAAATAGACACAAAGATTGGATAGTCACTTCATGGACTGTAGAAAAGTAGTCTTGTACTATTTATCGCCAACACTAGGTGCTTCATTGCTTTGGTCTGATTATACAATGGGCATCATTTTCCCTAAGTTAAAGTTTGTATTCGAATATAGTCTCATGGTGTGATCGAGAGAAGACCAAATCATATTGCAAAGGATGTTCCTCCATCATGTGTGGTTCATTCTCATGGTTCCAGCTGTTGGTGAAACCACTTACGTTTGCAAGAGGAATTGTAGACTTCACAAACAAATTTGTCTTTCGATGCATCTTGAATGTTGGCCAAGAGAAGCATCCATGTTAGTAGGAAGAACAGATGTTTTTTCTAGATCTTTGCTTTTGGAGCTACATATTTGTATATGATCTGTGAATCATTGAGATGCATTAACATGTTGATCTTATGTATGGGAACCGTACTAGTTAGTTTTAGTTGCGAGTCTTGCGACGCAAGATCCGAAAGTGGCTGATCTTTGCTTTTGGAGCTACATATTTGTATATGATCTGTGAATCATTGAGATGCATTAACAGTTACTTATTTACATTTCGGTGTTTACAAGTTCTTGATCGATCACTAGCTAGCCTACAAATGCGCTCCTGGCAGTTTTATTTTGACGCCAAGATGCGAAGTGGCAGTTTTTGAATAAAAATGCCTACCTCAAGAAACCGACAAGCTACACTACTCGATCCTACACGGATAAAAATGCCTACCTCTGAAGAAACTGACAAGCTACACTATCAATCCTACACGGATAAATAGCAGATCACGCACGTACTACCTCCTTTCCGGTTTGCAGGGCTCAATTCAAGAAACGACCTACTCGATCCTACAAGAATAAATAGCGGATCACACACGTACTAGTACCTCCTTTCCGGTTTGCAGGGCTTAATTCAAACCTCTCACCAACCAAGGTGCTCCCTCCGTCCGGGTTTATTAGTCCCGTGAGCAAAGCAGCAAGACCAAGGCATGGCAATAATTAACGGCATGCAGAAGTTTAAGCCTAATTAATTCCAGCGATTTAAGTGGCTGCATGCGCGCCCTCGGCTGCGACTCGTTGCATGCTACTTCGCGTACTGCCTGCTAGCGATTCTGAGTGCCCGCATGCAGTCGGCCGTAATTAAGGCAGCTAACTAATGCGGAAAAAGATACGCTTTAATTGTTGCGGGCTTTTTAAATCCGTGAAATCATTATTGACAAGGAGGGAGATGATTCGAGTGCACTCATTTGACCACCATGCCGGCGTGCGACCCAGACGGGACGGCACAGTCATAATTTCAGTTTCCCTAGTTTTCCACGGCAAGCTGGCGCGCTAAGCCATTATGCATTGAATTCCGATGACCGTCGCGCTACCTTCCCCCTATAAGTACTGTTTCCCGGCCTTCTCCGGTGCCACCATGACCCAACTCGCCATATCCTCATAAGCCCCCACCGGCCAGATGTCACTCGCCACGTCCGCCATGCCCCCGCCCGTCCGCGGTAGGCGATGCCGGAGGCAGTCACCGCCGGAACTAGTGTTCGGTTTTTCACCGGAAGGCAGATGGAGGGAGGAGGCATTCTATCTGTCTTTAGATGGCAATGCGCAGATCGAGGAGTTGTTGGAGCACGACCGCATGGCGGAGGAGCATGAGTTATTGGGGCGCGATCGCCTGACGGAGGAGCAGCGTATCGCCGATTTGCGCCGCCAGCGGGACATGGAGCAGCAGCGCACCGACGCTCTGAGTCGCGAGCAGAGCGCCCGCAACTGGGCCGACTACATGGAGGCCGGCGCCCGGCAAATAGCCCTGGAGGCTGTCGGGCACGCACGCGTTCGCGACGCCGATTTTTACTACCAGCTCGTCAAGTGGGTTTCCCGCTTGGAAGCCGAAGCTTCGGTGGACCACGCCGGCATGGAAAAGGGCCAGCAGCGCGAGCAACGCGCCCTATCGCACCTCTGGCAAGTCCGAGGCGAGGCGCAGGACGCCGGTGCCGGCGTTTAGCGTGTACCACAGATGGCGGCCGACATCGTCTAGTTAGCTAAGAGTAAGTTAGTACTTGTCTAGTGGGAGTAGATAGTTAACTTGGCTATGATGGTTGTCAACGTGGAAGTTCAGTACTCTATATGTGGATCGGACACATTACTTTGCTCGAGATGTTGAACTTTCCGTTTGAGCGTATGGAATGGGCTGTTATTTTTTCAAATGGGTTGTATTTGTCCTCCACGGGTTTAGAGGCTGACTTGTGGGCCTAGCAAGTTGACTCGTACACAATTGGGAGATGATTGTACGTGGAGAGGATGACAACAGGGACCCGCCAAGGTCATGGCAGTATGCAAGCAAGTGCCTCCTTATTTCAAGCCAATAAAAAATGGCTCCTCCTAGTGGATTTCTGACATCTGGGTCCCATGCCATTGTCAACGTAGTCAATAAACAAGAGAATTGCACAATGAGCGGCTAACACCAGGGACCCAGCAGCTCGCCCATTTATTTTTTGGGTTAATTTGATAAATGCCTCCGAGAAATGTCACTGCAATTTCCAAACTTCGAAAAATGCCATTTCATGCCATTTCTAGTGGCATTTTTCGGAGTCTGGAGTGGCGTTTTTCAAAGTTTGCAAACTGCAGTGGCGTTTTTCAAAGTTTGCAAAAATTGCAGTGGCGTTTTTCAAAGTTTGGAAATTGCAGTGTTATTTTTATGAATCGCCATAATTGGAGTGGCATTTGTCTAATTTGTTTTTGAGACAGAAGCAGGGTGTCAACTGGGCTGTGCGGGACACTCTGGCCTGTCTAGACAGCCTTTCCTTTTATGTTTACCACAGACCAGCCCAGTAGTTTTTTTTTCTTTCTAAAAATGGCTAGCCTAGTTTTTTTTGTGATTTGTCAAGTAAGTCACTTTATCAGGCCTGTTGGGCTACAAATCTTTCAAGACGAGGAGAGCTTCATTCGGCTGGCCGAGAAAATGGTCTATCAGTAATGAGAAATGGGCTGTGCATTTTAGAACACATCAAACCGACAATTATTTTCAAATATCTTTTTGTCATTTCGAGATTTTAAATTGCATTAATTTTTATGCGTGAACAATTTATTGGATTTTATATTGATATACATTTATTTTTAAAATCAGTCTGAATGTGACTCGAAATTTTGGGATTCAAAACAGTTCATACCGCACCGACATATGCAAAATTTCGTATATTTTTTTAACCGTGGCCACAGTATGGGCTGTAATGCTAACAAAAAGAATATGGGCTCCAAAAAACCCGTAAGAATTAGCAAATGGGCTGTAAACTATTTGAAATAATGGCAGATGGGTTGTATGCTGTTTTCCACAGATTTGAGGCTTTCCACAGATGGCATGTATACTATTGGACGTCCAATCAACGGCCGTCGTGCTTCTTCAATCTCTGCTCTTCCTACTGCAGCCGCTCAAACAAGCGTCGGCGGGACTGCCTGCTCCCTCCTCCTCATGGCCGGCTGTCTTTGCCATGAGCCTCACCGCCCCACCATACTCCCATCGCGGGCCTAGCCATCCCTCTACTCACCCACAGTCCCACACCTGCTGTTATTCTCCGGCGATGGCAGACGAACCAGTAAACCCTCGTACAGTCGTACTCCCCTCCACGTGGGAAACAACTGCCGAGTCTTCCCTGCCTCCGTGTCGTTCCCTTCCTAGGCCTCTCCGTCATCCACCGCCCTGGTGCTCTCGGCGTGGCGTGGTCAACGTGGTCAACGATCGACATGCATCTGAAGTGGACTATACGTGGAGAGGCTGACAGCTGGGTCCACGGCCGCACGCAAGGAAATGCCTCCTCATTACGTGCAAAATAATGATTCCTCCACCTAACATCTGGGACCCACCGAAAGGGCCTTTGTATTTCGCGAAAAAAACATTACCGCCACTGACAGCTCGGACCCACCAGCTATATCTTCTTAGGAAGTGAAGAAGAATCGCTGCTTGAGGCACGCAAGGAAGTGCCTCCTTGTTACGCCCAAAAAAAGAATACTCCCCATACGATGTCCACTAAGTTGACGGGGCCTACTAAGTTGACGGGGACGAAGGGCTTTGTCAACTTAGTCAATATGCACGATTCTAGATCAACTGACCGTACGATGTCCATCCAACGGCCGTAGTGATTCTTCAACCTCTGGTCTTCTTGCTCCAGCCGCCCAAAGCAGCGCCGGTCGTGCCGCCTGCTCCTGCCTCCCGTGGCCGGCTGTGCTGCCGCGGAGGCCTCACCGCCTCCATACTACTCCCACCGCTGGCCAGGCCATCCCTCCACTCCACTCACCCACACCCCCTGTTATTCTGCGGCGACGGCAGCGCAGCCGAACCAGTGAACCCTCGTACTCCTCTTTGTGTGGGCATCCACTACCGCGTCTTCACCGGCTCCGCATCGTCCCCTTCCTAGGCCTCGCTGTCGTCCACCGCCGTGGTGCTCTCGGCGCGGCGTGGTCAATGTGGTCAATGACCGAATTCCATCGGAAGAATACTGTACGTGAAGAGGCTGACAGCTGGGTCCACGGCAGCCGCAAGGAAGTGCCTCCTTATTACGCGGAAAATAATTATTCCTCCACCTGACAGCAGGGACCCACCGGATGGGCCACCAGTATTTCGCGAAAAAAATGTTTGCCCCTGACTGCTGGGACCCACCCGGCGGGCCACCGTATTTTGCGAAAAAAACATTCACCCTGCTGTCAGCTCGGACCCGTCGGAAGTGCCTCTTTGTGGGAGGCTGACTTGTGGGCCTACTAAGTTGACGGGGACGGAGGGCTTTGTCAACTTAGTCAATATAAACAATTCTAGCTCCAGTGACCGTATGATGTCCATCCAACGGCCGTAGTGCTTCTTCAACCTCTGGTCTTCTTGCTCCAGCCGCCCAAAGCAGCGCCGGTCGTGCCGCATGCTCCTGCTTCCCGTGGCCAGATGTGCTGCCACGGAGGCCTCACCGCCCCCTACTATTCCCACCGCTGGCCAGGCCATGCGGCTATGGCAGCCTCACACCGCAGCCGAAACAGTGAACCCTCGTACTCCTCTCCTCACGGGCTTCCACTGCCGCGTCTTCCCCGGCTCCCCGTTGTCCCCTTCCTAGGCCTCGCCATCCTCCACCGCCTTGGTGCTCTCGGAGCGGCGTGGTCAACGTGGTCAAGGAACGACTTCCATCGGACATGGACTGTATGTGGAGAGGCTGACAGCTGGGTCCACGGCCGCAGCAAGGAAGTGCCTCCTTATTACGCGGAAAATAATTATTTCTCCACCGACAAGCGGAACCGACCGGACGGGCCACCGTATTTCATGAAAACGTTTCCCCGACTCTTGGGACCCACCAGCTGCACCTTCGCGCATGCAAGGAAGTGCGTCCGGCAAAAAAAACGACTCGCCCCCCTGACTGCTGGGACCCACCGGCTACATCTTCGCACAGAAGGAAGTGCGTCCGGGCAAAAAATGATTCGCCCCCCTGACTGCTGGGACCCACCAGCTACATCTTCGCACGCAAGGAAGTGCGTCGAGCAAAACAAAACAAAGCGATTCGCCCCACGATTGCTGGGACCCACCAACTACATCTTCACGAGCAAGGAAGTGCACGGCGGTCGGGACCCACCTGGTCGAAGCGTACGTAGCGTTGTCATTCTGGTCGCGAACGTGTACGTACATACTGGTCGATGTAGAGGCGCGCACGTGTCATAGTAGAGGTGCGCACGTGTCGATGTAGAGGCGCGCACGTAGCATGTACACGTACATAAAGCGGTGAGGGTGCAAGAAAGAAAATACGGCCACGTACGTACATAGGGGCAGGGTCTCGAACGCCTACTCACGCATACATACATGGCTGGGTCGGAACGGAGAAACAGCGTCATCGTCGTGTTCATGGGGAGCCAACCGGCTGGGTCGGAATGGAATGCGTGGTCGTGTTCATCGGGAGGGCTTGGACGGAACAGGCGATGGAAATGAGGCCCATGGCGTCAAGACAACGGAGGAAACGGACCTCCTACGTTCGGAACGGGGTCCTGTTTATCGGGAGGGGTGTGGCGTACCGCAAAATGGAGGAAACGGACCTGCTACGGTTGAAACGGGGGTCCTGTTGATTGGGAGGGGTGTGGCGTACCGTAAAACGGAGGAAACGGACCTCCTACGGTTGAAACGGGGGTCCTGTTGATCGGGAGGGGTGTGGCGTATCGCAAAACAGACGAAACAGACTTGTGTTGGAGCACTACGGTCGAAACGGGGGTCCTGTTCATCGGGAGGGGTGTGGCGTACCGCAAAATGGGACTCCACGGGATACTGTTCATCTCCACCCTCGACCTCCTCCAGCCTCCACGGGCTACCATCGACCTCCTCCAGCCTCCACGGGCTCCTGTTCATCTAGCCTCCACCGCGCGCTACTCCACCGACTACTGTTCAACCACCCCTCCACGGGCACCCCTCCACCGTCTATTGTTCATCCAGCCCTCCACACCACGGGGTCTGTTCAACCACCCCTCCACGGCCACCCTCCACCGTCTCATCGCTCATCCAGCCCTCCACACCACGGGGTCCTATTCATCCAGAGGCAACGCCACCGCTCACTGTTCATCCACCCCCCCGCCCAACGCTCACTGTTCATCCAATCGATCGGCTTCAGTTAGCAGCAGCAACGAAGAAATCGCTCCATCGGGTTCAGTTAACAGCCATCGATCGATCGCTCGGGTTCAGTAACGCGTAGCCTGCAGTGCAATCGCTCGGGTTCAGTTAGAGCCCAACGCCTCACTCGGGTTCAGTTAGAGCCAACGCCTCGCACGTGTACGAGAGAAACGCGCATCGCTCGGCCCCCGACCTCCACCGTAACCGGGAACTCCCCGAAATTTTCCTCCCCCTCGCTTCTACCACGGTTTTTTCCGTCATGGACGGCCCAAAGAATGTCATGCAGCTGCGTCTCCGGCCCGCCGAGGACGAAAAGCCCATTTTCTGTCATGATTTTTTGTCATAGAAGTAGGAGCCCACCACATCTATGATGATACCGGATTTTGTCACAATTATCGTCATACAAGTGTCATATGTATGACAGAAACAATTATCGTTCGGCCCAAAATGTCACAGATGTGTCTTTTTCTTGTAGTGGGATGTTGATGCTGCTGCCGCCGTTGACGAGGACCCTAGGGAATTTGCACGTGCGCCGGGGTGCTACGATAGTAGGGTCGAGGACGAGGGCGTAGCCACCTGGGTTCGGCATGACGGCCGGGTGGTCCTCCCGGGTCCAGGTGACTGGGCGTTCCGACCAATGCATGTATTCCGTCTTAGCCGGGATGACGGTGTTAACTTCTTGCCGATGGAGGCGTTCGCTGCGCTTGTCGTCGCTGAGGCTGGTGAAGACGACGTAGGTCGCATTCTGGGCCGGGTAGGGGTCGTCGCGCATCGTGCCGCCGACTGGGGGCGGTGGCGGAGGCGGAGGCAGAGGCGGCTGCCCTGCTCCCGGAGCCGGAGCCGGAGGAGGCGAGATGTCACCCCTTGCGATGCGCTTGGTGATGGCGCACTGCCGGAGTGTGTGTGTGGATGGCCTCGCACCGCTGTGGTGCTTGCAGGGAGCGTCGATCATTTTCCTTGAAGCTCATGGCGGGCTGCCATGTCATCTTGCCGGTGTTCCGACGTTTGGCGGCCGGCTCGGCCGGGGGCGTCTCATCCAGCCGCCCATATAGCGCCACCTGGATCTTCATGGCGGAGTCGGCGTTGGCGTACTTGTCCGCTGTCACCATGAGTGCGGCCATGGTGGTCGGCTCAGAGCACAAGAGCTTGTGCTTGAGGAGGGTGCCGTCTCGGCACCCGTTGACGAAGTACTGGATCTCTTGGACTTCGTGGACGCCCTCGCAGCTGTTCCGAAGCTCGGTCCAGCCTGCGAGGTACTCGCGGCCGGTTTCCGCCAGCCCCTGCACGCACATGGCAAGCTGATTGGGACGGCCGGTTCACTTGTAGGTGCCGGTGAAGTTGTGCACGAAGGCTTTCTCGAAATCGACCCACATGTTGATGCTGCCAGTTGGCAGTATGTTCAACCAGGTGCGGGCCGACCCCTGGAGCATGAGGGGCGCGTAGCTACAGCGAGGCGGTGGTTACTGCCGGCGATGCCGATGGCGGTGGTGTAGTAGGTGAGCCAATCCTCCGGCTTCACGGTGCCGTTGTACTTGGGGGTGTCGCGGGGGAGCTTGAACACCTTGGTGAAGGGCTCGCCTCAGATGTGTTGCCCAAAGCAAGCCGACCCGACCGGGCCGATTTCCTCCAGCTCCTGGGAGAAAACGAGTTGGTCGAGGCAGTGACGGGCATCGGTGTCGTCGATGGCGGATGGGCCGAGACGGTCGGTGACCGCGCCGCGGGGGGCCGGGTCGATCGTAGTCGCATGTCGGCCCGGTTGGAGCGGGGGGTCGAGGCGGCGCCGGGCCTCCGAGGCCGGCTCGTCCGCCAAGCCGCCAGTAGCCGTCGGGGCGATGTAGCGCCAGGTCCGGGTGCGGCCAGAGTGCGCCTCGTCGGGTGGTGAAGACGCCGTGTGCTGGTTGTCGCCGGGTCCCGTGACTCGGACGTAGCCGGATTCGGCCGGCTTGGCGAGTTGGTTGAGGCGGTCCTGCTGCGTGTTGGACGCTACGAGGAGGTTGTTCACCCTCTTGAGGCGATCCTGCAGCTCTTCGCCCGTGAGCTGGTCCAGGCCGACCGCGGCCGCCTGGGCAGCACACATGTTCTTCACGGGAGTCTCGTGGACGGGAAGGAGGGCACCGAAGGCGCGCCTGATCGCGCCACCCTGGGCTCGCACGTCGGCGACCCGACTAGGCTCAGGCACGGTAGGCGTGAAGCCGTAGGCGGCGTCGTGCTCCAGCTGGGCGGAGTCGAGGCGACGTTGCGTGGCGGCGAGCGTCTCGGTGAGGTCCAGCAGGCGCTGGCGATCCTCGTCGAGACGATTTTGGGCCTCGGCGATGTTGGCGGCGTCGATGTCGGTGCCGATGGGAACGCGGAGGCTCTGCATTGTGGCATGCAGCATGTTGGGCGAGCCGGCCCTATCTGCCGCGGCCTTAGCTTCGCGGCCTTCCTTGCAGCGCTCGACGAGGAGGAGGCGCCGGTGTCGGTGACGAAAACCTCCACGCAGAGGTCCATCACTCCGGCGGGAGCGTCATCGTTGACGGAGAGCGGAAAGTCGGAAAAGCTGAGTACCTCGTGGGGGTACTCGTCGTCCGTAGGCGCGTCGGAGATGCGCAGCATGACGAAGGAGGCGGCGAGCGCGTCGATGACGTCGTCCACCAGCGTGATGGGCTCGTCGGAGTCGGAGAAGATCCCCGTCTGAAGCATGCTCCCGTCCAGGACCTCGAGCTGCCCCACGGTGGGCGCCAACTATTGTGGTGGGCGCACGGCAGATGCCAAGGGATGGCTAAACATAGGAGGAGGATCGAGGGCGGTGGTGGGCTCCAGAGGCGAGGTCGGCATGAGCGAGCGCGGGACTCAAGACATACCCAGGTTCGGGGCTCTCCGGAGAGATAACACCCCTAGTCCCGCCAAGTGTGGTTTATATGTAACAGTACGGAGTTGCTCCTAGAGCTGTATGGAGAAAGAGGGAGGTCAGGCCAAGGCTTAGGCTACTCCCTCTCCTCGGGTGTTGCTTGCTAGATGTGTGAGTGGGTGGATGGGTGAGTGTGTTGCATTGCTTGTCTGCTCGTATGCATGAGGCCTCCTGGGGGGTTTTATAGGTCAACCCCTCAATGGTACAAGGGTAATGTTACAAGGCCATAGGGTCGGGTTGTCAGCATCCAGGAACCCGATGCTGGGACCCACCAGGTACCAGGGCTCGCCGGGTTCCCCGGGCGCAGGCCCCATGCGCCTAGGGGGACTATGTGCCGTCTTGTCGGTTGTCAGAGCGAGGCCGAGTCGAGTCGGCTACAGTGGAGCTCCGTCAGGTCGCCGCTTGCCGGCGTCATGGGTGACGTCGGGTGCACTGTTGCCACGCCAGCCCTGGTCAGCGGGTAGGTGGGGGGCACTGTTGCCTCGTCCGGCTGACCAGAGGCATGGGCGGGGCACTGTGGCTTCGGTCATCAGTTGGTGGAGACTCTCCCCATCGTACGACTAGGATTGGACAGCCGCTGACCCTTGGCCGGGTTTGGAGAACACGCCAAGGGCAGTGCTGGCTTGTTGGCGAAGTCTTGATCTTGGTTGTTGGGGCCGAGTTGAGGAGTCCGGACGGGTTGGAGAGCTTTGGTCGGATCGCGGGTCTTGGCCGGGTTGAGCGACCCGGCCAAGTGCGGGCCGGATCGAGGGGCGACGCTGGCCCCGTTGTTTTTGAAAAGGATTCGGGTTTCGTTGCCTGCCTGGGGCTCATCCCCCCGACAATTAGGATCAGAAGAAACATTCTTGTTAGCAAACAATTTCATAAGTTCATCCATCTTTCCACTCAAAACATTAATCTCTTCTATCACATGAACCTTTTTACTAGTGGATCTTTTGGTATGCCATTGAGAATAATTAACCATAATATTATCTAGGAGTTTAGTAGCTTCTCCTAAAGTGATTCCCATAAAAGTGCCTCCCGCGGCCGAATCTAAAAGGTTTCTAGAAGCAAAATTCAATCCGGCATAATTTTTTTGTATAATCATCCATAAATTCGAACCATGTATAGGGCAATTACGTATCATTAATTTGATCCTCTCCCAAGCTTGTGCAACATGCTCATGCTCAAGTTGCTTAAAATTCATAATATCATTTTTAAGAGTGATGATCTTAGCGGGAGTAAAATACTTAGAGATAAAAGCATATTTGCACTTATTCCATGAATCAATACTATTTTTAGGCAAAGAAGAGAACCAAGTTTTAGCATGATCTCTAAGCGAAAACGGAAATAGCTTCAATTTAACAATATCATTATCCACATCTTTCTTCTTTTGCATATCGCACAAATCAACAAAGTTGTTTAGATGGGTAGCGACATCTTCACTAGGAAGGCCAGAAAATTGATCTTTCATGACAAGATTCAACAAAGCAGCATTAATTTCACAAGATTCAGCATCGGTAATAGGAGCAATCGGAGTGCTAATAAAATCATTGTTGTTGGTATTGGAAAAGTAACATAATTTAGTATTGTCTTGAGCCATTGTGACAAACAATCAATCCAACACACAAGCACAGAAGAAGCAAGCGAAAAGAGACGAACAAAAAAGGGCGAATAAAATGGCAAGGGTGAAGTGAGGGAGAGGAAAACGAGAGGCGAATGGCAAATAATGTAATGTGAGGGTGAAGAGTTTGTGATGGGTACTTGGTATGTCTTGACTTGTGCATAGATCTCCCCGGCAACGGCGCCAGAAATCCTTCTTGCTACCTCTTGAGCATGCGTTGGTTTTCCCTTGAAGAGGAAAGGGTGATGCAGCAAAGTAGCGTAAGTATTTCCCTCAGTTTTCAAGAACCAAGGTATCAATCCAGTAGGAGACTACACGCAAATCGCCTAGTACCTGCACAAACAATCAAGAACCTTGCAACCAACGTGATAAAGGAGTTTTCAATCCCTTCACGACCACTTGCAAAAGTGAGATCTGATAAAGATAATAAGATAAATATTTTTGGTGTTTTTGTTGTATAGATTGAAAAGTAAAGATTGCAAAATAAATAGTAAACTAGAATTATAGATCGGAAACTTACATAATGTAAAGTTGACCCGAGGGCCATAGGTTTCACTATTGGCTTCTCAAGATAGCATATATTACGGTGGGTGAACAAATTACTGCTGAGCAATTGATATAAAAGCACATAGTTATGAAAATATCTAGGCATGATCATAAACATAGGCATCATGTCGGTGTCAAGTAGACCGAAACAATTCTGCATCTACTACCATTACTCCACACATCGACCGCTATCCAGCATGCATCTAGAGTATTAAGTTCATAAGAACAGAGTAACACATTAGGCAAGATGACATGATGTAGAGGGATAAACTTAAGCAATATGATATAAACCCCATCTTTTTATCCTCAATTGTAACAAAACAATACGTGACAGTTCCCTTTCTGTCACTGGGATCACGCACCGCAAGATTGAACTCAAAGCTAAGCACTTCTCCCATTGCAAAAAAGATCAATCTAGTAGGCCAAACTAAACTGATAATTCAAAGAGACTTGCAAAGATATCAAATCATGCCTATAAGAATTCAGAGAAGAATCAAATATTGTTCATAGATAATCTTGATCATAAACCCACAATTCATCGGATCTCGACAAACACACATAAAAAGTATTACATCGTATAGATCTCCAAGAACATCGAGGAGAACTTTGTATTGATAACCAAAGAGAGCGAAGAAGCCATCTAGCTAATAACTATGGACCCGAAGGTCTGTGGTAAACTACTCACACATCATCGGAGAGGCTATGGTGTTTATGTAGAAGCCCTCCATGATTGAATCCCCCTCCGGCAGATCACCGGAAAAGGCCCCAAGATGGTATCTCACGGGTACAGAAGGTTGCGGTGGTGGAAAAGGTGTTTTGTGGCTCTCCCCGAAGGTTTCAGGGTATAAGAGTATATATAGGCGAAGGAAGTAGGTCGGTGGAGCTGCGAGGGGCCCACGAGGGTGGGGGCACACCCTCCTGCCTCGTGGCCTCCTCGTGGCTTTCTTGACCTCCACCCCAAGTCTACTGGATTGCGTTTGTTCCAAAAACGATCCTCGCGAAGGTTTCATTCCGTTTGGATTCCGTTTGATATTCCTTTTCTGCGAAACACTAAAATAGGCAAAAATAAGCAATTTGCAATGGGCCTTCGGTTAATAGGTTAGTCCCAAAAATAATATAAAAGAGTATATTAAATCCCATTAAACATCCAAAACAGATAATATAATAGTATGGAACAATAGAAAATTATAGATACGTTGGAGACATATCGGCACTCTTGACCTCTTCTAGTCTGTACAATTCAATTAAAATGGCATTCATACATGGGACAATATCAAGAACCCCTTACATCCCCGACATCCCTCAAAAGTAAAAGACTACCTTAAAAGTTTGTTGCCATCGCGTAAGATCATCAATTATCTCCCCATCAGAGTTAAAAAGGCTCTTAATTTTGTTTCTATGTCTTCTCATATTAGTCCTTTGGTTGAAGAAATGTGTGTTCTGGTCCCCTGCAACTAGCCATTCAACTCAGGATCATTGCTTCCACATGTTTTCTTCGCGATCATACATCTCCAGTAAATTATCATTGATATTCATCTCCAAATGATCTTGACCAACTTGGTCGGGGAGGCTTTGGAGATGTTCCAATTCTGACTTACGTTCCATAATATTTTTTCTAACACTTACGAAAGAATTTATTTCCCACTGCTCGAGATTGCATGAGCTCTTGGAGCTTCCCTTTAACATCAAGACAATAGAGTCACCCTGTGTGCCATTGCTCGCCATTCGGAAAGGCGACCCCAAGGAGGCGCTTAGATGCTAGGTGATGGCCCAATGCCTTGCCTAGGGCGTAAATAGTAGTCTAGACAGTTCAAGCAAGGAAATGTCCATTCTAGCGGAAAATTGTACCATATTACATTGGTAGGCCAAATGGGTCATATTCTGATGGAAGTAGGTGATAATTTACTCATTTACATGTTACTAATCTTACTTCTATGCACATATAATACCCAAAACTGCCCTCGACATTAAGAATAGCGAAACCACCTAGGCCACACTTTGGGTGCTTAAGCGTCGCCTAGGATCTAGGTAATGGCCAACTCCCTCACCTATGCCTATAGCCTTTTCCAACCTTTCCATGCACATATTACAACCTTTCTTAGCTCAGGATGTGACCACCACATAGCTTCATACTGAAATGGTTGATATGTCTTTGTCGTATCTATAATTTTTGATTGTTTCATGCCAATAATCTACAACTTTCATATACTTTTGGCAACATTTTATATTATTTTTGGGACTAACATATTGATCTAGTGCCTAGTGCCTGTTCCTGTTTGTTGCATGTTTTTTGTTTCGAAGTATACTCATATCAAACGAAGTCCAAACACAATAAAAATTTACGTAGATTTTTTTGAATATATGTGATTTTTTGGAAGCGAATCAATGCGAGACGATGCCCGAGGGGCCCACAAGCTCAAGGGGGCACCCCCTACCCAGGGCGCGCTTGGCAAGCTTTTGGCCACCCTGCAGGTCGGTTTGAGGTGTCTTTTGGCCGCAAGGAGACTTATATCTGGATAAAAGTTGTGTTAAAATTTCAGCCAAATTGGAGTTACGGATCTCCGGGAATTTAGGAAACGGTGAAAGGCGAGAAAATAGGAATGCAAAACAGAGAGGTAGATCCAATCTTGGAGGTGCTCCTGCCCTTCCGCCACCAATGAGGCCATGGACCAGAGGGTAAAACCTCTTCCCATCTATGGGGAAGGTCAACAAAGAAGAAGAAAAAGGAAGGGGGCTCTCTCCCCTCTCTCCTGGTGGCGCCGGAACGCAGCCGGGGCCTTCATCGTGACGGTGATCTACACCAAGAACTTCGCCGCTGTCATCACCAACTCTCTTCCCCTCTATGTAGCGGTGTAACACCTCTTCTCCCCACTATAATTTCTACTTAGACATGGTGCTCAATGTTATATATTATTAAATAATGATATGTGGTTATCCTATGATGTTTTAGTAGCACCGTTTTGTCCTATGGGTTGATTCATGATCCTGATTGGTTTGAGTTGTATGTTTTATTATTGGTGATGTTTGATAATCCCCAAGTGCAGGGAATCATCGTAGCAATTCCCAAAGGTGGAAGTGATAAGTATGGAGTGTCGAACCCACAAGGAGCTAAAGTTAAGATCAATATTCTCTCAAGTCCTATCTACCACTGACACGACTTTACGTACACCGAACGTTTGCATCCAACTAGAAACAAGAAAGAAAACTATGTTGTGGGTATGAAGAGGATAACTTTGCATGGCATCAGAGAGCTAAAATATAAAAGTAGGTGCTGTTATCATAGAGTTAGAATATATTACTTAATATTATAAATAGCGAGTGTGGAATAATGATGGGTCGGTGTGCAGAATTATCCTAGGCAATTGTTAACAAGACTGGTAGTCGTCATTGCAATTTCGTATGAGGGAGAGACATAAGCTAACATACTTTCTCTTCTTGGATCATATGCACTTATGATAGGAACTCTAGCAAGCATCCGCAACTACTAAAGATCATTAAGGTAAAACCCAATCATAGCATTAAAGCATCAAGTCCCCTTTATCCCATATGCAGCAACCCCCTTACTCGGGTTTATGCTTCTCTCACTCAAGCAACCCACTATAAGCGAATCATGAACGCATTGCAACACCCTACAGCGGGAATCCCTCACGCTTGCGTGACACAGAGGGCACAATAGGACAACACCAAAATAAAACATACAACTCATACCAATCTAGATCATCAATCAACCCAAAGACAAAGGATATCTACTCAAAATATCATAGGATGGCAACACATCATTGGATCATAATATGTGGCATAAAGCACCATTTTCAAGTAGGGATTACAGCGGGGTGCGGGAGAGTGGACCGCGTAAAAGAGATGAGGATGGTGATGATGATGGTGATGTTGATGAAGACCATCACCGCGGCGATGATTCCCCTCCCGATGGCACTCTAGCGCCACCAAGAGAGAGGAGGAGAGGTTCTCCCCCTTTCGCTTCCTCCTCCATGCCCTCCCCCTGGATGGGGAGAGGTTCTCCCTCCGGTCCTTGGCCTTCATGGTGATGATGGCCCCTACGGGATCCTCCTCCATGGCCTTCGGTGATGATGGCCCCCTCCGGCAGGGTGCCAGAGAGGGCCTAGATTGATTTCTCATGGCTAACAAGGCTTGCGGCGGCAGAACTTCCGATCTAGGTTATTTTCTGGGTGTTTGGGAATTTATAGGAGAGGTTGGCGTCGAGAACAAGTCACGGGGCCCCACAGGAAGTCCACGAGGCACAGTGCGCACCCTAGGGTAGTGGGCGCGCCCTTCACCCTAGTGGGGCCCACGGGACTCCCCTCCAGTAACTCTTTGTTCCATTATTTTTTATATTTTCTAGAAAAATTCTCCGTTGATTTTCAGCGCATTCCGAGAACTTTTATTTCTGCACAAAAACAGGACCACGACAGTTCTGCTGAAAACAACGTCAGTCCGGGTTAGTTCTAATCAAATCATACCAAAATCATATAAAACAATAGTACACATGGCATGAATACTTCATAAATTATAGATACGTTGGAGATGTATAAGCATCCCCAAGCTTAATTCCTGCTCGTCCTCGAGTAGGTAAATGATAAAAGAAATAATTTATGAAGTGTTAATGCTAGCAAGTGCATAAGTTTCATCAACGATAGTTCCAATCACTTTTTCTAGCATCATTATATATCATAACAGTAGCTCAACTCATGAAACTTCTCATGCTCAAGTAACAAGCTATTCACATGTTAAAGTATAGACCATAAACTTTCTTGAAAACTAACAAACCGTGCTCTTAGTCATCAAACAATTGCAATTCATCTTATTTTCTGGAAGGGTCTATGTAAGAGCTTTGATTCAGAAAACTCCACATACTCAACTATCATTTAATCGTTCACAATTTCTAACATTCACCTGATATTTATGGGTTCAAAGTTTTAATCAGACACAGAGAAAGATAGGGGCTTATAGTTTCGCCTCCCAACCTTTTACCTCAAGGGTAATGTCAACAATAATAATTTATGAAAACCGACATCCAAGTGGATACATATATCCGGATCGCTCCAACACAAAGTGCTTGACAAAGAAAAAAGTGTAAAAATGAAAGGTGATGATCACCATGACTCTTGTCTAAGGGTGGAAGATAAAAGTAAAAGATAGTCCCTTCGCAGAGGGAAGCCGACGTTGTCATGCGCTTTTATGGTTGGATGCACAAAATCTTAATGCAAAAGAACGTCACTTTATATTGCCTCTTGTGATAAAGACCTTTATTATGCAGTCTGTCGCTTTTATTTCTTCCCTATCACAAGTTCGTATAAAGCTTATTTTCTTCGCACTATTAGATCATACATATTTAGAGAGCAATTTTTATTGCATGCACCGATGACAACTTACTTGAAGGATCTTACTCAATCCATAGGTAGGTATGGTGGACTCTCATGGAAAAACTGATTAAAGGGATGTTTGGAAGCACAAGTAGAATTTCTACTTGGTGCAAATAATTTAGCTAGCATGAGAGGGAAAGGCAAGCTCAACATGTTGGTTGATCCAAGACAATATAACGTTTCGGATATAGGAAAACATAACCCATTAAGTTGTCTTCCTTGTCCAACATCAACCTTTTAGCATGTCATATTTTAATGAGTGCTCACAATTATAAAAGATGTCCAAGATAGTGTATTTATATGTGAAATCTCTCTTCCTTCAATATTCTTTCAGGAATTGTTCAAGTGACCAATTCTGCGTTTGCTAACTTTCAATAAGTTTACTACCTATAATTATTATGTGTGAAGTCATTTACTCCCCATGTTATAAGCATATGAAACTTATATAAATTCATATTTATGATATTCAATTCATTCAACCATTTACTCATAGGATATATGTGAAGCACGTGAGTAAATGACAAACAACTCCAAAAAGAGTATAAGTGAAGTACACTGAGTAGTCAAATAATTAACTAGCCATGGGAGGATTATTTTTCATTGAAGATTTAAGATCCAATGATTTTATTCAAACAGCAAGTAAAATTTAAAATACTCTCCAAGCAAAACACATATCATGTGACGAATAAAAATATAGCTCCGAGTAAGATATAGCGATAGTTTTGAAGACGAAAGAGGGGATGCCTTCCGGGGCATCCCCAAGCTTAGGCGCCTGAGTCTTCCTTGAATATTACCTTGGGGTGCCTTGGGCATACACAAGCTTAGGGTCTTTCCACTCCTTATTCTCCTCATATCGATATCTCACCCAAAGCTTGAAAACTTCAATCACACAAAACTTAACGGAACTTCGAGAGATAGGTTAGTATGATAAAGAGTAAACCATTCACTTTGGTACTGTCAAAGACAAGGTTCATAATTGTTCTCACACAATGACTACTGTACCATATCATTTCTACAATTTATATTGATAAATATAAGCCATAGAAACTAGAAAACAAGCAAACTATGCAATGAAAACAGAATCTGTCAGAAACAGAACAGTATGTAAGGATCTGAACAGAAACCATACTTATGCTACTCCAACAATTATGAAATAAATTGGAGGACGTGAGGAATTTGTCTATAAATCTTCTTCAAAAAGAATCAACTCAAAAGCACTCTTCTGTAAAAAATTACAGCTAATCCCGTGAGCGCAAAGTTTCTGTTTTTTACAGCAAGATCACATTAACTTTCACCCAAGTCTTCCCAAAGGTCTTACTTGGCACTTTATTGAAACAGAAGCTATAAAAAATGATTACCACAGTAGATTAATCATGTAAACACCCAAAAATAGTAAGGGTTAATATTGCGTTGTCTCCCAACAAGCGCTTTTCTTTAATGCCTTTTAGCTAGGCATGATGATTTCAATGATGCTCACATAAAAGATAAGAATTGAAACATAAAGAGATCATCATGAAGAATATGACTAGCACATTTAAACCTAACCCACTTCCTATGCCTATGGATTTTGTGAGCACACAATTTATAGGAACAAGGATCAACTAGCATATGAAGGCAAAACAAGTATAACTTCAAAACTTTAAGCACATAGAGAGGAAACTTGATATTATTGCAACTCCTACAAGCATATATTCCTCCCTCCTAATAATTTTCAGTAGCATCATGAATGAATTCAACAATATAACCATCACATAAAGCATTCTTTTCATTATCTACAAGCACATAAATTTTTCTACTCTCCACAAAAGCAAAATTCTTCTCATTCGTAATAATGGGAGCAAACACAACAGAATAACGGTCATGTGAGGCATAATCCAATTGAAAATTAATATCATGATGACAAGTTTCAAGGTTAACATTATTCTTTATAGCATACATGTCTTCACAATAATCATCATAGATAGCAGCTTTGTTCTCATAATCAATTGGAACCTCTTCCGAAATAGTGGAATCATTACTAACTAAAGTTGACACTCTTCCAAATCCACTTTCATAAATATCACACTAAGATCCAACACCCTCCAAAATAGTGGGATCACTAATCCCTAAAGTGACACTCTTACAACCCCACTTTAGATTATAGTATTATTCGTACTCCAAAAGATATAAGTGAAGTTCATGGAGCATTCTACAATTATAAAAGACTAACCAATATCCAAGCTCAAAATATATAAGTGAAGCACACGAAGCATTCTATAAAACCATACTCAAAAGATTTAAGTGAAGCACAAAGAGCAATTCTATAAGATCATATAAGTGAAGCACATGAAGTATTCTATAAATCAATGAAGTTCTATCTCATACTAGCATGGTTCTTAAAGGAAAAACAAAAACACAAAGGACACAAATCATGTGAACAAAACAAAAACCGAGGTATATCGATAATTGTCGAAGAAGAAAGATGGGATGCCAACCGGGGCATCCCCAAGCTTAGATGCTTGAGTTCCTTGAAATATTTACTTGGGGTGCCTTGGGCATCCCCAAGCTTGAACTCTTGCCTCTCTTTATTCTTCTCATATTGATAGCTCCTCGATCTTCAAACACTTCATGCACATTAAACTTTAACAAAAACTTTGTGAGATCCGTTAGTATAATAAGGCAAATCACTACCTTTAGGCACTTTTGCAAACTCATTCCAATTTCATATTAGCACTTTATCTACTGTATTCCAACTTCACCATGGTTCATACCCTCCGATACTACCCATAGGTTCATCAAAATAAGCGACCAACACATAGAAAATAGGATATGTCAAAAACAGGACAGTCTGTAGTAATCTGGAAGTTCAGTAAACTTCTGTAACTCCAAAAAATTCTAAAAAATATGAAAATTTAAAAAATTTGTACAGAGGTAATGTGCAAGAAGTTTCAGACCCATTTGACTTTCAAGTAAAAAAATGTAAATTCACGCGCTACAGCCAAAGTTTCTATTTTTGTACTGCACATAGTAAACAAGAAATCTAATCATCCTCAAACCAAAGCCTAGCACATTATTTTTATAATACAATCGATATATACAAGGGGATAATTATTTTCAGAGAAGCTTTCATGAAAAATTTTATATTGTTTCCATGAGCATGAACACAAGTGTTCAAGGTGGACCCTCACTTCTCCAATGCATAACCTTCCAATCACTTCTCTTATTGAAAAACTTTTTAGGCATGAGAGGCAAGTAATTTTTTTTGTATTTTCATTATTTTAATTTTTTTATGTTTCACCCCCAACTAAGCAAAACTTAAAAGGGAAAACAAAAACTACTTAGTGAAGAAACCAAACAAGCATACACGAAAATATCAACCCCACACTATTGTTCCCCAGCAACGGCGCCAGAAAAGAGCTTGATAATCCCCAAGTGCAGGGAATCCTCGTAGCAATTCCCAAAGGTGGAAGTGATAAGTATGGAGTGTCGAACTCACAACGAGCTAAAGGTAAGATCAATATTCTCCCAAGTCCTATCTGCCACTGACACGACTCTACGTACACCGAACGTTTGCTTCCAACTAGAAACGAGAAAGAAAACTATGTTGTGGGTATGAAGAGGATAACTTTGCACGGCATCGGAGAGCTAAAATATAAAAGTAGGTGTTGTTATCATAAAGTTAGAATATATTACATAATATTATAAATAGCGAGTGTGGAATAATGATGGGTCGGTGTGCGGAATTATCCTAGGCAATTCTTAACAAGACCGGTAGTCGTCATTCCATTTCATATGAGGGAGAGGCATAAGCTAACATACTTTCTCTTCTTGAATCATATGCACTTATGATTGGAACTCTAGAAAGCATCCGCAACTACTAAAGATCATTAAGATAAAACCCAACTATAGCATTAAATCATCAAGTCCCCTTTATCCCATACGCAACAACCCCCTTACTCGGTTTTATGCTTCTCTCACTCAAGCAATCCACTATAAGAGAATCATGAACATATTGCAACACCCTACAACGGGAATCCCTCACAACACGGGGGGCATAATAGGACCAATCAACCCAAAGACAAAGGATATCTACTCAAAACATCATAGGATGGCAACACATCATTGGATCATAATATGTAAAGCACCATGTTCAAGTAGGGATTACAGCGGGGTGCGGGAGAGTGGACGCGTATAAGAGATAAGGATGGTGATGATGATGGTGATGTTGATGAAGACAATCACCATGGCTCATCAACAATCACCGTGGCGATGATTCCCCTCCCGATGGCACTCCGGCGCCACCGAGAGAGAGGAGGAGAGGTTCTCCCCCTTGTGCTTCCTCCTCCATGGCCTCCCCCCTGGATGGGGAGAGGTTCTCCCTCTGGTCCTTGGCCTTCATGGCGATGATGGCCCCTCCGGGATCCTCCTCCATGGCCTCCGGTGATGATGGCCCCCTTCGGCAGGGTGCCGGAGAGGGCTTAGATTGATATCTCATGGCTACCGAGGCTTGCGGCAGCGGAACTTCCGATCTAGTTTATTTTCTAGAGGTTTGGGCATTTATAGGATAGGTTGGCGTCGAGAACATGTCAAGGGGCCCCACGAAAAGTCCACGAGGCACAAGGGCGCGCCCCAGGGGGGTGGGCGTGCCCTCCACCCTCATGGGGCCCACTGGACTCCCCTCTGGTAACTCTTTGTTCCATTATTTTTATATTTTCCAGAAAAATTCTCCGTTGATTTTCAACGCATTTCGAGAACTTCTATTTCTGCACAAAAACAACACCACGGTAGTTCTGCTGAAAACAACGTCAGTCTAGGTTAGTTCTAATCAAATCATACCAAAATCATATAAAACAATATTAAACATGGCATGAATACTTCATAAATTATAGATACATTGTAGACGTATCAATGTCCTATGGTGCTCTCCATGTCGCAAAAGTGTGAGGGTTCCCCTTTGTAGGGTGTTGCAATATGTTTATGATTCTCTTATGGTGGGTGGCGTGCGTGACAGAAGCACAGACCCGGGTAAGTGGGTTGTTGCGTATGGGAGTAAAGAGACCTTGATACTTAATGCTATGGTTGGGTTTTAACTTAATGATCTTTAGTAGTTGTGGATGCTTGCTAGAGTCCCAATCATAAGTGCATATGATCCAAGTAGAGAAACTATGTTAGCTCATGCCTCTCCCTCATATAAAGTTGCAATAATGATTACCAATCTAGTTATTGATTGCCTAGGGACAAATAATTTTCTTGTGAAAAAACACTCTCTACTAAAACTAACTTAATTGTTTCTTTATCTAAACAGCCCCAACTTTTATTTACGTGTTCTTTATTATCTTGCAAACCTATCCCTTTACACCTACAAAGTACTTCTAGTTTCATACTCGTTCTAGGTAAAGCAAACGTAAAGTATGCGTAGAGTTGTATCAGTGGTCGATAGAACTTGAGGTAATATTTTTTCTACCTTTAGCTCCACGTTGGGTTCGACATTCTTACTTATCGAGAAAGGATGCAATTGATCCTCTATACTTGTGGGTTTTCAGGACCTTTTTCTTGCGCCGTTGCCAGGGAGCAATAGCGTGGGGTGAATATTCTCGTGTGTGCTTGTTTGCTTTATCACTAAGTAGTTTTTATTTTATGTTCTAAGTTGTTCTCTATATTTAGTTATGTATATGGAACACGAAATACCAAAAAAAATTAGGTGTACTTGCTAGTCATGGAGATGGGGAACCTCCTAAAACCCTCGATGCTCATTATGTGAAAACTATTAAACACTATTTTGGTAATCCCGAGAAAACCCCATTCAACTTGATAATGGGAGACACATTGGATCAACGTGAATACTTTAGGGATTATCACTTGACTCAAAAAGGGAAACTCTAATGGGATCAATTTGAAATGTTGCATTGGTATGCTTAGAATTTATGCTTGAGATATGATTATACTTGTTGCTCTAGGGTGAAGGCTCCACACCTTCCCTTTTCATGTAAATTTAGTGATAATGAAACCTTTGCTTCTTATGCTAATGGTATATATGATTACTATGATGTGGAACGAATAAAGAATTTGTGCTTTTAAGGGTTCTTATGAAATTGAATCTTTGTTTGAGAAGTGTGGAAATTTTGATGATGATGTTTAACGACCAGAAAATTATGCTATACTTAAATATTGCTATGAGAATTATGAATACAATTTCAATATTGATGCATTTATTGAGAAAGTCTCCGTTGTCCAAGAAGGGACTAATATTTTGCAGGAAACTATGGAAGAAGAGATTGATGACACCGTGAGCTCATTGGAGGAAAAAGATGACGAGAAGAGCGAAGAACAAAAGGAGGAAGAGCGGATTAGCTACCCGTGCCCACCTTCTAATGAGAGTAACTCTTCAGCTCATACATTGTTTAATTTCCCTTCGTGCTTACAGAAGGATGAATACTATGATGATTGCTATGATCCTGTTGATTCGTTTGAAATACCCTTTTTTGATGAAATTGATGCTTGCTATGCTTGTGGCCAAGATGCCAATTTGAATTATGCTTATGGAGATGAACTTGCTATAGATCCTTGTGTTAAGAATGATACTGTTGCTATTGCACCCATAGATGATAGTCCTTTTATCTTTTAGAATTCTCCCAACTACACCATATCGTAGAAGTTTGCACTTATTAAGGATTATATTGATGGGTTGTGTTTTACCACTACAAATGATGATTTTTATGAATATAATATGCATGTGCTTGCTGCTCCTACCTGAAATTATTATGAGATAGGAACTACATCTCCACCTCTCTATGTTTCCAATACAATAAAATTGCAAGAAACTATTTATGTTATGTATCGGTCTTTACTATGTGTGCATGAATTGTTCTTTTATGACATGCCGATGCATAGGTAGAGGGTTAGACTTTGTTGTTGCATGATATATATATATATATATATATATATATATATATTACTTTGTGCTCACTAAAAAATACAAATCATTGTTAATTAAAATTGTCTTTGATATACCTTGGGATCTGGGTGGATCAATTACTTGAGCACTATGTGCCTAGCTTAATGGGTTTAAAGAAAGCGCTGCCAGGGAGACAACCTGGAAGTTTTAGAGAGTCATTTTATTCTATTGTGTGCTTTTAAATGGTTAAAAAAAATTATAGAGGGGAACCTAATTTTTTTCCAAAAACAGAAGCGATTGAAAGGTTATGCATTGGAGAAGTGAGGTCGACCTTGAACACTTGTGTTCATGCTCATGGAAAAATGTAGAATTTTTCATGGATGTTTCTCACAAAAATAATTATCCCCTTGTAAAAATCCATTGTATTATAAAAATTATGTGCCAAGATTTGCCTTTCGGATGATTAGATTGCTTGTTTGGTATGTGCGGTGCAAAAACAGAAACTTTTGCTGTAGTGCGTGAATTTTAATTTTTTTTACTGGAATGTCAAAAGTTTCTGAAATTTTTGCATAGTACTTCTATCCAATTTTTTTACTTTTTCCTTAATTTTCGAGAACTTTTGGAGTTATAGAAGTATGGCCAATGTTCATATTGCTATAGACTGTTCTGTTTTTGATAGATTCTATTTTTGATGCATTGTTGTGCGTGTTTTGATGAATCTATGGATTGTATCGCTGATATAAGCCATAGTGAAGTAAGAGTACAATAGTTATAATTCAAAAATAAAATATGAATGAGTCTGAACAGTACCTAAAGTAGTGATTTGCTTTATTATACTAACCGATCTCACAAGGGTTTTGTTAGTTTTGTGTGATTGAAGTTTTCCAGTTTTGGATGAGATCACGATGGATGAAGGAATAAGGAGTGGCAAGAGCCTAAGCTTGGGGATGCCCGAGGCACCCCAAGGTAATATTAAAGGACTCCCAGGCAACTAATCTTGGGGATGCCCCATGAAGGCATCCCCTCTTTCTTCAAATGATCATCGATAATTTTACTTGGAGCTATATTTTTATTCGTCACATGATATGCACAAATTCTTGGAGCGTCTTTTGTGTTTTTTTCCTTTTTCTTTTATGCACCATGCTGGTATAAGATGGTCCTTGGTTGACTAGAATGCTTCATGTGCTTCACTTATATCATTTGAATTTTGGATTGCTTGTTTCTCTACACATAGAAAACCGCCATTTGTAGAATGCTCTTTTGCTTCACTTATATTTGGAGCATGGGCAAATCTTCTGTAGAAAGAATTAAACTCTCTTCCTTCACTTATATCTATTTGGAGAGTTAACATGAATTGGTCATTCACATGGTTAGTCACAAAATCCTACATAAAACTTGTAGATCACTGAATATGACATGTTTGATTCCATGCAATAGTTTTGCGATATAGAAATGGTAACATGTGGGAGGTACTAATGAATGATTGTGGTTTAGTAAGAATATTTTTGTTAAGGTTGGTGATTCCTGATGCATGCACGTATAGTCTCTCGTTACGCGATGAAATTGGAGCATGATTTATTATTGACTGTCTTCCTTATTAGTGGCAGTCGGGGATGAGTGATGGTCTTTTCCTACCAATCTATCCCCATAGGGGCATGCGTAGTAGTACTTTGCTTCGAGGGATAATAAACTTTCGCTATAAGTATGTGAGTTCTTTATGACTAATGTGTATTCATGGATTATACGCACTGTCACCTTTCCACAATTTGCTAGCCTCTTCGCAACCGTGCATTGCCCTTTCTCACCTTGAGAGTTGGTGCAAACTTTCCCGGTGCATCCAAACCCCGTGATATGATATGCTCTATCACACATAAGCCTCATTATATCTTCCTCAAAACAGCCACTATACCTACCTATCATGGCATTTCCATAGCCATTCCGAGATATATTGCCATGCAACTTCCACCATCATCATATACATGACTTGACTATTCATTGTCATATTGCTTTGCATGATCGTAAGATAGCTAGCATGATATTTTCATGGCTTGTCTGTTTTTTGATATCTTTGCTATGCTAGATCATTGCACATCCTGGTACACTGCCAGAGGCATTCATATAGAGTCATATTTTGTTCTAGGATCGAGTTTGTAAGTAAATAAAAGTGTGATGATCATCATTCTTAGAGCATTGCCCCAGTGAGGAAAGGATGATGGAGACTATGATTCCCCCACAAGTCGGGATGAGACTCTGGACGGAAAAAAAAGAAAAAAAGAGGCGAAATAGAGCCCAACAAAATAGAAAAAGGAAAAATAAAAAATGAGAGAAACAGAGAGAAGGGGCAATGTTACTACCATTTTTCACACTTGCGCTTCAAAGTAGCACCATGTTATTCATATAGAGAGTACCCTATGTTGTCACTTTCATATACTAGTGGTAATTTTATATTATAGAACTTGGCTTGTATATTCTGATGATGGGCTTCATCAAATGCCCGAGGTCTTCATGAGCAAGCAAGTTGGATGCACACCCACTTAGTTTTTAGTTTGAGCTTTCACACACTTATAGCTCTTAATGCATCCGTTGCATGGCAATCCTAATCCTCGCATTTACATCAATTGATGGGCATCTCCATATCCTGTTGATTAGTCACGTCGATGTGAGGCTTTCTTCCCTTTTGTCTTCTCCATATTATCTCTATCACCATACTCTATTCCACCCATACTGCTATATCCATGGCTTGAGCTCATGTATTGCGTGGGGGTTGAAAAAGCTGAAGCGCATTAAAAATATGAACCAATTGCCCGGCTTGTCTTCGGGGTTGTGCATGATAAATACTTTTTAGGGATAACGTTCTTTAGCATTGATATTTTGAAAGACATGATTGTTTATTGGGATGCCTGTGTACTGATGTCTTTGTGTCAAATTATAGTCTATTGCCTTGAATCACTCGTGTCTTAATATTCATGCCATGATTAGATTATATGATCAAGATTATGCTAGATAGCATTCCACATCAAAAAATATATTTTTTATCATTTACCTACTCGAGGAGGAGTAGGAATTAAGCTTGGGGATGCTGATACATCTCCGTCATATCTATAATTTTTCATTGTTTCATGCCAATATTCTACAACTTTCACATACTTTTGGCAACATTTTATATTATTTTTGGGACTAACATATTGATCCAGTGCCTAGTGCTAGTTCCTGTTTGTTGCATGTTTTTTGTTTCGTAGAATACCCATAAAAAACAAAGTCCAAACACAATAAAAATTTATGAAGATTTTTTATGTGATTTTTGGGAAGCGGAATCAACGCGAGATGATGCCCGAGGGGCCCACAAGCTCAACGGGCACGCCCCCTACCCAGGGCGCGCCTGGCAAGATTGTGGCCTCTCCATAGGTCAGTGTGAGCTGTCCTTCGGCCGCAATGAAGCTTATATCCGGATAAAAGTCGTGTTAAAATTTTAGTTCAATCGGCATTACGAATCTCTGGGAATTTAAGAAACAGTGAAAGGCCAGAAAACAGGAGCGTGAAACAGAAGAGAAACAGAGAGATAGATGCAATCTCAGAGGGGATCCTACCCCTCCGCCGCCATGGAGGCCATGTACCAGAGGGGAAACCCTCCTTCCATCTAGGAGAGAGGTCAAGGAAGAAGAAGGAGGAGGGGGCTCTCTCCCCCTCTCTCCTAGTGGCGCTGAAACACCGTCGGGGCCATCATTGTGATGGCGATCTACACTAACAACTTCGCCGCCGTCATCACCAACTCTCCCCTCCTCTATGCAGTGGTGTAACACCTCTTCTCCCCGCTGTAATCTCTACTTAAACATGGTTCTCAATGATATATATTATTATCTAACGATATGTGACTAACCTATGAGGTTTGAGTAGATCTATTTTGTCCTATCGATTGATTGATGATCCTGATTGGTTTGAGTTGTATGTTTTATTATTGGTGATGTCCTATGGTGCTCTCCGTGTTGTGCAAGCATGAGAGATCCCCACTGAAGGGCGTTGCATTAAATTCATGATTCGCTTATGGTGGGTGGCGTGAGTGACAGAAGCACAGACCCGAGTAAGTGGGTTGTTGCATATGGGAGTTAATAGGACTTCATACTTAATGTTATGGTTTGGTTTCACCTTAATGATCTTTAGTAGTTGTGGATGCTTGCTAGAGTTCCAACCATAAGTGCATATGATCCAAGTAGAGAAATTATGTTAGCTCATGCCTCTCCCTCATATAAAATTGCTATAATGATTACATGTATAGTTATTGATTGCCTAGGGACAAATAACTTTCTTATGAAAAAAGCTCTCTACTAAAACTAACTTAACTGTTTCTTTATCTAAACAGCCCCTAGCTTTTATTTACGTGTTCTTTATTATCTTGCAAACCTATCCCTTTACACCTACAAACACTACTGGGGAAAAGGCAAGCAGCAGCGCGGGTTTTAGGTGTATCAGTAGCGCGGGGAGTGGCGCTACTAATAAGGCGCTACAGCTAACACATAGGAGTAGCGCGTGCTCACCAGCGCTACTGCTACACAAGTGTAGCGACAGCACCTTAGTGGAAGCTTCGCTATTGCTAGTAGCTCTAGCGGCGCTTTGCACAGACGCCTTCTTTGCTATCGTGGCTGCTGCTAACTTTTATACACTCGCTCATCGCTAATTTAAGTAGTTTTTTGTTTTTTTCGGCATATTTGTTTTGTATTTGAATAGGCTTTATAGAAGAATATTTAGCACATAGAAATGTCATCATGATACACATACAAATGCCTGCGAGACCACAAATGTAATCATAGCATATACATACAAATAGTCTCATCATAATCATCATCCAACACAAAGTGGTATCTTGTCATCATCTCGAAAATAGCGATACATGCATGCAAGTCTCGAATACTTGCAACTACAACAACGTCATCCATCTAAACAAAGGTATAGGCAAGAAGAGCTATCACTATGAGTGAGAGCGGAACTATGCAGTACATGAGGTGGCGGTTACGAGTCCTCTCTCGCGCTAGCGTGAACCTCAAGTAACTAGCTTCTCCTTCTTGTCTGCTTTTGAAGCCTTTATGGTTGGCGCCGTGAACCAATTCACTTGCGCCTGACACTCATGCCACTCGTTGTACACCCCCGGAACCTTCCCTTTGTACACGACATAGCAATTCCATCTCGCCATCAAGAAACTAGGTACCTGTTAGAGATGCATGTTCATGAAGAGGATGTACAATCATATATATGCAACAAAATATACTAGAGCAACACCAAAAAAAGAAACGGTTACCAACTAGATACAACATACATTACGCAAATTAATTAACTAGAGGTACGCATGGTCATCGTATGCAAACTAACAAAGTAGCGTTACGCAAGTTCGGCAGGACCGTGGACATCACAAAGTTTCATCGCTACAAAAGTATACAAGTTCAACCGACACATATCATCATCATCGGCATCATAAATCACTAGAAGTTCCATCCTTCCATATCATCGAGGATGAACCCTAGCTTCTTGTACGACGTGAGGTCTAGACGTTGCATGCCTATGCGAGTTCGGACGTCAGCTCGCGATATAGGGCCGTGGTGGAACATCCCCTTCTCATCGACGACTTCTTTCATGATGATCGTCGCAATGTCGCTTTGGATGCGAAGAAGTCATCTCTAAGTTTATAATCCGCTTCTCCATGAGATTGTAGCCACTTGTGGATATGATCATCATTTCTGCTTCTCATGCGAAGCTTTTGGTGATCCTTGTTGAACTGAATCATGAGATGGACGATGTAGAATCCATCCTTCTTGCTTGGTTTTGGGACATGGATCCAGGAGAAGTTAGTTTTATGCACGAAACCCATCTTCTTGTTCCTTTGTTTCCTGATCTGCACGTGGCCACCTCTAATGCTGAAGCCTTGGAGAGCATCATCTAGAATATTCATTATGTGGGTGTAGTCTTTTTCCTCGTAGTCTCTGGAAGGGTCAAAATACACGGCATGGGAGACTTGCGAGTAAAGAACGATAAGGACGGCGCGCCCGTTGCTGCGGGGAAAAGACACTTCAAATTATTCCCCATATGAGAGAGAAGGAATGATTGAAATGTACGAAAGGGTTGTCCGGAACTGACTTACTTTGGATGATAAGGCACGAGGACAATTTCCCGGTCCTTATTCTGTACCATGAAGTTTTGGAGGTACTCCCTAGCAGTTTCACGCTCAAAGTCGCCGAGACTCAAGAAAGACTCGTGCATGTAGTACGAATCCGCCACACAGATTTGCGAGACTTCTTCACTCTTCATGACGGAGCTCATATGTAGCGCATAAAACGCAGACGATTGTAAAATCGAGCCGCCTTGTTAGAAACATCTCAAAGATATGGTCAAACCGCAGGAAGAACACCTCCATGGGCCGTGTCTCGGACGTAGCACTTCCCCTCGTGCACACGAGCCGCGTATGTCGGATATCCTGGATCCTTTGAGGCTAGTAGGCTTTTCTCAGTCGACAACACATGGTCGTGCAATCTCCTGAGATCCCCTGATAGTGCCTCCAGCGGTTTGGGCGGTAGCATCGGCTCGCCCGTGAGATGGAACATGACCGCACCTTTCACGGGTACACGCTCTTCAGAATGCATTGTCTGGCTGCTATGTGCTCTGGCTTGTTTGGAGGCAGTTATCTTCCCCGATCTCTTCCTCTCCTTTTCTTGGGCACACCTTCCGCACCCTTCCTTAACCCCTGCCCAGTGTTCCCGGGCTAAATCAGACGACCCTCGCCCGGCTAGTTGAGCCTGTGTTGAGGCGGCATCTTGAGCGTGTCCTGTGAGGATTTCATGAAGAGAGACTTTTGCAATCCCTGCCACGACCCTCCCCGGCATATCATCCATATCCTCATTAGCAAGCTAATAGCCCGATTAAGTCATATGGTTGACTCATCATATCTATGTCACGATCATACGCGCGTTTGTATTGAGGAAATCCATAGGGTCGACCTCCGTCTCATCATCCATTCTACATTCTCTGAGGAGAAATTACATCAGCCAGTACTATTGCACCCCCTTCATCATGTCGTCCGCCGCTCTCAGCCGGCACTACAAGAGCTGGTAATTGCGTAGGCGGGGTGGTGGTTTCCGCAAATGCTTGTTGTGTGGTTATTGGTGTGCTCTCGGCCGGCTCCAGACGAATAAGATTCTTCGGCCATAGCAGCACCCAACCCTTGCAGCTTCCAATCCGCGGTGGGGTCTCGTCGTCCGCTCCCACATGCTGTACTGGAGGAGGCAAATCCTCGTGCCCCAATTTCACACTGGTCAAGCTAACCCTGAAGTGCCAGGGGATAAATGCAGTTGTGGAACGTGGTTTGCGAGGGTCCATTATCATCCCTTTCCCACGTCCACCTTCTGGCCTTTGATCAAGTAGAGTATGGTGCACGGGGTTTCTTTCGCCTGCAAACACATATGTCTGTGGTGTAAAACAACCGAAAGGCAACAAAAATGGAATATTATATATATATATATAAATATGTTGGTGCGACATGTAATTACCGTGACGGTGTCGATCTCAGCCAAAGACGAAGGCCCACCTAGCGCACCAGAGACTGAGGACAGGCTGCTATGAGCGGGAGCGGCTGCGAGAGGAGGCTCGGTTGCGTGAGCAAGTGATGGTGCGATGATGTTGTTATTCATGGAGTTGCTCCCGACAAAACCGGGCAACAGGAAATCATGTACGGTCTTGTCTGGATTTTCCTTCGTCCAGTTGATGATAACTGGAACCAAGTTAGTAGCGAAATCATTTCTGCAGGCAGTTACAGCTGCATTGTCTGCCTACTGTAGCAACTCATATTTGTCCTCGACTGCTTTTTTCGTGTCCTCATTTGCTTTTTCTCGACCGCAGCTTCACCTTCGGCCGATGTCCGCCTGACTAAACTTCTTTTTCCGCTTCTTGGCCTCCGGGCCCTCGTTGTAAACACCTTCCACGTGGCGCCGTCTCGGTAGCCGTGCACACGACTCATATTGCGGCCGGCCCAAATGTATCCCCTTAAGTTCATTCAAGGCCCGGTTCAGGGGGTGGCCCACTTGGGCCTCATCGGAGAAGTAGGGCTTTCGGTAAGCTGGTGTTGCTTCTCCGATAGTCTAGTCAATTTCCTCGTGATCTTGTCCGTGTAAAAAACCTTTTTCTCCTTGTCCCACTTGTAGCGGGCCCTGATGAAGTCACACTCCAAGGGGTTGGTGAACTTCGCGAAGGGGTCTGGGAGACCCGCGGCTTCACGTTCCGCGTCCTCCTTATCCCATATAGGCCTTTTACCGAGGCAGCCAAGGCTTCCGAGGCGATGCTTCCCTGTGTTCCTTTGCTGAAGGCTCTTGAATTTCGCAGCCTTAGCCTTGGCTGCCTCGGTAGCGCAAGTGTCCTTGAACTTTTCGAACTATTCTTCTGTAAGTGTCGGATTTTCCTCCAGAATCTTGGACAGGGGTCCATCAGCCTCAATAGCTCGTTTCACCCCCCCTTTACAGGAGGCCAAATCATTGTTGAACATGCCCATGGCGTGATTGTTAATCTTTTTCATCTTCGGATCATCCCACGGTTGTTCTATGTTATCATCCCGGTCGGGGAACTTGAATCTCTCGTGCAACTTCATTAGGAGCAACTGCGTCAAATGTTCTTTACTCCTTAAGTCATCGTCGTTGATGCTCGCGCATTCCCGTAGGATGCATCCTACTTGGTTCCCATAGCACTTGCGAGGTTCTTCCGGCTCTAACGGCTCAAACTTGCCAGTGCCATCTTTGTGATCACAAGTCATCCAATCCCTAGTTTGTTAGGTTTTCGTATCCTCCGCTTCTTATGCTTCCTCTTTTCGGTAGCGGCATCGGGGCGGTACCTTCCCGCCAAGATCTTCCCGCGGACCTTCCCCACCGGTCTCGGCGCCGCCACCGGTGCCGGCGCCAACGGTGTCGATGTCGGCGTCAGGACCATCATTGAGGCCGACCAGCAAACCATGCTTAGCAGTCAAATAGTCGAGGCACTCTTGTTCACCCGCATAATCCATCTAAATCATCTTGGTCAGAAGGCCCAGTTTCTTCGTTGTTCGACATGTTTCCTATGATTAAGTGTCCTCATTTATTTCTAAAAGTATGAATAAATGAAAAATGACATAAAAAAGAAATCTATGTGCCAGCACTCAATATGCCAACTATGTAGCACAAATCATGCCTTTATTCACGGGACATTTCGGCATGACCTTTGCTAAAAAATGGACATATCGAGCGCCTGAAATTCACCGGAACGGAAATGAATCAACATTCCGGCGTAACATAGGCCACTCGGATCATTTTCCAAACATGACATGTCCAAAACATGACATATCCACATATCACATGTCCAGTTCAAATTTGCATATAAATTCAGCTAATTTTGAAACCTAGCTAAATTCATAACTAAATAGATAACCTAATTAACATACTGCCCTAACTAAAACCTAAGTAAATTAACAGAAGAACCCTAGAAGAGAGAGGGTTTACAGAGGGTGCAGGGGCGAGGAGGCAGGCCCGACGACGGCCGAGGTTGGGAGGAGGAAGGAGAGGAGGAGGCGAGGCCGACGGGTCGGGGCGGCGTCGGGGTCGGGGCGGCCACTGGGTCGGGGGCGAGCTCCGGCGTCGGGGTCGGGGGCGAGCGACGGCGTCGGGGTCGGGGGCGAGCGACAGGGGAAGAGAGAGTGGGGATTTGGAGGGAAAAGGCGGGATGAAGTAGGGAGAGTGAGAATTTTGGGTTAAGTGGACGTAGCAGTAGCGTGTTTTCACAAAATGCGTCACTATTACCTTCGATAGTCATGGCGGTTTATACTAAATGCGCTACTACTACCTTCAAGAGTTGTAGCGGTTTAGACAAAAGCAGCTGCTACTACCTTTACTACGCCAGTTTTCCTTTTCTTTTCCTTTATTTTCTCCCACTTTTATTTCTTGAGAGCAGTGAACGAAGGGAGGACGATATATATTGCATCATTTGACGGTTAAATATGTATGCAAAATAGGAACATATATATTACATCATTGGACCCATGCATAATAATGCATGGCTAAGTCATGTGTATACAAAATAGGACCATATATATATATATATATATATATATATATATATATATATATATATATCACTACAGGAATCAGCTACTTTGCCATCTGCCACGGCGGACGGCAAAGGCATGGATGGCGGACGGCAAAGGTCTTTGCGGTCCGCCACGGGCGGCAAAAGGGGACGGCAAAGTAAGGTTCGACAAAGAGCTACTTTGCCGTGTGCTTCGGCCGGCTGACGGCAAAGGGGCCTTTGCCATCAGCAGCGGGCGGCAAAGAATGCAGACGGCAATAAATGCGCTGTTACTCCGTTAGGTGGTTAACGGTAGGCCTTTGCCATCCGCCGCTGACGGCAAACTTCGGAAGGCCTTTGCCGTCCGCCGAATGATGTCAGCCGACGTCACTACACGGCATGCCTTTGCCGTCCGCCGCTGTAGGCAATGTTTTTTTTCTCTTTGCCGTCCGCTGCAGACGGCAAAGCCTTTGCCGTCGACCATCAGAGGCAAACCGACCAAATTGGTCGACCTCCCGAAGCGCGATTGCACTGCCACGTGGCCTCTTTGCCGTCCATCGCCGATGGCAAAAGAGCCCTTTTGCCGTCGATGGCGTAGACGGCAAAGAGCCCTACATATTGTCTCTCTTTTTTCTGTTTTTTAATCCAACAATTTTCACAGCAAATATATATGACATATATAGATATATTTCCATATCACATATCCAGCACATAAGTTTCATATCACATATCACATATCACATCAGTTTTATCCATACACATTGTTCATACATAAGCAAGTTCCATCCATACAAATTGTTCCATCCATATACATATTACAATGCAAAGTTTCATCAAGATAGCAAGTTCCATCATAGCAAGCTAAATACAATGCAAAGTTTCATCAAAGGAAAAGCAAGCGCTCCATCATAGCAAGCTAGCTTCCATGAAGTGAATGAAATCTGCAAAATGGTAAATAAGAAAGTTAGAAATAGGTGAGTAGAACAAGAAGAAGACTAGAACAAGAAGTATATGTCATTTATGAGCTAACTTAGGTGAAATGGATCATATATGAGCTAACTAAGTTGAAATGGGTTGTTTATGAGCTAACTTAGTTGAAATGGATCATTTTGAGCTAACTTAGTTGAAATGGGTAGTTTATGAGCTAACTAAGGTGAAGGGCATTGTTTTTGAGCTAAGTAAGGTGAAATGGATCGTTTTTTAGCTAACTTAGGTGAAATGGATCATTTATGAGCTAACTTAGTTGAAATGGGTCGAGCTAACTAAGGTGAAATGCCACGTTTTTTAGCTAACTAAGGTGAAATGGATCGTTTTTTAGCTAACTTAGGTGAAATGGATCATTTATGAGCTTTTATGAGCTAACTTAGTTGAAATGGGTCGTTTATGAGCTAACTAAGGTGAAATGCCACGTTTTTGAGCTAACTAAGGCGAAATGTATCGTTTTTGAGCTAACTTAGGTGAAATGGATCATTTAAGAGCTAATTTAGGTGAAATGGATCGTTTTTAGCCAACTTAGGTGAAATGGATCGTTTAGGAGCAAATCTAGGTGAAATGGGTCATTTTGGAGCTAACCTAGGTGAAATGGGTCATTTTGGAGCTAACCTAGGTGAAATGGGTCATTTTAAAGCTAACGTAGGTAAAATGGATCATTTAGGAGCTAATCTACGTAAAATGGGTCATTTTAGAGCTAACTTGGATAAATTGGATCACTTGTAAGCTAACTAAGGTAAAATGAGTCATTTTAGAGCTAACTTAGGTAAAATGGATCGTTTATGAGCTAACTAAGCTAATTATGAAATTTTTGACATAAGTAAGCTAAGTACATATCATTTTAGAGCTAACTTAGGTAGAATGGATGGTTTATGAGGTCAGTAAGCTTATTAAGTCATTTTGGAGGAAAAGAAGCTAATTCTAGGTCATTATGGTAAGCATATTGGAGGAAATAAAGCTAAGTCTAGGTCTTTATGCATTTGTTAAGCAAAACACTAGAGAAACTTACCGTGATCGTGGGGCGTGTCTGGCCCGGGCTGGCTCGCGCGGTCGGAGAAGGATCATGCGATGCGTTTCGGAGTTAAGCTGCACCAAAGATCATTTCCAATGTCTCGTTAGCATTATGACACTCAAATGTTAAGACTAGCAAGTAATGTCCATTCTAATTAAACTCACCGTGCTCCTGTGAGCAATCATCGGCATTAGCGGAGCGGTCCGACCGGACTTCTCGCACCTGCATCGCACATTTGGTTTTCACAACACAGTCATACTAGTTAGTAATGAGACTCAAATGTTAAGACTAGCAAGTAATCTGCAGAAGAAACTTACCACAAGGAGCTCGTACATGGCCCTTTCCTGCATGTCATTCCGTGCCCTCTCCTCCTCCAACAGCCTTGTCGTCCTCTCCTCCAACTCCGGCTGCCTCTCCGCCGCCTTCGCCAGAAGTTTCTCCGTTCTATCTCTCCCACTCTGTATAGCAGCCTGCAACACCACTCACATGACCATTTGTAATCATTGATGGAAGCGCACACAATGTAATGGAGAAAGATAGCTGAGTACGTATAACTAACCTTGAAGGCGAGTTGGACTGGCCGTTCACGAGGCCTTATCTCAGAGCGGAGCTCGACTGTCAGCGCCTTGATCTCCGGAGAGTGCTAGGACAATGGATAAGTCCATATCCCATGGCTATGGAGCCATGGGACCTCCACTCACTAGATATCATCGGCAACTCAGATCAATGGGACCCTGGCTCGGGTTAAAGTCCTCCCTTTCCTCGCCTTCCCCGATCTCTATATTGCACGAGCTTGTCGTAGGCGGAGATGTTGGTGAAGTTCTTTGGATCATCGAGGTCGAGACCACGAGAATGCCTTGACTTTCTTGTAAGGGCCGGTGTGGGCCATGGCATACAGGTCGTACACCTCGCACCTTATCCGCCTTATTGTAGCGTGCCTGAAAGAGAGAAACAAAGTAAATTAGTAACTAAAGGGCTAAATCTAGCATGATGAATGAATTGCATGAATCATGAAGCAAACCACATACCCAGTTCACTTTGTCTTGAAATAAGTTGGAGCTGCCTTGGTGGTGTGGCACACCTTCCATTTGGGCACGTTTGTCCTTGTCCTCGTTGTGGGTGGCCTGCCATTCTTTTGAGCACCACGCATTGACCAACACCTCCCAACAATGCATCCGATCCGCACACCATCTCGGAGGGGCCTAAGTTAGAAAATAGAAACTTGAGCGCTACAGCTATGAATTACTAAATGAAACAAGTAAGTATAAGGCCTTAAGAATTACCTTCATGTACTGCTCCTTACTCAAGAACTTATCGCGGCACTCCTGCTTGGGCTTCTTGATACCACGCCCGGCGTAGTAGTCTCGAACAGCCTGCACCCGAACCTCATGCCGTAAGTTCTGAAGTAGGCGCTTGCACTCCTTGTCGATAACATCTGCCAGCTCCTCCTCGTATCCCTGCTCACACACAGAGAATGTCTGCAATCAAATGAGACAATATTGATTAGTACAATTAATAACTAGCTAGTTGAAGATTTTTAATTGTGTAAAGGAGAAATTACCGAACTTTTTGATCACCACGCCTGCCCTCGTCTTGCACAAGACACCGTCGATAATCTCATCAAGCGGGCCGGGCAGCCAAATAGTGCTCCCAACTCAATCCAACCTCTGGAAGCCGACACTCACCAGGCATCGTGACAAACCCCGGGAAGTTTTGCCGAATCAGAACTCCAAGGACGGAGTTGGGACGGCGGACACTTTCATGGTGGTCCCAACCCCTGCAGCATGACAAGGCCAACGCATTAGTTATTTGAAGAAACGTGAATGCAGAAGGTACAAAAATATTAAATGCACTTACCTCTCCCCATTAGGGAAAATCAACCACCTCTGCTCGCGGGTCGCCGGCACGGACGGGAGCCGTGTAGCACCACGCTGGTAGACGTTGCCCCCTTCTTTAGATTCGCTCCCCTCTTTACATTCGCTGCATACCCATCGGGGAACATCAACTGCTGTTGCACCCACAAGATAATTTCCCTCATAGCTGGCCTTCCAAGATTGAACCATGCCTTTGGCTTCGTGCAGTTATGCTTTCCTTTCGGTTCTTTCATGTTTTGTAACGGCCTATCACATAGCGCCTCTAGATCGACTCTAGCCTTAGTATTATCCTTTGACTTCCCATCCATGCCGAACAATGTACCAAAAAGTGCCTCGACGATATTCTTCTCAGTGTGCATCACGTTGATGTTGTGTGGGCAAAGGAGGTCTTTGAAGTAAGGCAGATCCCATAAGCATGTTTTGTGAGTCCACGCGTGCTTAGTATTATACCCCTTGAAGTACCCTGGACGCTGTGGATCTGGCTTGAGAGCGTTTAACTGATCTAGTGTCTGTTGGCCTGTCAATGCAGGTGGCACAGAGTTTTTGACAACTCTACCTCTGATGAAGTTCTTCTTGTCTTTCCTGAACTTATGGCGAGGATCCAGGAACTGTCTATGCAAGTCGAAGCAAGAAAACTTGCGACCGGCCTGAAGCCAACGAAACTCAAGAGCTCCCTTGCATGTGGGGCATGGGAACCTTCCATGCACACACCAGCCAACGAATAGCGCATACGCCCGGCAAGTCATGCATCGAGTACATGTACCGGACACGCATTATGAAGTTTCGCTTTCTATAGGCGTCGTATGTCTTGAACCCATTATCCTGTGCTTCTTGCAATTCGTCCTTAAGCGGCTGCATGTACACATTCATATTTTTCCCCGGATAGTTGGGCCCTGGAATTATCAACGTCAGGAAAATGTTCTTTCTTTGCATAATCTGTCCGGGGGGGGGGGGGAGATTGAGTGGAAAGACAAATATGGGCCAACAACTGTATTGGGCTGCCGTCAACACATTGAACCCATCTGTGATGATGCCGACTCGAGGATGCCTCGGATCTGCCGCTTTGTCAGCATGTAATTCATCAAACTTTTTCCACACAACACCATCCGATGTGTGTACCATCATCAGATTCCCATATGCATCTAGTTCGGTTCTTTTGCCTGTTTTGTGCCATGTCATCTGTCTGGTCGTCTCTTCGACCGTGAAAAGACGTTGAAGTCTTGGTACGATTGGCATATACCGAAGAACACTAATGGGGATTTTGGTCTGTGTCTTCTCACCCATACCGTTGTCTACCACAGTATACCTGGAAGACTTGCAAATGGGACAATATTTCAAGTCCGCATAGTCAAGCCTAAATAAGGCACATCCTTTCTCACAGGCATGTATCTTCTCATAGGGCATCTTCAGTGTATGGAGGATTTTGTCCGACTGGTAAAGGTTTGCAGGCATTACATGGCCTTTGGGTAGAAAGTGTCCAAATACTGTCATAATTGCGTCATAGCATTCTCTGCCCAAGTTGAACTGAGCCTTCAGAGCCATTACTTGTGAGATGGCATCCAACTGACAAAGCTTAGTGTACTCGTGGAGCGGACGTTTTGAAGACTCCAACATTTCATTGAAGGCCTTTGCAGATTCCTCCATCTCTCGTTCGAATCCCGAGCATCATCATAGTCTTGCACCATGTTTTCCATCCCGATACCATGCTCGTCGGTGCGACGACGATCCACCACAGCTCGGTCACGTTGGGCAGACTCACCATGAAATGTCCACACTGTATAATCAGGCGTAAAACCATTCTTCTGCAGTAGTTTACCCATTTCAGCCTCTGTCCTCTTTTCCCAATTGCCGCATTAGAAACAGGGGCACCGGGTTTTCCTCTGGCCATTTGCAAATGCGGCTTGCACAAACCCCTTGGTTTTTGTGAACCATTCAGCGCTCCATTTGTTCCGACCGAGTGACCGGTATACATCCACGCACGATCACTCATCTTGACTTTCAGAGCTACTGGACACACAACAATTATATATATAATTCACCATGTATATATTCATCAGTTGATCTACGTCCATGCAACCTACACTCTAATAGGTAATGACAGGTCCTAATCCCACCCGAGTATGTGTAGATTGGGTTCATTTTCCCATGCTATGCTCCGGATCGGGCTTAAAATTTCGGCAGCACCTCCCCATTGTTCTCCTGATACACGTCTCTGCAATAAACAGAGAGGATGTGTACCCGGAGAACAACAGGGGAGGCACTGACGAAATTTATGCGTCGGATCCGGAGCAAAGCATATGGGAAAACGAACCCAATCTACACATACTCGGGCTGTCCATGGATAGCGTTGGACAATTCGAAGGAATCAAGGTTATAAATATGCAAATGCATGCATATTTATAACTATGACGCTTTCGAGCAGAGACACATATTGGTTACGACATCGATGATTCAAGACACATATATAGCTAGCTATCAAGTTTCATCGGAATAGATCAAATAATTAATGGGGGAGGAGGACATGTCATTTCTGCTCACCCACGAACGAAGGGGCGCAACTCATCAAACACACGGCGAGGTCGTCGAACACCAAACCTCGCAGTGATGAAACAACTGCACATTTAAAACTACCCGATCAACACAAATATATATGATGTTTTTCATAACAAAATCGAAAAATATATGACCTAACTAATAATTCACAAATATATGACCCCCTCGGCCTCTGGAGGGCCAAAGAACACCTTTTCGGGAGGTGTCGGGGGTCGGGGTGTCGTGTCGGTGTCGGGGTGCCTTGTCGGGTCAGTGCTGTTTGAATTCGGGGTCGGGGTGTCGTGTCGGTGTCGGGTGCCGTGTCGGGTCTGGGTGCTGTTTTGGGGTCGCGGGTGGGGTGTCGTGTGGTCGGGGTGTCGGGGTCAGGTCGGTTGTCGGGGTCGGGTGTCGGGTCAGTCGGGCTCGGGTCGGGGTGTCGGTGTCGGGGTGGGGGTGGGGGTGTTGGGGTCAGGGTCGGTCTCGGGGTCGGGGTGTCAGGTCGGGGTGCCGGGTCGGGGTTGGGGTGCCGTGTCGGTGTCGGGGTCGGGGTGTCGGGGTCGGGGTCGGGGTCTTGGTGTCGTGTCGGGGTGCCGGGTCGGGGTCGGGGTGCCGTGTCGGGTCGGGTTTTTTCCCTCTTTTTTCCTTTTCTTCTTCTTCCTCTTCTTCCTTTTCTTCCTTTTCTTCCTTTTTCCCTCTTCTTCTTCCTTCTTTCCTTTTTCCTCTTCTTCTTCTTCTCCTCCTCTCCTCTTTTTTCTTCTTCTTCTTCTTCTTCTTTTTTCTTCTCCTCCTCCTCTTCTTCTTCTTCCTTTCCTTTTTCCTCTTCTTCTTCTCCTCCTCTCCTCTTTTTTTTCTTCTTCTTCTTTCCTAAACCTAAACGTAAACCTAAAACTAAACCTAAATCTAAAACTAAAACTAAAACTAAAACTAAATCTAAACTAAACATAAACCTAAAACTAAAAAAACAGAAAAAAGGAAAAAACTAAAACTAAACCTAAAACTAAACTAAACCTAAAACTAAAACTAAAATTAAAACTAAATCTAAACTAAACATAAACCTAAAACTAAAAAAACAGAAAAAAGAGGTAGTGCTCACTGTAAGGTGGCCGGTGGAGGAGGTGGTCACAGGAGGGGGGCGGGCGGTCTGGAGGCACGGGCGCAAGGGCGACGGGCCGGGCCGGGCGGGGGGGTCAAGGGGGCGAGGCGCCGAGACGGCTGGGGCGGGCGACGGGCGGGGGCGGTGGCGGGGGCGACGACGAGCGAGCGACAAGGACGGGCTGAGCCGGTGCGCTGGGGGCCGGGCACGGTGGCTCCAGACGGCAGGGCAGGGGCGACGGGGACTTGGCACCGGGCGGGGGCCGGCGGGTGGTGGTATGGGCGACGGCGGCGAGTGGTGGAGGCGGCGGCGCGCGAGTGAAGAGGGAGAGAAAGAGAGAGAGAGAGAGAGAGAGAGAGAGAGAGAGAGAGAGAGAGAGAGAGAGAGAGAGAGAGAGAGAGAGGCGGGGTGGGGCGCGGCCGCCGTTAGATAAGTTAAATCTTTGCCGTCCGCCCCCCTTTGTCGTCCGCTTTTTTGCTCTTTGCCGTCTGCTAGCAGACGGCAAAGAGGGGGGCCATTAAGTTTTTTTAAGCAGCTCGTCAGTGGGGCCCCCTCCCTCTTTGCCGTCCGCTAGCCGACGCCAAAGCTTCTTTGCCGTCAGCTAGCAGACGACAAAGAACTGGCTGATGGGAAATATGATCTTTGCCATCAGCCAGTTCTTTGCCATCTGTTTTTTGGAAACGGACAACAAAGACCTCCTTTGTCGTCCGCTAGCAGACGACAAAGAAGGGGCTGATGGCAAATCCTCTGATTCTAGTAGTGTATATATTACATCATTTGACCGATAACATACGGTTCCTCAGCGCTGGCGTTTTCATTTTTGAGTCAGCTTCTTTCCCTTCTTGTTCGTCGAAGAATAACTGAGCCCCTCATTGTGACTTTGCCTTTTCCATGGAGTACGATTTTTCTTAGGTAATGTAGTATTGATTCTTCTTTTGACGTATACTTCATCATCATCGCCATCTTCCCTCATTGGGTTGCCGTATTGATCATAGTCTTCCTCGTTGGCGACTCCATCCATTCCAATGATGTTCCTTTTGCCTCTCCTCACGACAACACGACTGGGATTGCATGGGTCGGTTATGAAGAAGCATTGTGTCACGTGCTTAGCGTGTACCCATGGCTCGTTTTTTGCTTAGCGTGTATCCATGGCACACCTGGCCTGCCACATATCCATAACCGAGATAGTCGTTCACTGTCGTGATCAGCGCGGCTCTCATGTTGAAATACTCGCCTTTGCTGGCGTCCCATGTCTTGGCCGGTGTTTTCCATAACGTGTCTAACTCCTCTTGAAGTAGCCCCATATACAAATTAATATTATTTCCTGGTTGTTTCGCCCTTGAATAAGCATGCTCATGTGAATGTACTTCGATTTCATGCACAACCAGGGGAGGTTGTACATCCATACAAACATGGGCCATGTGCTATGGTTGGTGTTCAGTTGCCAAACGGATTCATGCCATCGGTACACGCCACGAGCACGATGTTCCTTGCATCACATTCAAAATATTGATAGAAGCTGTTCAACGCTCTCCACTGGCTTCCATCCTTCACGTGTCTCAGCTTCGGATCATCTCCATCGTCGGGCTTCTTCCTCTCCGCGTGCCAGCGCATTAGCTTTGCTTCCTCGGGATCTACAAAGTACCTCTGGAGACGGGGAGTGATCGGTAAGTACCATACAACTTTCTGGGGACATTTCTTCCCGGCCTTCTTGTATGGAGAAGCATTGCCCACCGGACAGCTTGTTTTTTCCACGTGCTCCTTCCGATAAATTATGCAATCATTGATGCATGCATGGTATCTAACGTGTGGCAGATCAAGAGGGCACACGATCTTCTTGACCTCATCAACACTAGTAGGACATAGATTACCCGTGGGAAGAACATCCTTTAGGTACTTGAGATGCTCATCGAGGCTAGTGTCGGTCCATTTGTTTTTAGCCTTCGTCTTCAGGAGTTGGAGCATGAAACTCAAGCGGGTCACCTCCAGATCGCAACCATCATACAATGGAGTGTTCGAGTCTACGACCAGTTGCTCCAGCTTAGCCTCCTCTCTAGAAGCAGCTCTCTCAGTACTCGTCTCCTTGCGAAGCAATGCTTGAACATGTCACGGGTCACGCATACGATTGAACTTAATGCAAGCGAACTACATTGCGTGGAGTCCATGTCGTTCTCTTCGCCGCCATGTCCGACCCTTCTCCTCCGCCATGTCCGGCCCCTTCTCCGCCGCCATGTCCGACCTCTTCCCGCCGCCATTATCGATCATCTCTTCGTCTTGCCCGTGTCATCATTACCTTGCCCGTCGGCATCCTCAACATCGTCATCCTCATCTTGATTTATCCACCGAGTATAGCCATCCATGAAACCAGTCATGAGCGAAAGCGCCGACACAACCATCATCATAGGGTCGAGCCAAACTATTCCTTTGCATTTTCGACACGGACATAAAACCTTTGTCGGTTATTTTCTTTCATGTCCTGCATCACCGACCGCAACCACACATCCACCATCGTTCCATCGACCATCATTAACGCCCCGCACGGTAATAATAAAACAAATTGATTATAAAAATTCATGCATGCATCAAAGTCATACAAAAATTAAGCATGACCTTCCCTAAAATAGGACATATATGGATCTAGAGTTTGCAATTAGCCAAGCGGAAATAAATCGACATTTGCCAAAACATAGGCAACTCAAAAGCACAATTTGGCGTCAACTCATGCCACACACACAATTTCCATAAACATGCCACACTCAAAAGCATGAAATTTTAATCACCTCTATCTCGAGATCGAGCACACGGTGGAGATGATGTTGTAGGGAGATCAAAAGTGCACAAAGCTCTTCTTGACAAAGATAGATCTAGTTAGGGGGCAAATAGGTCACTTAACTAAATCCTACATCTACCTAGCTACTTAATTTGGGAGGAGACAACTTCAACTAGTGGAGGGGGAAGGAAAAAGAGAAAGGAGATGCATTTATGGAGGTGGTGTAGTTAGGTAGGAGTAATGAAGAGAGAGAGAGAAAGGTAGATAGAAGAGGGAGAGTAATGGGGGAGAAGTATTGAGGAAGAAGAAGAGTGAGAGGGGAGCATGTGTGGGAGGTAGGGGAAAGGGAAGAGAGGAGGGGAGGGGAGGGACGGTGGGGAAAAGGTGGTGGGTTGGTGCGGCTTAGCGATGGCGCTGAGCTAAAGCAGCTGCTGCTAAGTAGCAAGAACGCTGCTTTGGGCAACGACGCCATCGCTAACGGGACAAAAAGTGTGGATATTTGAAATTTAGCGGCGACCTCAAAAAGCGAGCTACTACTAAATCCATAGCGATGGCGCCATTTCAGCGGCAGCTGCTAAACGGAGTTTGGTGGACACCGCCGGTCGATATTTGTAGCAGCGCAGTTTACAGCGCTCTTGCTAAAAACTTGTCAGTAGCGAGTTTCCCCCACACGCGCTACTACTAATTAGCATCAATGCTCCTTTTTGAGCCGCGCTGCTGCTAAGATTCTGTGTATAGGCTTTTCCCTAGTAGTGAAAGTACTTCTAGTTTCATACTCATTCTAGGTAAACCAAACATAAAGTGTGCATAGAGTTGTATCGGTGGTCGATAGAACTTGGGGGAATATTTGTCTACCTTTACCTCCTCGTTGGGTTTGACACTCTTACTTATCAAGAAAGGTGTAACATCCCAATTTTCAATTTGGATGTTATACACAGGTCATCATATGCATATCATATTTTATTTTCGTTTTGGTTGTGATCCTAGAAATCTTAAGCAACTCAAGGACCCAAGGAGAGATTTGGAGGTTTCACATATTTTCATATTTGAATTTTTCTCAAATTTGAAAAGAGGATCAATTTGATTTTAATATTTTTCTATCCAATTATTTCCAATAATAAAAATAAATGAGAGAAGATAAAATGACTTCTTAAAAAGAGAGGAATATTGGAGAAGAAATTTTAAAATCAAATTATTATTTTATTTGAATTTTATTTGCTATTTTATTTGAATTAGAAAAATATGCATTTTTGAAAATTGCATTTTTAGGCCAGAAAAATGTTCACCTTGTTCTAAATATTAGGTTTGGACGGTGAAAATCATTTCTGGTATCTTTAAAGAAAATTATATTTTATTAGTATTTCTTTCGGGCGAAAATTTTATTTAAAAAAAACATCCCGCTCGGCTGGGCCGAAGGCCTAGCCGAGCAGGCCGGCCCACGTCGCCCCGCCGCCTTCTTCCGGTGCAGGAGAGACCAAGACGCAGCCGCCGTCCGAGTCCGGCTGGGGCACGACTCCCGAGCCGCCCCTGCACCCCCTCTCGCAAGTCGCCCCCACTCGGCCTTTATAAGGCGGAGCCGCCGCCGCCCCTCCTCCTCACCCCACCCCGCCACAAGAATCACGACACAAGGCCACAGAGTCGCCACATCACAGCCCGCGCCGTCCACCGGAGCCGCCTCATTGTCTCACCGACAAAACCACCGCCGAACCCACCGGTTTTTAGGTAAGGTAAAAATCTAGATCAGTTTTTTAGGGTTTCGTCGGTTTATTTTGGTTTCTCGATTATTTTTCGATCGGTTCTAAGTAGCGAACGTTCTCTGTTTAGTTCATTTTCACGAACACGTTCGTTCGTTTGGTTCTATTGGCAAACATTCGTTTGTTAGGTTTTTCTTTTTCTTTTTATTTTCGTCCAGGGACCTATCCGCGATTATTTTTTTATCACACATTAGTCCCTGATCTTCAAACCCTCGTTACTTTTTGCTCGTTTGTCCAAATCCAGTGAAACCAATGCCAAATTCTTCGTCTTGTTCCCCTATGTCCAGATAATCAACTTGAACATGATTTTGACAATTTAAAATTGGGTTTCAAGAAGATTTGAATTCGAACTACTTTTGATCGTAGTTTGAGTTTCGTAGCTCCGATTCGATTGATTCTTTTTGCAAATCAATGCTCTTCAGCTGAACCTTCATTTTGGATCTTTTCTCTTGAGTTTTACCCTTGCATCTTATGCCTGAGTGCTTATGTATGCTATTGTTTGTTTACGATAGAGTTTCCGGAGTGCGAAGCGTGCTACTACGAGTCACTAGGGTTTTCAGATCGTCAGCAAGGCAAGTAACACTTTGATCATACCTTTTATTACCCAGTTTTTATGCATTAGATTCAATCCTCAAACACTGCATGGTTAGGATCTGATTAACATGTGGGTATGGGGAAGTAGTTGATGAGATAGAACCTATTGCCTTGCTATTTCAAACCCTGGGAGTTACTTCTACGTTATGATTATACTACTATGCTATGCTCGTAGACGTGCTTTGGCTTGACAGATCCATGTCAGATGTGAGAGTTATCATTTACTAATGGTTGAACTTCAGGTGGCTACTTAAATACACATCTGGGTGGATTGTTTGAGGCACCCTGGAGCACCAAGTGGTTGTCTGGGCACCTGGAGCAATCCAGAGTTGTCCTGGGATATCCTGGAGTACCCGTGTGATCATCCTATGGTTCACCACCCAGGCTCAGAGGGATCATAAGATTATTCATGCTAGAAACTTCCGTGTGCAGCCACAAGCCATTATGGGCTCTGGCATAGTTGAGTATGTTGTGTGACCTCTTTCAGTGGTAGGCTAGAAGATGTAGGGGAAAGTAGGTGGTACTGTCTACCCAGAGTAAAGAGTTAATGCTTCGAAGATCGTGTCTCGGTCATCCGTTTCTCAAACACCATGCAGTGCGAGAAATTCAACGGAGGAGATCGAGTCTTATGGGGAAAAGTGCGCAAACCTCTGCAGAGTGTACAAACTAATCATGGTTAGCCGTCTCCCCTGTTATGGACATCTTGAGTATCTGGTACTTGAATTATCGATTTGATCTCATCACTCTACTTAATTAATTTGTTGGGTTGTTAATATTGTTTAATTGGGATTGAGTTGGAGTAACCTTCTCAATATTTTTCAACAAACTTTGTAGTTAAATAAAACACATTCGTTTGTTGTAGGGAAAAACTAGCTTTATGCAAATGATAACCATAGAGTCTCCACCAGCCTTATATGCATGTAGTGATAGCTATTATTTGTTCTTTGCTCTATAGTGTTATCTTGGCAGCATATGCCATGTGGTGACCTATTCGGGAGGCAACATATTATGTTGCAGAATTTTCAGACGAACAATAAGGTGCGCTAGGCCGTTCTCTTGCACTCTGCTATGTCGTTGGAGTTTATGGACTCATTTATCTTTGATGCTTCCGCCGTTATCTTATTTAGATGGCCTTCAGCCATATTATTGTAATAAGTACTCTCTTTGAGATATTCGATGTAATAAGTGTGTGATTGAACTCTGTTATAACTCCTTGAGTACTGTGCGTGTCAGCATTACCAATCCAGGGATGACTCTTAAGCACAGAGATTTGACCGTCTGAGGTCGGATCACTACATGATGGTATCAGAGCACACGATGACTGTAGGATGCAACCACTAAGATAAGCCATAGGACACTCTTCTCTACTCATTTATGACTCTTCCCCATTTTCCATCTATAGATGGCATATCCAAGGAACAAGTTTGCTCAACCGGATGAAGACACCCCGTTTGGACGACACTTGAAGGAAGTCACTAGGTACCTGAACATCGGAATACCAAGCTTCACCGGGACCTACACCGCCACTTTACCAGAAGAGGAGCGTTGGATGATTCGAGTTCATGTTCCAGGAAGGACATTCACGCCAGTTACTGAGCCCATAGAGTTTTCCTTTGATGCACCAACCTGGAGTCTAGGAAAGAGCATGGCAACACTCATCGCCATGGGACGCATCGACGAAGTTTATCACAAGGATCTTAAGGACACCATCTACCATATATGTGGACGCTGAGATGAGCAATGGGAGGTGATTAGCACCAGGAGGGACAAGTCCATTGCAGCCTACATCTAGGAGTTAAACCAGCACTTTCACCGCCAGGAGAACCAAATGTGCGCCAGCATACTAGACCTGAAGAAATTGACGACCAAGAACATGGAGCTTGAAGAGGAACTCAAGTCTACACACGATGGATATGAGGAGGAAATTGCAGTACTATTGGAGAAGAATGAAGACCTGGAGAAGAAGCTAGGAATATTCATGGGAGATCCCGCGCCAGAGGAGGACAACCACCCAGAAGACTACATCATCATCGACGACACCGACTCCGACCCCGATAGCGATGATGACTATGAAGACGAAACTGGAGCGAATATCATGGAATCTTCCTCCGATGAAAATTTCTAGTCGACCACCAAATTATCAGTAGTATTCCCCCATGTATATAGTAATAGTCCGAGTATTTTGTAATGGTAGTTAGATCGATTGTATGCCCTTGTTTAAAATTGAGTGGTGTGATATGAATGTGTTTGTCGCATGTGCATATGGGTAGTGATTTCTCTTTAGACCTCACTCTATTCTAATCTCTCCCCTCTAAACCCATCAGATGCCTCCGAGACGTGATCCCGGATTTGTCTTCCCACCGGAGCTCACTCAGTTGATCCAACAGCAAAATGCCTTGATGCAGTTGCTAGTACAGAACCAAGGCAACAACAACAACAACAACAACAACAACCCACCGCCACCACCTCCAGTTGACAACTTAGCACATTTCCTGAGGTTGAATCTGCCGTTGTTTTCCAGTAGCACCGAGCTGATTGTTGCTGATGACTGGCTCCGCAAGATTGGAAGGGAGCTGACCATCGCAGGTTGCATAGATGCCGAGAAGGTGCGCTTTGCCGCACACCAACTGGATGGACCCGCAACCTCATGGTGGGATAATTACACAGCTACTTTCCCCATAGCCAATGTTACTTGGGATCAGTTTCAGCAAGCTTTCCGCATAGCCCATGTCTCAGCTGGAGCTATGAGCATGAAGAAGCGTGAGTTTCGCAACTTATGCCAGGGAAATAGTATTGTGGGGCAGTACGTGGATGAGTTCAGCAAGTTAGCTCGTTATGCCCCAGACGATGTGGCCACAGGTGCCGCGAAGCAGGAGAAGTTTATGGAAGGACTAAATGATGAGCGGAGTATGCAGTTGACGGTGGCAACATTTGCTAACTACCAGGAGTTGGTAGATAGGGATCTTATGATTGATGGCAAGCAGCAGCAGATAGAGAGCCGCAAAAGGAAGTATGGACAGGGGAAGTACAGTTCTGGAGCTCAGCAAAAGCCTTGTTTTGCCCCGAACTCGGGATGGCACACCCATCATAACCATGGAAGCCACACTCACAGTGGAGGAAGTTCACACAACCATAGTGGCCCTAAGAATGGTAATGTGAATGGGGGAAACAACGGTCAGAACCGTTTCAACCCCACTACACCCGCCAAGAAGGATCTAAGTCACATTACTTGTTTCAAGTGCGGGAAGACTGGACATTACGCCACCGAGTGCCCTGAAGCAAAGAATGGAAATGGAAATGGAAGCTCTGGGAAGAAGCCCAACCCTTTCACCAGAGGACAAGTGAACCACGTTAACGTGGAGGAGGTTGAAGAACTAACCCACCCAGTGATCAGTAAGTTTTTGATTAAGTCATTTACTGCTCTCGTTCTTTTTTACACTGGTGCGTCACATTCATACATATCAAGGGGATTTGTGGACAAGTTTTAGTTGCCAACCTTAGCCCTTAGGTCACCCATGTTAGTAAGCTCGCCAGGAGCAGAGTATATGGCCAGCCGATGGTGTGATCGGTTACTTGTAACCATCGGTAGCCACGTTTTCCCCTCAGACCTAGTGATTTTGGAGTCACAAGGATTGGACATAATATTAGGCATGGATTGGTTATCGAAGTACGGAGGAAACATCAACTGTGCTAGTAAGTCAATTTTACTCACTACCCCGGAGGGAAAGAGGATCAAGTATGTATCCAGGCATGCTCCAAGGAGGACCCAAGTAAATTCTCTCTAGGGAGTTGTTCAGGAAGAAGTTCCCGTTGTGAAGGATTACCCGGATGTATTTCCAGAGGAATTACCAGGCATACCACCCGATCGACACATAGAGTTTTTGATAGAACTGTTGCCAGGCACCAGGCCAATATCGAAGAGACTGTATCGGATGCCCGCAAATGATCTGAAGGAAATTAAGAAGCAGATTAAGGAGTTACTGGAGAAAGGTTATATCCGACCAAGTTCATCACCGTGGGGAGCCCCAATGCTCTTAGTTGAGAAGAAGGATGGATCCTTGAGAATGGTTGTTGATTATCGTGCATTGAAAGAAGTGATGATCAAGAACAAGTACCCACTACCGATGATCAATGATTTGTTTGACCAGCTGCAAGGAGCTAAAGTATTCTCCAAGATCGATCTTCGATCAGGATACCACCAGTTGAAGATCCGAGAACATGATATACCTAAGACAACTTTTACGGTAAGGTATGGGCTATATGAGTACATGGTCATGTCTTTTGGATTGACTAATGCTCCTGCCTATTTTATGAGTATGATGAACAAAGTATTCATGGATTTTTTGGACAAGTTTGTTGTGGTGTTCATTGATGACATTTTGGTGTACTCGAAGAATGAAGAGGAACACAAGGAGCATTTGCGCTTAGTTCTCGAGAAGCTTAGGGAACATCAGTTATATGCCAAGTTCAGCAAATGTGAGTTTTGGTTGAAGGAAGTTGGATTTCTTGGACATGTTATATCAGGAGAAGGTATAGCATTAGACCCTGCCAAGGTTTAGTCACTCACTGAGTGGTTGGCACCCACTTCAGTTGGAGAGATCCGCAGTTTTCTGGGACTCACTGGATATTATAGGAGATTCATTGAGAACTTTTCCAAAATTGTGAAGCCCATGATGGAGTTGTTGAAGAAGGATACCAAGTTTAAGTGGACCGAAGAATGTGAGGGCAGTTTTCAGGAGTTGAGGAAACGGCTAGTTACCGCCCCAGTGTTAATTCTTTCGGACATACGCAAGGATTTTGAAGTGTATTGCAACGCTTCTCGCCAAGGACTTGGAGGTGTACTCATGCAAGATGGAAGTGTTGTTTCATATGCCTCACGTAAGCTTAGGCCCCATGAGTTGAATTATGCCACACATGATTTCGAGTTAGCAGCCGTAGTACATGCGCTCAAGACCTGGAGACATTTTCTGATTGGAAATCGTTGTGATGTGTACATGATCACAAGAGTTTGAAGTACATTTTCACTCAAAAGGAGCTAAATCTCAGGCAGAGGAGATGGTTGGAGCTTATAAAAGATTATGATATGAAGCTGCATTATCACCCAGGGGAGGTCAATGTCATATCAGACACTTTGAGCCGCAAGAGTTATGTCAACACCCTCGTAAGCGGAGGATTACCGCAGGAGTTAGTCGACGATCTCAAGGAACTTCGATTGGAGATAGTTCCAAGAGGTTTTGTTGCAGAAATGGAATTTCAGTCTACATTATTTGGAAAGATTCGAGAAGCACAGAAGGATGACAAGAAAATTGCTGAGATAAAGGAGAAAATGAGCGAAGGAAAAGACAAGGGTTTTCGTGAGGATGAGCACGAAACTTTATGGTTTGAGGATCGTGTTTATGTCCCCAGTAACGCGGAGATCAGGAATTTAATACTTCAGGAGGCTCAAGACACACCATACTCGATTCACCCTAGAAACACCAAGATGTATTTGGATTTGAAGGAACATTTCTGGTGGACTGATATGAAGAAGGATATTGCCGAGTATGTAGCAGTATGTGATGTATGTCAGAGAGTGAAGGCAGAACATCAGAAGCCAGCAGGATTACTTCAGCCTATGCCAATACCAGAATGGAAGTGGGAAAAGCTTGGCATGGATTTCATCACCGGATTACCCAGGACACGATCGGGATATGATTCCATCTGTGTAGTAGTTGATCGCTTGACCAAGGTAGCTCACTTTATCCTCGTGAAAACCACTTATACGAGTGCGAAGTTGGCCAATACATATATGACCAGGATCGTATGTCTGCATGGAGTTTCGAGGACCATCGTATCAGATAGAGGAACACAGTTTACCTTGAAGTTTTGGAATCAGCTGCACTAGACTTTGGGTACTAGGCTTGAGATCAGTACAGCCTTTCATCCGCAGACAGATGGACAAACCGAGAGAGTCAATCAGATTCTGGAGGACATGTTGACAGCTTGTGCGCTAGATTATGGATCTAGTTGGGATGATAATTTGCCTTACGCATAGTTCTCATATAACAACAGTTACCAGGCTAGTTTGAAGATGGCACCTTTTGAAGCTTTGTATGGAAGAAGGTGCAGGACACCATTGATGTGGGATGAAGTTGGAAATCGTCAGTTGTTTGGACCAGATTTAATCAAGGAATCTGAAAAGAAGGTTAAGTTGATTTGAGATAGACTGAAGGTAGCTCAGTCTAGGCAGAAGAGTTACACTGATACTAAACGCAAGGAGGTAGTCTATGAAATCGGAGACAGAGCGTATCTCCATGTGTCACCACTTCGAGGAGTTAAACGATTCGGAGTTAAGGGAAAGCTAGCCCCGAGATTTTTAGGACCATACCGAGTTCTGGAACGAATGGGAGAAGTGGCCTACAAGTTTGAGTTACCCGAAGGATTGTCAGGAGTTCATGTTGTGTTTCACGTTTCCCAGTTGAATAAGTGTCATGCTGAGATGGCCGATATTCTTCTCAGAGATACAGTGCCCCTCGAAGCAATTCAGTTAGATAGTGATCTAACTTACGAGGAGAAACCAGTCAAAATTCTCGGGTTTGCCAGCCAGGTTACCCGCAGCAAGGTTATCAAGTTTTCCAAAGTTCAGTGGAGCCACCATACCGAGGAGGAAGCCACCTAGGAGCGAGAAGAAGATCTACAGAAAGACCACCCACACCTATTTTCTAGCCAACCAGAATCTCGAGGGCGAGATTCATCTTAAGGGGGGTAGGTTTGTAACATCCCAATTTTCAATTTGGATGTTATACAGGTCATCATATGCATATCATATTTTATTTGCGTTTTGGTTGTGATCCTAAAATCTTAAGCAACTCAAGGACCCAAGGAGAGAGTTGGAGGTTTCACATATTTTCATATTTGAAATTTTCTCAAATTTGAAAAGAGGATCAATTTGATTTTAATATTTTTCTCTCCAATTATTTCCAATAATAAAAATAAATGAGAGAAGATAAAATGACTTATTCAAAAGAGAGGAATATTGGAGAAGAAATTTTAAAATCCAATTATTATTTTATTTGAATTTTATTTGAATTAGAAAATATGCATTTTTGAAAATTGCAATTTTAGGCAAGAAAAATGTTCATCTTGTTCTAAATATTAGGTTTAGACGGCGAAAATTATTTCTGGTATTTTTAGAATTTTGTTTTATATTTTATTAGGATTTTCCTTTCGGGCGAAATTTTTATTTAAAAAAAACTTCCCGCCCGACTGGGACGAAGGCCCAGCCGAGCAGGCCGGCCCACGTCGCTCCGCCGCCTTCCTCCACGAGAGAGACCACGCTGCCGCCGCCGTCCGAGTTCGGCCGGGGCACGACTCCCGTGCCGACACGGCACCCCCTCCCGCAAGTCCCCGCCTCCCTCGTCCTTTATAAGGCGGAGCCGCCGCCGCCCCTCCTCCTTACCCGACCCCGCGCCGCTTGCTCGCCGCCACTTCTTTGCCGCCGCTCTTTGTGCCGCCAGTGACGATCGCAGCCCAAATCCGCCGGAGCCACCGCCTCGCCGTCTCGCCGGAAAAACCACCGCCGACCCGCCGGTTTTTAGGTAAAAACCTAGATCGGTTTTTTAGGTTTCATCGGTTTTCTCGGTTATTTTCCGATCGGTTCTAAGTAGCGAACGTTCTCTGTTAATTCGTTTTCACGAACACGTTCGGTCATTTTGTTCTGTTAGCGAACATTCGTTCGTTAGGTTTTTCTTTTTCTTTTTATTTTCGGCCAGGGACCTATCCGCGATTATTTGTTATCACAGATTAGTCCCTGATCTTCAAACCCTTGTTACTTTTTGCTCGTTTGTCCAAATCCAATGAAACCAATGCCAAAATCTTCGTATTGTTCCCCTCTGTCCAGATAATCAACTTGAACATGGTTTTGACAATTTAAAATTTGGTTTCAAGCAGATTTGAATACGAACTTCTTTTGATCATAGTTTGAGTTTCATAGCTTCGATTCGATTGATTCTTTTTGCAAATCGAAGCTCTTAAGTTGAACCTTCAGTTTGGATTTTTTTCTATTGATTTTTACCCTTGCATCTTATGCTTGAGTTCTTATGTATTCTATTGTTTGTTTACGATAGAGTTTCCGGAGTGCGAAGCGTGCTACCACGAGTCACTAGGGTTTTCAGATCGTCAGCAAGGCAAGTAACACTTTGATCATACCCTTTATTACCCAGTTTTTATGCATTAGATTCAATCGTCAAACATTGCATGGTTAGGATCTAATTAACATGTGGGTAGTGGGAAGTAGTGGATGAGGTAGAACCTATTGCTTTACTATTTCAAACCCTGGGAGTTACTTCTACGTTATGCTTATACTGATATGCTATGCTCATAGACGTGGTTTGGCTTGAGAGATCCATGACAGACGTGAGAGTTATCATTTACTAATGGTTGAACTTAAGGTGGCTACTTAAATACACATCTGGGTGGATTGGTTCAGGCACCCTGGAACACCCAATGGTTGTCTGGGCACCTGGAGCAATCCAGAGTTATCGTGGGATATCCCGGAGTACCCGTGTGATCATCCTATTGTTCGCCACCCAGGCTAAAAGGGATCATAAGATTATTCATGCTAGAAACTTCCGTGTGCAGCCACAAGCCATTATGGGCTCTGGCATAGTTGAGTATGTTGTGTGACCTCTTTCAGTGGTAGGCTAGCAGATGTAGGGGAAACTAGGTGGTACTGTCTACCCAGAGTAAAGAGTTATTGCTTCTGAAAGACTGTGTCTCGGTCATCCGTTTCTCAAACGCCATGCAGTCCGAGAAATTCAACGAAGGAGATTGAATCTTGTGGGGAAAAGTGTGCAAACCTCTATATAGTGTACAAACTAATCATGGTTAGCCGTCTCCCCGGTTATGGACACCTTGAGTATCTGGTACTTGAATTATTGATTTGATCTCATCACTCTACTTAATTAATTTGTTGGGTTGTTAATATTGTGTAATTGGGATTGAGTTCGAGGAACCTTCTCAATATTTTTCAACAAACTTTGTAGTTAAATAAAACATATTCCTTTGTTGTAGGAAAGAACTAGCTTTATGCAAATGATAACCATAGAGCCTCCACTAGCCTTATATGAATGTAGTGATAGTTGTTATTTGTTCTTTGCTCAATAGTGTTATATTGCCAGCATATTCCTTGTCTGACCCATTCGGGCTGCAACATATTATGTTGCAGAATTTTCAGACGAAGAGTAAGGTGCGCTAGGCCGTTGTCTTGTACTCAGCTATGCCGTTGGTGTTGATGGACTCACTTATCTTCGATGCTTCCGCCGTTATCTTATTTAGATGGCCTTCAGCCATATTATTGTAATAAGTACTCTCTTTGAGATATTCGATGTAATAAGTGTGTGATTGAACTCTGTTATAAATCCTTGAGTATTGTGTGTGTCAGCATTACCGATCCAGGGATGACACTTAAGCACAGAGATTTGACCGTATCAGGTCGGATTGCTACAAAAGGCTACAATTGCTACCCTATACTTGTGGGTTATCAATGCACTGGTACAACGAGGTGCTATACAAACGGTTTTTAACCCCTTTCTGTGAAGGCATTCTGAACCGTCGCCAAGTGAGTGACTGCGATAGGGGGGGGGTCCTTCCCACACGACCTAGAAACTATCGGGTATAGGCCCTCTTGATACACACGCTCGGCAAAATCAGGTCGTGTGCGAGGGGCGAGTGATCAAATATAGTTATACGTATAGTTGTGCTAAAAATACAATTATACATGCCAAATCATTTCCGGTCGTAATTAAATCCCACACAGCCAGTCCCAGCTAAACACTTTTGTTTGTATGTACATTCCACATAGTCAATCCAAGGATACGTTTCCATTAGTATGTACATCCCACACAGTTAATCCAAGAAGTATGTTTTCATTTGTATATACATCCCACACAGTCACTCCAAGGAAAACATTTTCGTTCGCAGGTACATCACACACAATTTTCCCATTGAATCGATTGTGATAGCGTTGCCATTGCACACAATATTAACAACTTTATCATTTGCGTTATTGAATGCATCACACATGGTGCGTAGAAGAAACTGTGTGGCAAAGGTTGTCCATCACACACACTGTTTATGTGGTAAACGTTCGCGCAAGGTGGCCTAACACAAACAGTTTTCAAGAGGTTGTCGTGTGTGATTGTTCATTGATCCAACATAGTCTATTCCTAGAAACTATGTGTGTTGCATGAGGTCATCGCCCATGGTGTTTTCTCAATAACTGTTGGCAATAGAAAAACCCGATTAGCAGGCTAATTGCCCTATTATTAATAATCCATTAATTAATTAATTGACATTTCATATTAAGCACACAATATATTTCATTTTCATATTAAGGAAGCAGGATTTCATAATTGAAATACACAGAGTACAACACCATATAGCTTCAGCAGTCAGCTACCCCATTACACAACTGAACCGGCACCAAGTTTCACATGCAACATCTATAACCTTTTAAAATTAGCATCATAGGCGGTACATAGACAGATAAATCTCATCTGGAAAACTGCTGAAGCGGAAGGCGAATATTGAGCCTTCATTGATGTTGAAGTACTTTGCAACTTTAGGCTAGTGCCTGTCCATCCTTCATCCTCTTCAGGAACACTTCAATACTGAACCGTGAGTGTTGTATGAATACCTTCCTCGCCTCCTGACATACAAGTGGTTTGAGAGGTAATCATTAGTGAACTGCTTTGGAAAGGCCTGAAAACAAGGATATGCATAAATATCTTCTCTAGATTTGAAATGGCGCAAAGGAATTAAAAAGACAAGGTATAGCAGTTAGTACCATCTTGTAGTGAAATGATGTCTTCTTTATTGTGCAGACAAAGATCTTGTTGTTTTTTGTCACTAATTTCTTCATCGTAACAATCTTTCTGAGTTTCTTGACTTGAATGATATTCATGGACAACTCATTTACACATATGCAAAAAGGGTCAAACAATGGGTCAAAACCTCTAACAGCAGGACCTACATGTGCAAGACCAAATTGTTAAAAACCTAATATTTAAAAACAAGAAGTGGAAAGGTGTGTTATGAACTGCAACACACCTAATATTTAAAAACAAGCAAACATAGTCATTCAAAGTTGTATTGTGCAGGTTTAAGTACACTAGTTATTCGCCATGTGTTGGATCCATGGGTTAGAGTTAGTTTGAGCTGAATAGCCCTAAAGTATCCAAACATGAGGGCTAGTTTGAGTTAGTTGCCTCTAACCCACCCAAAACAACTATCCCACCCAAGAGGTGCTGACTGGGGCTAGTTCTCCTAGTACATATATTCTCAATCTAACAGTGTCATCCAAACACCTCTTTGGCTAGCGTTAGTTCAGGCTTAGTCATTACTGAGTATCATTGTTATTTAGGAAATATAGGATAGCGTAAGATTTATTCTACCTTGACTTGTACTCCTATATATATGCCCACGAGGCTCAAGCAATACAATCAACTATTCCACCAATCTCTCTCTCTTCCTTTTAACTGTCATGAGCTAGAAACTAACTCTAACCTCTAGCTAAGTTAGAGTATCCAAATAGTGCCATTGTTAAATCAAATGGAAAGGCGTGGTAAATACTCCCTCCAGTCCTTTTTACTCTGCATATAAGCATTGTCTGAAGTCAAACATCATAAATTTTGACCTTATTTATATGAAAAAAATATCAACAGCTACCATGCTAAAGTTATAAAATATGAAAATTTAAGTCATGACACATGTGCTGATATTGATTTCATATTGTGAATGTTGCTATATTTTTCTATAAATTTGGTCAAACTTTACGAGGCTTGACTTTAGACAAATCTTATATGCGAACTAAAAAGATTCGGAGGGACTTCAGCATGCTTAACAGCAACCAAATATAGTCAATAGTAGAGCCATTGTTAAAATTGGTATTGATGAAATTGAACTGCACAATTCATACTAGCACATATAGAACATCACACTGCTAATAGCTGAAATAAACAAGGCATACTACGAACAACCCAATATGGCAATTGGAATTGGACATATGCTAACTAAAAATAACTGAACAACCATAAACCATAGAAATAAATGAGGCATAATGCAAACAACAAAATATAGCAATAAATACTAGATAGGTTCTCACTACAAAACGGGTTCCAGAAAACAAATCATGGGTCTCCTCACTTGTCAAAGAATGGATCCTCCTCGTGGTCACCGTCGATGAGGTCTGACTTGCCAGCTGAGGATCCCAAGCCAGCTTCGCAGAACATGTCCTTCAGAAATGACAAAAGGGGCTCCATGGCGATGAAGAATGGCAAATTGTTCATAATGAACCGCAGGAGATCAGCGGCAGGGCCATCGATGAGATCAACGGTTGTCGAACCCGAAGGGTTGGGGGTGGGCAACTTCCTGTGATGTAACCCGCAGCAAGCCGTCGGTGTCGACGACCTCGATGTCGTAGCCGGCGTCCACAACATACCAGAATACTCTAGCCCGCTGATTGAAAGGCTCAATCCAGGCCCAGTCATTGTCTTCAGCTTCCTCGGCGACCACCTCGCTGGCGATGGGCGAAGAGGCCACGGTAAAGCTCTTTTGGGCCATTCGCTCCTCAAGCTCCCCGGGAAGCGTAGCCAGGCTTAGGCTGCGACGCTCTGGAGTGGGGGAGGAGGGTGGGGATAGGGATCTCTAGGAAAAGGGGCATTTTGCAGGCGTCATCTAAGAAACTCAGGGTGGCGAGGGTATGTATATCGGTGGGTAAACTGCACGGGCAGACCGACAGAGGTTGGCGATGGAGGTGGCGGCAGCGGCGACAGTGGTGACCTAGCTAGCTTCGAAGTGAGGGAGGGGTAGTGTGTATGTGTGTGAGCGAGGGATTTGGGGTGAGCGAAGGATTTGGGGTGTGTGCGTGGAGGGGGTCCAAGGTGGTGTTTGAGGAAATGTCGCGGGTACTAATAATTTTCCTAGGCGGGAGTAAAATGGCGGGGTTACCAAAAATTTGGATCAAGGGATCGAAGCAGAGCGCGGCGGGAGTAACGAACATCACACATGGTTAAAACATAATAGTCGTGTGCTATCAAACAGAAAACCACTCTAGTAGAGCAGATATTTTTGACATTGCGAGGGATACAGGCGGGAGTAAAATATCGGGGCTCTAGTTCAAAAAATTCGGGGCTACTCTAAATTTGGATCAACTGATTGAAGCAGAGCAGGTGTAACAGACATCGCACATGGTCCACACATACGAATCATGTGCTATCAAATAGAGAAACCCTCTACACGGGTATATATTTTCGAGATTACGAGGGAGTAGATATTTTCGAGAGCGGGAGACAAGCCTCGTGGAGACCAATCTACTGTGCTGATGTGAGTGACTGCAGGGGCACGGGCGTGGCACACGGGTGGTCTGACCGAACCGTGTCTGTTGCGTACCCAATCGCAGACGGTTTCTGCATCCAACTCGTGTGTTGTTTATAAATTTGGCAAAAAGAATAACGTGGGAAAGGGTCAGAACACGAACACACTTGCATGTGGACCAAATATATGTATGAAAAGGGTGCTTTGATGTTCAAATACCCAATCTACAACTTTGATGTGGCACCTGTCACACAAAGCACACAGTATTTCTAGTCAGGCACCCCCTACGAACCCCACTTCGTGTCAGCGGTAAGGGAATCCTAGCTACGAATGCATGCCCCCGAATAGTTAGGTTTGAAATCTCACCCTACCGTAACACAAAACCTATAGGAGTCAATCTATTATGGTCAAACTTCCCCTTTCGCTTCCGGACAAAGGTGGGCCATGTCCCGACCCACAAATGTATGCTTGTGGCGGGAGATCGGTGAGACCACATACGAACCACCCGTGGGTGGCCCTATACTATATGTATGCAAAGGGTGTGGTGTGATATTCAACTATACCATTCACAACTTTTATGTGGCACGTGTGCCTTGCAAAATAACCGGACTTTCCCGACCCCACGGAGGTTCCAAGTTAGTCTGAGTCTCCCCATACACACACATGTCGGGGGGAGGGCATCTCACCAAGACGTACTGCAACATGGACCAAACAGAATCAAACTTGATCGTACAACCTCTCTCGCTCGTTGTTGGTCAAAGTGATGGACGTCCACACGACCCCACAAAATGGGCTAGCTTGTCTCCGGTAAACTCGTGAGGGAATACTGTCTGAAGACAAAACCCACTCTGTGCATGTGGCCCAATCATGTATGGAAGTGGTGTGTGTGGTGTTTGAATACGCAATGTGCAAATTTGATGTGGCACCATGCTTTGGAACCATAAAAAATCCCCACACTGGTCGAGGGTTCACGATGCGTAGCGTGCATGCACTCAAACTTAATTAGGCCTAGAATGATCGACCTACTACTATACGGTAACACGAACCAAATAAGAAGAATCCACCATGGTAACCTTTCTCGTCATCGGTCGAAATGATGGACGTCCATGGGGGCCCACAAATATATATAGGCTTGCCGCCCATATATAACGAAGCGAGTGAGAGTGTGCAAACATAACCATTGCATGCATGTGTCCCAAACATATTTATGGAGGTGCGTGATGCATGCGTATGTGTTGAATTAATACCTAATGCACAACATTGATGTGGTGCATGCGTTAAAAATCACACAGGTCCCCACACGGAGCAAGAGGTTCGTGACGTGTCGTGTGCTCGCCCCCCTCGATCCAGCGGGAGGGATTCATGTGTACGCATGCGCTATTATATATGTAATCTCGCCTATATCACGAGACAAGCAAAAAATTAATCCCCTCCCAGGTCAAAATAATTAACCTCTCTCGTTGTCAGTGAAAGTGATGGACCAAGCGGGCCAACAAATGGAAGCATCGCCGATAACCACGTGAGTTAGTGCCTCAGGAAAACCACCATCGCTTGCATGTGTGGCAAAACATATATATGGAGAGGTGTATGGTTGTGATGTTTTGAATACCTAATGCACAACCTTTGATGTGGCATTTGCCTCAAAAACCGCAAAGTCCGCACACAAAGTGAGGTTCATGTGTGACACCTACTATATGTTGGTCCCATCTCCCCTTCGACACGTGCTATATATATATATATATTATATATATATACGTGTGTGTGTGTGTGTGTGTGTTAGTGTTATTTGGATCACAGCAGCCCATATAAGGGCCCGACAGAACCCACCTGAACTTCGCGAACTGCCGACCCGACCGACAGGATCCACCTGATCCCGACCCGCCCAACAGGATCAACCTGATCCCGATCCCGATCCCGAGCCGCCCCAGCCCCCTCCTCGCCACTCCTTCCCTCGATCCCCGACCTCCCCCCGTGCTTCGCCACCGATCTTCATCGGATCCGCCGCCTCCCTCCCCCCGTCTCCAGCTCCTGGACGATCGGATCCGCTGCCTCCCCTCCGTCTCCCAAGCCTGGTCAACCGGATCCACCGCCACCCCTCCGTCCCACCTCCTGGCCGACTACCGGCGCGAGCAAGCGAGCGACGACGGACACCGACACGAGGGAGCCCGCGCTGCCTGGACGCGGCGAAGCCACCATGGACTTCCAGAAGCTGCATTCTCCTTCCATCCTCACCGCCCGACGCCTTGGCAGAGTAGATGAAGGCCCTGACGGAAGCTACGGCCAACGGAGCAACTCCGCGGCGGAGGCGGCATGGACGGCGCCTTCAAATCCATCAACGGTACACGAACTTCCTCCAACTTGGTGCCTTCTTCTTCAATCTTGCCTTGCCTAACCTTCTTGCTCCGTGCAGATGAACTTCGCGCCCTCTGCAAGACATGGATTGCCATGGAATTCCTCTCCTACCTCCCCGACGAATTTCTCTCAAGGTGGCCGGTCAGCTGCTAGAAAAAGGTTGGCCGAACTTCTAGCCAGGGTATGCTTGAACTTCCTTCTGTTTTTCATTTTATTACAGCCATGTGAAGTTCAGGTAGTGTGTGAGCATCAGTACAGGCTACAAACAGCATTTTAAAATCTGCCTGCTTACAGCCTTGTGAAGTTCAGGTAGTGTGGGAGCATCAGTACAGGCTACAAACATCATTTTAAAATCTGCCTACTTACAGCCATGTGAAGTTCAGGTAGTGTGTGAGCATCATTAGAGCCTACAAATAGTATAAAATCTGCCTGCATTCACATGTGAAAAGCCATGTGAAGTTCAGCTATTAAGTGTGCTAGAGTTCAGGTTGGTATGTATCTGGTTGTGTGCAAAAAATAAATGGAAAATAGAACATGCACGTGATCTTACGAAGGTCAGGTTGGTATGCACTAGTGGTTCAACCATTCAAACTCATGAAGGTTCAAGTTTTTTAACTGTAGATAGTATTTCCCCTTGGCAAAACAAGAAGTTCGGGTTGTGGAGAGTGCTCAGTTCAGGTACATATAAGTAATCAAATAGTGTAGAATTAACAGAATGTGAGGTTCACTGAGTGAAGGGTGCTCAATTCAGGTACAAAAGTATTGGCAGATGCTCAGCTTAGTGCAGAGTGTGATGCATGTCCTAGGGGAAAAATATGTACATGAACACCACTTTTATGAGAAGTTCAGGCTGTGAATAATGCTAAGTTCAGTTACAAAGATATAGGCAGACGTAACTTGTGTGCTAATAAACATTTTTTTCTTTTATGTCAGCAAGAAAAGAGACGCATGAAGAAGCTTAGAAGCTCCCAGCAGCAAGTACACAATCATAAGCCTGTACGCGTTGCATCACCCCCTCAATGAGTCACACCTCAAACGCACCAACAACATTACCAACCTTCTCCAGGCTAGAAATGGATGACACCCTAAACACATGGAGACTTCCAAGATGCTGGGTCACAGCCCTATCCGCACAACTTTGCGCCTCCGCCTAATTGGGTGACGCCGGAAATCCCCCGCAGATTCTTTTTATCCACCAACAGACTCCCAAGCATGCCGATGGAGGAGGGGGTTAGCTCAAGTCCTGCGTGTAACTCTGGAGGTTATCCTGGAAAGCAACTAAACCGAATCCCAGGACAAATCCAACAGGAACACACACACGGAGGAGAGTGCTCTGCACACTACCACCGTTGGATCCTGCTGCTGCTGCTACAAGTCAGAATTGTACGAGACATAAGGTAGATGGATTGCTTCACAAAACAAAAGAGCAAACCAAGACCAGGATCGCAATACCTCCACAACCACCTCAAGCAAAAAGGACGCAAACAAGAGAGAGGCCATCTTCATCCCTCCTTCCTCCTCGTGATCCACTCCTGCATCCTTCTATGATTACTCCGCCGTGCCCCATCCCAGAGGGACAGCAACAGACTCCGGTGGAGTTGCGATCATACACGCACGTAAGTGAAAAAATATATTTATATACGCATCTTGTATTATCTGCAAATTTTATGCTCCCTCCAGGATAACAAGTTCATAAAATTCATTTGAACATGTCGTTTGATTATTTTTCTTTTTCTGTAGATGTCGGATCTCCTGGATTATCTAATACCAAGACTAAAGATGTAATTCCAGGATGTAGAGAAAGCAAGGGAATTTTATAACAGATACGCCAGAAACGATGGTTTTGGAATCAGGAACAACGAGAGGGAATGACAATCACAAGTATTTTGTTTGCGTGTTCCAAGGGAAACACACAACTTCTGTTTCAGAGGCTAACAGGCAACGGAAGAAAACATCATAGAGGACATGCTACAATGCAAGAATGAGGGTGAAGGTGCAGGAGGATAATACATGCGTGGCAGTGGACATTGAGTACAATCATAATCACTAACTCATGCAAATTGATGACATGCTGGTATTCTTGCACTCACACAAGAATTATGACCCCACTTTTTGGAGTATGTAAAGCTCCTGTAGTACCATGATGTCAAGCACACAACAATCATGTCCATGCTATCCGAAAATGAAGATGGAAGCTACTTCCTAAGCATGACCGGACAATACCTACTAAACCAGTAAGTATTCAAACATGCACATACTGCAATGTACATACCATCCTAAGTCACAACCCTTTGCTAGCAAAAATAACAAATGCATGTTTGCATGTAATTTGCAGGAAACCCATGAATGCAAGGAAAGATGATTTGGATGATGTATTGAAACTTGTATCATTCTCCAAAGATAGTGAAGGCAATCAATGATGAGTTTTTCTATGACATACAAGTAGACAAGGACAAGTCATTTAAAAACATTTTCTGGTCGAATGCAAGCTGTCGAGGAGCGTATCAAGACTTTGGCGATTGCGTAACATTCGACACAACTTACAAGACCAACAGATTTCATATGCCTCTGGGAGTGTTTGTTTGAACAAACCATCACTTGCAGTCAACAATATTTGCTGTTGCCCTGATCAGAGACGAAGATGCAAAATCATTCAAGTGGCTGTTCGATACATTTGTACGGTGCATGAACAAAAAGCACCCAACTTGCATTCTAACAGGTGAGTTAAAAAAAACTCTACAAGTTTCATCATCTTTTCAGTCTATGGGTCTGTATTGGGTATATTTGGTTTTATCTGAATATAATGTAAAGCAAGCAGTTCAACCACTGTTAACACAGAAGTCCAACAAACAATACAAGAAAACAAAATTATCTGTCACATGTTTAGAAAAAAGTTAGTTATGAATGTGAAGTACAAATACATGAATCATAGAAGTTCAAGGACAAAGATGTAAGAAAAACATATGTAACATGTTCAGAAAAATATACTTATTTATGTAAAGTTCAAGAACTAGTACCACAGAAGTTCAACAACACTGCTGTAAGAAAATTTTGTGTGTGACACTACTAGGTAGTCCTACTAGCGTCTGATCCCGGTGAATTGGGTTAGTTAACCGCACCCTTTGGTGAAGAAGGGGGTATTCCTGGTACCTGTGAAGTTCAAGCACTGGTACCACAGAAGTTCAACAACACTGCTATAAGTAAAAATACATGTGACATTTTTAGATAGTCATACTACTAACTGTGAAGTTCAAGTACTTGTACAACATAAGTTCACCATCTGTGCAAAAAGAAGCAAGTTTCATTTTTTTAATTCATGCAGACCAGTGCCCGTCGATGGCAAAAGCTATACCACAATCATTCCCAAACACAGTCCACAAGCTATGCCGTTGGCACATCCTGTAGAAGTACAGGGAATACCTTGTGTTGTTGTACAAAAAGTATAAAACATTCAAAGAGGAGTTCACAGCTATATTAAACTGGCCGCTGATGCCTACGAAGTTTGAAGCTGCCTGGGCTGAACTCGTGCACAAGTACAACCTGGAGAACGATCAGATGATGATCCAGCTGCGGAGTGATAGGAAAATGTGGATTTCAGCATATTACAAGAACATTTTCTGTGCTACAATGACTTACACACAACGAAGCGAGAGCATGAACCACGTGCTCAAGAAAGGGTTTGTCAAGGGGACCCAGAACCTACACAAGTTTGCTAGGTGGGTAAATGCTTGCATACAAACTCGGATGCAGAAGGAGAACAAGCAAACAATGACCAACATGGTATGAAGACAAAAAAACACCCCCATCATAATGTGTTTTCTTCAACTTGTGCACTTTGAATTTTAAAAAATGAAACCCATGACTCTGCTTCGAATTTTTTGACATGTGCAGACCAATCTTGTGACAAAACAACTTATGACTACGAGGAAGACATGTCTATCAAGTACACGAGAACCGTGTACACCGAGATGAGGACTAGGATGAGAAAAGCCACCCTATTTCGTGCAAAGCCTACAGCAGAGCCCACTAAGTACCTTGTGTGCTACCACAACAAGGCTGGCCATGATGATGAAGACATATATGCCTAGTCAAAGCAGGAATTCCAGGTTGTAGCTGACCCAGAGAATGAAATATACGAGTGTGAATGCAAGCTTTTGACACACACAGGTGAGCGGAAAAACAAACTCATTAAATAGCTAAACTAGTAGTATCATATCAAATATATGAAACTCATTGCTGGCTCACAAACTATGTATTCTGCATTCATCACAAAATGCAGGCCTGTTCTGCCTTCACATCATGAACATACTGGTCTACCTGAAGCCTGACAAATTTCCACACAAGTATATCCTCAAACGGTACACAAAGACTGCAAAATCACAACCAACCTTTGATACAAGGGACTACAACACAACTGCATCGGATGGCAGCTCAAGACTATCGAAGCAAGACATCTTGCTGCAGCTAAATTTGATGGTTAACAAGAAAGCGATGAGATGTGACCAGCAATATGACAGAGCCTTCTATGTTCTCAAGAGGCTCATGGAAGAGCTTGATGCAATACATTCAGCAAACCGAGCGGATGCTGACGAAATGATGGCTGAAGAGGGTGCTGAAATTGAAGATGACCTTCATTATTATGCAGCTGAAATACTCCACGCTGCTGCTCAAGCCAACCAATGCAAGCAGAGTGTTGACCAATTAATGCAGTAGCGGCAGCAAGAGACGATGAAACTGCCACTGTACTCTGAAACAAAGGGTAGGAAGAAAATTTTTGTAGCAAAGAAAAGTGACAAGAGAGCTCAAATAAAGGCACCACCTGCAGGAAGAGTCTTCGTGCTCGATGAGAACAGAGTGTCACTTGGACACATGCAATGTAGTATGTGCAAAAAGGTTGTAGGACACAACAAGCTCACCTGTCCAACACTCTTAGAAAGAAACAATGCCGAGGAGGTCAAGCAACCCAAAGTTCAAAAACAACAGCCCAAAGTTATAGAACAAAAGAAGGGACCACACCCACAGAAAGCAAGCAGCAGACTTTGTAGCATATGCAAGGAGTATGAACCACATAATGCAAGAACATGCCCGAAGTGCGCAGATGCTATAAAGACAAGCAAAAAGCAAAACCTAGAGCCAGCAACAAGAAAGTGATGGAAGATGAAGATGAAGAAGAAGATGAAGACACCATCAAAGAAGAGGAAGACTAAGAGGAAGAGGAAGAGGAAATGGAATGTGAGGAGGAAGAGGAAGAGGATGATGAAGAGGAAGAGGACGATGAAGAGGAAGAGAAAGAGGAAGATGAAGAGGAAGAGGTACATGTCAAACAAAAACCACTACAACCAAAGCCTAGGAGGAGCCCAAGGCTGAAGAACAGTTAGACTAGATCAATTAAACAAAGCAAACTTATGTCATGTCAATGTGCAGAATATTATTCCACTTTTGAAACAGTATTTTAGGAGAAGCTTACTTGAACTTTTATTGGTGAAGTTTCAAAGATTATACAGTAGAAGTTCAAGTAAGCTTACTATAGAAGTGCTAGTATAGTATAAGATGAGGTGCTGGTGATGTAAAGTATGAAAGAGCAAACAGTAATTAAATGAAAAATATACACTGTAAAGTTCAAGTAATATTACTGCAGAAGTCTGATGAACCACAAGTGTAGGGGATCTATCATAGTCCTTTCGATAAGTAAGAGTGTCGAACACAACGAGGAGCAGAAGGAAATGACAAGCAGTTTTCAGTAAGGTGTTCTCTGCAAGCACTGAAATTATCGGTAACAGATAGTTTTGTGATAAGGTAATTTGTAACGGGCAACAAGTAATGATAGTAAATAAGGTGCAACAAGATGGCCCAATACTTTTTGTAGCAAAGGACAAGCCTAGACAAACTCTTAGATGAAGGAAAATGCTCCTGAGGACACATGGGAATTATCGTCAAGCTAGTTTTCATCACGTTCATATGATTCACGTTCGTTACTTTGATAATTTGATATGTGGGTGGACCAGTGCTTGGGTACTGCCCTTCCTTGGACAAGCATCCCACTTATGATTAACCCCTATTGCAAGCATCCGCAACTACAAAAGAAGTATTAAGGTAAACCTAACCATAGCATGAAACATATGGATCCAAATCAGCCCCTTACGAAGCAACGCATAAACTAGGGTTTAAGTTTCTGTCACTCTAGCAACCCATCATCTACTTATTACTTCCCAATGCCTTCCTCTAGGCCCAAACAATGGTGTAGTGTCATGTAGTCGACATTCACATAACACCACTAGAGGAAAGACAACATACATCTCATCAAAATATCAAACAAATACCAAATTCACATGACTACTTATAGCAAGACTTCTCCCATGTCCTCAGGAACACACGTAACTACTCACAAATCATATTCATGTTCATAATCAGAGGGGTATTAATATGCATAGAGGATCTGAACATATGATCTTCCACCAAATAAACCAACTAGCATCAACTACAAGGAGTAATCAACACTACTAGCAACCCCCAGGTACCAATATGAGGTTTTGAGATAAAGATCGGATACAAGAGATGAACTAGGGTTTGATATGAGATGGTGCTGGTGAAGATGTTGATGGAGATTAACCCCCTCCCGCTGAGAGGATTGATGGTGATGACGGTGGTGATGATTTCCCCCTCCCGGAGGGATGTTTCCCCGGCAGAACAGCTCCGCCGGAGCCCTAGATTGGTTCTGCCAAGGTTCCGCCTCGTGGCGGCGGTGTTTCGTCCCGAAAGCTTGATTATGATTTTTTTCCAGGGTGAAAGACTTCCTATAGCAGAAGATGGGCACCAGAGGCCTGTCAAGGCGCCCACAAGGCAGGGGGCGCGCCCAGGGGGTAGGGCGTGCCCCCCCACCCTCGTGGATGGTGGGTGGGCCCCCTCTGGTTGATTCTTTCGCCAATATTTTTTACTAATTCCAAAAACTGCCTCCGTGAAGTTTCGGGACTTTTGGAGCTGTGCAGAATAGGTCTCTAATATTTGCTCCTTTTCTAGCCTAGAATTCCAGCTGCCGGCATTCTCCCTCTTCATGTAAACCTTGTAAAATAAGAGAAAATAGGCTGAAGTATTGTGACATAATATGTAATAACAGCTCATAATGCAATAAATATCAATATAAAAGCATGATGCAAAATGGACGTATCAACTCCCCCATGCTTAGACCTCGCTTGTCCTTAGCCGGAAACCGACAACGAAAAATATGTCCGCATGTTTAGAGATAGATGTGTCGATAAAATAAAATACGGACATGAGGGCATCATGATTATTCTCATAACAACAACATATATAAAGATTGTCATATGATTTCTTGTGCTCAAGTAATAATCTATTCACAATGTCAAGTATGAATCAGAAACTTCATTGAAAGCTAACAACCTATGATCTCGGTCATTGAAGCAATTGCAGTTTATAATAACATCGGAAAGAGTCAATATAAGAGCTTTTCAGCAAGTCCACATACTCAAGTATCATTTAGTCTTTCACAATTGCTAACACTCACGCAATACTTATGGGTATGGAGTTTTAATCGGACACAGAGAAAGATAGGGCTTATAGTGTTGCCTCCCAACCTTTTACCTCAAGGGTAATGTCAACAATAATAGTTCATGATACCTTACATCCAATTGGATATATATATATATATATATATATATATATATATATATATATAGATATATATATATATATATATATATATATATATCAGGATCTTTCCAACACACCGTGCTTGCCAAAGGATAAAACGTCAAAAGGAAAGGTGAAGATCACCATGACTCTTGTATAAGGTATGAGACAAGAATAGAAGATAGGCCCTTCGCAGAGGGAAGCAGAGATTGTCATGTGCTTTTATGGTTGGATGCACAAAATCTTAATGCGAAAGAACGTCACTTTATATTGCCACTTGTGGTATGGACCTTTATTATGCAGTCCGTCGCTTTTATTTCTTCCACATCACAAGATCGTATAAAGCTTATTTTCTCCACACTAATAAATCATACATATTTAGAAAGCAATTTTTATTGCATGCAACGATGACAACTTGAAGGATCTTACTCAATCCGTAGGTTGGTATGGTGGACTCTCATGGCAAAACTGGGTTTAGGATATTCGGAAGCACAAGTAGTACCTCTACTTGGTGCAAATAATTTGGCTAGCATGAGGGGGAAAGGCAAGCTCAACATGTTGGATGATCCATGACAATATACTTTATTTAGGATATAAGAAAACATAACCCATTACATTGTCTTCCTTGTCCAACATCAACTCTTTAGCATGTCATATTTTAATGAGTGCTCACAATCATAAAAGATGTCCAAGATAGTATATTTATATGTGAGAACCTCTCTTTGTTTATTAGTTCATATTAATGGCAACAATGACCAAAACTATGTTTGTCAACTCTCAACAACTTTTATTCATCATACTCTCTATATGTGAAGTCATTACTCTCCATAAGATCAATATGATCTCTTTATTTCTTTTTATTCTTTCTTTTTCTTTAATTCCCTCAAGATCATAGCAAGATAATCAAGACCTTGACTCAACACTAATCTTTATTACATATATAACTCACGGACTCGATTACATAGAAGGATCATAAGGCAAAACTCAAAACTAAATCATACTAAAACTTTATTCTACTAGATCAAGATATTACCAAAAGGATCGAACTAAGAAAAATGGTAAAGATAGGAGTGTGATGGTGATACGATACTGCGGCAACTCCCCCAAGCTTGGCAGTTGCCAAGGGGAGTTCCCATACCCATGGGTTTATGCCCCCTTCTTCGGAGGTGAAAAGGATGGTGATGACGAAGATAATTGCGCCTTCAGCATTTTCATCTGGTAATTGAGAAGAGCAACTTCCTCCTTTAGATCATCGACCTCCAATTCCAGCTTCAAGATCTTGTCACATAAATCTCCTTTGCTTTTCTGCCGAAAATGAGAAGGAATAGATCGGTTGTTAGATAGTTTAGCCCTCTTAGGGAAACTTGACCTCTTGAACTTCACGTGCATATCCCCAGTTTGGGGTAGAGGAACATCCTCCTCCTCTGAACTTGAATCGTTGAACCTCTTCAAATGAGCATCCACCTCATCATCCGTAGTTCGACCACAAGGAGATAGGTCCCCATAGGTCTTTGGGTCAACAATGAGATGTGAGACGTACCTCTCTCCTTCGGAGTCTTGAGATGACATCTCGCTCTAAATCTGCTATAGAAACATCTCGAAACAAAAACAGAGGATATTTGCATGGTACGGTGGTCAAAACATTCGGGAGGTTATATAATGAATTGTTACCGACTAAAAGAAGTATCGTGCAACAAAACGGAGTCCGGAGAGCATACGAGGTGCCCACGAGGCAGGGGGCGCGCCTAGGGGGGTAGGGCGCGCCCTCCACCCTCGTGGACGCCTCGTGTCCTTCCCGGACTACTTCTTATTTTCCTATTTTCTTCAATATTCCAAAACGGAGAAAAATTACCATCAGGACTGTTTTGGGGACTGTTTTGGGGTCGGTTTACTTACCGTACCACATACCTATTCCTTTTCGGAGTCTGAAACATTCTGAAAGTGTCCCTTATGTATTCCTTCGGGGTTATGGTTTCAATAACATTAGTTTCAAAATTTATAGGATTACCAGAGATATAATGTTTGATTCTTTGCCCGTTCACCACCTACGGATTTGTGCCTTCGAAGTTGTTGATTTTTATGGCACCAGAACGATAGACCTCCTCGATAACGTAGGACCCTTCCCATTTAGAGAGGAGTTTTCCTGCAAAAAATCTTAAACGGGAGTTGTATAGCAAAACATAATCACCTACATTAAACTCATGCTTTTGTATTCTTTTGTCATGCCATGTTTTAACTTTTTCTTTAAACAGTTTAGCATTCTCATAGGCTTGAGTTCTCCATTCATCAATTGAGCTAATGTCAAATAGCCTTTTCTCAGCGGCAAGTTTGAAATCATAGTTGAGCTCTTTAATGGCCCAATATGCCTTATGTTCTAGTTCGAGAGGTAAGTGACATGCTTTTCCATAAACCATCACTACAAAAAAAATACACTTCCGTGATGATACGTGTTTGTCACAGTAGGTCGCGTTTTTTGTCATGCATGTACATCCATGACAAATTTATGATGTAATCAAGATAGTCATGCCTCGTGTCGTCAGAGAAGTGTTCCATGACATTACCAAAATTATCATCATGGAAGTGTCCACTTCCATGACGATAAATCGCGCGTCACCAAAGTGCTTTCGTCAAGGGTGACCGACACGTGGCATCCACCGTAAAGGAACGCCGTTAAGCTATTGGGTCGGGTTTTGCATCCGATAACCCGTTAACAGCCCCGACCAATGGAAATTTCCACCTGTAAAATTCTTATTGGCCGGACGAAACACGTTTCAGCTCGTCAGTGGGTCAGATAGGCGCCTATGATATGTCGACACATGCCACGGCCCACCATTGGCCCATTTAGCTTACAAAGTCGTCCCGTTTGACTTGGTCAAAAGTTAACAGGCTGGCCCATGAAAAGCCTGTTAACGGTCTCTTCGCAAATAGCCCATTTTACGGCCCGTTAACTCACGACCCGATAGGCACTAAAGGAAATCGGCCCAACAACGTCATGTGGGCCGTCGAATATAACACCAAATTTCATTTCACTTTCGCCCATGTATGGCCCACGACGCCTTTCGCCCATATGAGGCTTTCAGATCTTTCAAATTTCTTTACAGGCCCATGGTGACTCTTGCCCATAATGAACAATATTTTTCTTTGTACCCGTTAACGGCCCGTGATTTACATGCGCCGTTTCCAGCCCGTGTTAGCTTTCGACCTATTGACGGCCCATATGTTTCGGGCTCCTTTTCGGCCCTCGACATTTCCGCCCACATCGCCTGTTTCCCCTAATGGGCCAAATTCGCCCATGGCAAGAGTCGGCTCACATCGCTATGTTCCCCAAATGGGCCAAATTCGCCCATGGCAAGAGTCGGCCCGCCATCGCTCATTACCCTAATGGGCCAAATTCGCCCATGGCAAGAATCGCCCGCTTCAGCCAGCCGCCCTATATTCCGCCCATTAACAACCCGTTATGCCTGTGACAGAATTAAGCTTTTGCAGTCCTACGGCCTCTTAACGGCCCGTTACCGTGTTGGGCCGATACCAATTACGGCCCATGTAGACCCATTTATCCGACGGCCCGAGGCCCACCGATTACAGGCCCATTTATCAACGGCCCGAGGCCCACCGATTACAGGCCCATTTATCGATGGCCTGTCGGAGACCCATGGATCCTACGGCCCGTATATGGCCCATGGGTAGTTGCGGCCACTAGCAAACCAGGGAAAAAGAAGACTAGGAAATAAATAAGGTCAAACTAACGCTTAGGCTATTAAGGCGATTGCACAGATTACATCCACTCGCAACAAAGATCGCCACCAAAGGCAAATATAGGGAACACCCTACACTATACAAAAATTGCTTGTTGCTTTTCTTCACCGGTGGCTGCATCGTTAAGAATAAATTTTGTATCGCACCAAAACAAATTACAACTATATAACAAAAGGAAGGTTGGCATAAAACTTAATACCTAGCGATAAATGCACCACCGTAAGTTCGTAAGCTCGGTTCATTTGACCGACCGATCACGCTTTTCATGATGTATTGTCCGATGGAGCACCATAACCCTCACCTTCATTTCCCCTAGGCTCCTGAACAACATAGCAAATGTCTGATAGTATGGTTCCAAAACCATGCATATCTTGACGACATTGAGCAATGTTTCTCCTTGTTTCACAAAGGGCCTTTGTTAGGGAATGGACTTGTGTCTGGAGCGTAGATACAACATTGCTTTGAGCTTGCATATCTTGATCATGAGGCAATTTGGACGATATTGCCTTAATAACCAACCCAGTATTATGCAAGAACGTGCTTTTGGCACTGTTAGTGGACAGCATCGACCCACCGCAAAGAAGAGCCGACATTGCGGTTATAGTTGCCTCGCCACCTTCGTAAGGTGGCGGTTCCACCATTTTTTCCATAGCTCACCGAAAAGTTGAGGTTTTACATTAGTAGTACCGTAATGTAAGATATTAAGGAGGCAGCAAAACCAAACAAAATAGCTTTGGTCTATATACAGAACTTATTCTGGTGAACCCATGTAAAATATTAGTTGTATTTTATTGCAAAGTACATAATAAAACCAGGTTCCAAACATATGACCATGTACCATCGCTAATGTATTGTCTATTGTTTCACATTGTATTGAGGGCTATGGATAAAGAGACGAAGTTTATAATACGGTAAGCATAGTATGACATCATTCATATCACAAAACAACTGAGAATGCATAAACATGCAATTGTAACGCTTTTGTGGGCAAGTCCAAAGACGGAACTAGATTACAGGTCAAGATCAAAGGAATGTCACTCCTCCCTTTTAAACCTTGTAAGGTGCAATGATACGCTAAGACAATTGTGTATAAAATTGAAAAGAGTAATAGACATTGCCTGCAAACCATGCAGTTCAAGGCACAAGTCAGAGTAAGTAGTAGTTAAAAGGCATGAGGATTAAGGACTTACAATAGCAGCTTTGACTGGTGTAGTCATGCCCTTCTTCTTGCTGGTGTGGCAGTCCTTGAAGATTTCCACAGCATTTGGTTCAGGTACTTTTTGGTCCTTGCGGGCTTTCCTCTGCATTTCGAACAAGTAAATATAGATCTGATAATACGGTACAGCGAAAAGAGTCACTACTAGGGAAAGGCTAGCAGCAGCGTGGGTTTTAGGTGTATCAGTAGCGCGGGGAGTGTGCAATATAGCTACGAGATCCTATCGTCTGTTGGAATTTCAGTTTCGTACGGTTGGCCTTGTTCTTTGAACAGTTCACCTACAAGAAGATAGATTTGTGTGGCACATGCGTCAATAGGACTTCAACATTTGATCTGATCACATATATATAATGTACCGATACTTGGATCGCACCGGTGTTTAACAAGGCCCTCCGGTCTTCATCCGATATATTTTCCCATCGGAGATGTTTGGGAAAGTTCACCGTTAGCCTTGCCTTCAAAGTGAGTTTTCCTCAAGTTATACCGATCTTGTCGCAGAAAGCGCATTTGAAAACACGGGTGCAAGCTTGTCTGGTTGCATCATCTTGGCTATCCAACTTGAAACTCACCTGTTGAAAATTATGGGAGTCTCATTATCAGCAACCTAGAAAGTCTGGGACAGAGCAAGACGGTATTACTAGTTTCCATAAATAACCATACTTACAGATAAATGGTCGAGGAAGGTATTGAACTGGGTTTCATCTTTGTCATTCCTGTACTGAATCCATGTTGGGAGGATACGTACATGACACCTAACGGCAACCGCTGCCTCTGATACTAACTTGGGCGACTCAGAGCATCACGTGGCCTTTTTAAACCTACCTCAAAACGGATCTCCATTCTTCCTCCTCTAGATTTAGTTAACCTATCGAGCATTATCCTTGATGTTTGTTTCCTCGTGCGCCTAGGTGCTAGTCCAACAACGAACATAGGAAGTGTTAGTGTACATCAAACTGTGAGACTACATATAAAGAAGCATGCAATCAGAACTTGACTCCAGCAACTACCTTCTTGCTGTTGAAGCTCACAAGGTTCATCTGATATTGCCAACTCGTCTTGTGTCAAGAGTGCTTGGGAAGTAGTGTCAGGTGGCAAGGGAGCTTGGGAACGTGCTGCTAGCTCAGTTGACGCACAAGTATGTCGTGCAACTGGTAGTATTGTGCTAGGTGTTGCAAGAACTAGGGATGTCTCTGCTTGTTTGGTGGCAGCTATTTGTTTCTGTTTGGCTTTTTTTGCAGCTCGTGTAGCATGGGATGTCGTGTTTCTAAATTTTCCGCTAGACTTTCACCTTCTATTGCACCATCAGTACCAGCAGAATCTGCAGGATTCATCCGCTTCTCATTCCCTGCCATTCTGTGTTTCTTCCTCTTTCTCTGTGCCATGTTAAGTCAAGCCGACAAGAAAAATGAATAATAGTTTAGTTCTTCAGAACAAATTGATGCGTGATGTAGACGAAATGAACTTTGATGTTAGACAACCACATGATAGGAGGATGTAATATGTATGAAAAACAGGAGGGAGAGATAACCAGAACTATGATGTGTAAACTAAGAAGAAGACATTTCACCAAATTAGAAGCAATGCAATGGAAGGTGGACACCATATGAAGGATGCTACAAATATCGCTCTGCCAAGTTAACAGTGTCTCAGCATAAATGGCGTTTAAACAAATGTGAAGCAGTACAAGAAATAAATCATATGCAAGATGCAAACAACATCACACTACCATGTTAGAGGTCTCTCGTCATTAGTGCCATTGCATATTCACAAAGATTGCATATTCACAGCTTATGATGTGTAAACTAAGGAGAAGGCATTTCAACAAATTAGAAGCAATGAAAGCTAGACACCATATGAAAGATGCAACGAATGTCACTCTACCAAGTTAAAACTGTCTCGTCATAAGTGCCATTTCAACAAATTAGTAGTACAAGCTAGAAAAGAATGTGAGATGTAACCTATATCACACTCTGAAGTCAAACGTGTCTTATGATAAGTGATTGTTGCACAGATATTGTATGTTCTAGAAACAGGAACACGTGTCTTATTCAAGTATAATGTGTAAAGTAAGCAGATGGAATTCAACAAAATTAGAAGCAATAAAAGCTAGACATCACACATAACATGCAACCACATATAACAGTGCCAAGTTATAGGGAGCACCAGTGATGCTGCCTGTCATGGTTAATACATAGATGTACTAGTATGTACCAAAAACAGAAAGGCATGTCATATTCAAAGGTATAATGTGTAAGCTAAGCAGATGCAATTTAACCAAATTGGAAGCAATACAAGCTAGACATCGACCGAGTTGTGAACATGATCATCTAGGACCCGAGAGCACTGTGGGAGGCGGGCTGCTTCGCCACCATCGCGGCTTTTTAGTTGGCTTCCAGGTGATGCCTGTCTTTGCTGGGTTTGTCACTGGCTCGGCCAGTGCCCTGACTAGCTATTTGTCTTCTGGTGCTCACGGGATGGTGGTTCATGTAAAAAATATTTGTCCTTATCTTAATAAAGACCGACTTTGGCCTTTCGAATACAAGCTAGACACCATATGGAACATGCAACCACATATGACACCGCAAAGTTAAAGCAAGCACCTGGAATGGTGGTTCATTGCGAGGGAGGTCATCAACTCCAGAGCAACGCCACCGCCTCCATCTCACGACATCGCACCCTTTAAAGCGCCAGAACGTGCCGCGCCTAGCCGCCAGAGAAAGATTGCACGACTTGTCTCTTTTCTTTTTGCTTCCCTTTCGCGCACTCAAATACCCTTGCCTATAAACACAATAGTGAGAGTATGGATGAAGTGTGTGCGTAACTAGTGCAATCAGTAAAAAGTAGCAGATAGCAGGTGGCTGAAAAATAAATGACAGGAGACATATGATTGCTCTACAACATTGCATGGCAAACAAAATTAGATTCTACTCCGTATGATTTTGTAATATATGAGCACAGGAAATACAGTGTACTCCTCCAAAGACACCACCACATGTGGTCATATCTAAGATAACAATGATCGATAATAAATAGGTTAGTCGATTTTTTTAATGAACCGTCCGATCTATAAGGAACGTGCAGATGGCCTTCGTCTACCTCCCGCCAGTCACTGTTGACGATCTTTCTCGAACCGCCAGCGAACACCAGCCCAGACCCGTGCCTCTGCCGCCCCGCCCTCCCATCGACCTCACACCACCGCCGTGCTTGGCAGCGCCCCCAAGCCATCCCTTTAATCCCGGCCGACCTCCAGATCGGGCGCCAGTAGCTTTAGGCCACAGACGCCCCTAAGATAAACACCAAGGCGTTGCTTCCCCGGCGTAATAGTCGTACTAGCGCCTGTTACGCCGGGGAATGCTTCCGTTAATTGGGAATCAACTGGCCAAAATTTGAAATTCAGGGCGGCGATGGACCTCTAGCTAAGGTGAAATAGTATATGAGGAGAAACCTCGTGCATCGCGAGTTACTAGGAACATATAGTATCAAGAAGAAGCGGTCAACTAGTGTCTTCTGTGGGATGAATACCGTGCAAGCAGAGACGTAAGATTTGCACGAATAAGGGAAGAGGAGTACCTTCTTCGGTTGCTAGTGTGGTCACCTCCACATGTCGCGGCGATCTTCTTCTTTTTACCAGGGAAACCGATGTTTTGGAGGGTGCAGGCTTGGACGAACCCATGGTCAAATTGTTGACCGTGTTGTCGTGGCCGTATGTCGGCGGAGGGGAAGTAGATCCGAGGTGGCGAAGGACGGCGTAGCAGGAACAACTCTGGTGCGATGGAGGGTGGCGAAGTTGGAGCGGCAACGATGAGGCGCAGGACGGCGTGGTTGAACTGGCTCGGGTACGGACGGCTCGGCCTCGGCTTCAACTACTAGCCGTGGAGGGCGTTGCGGTTGAGGTTGCGGTGGACGCACGGCGTCGGGTATCGGCTCGGCGTGATCGAGGAGGGCGGGGGTTGTTGGGTGGGTTGGGGTGGCGTACGGAGGACGCTGGGGTTTCACGGCTGGTGGAGAGGTAGTTTTGGCGCCCACGAAGTACGAATGGGGAATCGGACGGGTGGGGGGAACCATGTTTCGATGCAGGGACGCACTTGTTTTTGGCTTTTGAATGTAAAATGGGCGCCGCTTGTTTGAAATTTGGGGACAAGACAAACTTTGCCCCCTCTTAAATTTTGGACCCATCATGGGTCGGGGTAGGATGGTAATCCCAGGTGTCCCAAATAGTGGGTGGGAGCGATTTCGGCCGCGTGCATGTGTGCTTAGGCGGCCATTGTGTATGAATGTTTTTCGGAGGCGGTTGTGTGGCGTCTAGATGAAGCTACAAACCTACCCTGGTTTAGACCTTTGGACGTCGGGTCGGTAGGTTTCACAGGTCGGAGTTATTAGAAAAGTAATTTCCTTTTACTACCAAACATTGGTCTCACGCGGTTTTGGGCGAGTAGAGGCTCTTTTGGCGCTTCATTCAAAATTTTGAAACACAAGCATTCACGTTTAGAGTACTCTTGAACTATGAGGATTGACCTAAATAGACAACATTATATTTGACCTTGTATGTTTGAAAACCTCATTAAATTATCTGCTTCCTTTTGAAATTTTGACACTTGAAAATCCTATAACTACGATTATTTTGGAATGGAGGAGCTAAATTTGAATCTATTTTGTACACGACTACATATGCTATTATGTACAAAATCGAGCAAAGATTGGTACCCCATAGTTTAGGTATGGTTTACAAATGCCATGGTATCAAATTCAACTAATTGAATGGACTTCATGTTGAATTCGATTTTTTAAACCACCTTAGGTTGAATTCAAATGTATGCTAGTTCATAGGTAGCTATTTATAAATGTCCATTGTGTAACTTTCGTATGTATAATGTGCTTTACACACACAACATGAACTATACTCACGTTTATATTCGATTGCTAAAGCGATGCATTGTCTAGAGTTCAAAATAATAACTATGTGGATCAATTGTGTCGAATAATAACATAGACATGCTCAAATTCGATAGAATCTAGATGTCCGATGGATCAATGACCGCCTCACGCTAATTGCAAATATCATAATCCCATCCTAATATTTGGATACAATTTATATCTTTAATCAATGTGTAGAGCAGTCTTTTACGTGTAGTTTCACTCTCCATCGGTGGTCCCTCACACATGCTCACACTCTCTCCCGAGGTGTCTTTCTCGTACACATGCTCTAGATATAACCCCCCTCCCTCTCGTAACCATTTACAACTGTTTTCACTAACCTTTATCACAAGCACTCTTCCTCTCGCAAACATACACACGCACAATCCTCATCGGCCCTTTCTATATACATGGACCTGCCTACGTGTCTCATGTACGCACATTATCTTTACGCCTGTCTCTCATGCATTATCTCACACCTCTCTTCCTAATCGACGAGTATGATTCTAGCAGAGCATTTTGTAGGATGCCCCTTAAAGTTAGGTTGGATGAATAGTAATATCAAAGATAAAGGGGTTACCTTAGTCCAAGAACCTAGGGTTACAAATCCTAGCCGGCTTTGACAGTGGACACAGAGTTCTTCACAATTCTGCTATTTTTGTCTTGTACGACTAGTCATCCATGGGTCTTCCTAAATATGTCATGGGCCGACCAATGTGGCACAGGACGGAACCAAACGAAGGGCCTCACCTCGATCCACCGGACCTCACGCGGTGACACACCCTCTGCCCCAGATCTCATTATCTTCCCACACCCACACATACCAACACAAACACCACACACACAGAAAATTTCTCCTGGTGCCTCTATTCCCTCCCCATTGCATATACACACTCAAGGGAATGGAATCTCTTGTCGTGACGTCATATTCGCCTCTCTCTCTTTCTAGACCACTCTCATTTCTCGTGCTATCTCTCCCACGCCCCCCTATCGGCCCCTCTATCCATGCCTCTCTCGAATACGTAATGCACACACATACCTCTCTAGGCCCCGCCAAATGCATCAACTACACATTCACACATGTTACATCACGTACCCCATTGATCTAAAAAGCCCTCTCTTCACGTTTATTCCGCATACAAAATTCCTTTTGAATAATGTGTGGTCAAAAAATTATTTTAGAGTTTCTACATATATACAACATTACAAAGTTATATGGAGGAGTACGAACGCTAATTTGCATTGCATGGTGCCCACAATGATATTTATTCCAAGACCGTGAATTTGTATATTTTATACTATATACAAAGTTAGTCATAATAAAGAGAAACGAAGAGCATCTCTCTCTCCATTGCATACCCCAGACGCCCCTTTCACGTATGCACACAAAACTATCTCCAGGTCCTCTAAAAGTAAGCCTGCAGAAAATTCACGCGTGTTTCATCTTTCTCTCGCGATATATGCAATGACGATCATTGTATTTGAAGCGAAAGCACGATACATACATTGGGCTTCATAATCCACTCATTGCGGTCACCGTTTACGTTTAGTGGTTATTATACAGTCACGGGCTCACCGTACAACTTTGTATTTGCTCATGACATGACTAGTTGACCAGTTAAACGCTCCACATGGCACCTCTAGTGTTGCATCGCATTATCTAACTAACATCGTGCCCACCTGTCGACTTGTATCTACACTATTATAAAATACATAAAATACACTCTTATAAAAAACAGAGTTGGTGATGATGGTGTGCCTGCCATCCTGCAATATAGGCCGTCCGATTTATATCTGACGGATAGGAAAGAAACTATGGCAATTTTGCAAAAAGGTACCCACACACCTCTCCACATTTGCAAATAAGGCCTTCCCTCATTCATCCTTTTCTCTCATAAGATAAACAAGTCATACAAATGCATCTTGATGTTACATGCAACGCACGGGCATCTTGCTTGTAAGAATGAAAACAAACGACAAACAAATATTTTGACGGTGGTTCGAAGTCATGACCGCGGGCACAGCGGACAAGGTGGCCTTGTATTGGTATGCTGAGCCGTCTGTTTTATACACACACGCATGCATGCACACGAACTCCATCCACGCAACACTCACACAAACACATGCACCCACCCACACACGCAACACTCACACGTACACACGCAGCCACGCACGCACGCAACACTCACACGCACACGCACGCATGCATGCACACACCAAGACACCACACGACCAACACACACTCTCACGCTCAAGTGCTCAACCTACACGTGCATGCGCACACATCAGCCCCGATGCATACATACACAACCAGGTGATTCCCGCGCACGGGTTGGAGCCTTGTCGCGGCTGCGTAAATTTGTGTTTATCTGACCTTTTCCGTATGCAAACTGACAGGTGGGACCCACAAGGAACGTGGTCAATTTAACTAGTCAACATGGCGCCATGTAGACTATTTGACCGGCCAACAGAGTGCAATCCGATGTTGAACTGTGAGCAAGTGACCGGATAATCACCGCAAAACGTATATAGTGACCGTAATCAGCTTATTCTGAAGTTCGGTGACCGTATTACGCTTTTCTCTCAGAGGCCCTCCAAAACTACATCTCTACACGTTCACGCATGTTACATCTAACAACTATGCAATACAGCACTACTACTACACTCTAACACAATAAATCATATGTGTTTTTAGTTTTACTAGATATCATATTGTTACTTGTGATTATTCAGTTTGCATGCATTAAAATTGCCTTTGAAATGTATGGCCAGTATCATCTACCGCGCGGGAAAAAACCCGCCCTTTCCTGTTTAATCGGGTTTGTATCGATGGATCGTGCAAAACAGCAAAACTAAAGTACTATACAATACAAGTGAAAGTTCACTGGGCCGTCGTGTCGTCTACTCCTCCGTCGTAAGAGTGGAGCGCTCGCTTTCATAAATCTTCTTGTCCCTTTCGCCGACATGTGGGACATCAAGCTACCGGGTCCACGTGCCATACCAGAATATAGTGCAGAGCAGCCGGGGTGAAGCACCCTAGTCATGGCGCCGGCGTAGTAATGAGCAATGAGGCGTCAAATCACAAAGCTGCACCTTTCCCGCAGTTAAGTTGGAGGGACGAAGTAATAATGCTAAAAAAGAAGTTGGAGGGACGAAGCAACCATCATTTCACTCGTTGTTGAATCCGCTTCTCCCTCATCTTCTTCAACTTAACCACGTGTTGCTTCTGCCGTTGTTCTGCCTCATGTGGGACGCGGATTAGCTTGGTAAAGCACTGACACGTGGGACCGCATGTTAGCAAACCGCCAGGACAACGTCCTCCGAAAATAAGAAACCTCCCCCGCCATCCGCGCAGCAAAATCACCTCCTTTTTACAGTCCATGTGTTCGCTGTGACAGGAATCCGCTGTCATACGCAATACTTAGCAAGATCTGTTACATTGGACACCGCCGTTTCCTTGCCAAGGACAAGCTGCATCCTAGAAAATACCGAAGACATGTGTTCAATGCAAAGCATGAAAACCGTGATGCGCCAAAGAGGCTCACCGCCGATGAGTTGCAAGTGGAATTAGAGAAGGTCGCATATTACACCAAGAAACCATCCCGGTAATGGTAGCGGGAAAAGGAAGCGTGGTAGGGCAGAAGAGAGATTATTGTTTACCCGTAGGTCCACTTTGTGGGACTTGGAGTATTGGAAAGATTTGGATCTGCGGCATAATCTTGATGCGATGCACATCGAGAAAAATATATGTGACAGTATTATCGGCACACTTCTTAATATTGAGGGCAAGACGAAAGATACCTTAAAATCTAGGATTGATTTGACACACCTGGTATCGAGAAAGGATTTGCAGGCGCAAGATGAAGGTAAACCACGGGATATGGCACCAGCTGTGTGCGTCTTGGACAAGGTAAAAAGAAAAGAATTCTGCGAGGTCCTGTCACGTGTGAGATTCCCACATGGATTTGCTTCCAACCCTGAAAGGAGAGTCAGTGCAGATGGAAACAAGGTACAAGGGTTGAAACTCATGACTGCCACGTCCTACTTCAAAGGGTTTTACTTGTTATCCTTAGAGGATTGGGCAGCCCTGAGTTATACAGAGCAGTTGCAGAGTTGGGACAATTCTTCAGGGAACTCTGCAGTAGAAATATCAGGATAGATGCTTTGGAGCGTCTTAGAGACAATATACCAACTATCCTATGCGACCTTGAGAAGATATATCCTCCAGCCTTCTTTGATGTGATGGTGCATTTGGTTGTTCATCTACGTGATGAGGCACTACTTAGAGGTCCAGTACAGTATGGTCGGATGTACCCTATTGAAAGGCGGCTAGGCACTTTCAAGGGCTATGTTAGGAATGTAGCTAGACCCGAGGGTTCCATTGCAGAGGCCTACTTTGCTACGTACATTGGCATTCTGCTCAAAATACATTGAAACAAAATGATCAGCTTAGCAAAGAGGTGGGTGAAGACAATCCCGGGCTCAATGTTTTCGATTATTCTGCTCGAAAGTTACAGGAAGAGTCGACAAGAGGACAAACCTAAAGATTTGGACAAAATGGTTTGGTATGTGTTGAATAACTGTCCCGAGATACTACCTTATATCAAGTAAGTGCAAGATCGCAGCTTATACATCGTAATCTACTAAACTTGCAGCACATTCTTATATATTTAGATGTTTGACGCGATCACTATGTTGTGCAGCATCTACAAAGAGGAGTTATTGCCGCAAAATCCAAGAAACATTGACAAACTGGTTATGGCAGAATTTGTGAAATGGTTCAAGAACCATGTAAGCTTTTGAACCGCACTGTCAGTTTTTTTAATATATTGAGTACATAAGATGATCAACTTGTCTATTTTCTAACCATAGGTTAAGAAGATGCGGGAGGATGGGCAGGCAGTTGATGACGCCCTTTACTCACTAGCAATGGGTCCTGATACTCGGGTAAGACATTATGAATCTTGCGTTGTTGGAGACGTGCGCTACAACACCCTTGCACGAGACGAAGGCAGGAAGACACAAAACAGTGCCATCATGAGCACGGATACGTATGACAAAGAGACAACTGAAATGTATGCTAACATAAAAGACATTGTTCAGTTGCAGTATATCTCCAGTTTCAAGGATCATTGGTGTGTGGTTCTGTTGTGTTGCCGTTGGTATAACCTGTTTTCCAGGATCGCAAAACCCAGAGCTAATGATTATTTCAAATCCATCAATGTCAAGGCGGTGTACCAGACCAACGAGCCTTTTATTTTGGCAAATCAAGCAACACATATATTTTTCTTGGAAGACACATTTGCACGTAGCGACGACTGGAGAGTATTGCAAAGGTTTGATCAGAGGAATTCGTTTAATGAAGTTGCACAACAAGATGATGCTTACACTGCTCCTGATGTACAAGATAACACAGATGTTCCTAATATCTTTAAGAACCATCACGTCAATGACGCCGCGAAAAAGATTGCATGTCGTGATGTGGACATACAAGAGTTGATCAAGAAGAAGCCAACGCTCGAGGACGTTGAGGACGAAGAAGAAGATGACACCGTGGGGAATTACGATTCAGACTGATACACATGGTGAAGATGTTGACGCTGTTGCTGCGGATGATGATTACATTGCTTTTGTCGTATTTTGCTCGTCAAGACGCGTTTTTATCTACTATGTGAAATTGTGTTTGCTATGGCAATCAAACCTGATGAACATGTTGTTTAGTATTTTGCCTGTGAGAACATCACTTGTTATGTATGCTGATTTGTGTTTGGTGATTGTATGACAACTAAAACATGATGACATTGTTGTTCAGTTGTACTCATATTTGGTTGTGAAACTTGAATTTGATGACATAGTTTGCTGTTGGACTGCAATTTGCTCGACGTCTTCGAATGAGAACAGAGCTGACCCGACAGGGCCTCTGCTATGTATTTATTTATATGAGCAAAAGGGGATACCCCTGATTTCCGTTAATAGAAATCATTAGATGTTCACAACACTACGCCCATCCTGCTACATAGGTTTCATTCATTACTAGTTTCAGCAAAGTGCTCATGTCGTAGGCACTGAATACATCACGAGTGCTACATACACTGCAAATAAAGATACAATCATCCTAAAGAGCACATCGATTTTGCCCATTATCTTCACAAGCTCTTTCATCTCCTTATTGCCGCTAAGGCCGCTCAGCAATGTTGCTTGGCCATGATCGAGGAATCGCATCTTTAACCTTCTCGCTCGCATCTTCCTCTTCCGTCGCTCCTTCAGCCATTTGTCCAACACCCCAACCTGATGGTATTGGGATTCCTCGGCTAACCAAATAATCAGCATAGTTGCATTCTCCCACATCAGCAACTTCCCAGAAATATAAATCACACGAATCTTCCCTTTTCTGCACGAATCAAATTGGAAAATCATCAACCAAACTATTAAAAAAATCAGCAACTGAAAGCAGCAGAACAACACTTAAACATATTATTACCCCATGATTCGGCCATTTGTAGAAGACTCGGCCAGGGTTGCTGATTGTGGTTGAGACGCGATGGATGACTCTGCATGATTTGCAGTAGTGGCACCACACCAACGGCAGCGGGTTGGGATGAGCAATCGTCTGCGGTGCGCGTGCCGGCGGGGGTGTGATGAGACCCACAGGCGATGGTACGGGTGGCGACTTGGCGCATATCTGGTTGTTGCCTTCAAGAGCAGGTGGACGAGCAACCAGCCGAACATGGTTGTCGCGCCGAGCTTCTGATGCTAGGCAGAGTAAGTAGAGAAGAGGAGAAGCGAATGTTGGATATGTCAGTTTCATTACTTGCAGAGTATCATAGCACCATATATAGTCATAGTCTAGGTTTGGATTCGAACCAACTACAGGAGCACGTCTTTCTTTTTCTAAAACTCGCAACGCCTCTTTACTAGTACACTAGCTTGTTCTCAGACGCCTTCCCAAGTCTTTGATTTTCTTTCCCTTTTTTGCAAGGAAGGAAGGAGGACAAAATTGAGAGTTCCTCGGACTCGAACCCAAGACCTCTCGGTTGAAAACCAAGGGTGCTAGTCACTTATGTGGCAAACGCTCCTCGTGAGGAGGACGGCAGACGAACGCATTTTCCTCGCAGCTTTCTTCCTATATAAAAAAGTATGCTAATTGGTGTCCTCTTAGTCAAAAAACGATTGTGCCAACCTTGACCGTTTGATTGACATTCAACGTCTGTCGCGTTTCTTTAGTCTCTTCTTCCTCGAGCCGCCAAAGCCAAACCAGCGCCGGCGGGACCACCTGCTCCCGCCTCCCACGGCTGGCTGTGATCTTCCCCAGCTCCTGTTCGTTCCCATCTGAGGCCTCACCATCGTCCTCCGCCTTGGTTCGCTCGCTGCGGCGCCGCCCTCCGGTGTTGTAAACCTGGTCAACAACCGAGAGGAATAAGGAGATGACTGTACATGGTGAGGATGAGTGGATGACAGTAGGGACCCAGCAGCGCGTGCAGTAATTTTGTTTTTTGGGACGGAGAAGGCTATCAACCGGGTTGTGCGGGACCCGTGGCCCGTCTAGCCCAGGATTTTATTTCATATGTTTCTTCCTTTCTGAAAAATGGCTAGCCAGCTATTTTGTTTTTTGCAGAATAACCAACATAGGCCTACTTGCTTTTCTATGCCCTGCTGGGCCGGAAATCTTTCAAGACGAGGAGGGATGCATTTTGCCCAGAAAATGGGCTATAAGTAATAAGAAATGGGCTATAAGTAATAATAAATGGGCTATAAGTAATAAGAAATGGGCTATAAGTAATAATAAATGGGCTGTAAAATGAAAAAAATACAGCAAACAGGCATTTAGTTCCCAAATACTGTTTTCTTTCGGATTTTGATATTTTAAATTTCATTGTTTTTGTGCGGATAAAATTTCATTGAATTTAAATTAAGGTATATTTAGATTTAAAATTAATTTGATCTGGCTAGAAATTTCGGGCTGTATGCTGTTTGGGACAGATTTGGAGGCTGACTTGTGGGTCTACTAGGTTGACGTGTACTTTGGCTTTGTCAACTTAGTCCACAAACGATTCAAATTTAGTCCACAAACGATTCTAGCAGCAGTGACCGTTGGATGTTAATCCACGGCCGCGCTGCTTCTTCAATATCTGATCTTCTTGCTCCAGCCACCCAAACCAGCTCCGGTGGGACTGCTCGCTTCCCGCCTCCGTGGCTGTCTTTGCCGCACAGCCGCACCGCCCCACCCTACTTCATTGTCGACTGTGCCATTCCTCTACTCACCCACACCTCCTGTTATTTTCCGGCGGCAAATGGACTAGTAAACCCTCGTACTCCCCACCACATGGGCAACCATTGCCGAGTCTTCCCTGGCTCCGTGTCGTTCCCTTCCTAGGCCTCGCCGTCGTCCACCGCCATGGTGCTCTTGGCATGGCCTGGTCAACATGGTCAACGAACAACATCCATCGGCCATGGATCAGACGCAAAATAATGATTCCTCCACCGACAAACCGGGACCCACCGAAGGCCTCAGATTTCAGCGAAAAATGTTCCCCCCGCTGACATGTCGGACCCACCAGCTATATCTTCGCACGCAAGGAAGTGCCTCCTTATTACGCACAAAAGAATGAATACCACCCTGCTAGATGGGACCCACCATAGTGGGAGGACGACTTGTGGGCCAACTAAGTTGACGAGGACGGAGGGCTTTGTCAACTTAGTCAATATGAACGATACTAGCTCCAGTGACCATACGATGTCCATCCAACGGCCATAATGCTTCTTCAATCTCTGGTCTTCTTGCTCCAGCCGCCCAAAGCAGCGCCGGTTGTGCCGCGTGCTCCTGCCTCTCGTGGCCGGCTGTGATGCCGCGGAGGCCTCACCGCCCCTACTACTCCCACCGCTGGCCCAGGGTATCCCTCTACTCACCCACACCCCCTGTTATTCTCAAGGGCGACGGCAGCCTCACACCGCAGCCAAACCAAAGGAACCTCGTACTCCTCTCCGCATGGGCTACCAACTGCTGCGTCTTCCCGGCTCCGTCGTCCCTTCCTAGGCCTCGCTGTCGTCTGCACTAACCGCCTGGTGCTCTCGGCGTGGCGTGGTCAACATGGTCAATGACCGACTTCCATCGGAAGAGTATCGTATGTGGAGAGGCCGATACCGGGTCCAGCGGCCGCAAGGAAGTGCCTCCTTATTACGCCGCAAAATAATTATTCCTCCACCGACAGCAGGGACCCACCGGACGGGCCACCTTATTTCGCGTGAAAAACATTTCTCGACCGGTGGGACCCACCGAACAGGCCGGGCGATTTCGTGAAAAAAACGTTCCTGCCGCCAACTCGGACCCACCGAAGTGCCTTCTTATTACGCACAAAAATGAATACTCCCCCGGTTAGCTGGGACCCACCATGGTGGGAGGCTGACTTAGGCCTACTAAGTTGATCGACGGGGCCTTTGTCAACTTTAGCCAATATGAACGATTCTAGCTCCAAAGGATCAGACGATGTCCATCCAACGCCGTAGTGCTTCTTCAACCTCTAGTCTTCTTGCTCCACCGCCAAAGCAAATACGGCCGTGTCCGCATGCTCCGCCTCCCGTGTTGGTCAGGTTGCCGCCGGAGGCTTCACCGCCTCTACTATTCCCACCATCGGCCAAGCCTCGCGGCAACGGCAGCCTCACACCGCAGCTGAACTAGTGAACCCTCGTACTCCGCTCCTCGCGGGCTTCCACTGCCGCGTCTTCCCCGGCTCCCCGTCCTCCCCTAATAGGCTCGCCGTCGTCCACCACCCTGGTGCTCTCGGCACGGCGTGGTCAACGTGGTCAAGGAACGAATTCCATCGACGTGGATCAGACGTGGAGAGGCCGATACCGGGTCCACGGCCGCAAAGCAAGGAAGTGCCTCCTTATTACGCTGAAAATAATGATTCCTCCACCTAACAATTTGGGACCCACCGGACGAGCCATCAGATTTCGTGAAAAATACGTTTCCCCGATCGCTGGGACCCACCAGCTACATCTTCGCATGCAAGGAAGTGCGTCCGGCAAAAACAAAACGATTCGCCGCTCGATCATTGACCCACCAACGACACCTTCGCGACGCAAGGAAGTGCGTCCGCAAAAACGATTCGCCCCGACCGCTAGGACCCACCAGCTACATCTTCGCACGCAAGGAAGTGCGTCCGGCAAATAAAACGATTCGCTGATCGCTGGGACCCACCAGCTACATCTTCGCAGCAAGGAAGTGCTCGGCGATACGGACCCACCCGGTCGGGCGCATATAGTGTTGTCATTCTGTTCGCGAACGGTACGCATATACCGGTCGTTGTAGAGGCGCCGCACGCGGTCGTAGTAGAGGCGCACGCGTCGTAGTAGAGGCGCCGCACGTAGCATGTACACGCACGTACATCGCCGAGGGTGCAAGAAAGAAAATACGCCACGTATGTACATACGGGCAGGTCTCGAACGCCTACCGCGCATACGCATATGGCTGGGTCGGAACGGAGAAACAACGCCGTCGTCGTGTTCATGGGGAGCCAACCGGCTGGGTCGGAACGGAATGCGTGGTCGTGTCCATCGGGAGGGCTTGGACGGAACAGCGATGGAAACGAGGCTGGCGTATCGCATAACGGAGGAAATGGACCTCCTACGCTCGGAACGGGTCCCGTTGATCGGGAGGGTGTGGCGATCGCAAAATGGAGGAAACGGACCTCCCTACGGTCGAAACGGGGTCCCGTTGATTGGGAGGGTGTGGCGTATCGCAAAACGAATGAAACCGACTTGTGTTGGAGCCGCCACGGTCAAACGGGGTCCTGTTCATCGGGAGGTGTGACGACCGCAAAACGGACTCCACGGGATACCGTTTCATCTCCACCGTCGACCTCCTCCAGCCTCCACGGGCTACCGTCGACCTCCTCCAGCCTCCACGGGCTCCTGTTCATCCAGCCTCCACCGCCGCTTACTCCACCGGCCATCGCTCAACCACCCTCCACGGGCACCCCTCCACCATCTACCTGCTCATCCAGCCCTCCACACCACGGGTCCTGTTCAACCACCCTCCACGGACACCCTCCACCGCTTCATCGCTCATCCAGCCCTCCACACCACGGGTCATGTTCATCCGTGAGGCAACGCCACCGCCACCGCTCATCCAACTCCCCCCGCAACGCCACTGTTCATCCAATCGATCGGCTTTAGTTAGCAGCAGAGCGGCGAATCGCCCATCGGGTTCGCCATTAACAGCCATCGATCGATTGCTCGGTTCGTGCAGCGTAGCCTGCGGTGCAATCGCCGGGTTCGCTTAGAGCCCAACGCCTCGCTCGGGTTCGATTAGAGCCAACGCCGCACGTGTACGAGAAACGTGCATCGCCGCCCCGACCTCCCACCGTAATCGCAACTCCCCAAAATTTTCCTCCCCTCGCTTCTACCACGGTTTTTCCATCATGGACGGCCCAAGGAATGTCATGCAGCTGCGTCTCCGCCCGCCCAAGACGAAAAGCCCATTTTCTGTCATGATTTTTTGTCATAGAAGTAGGAGCCCACCACATCTATGATGATACCGGGTTTTGTCACAATTATCGTCATAGAAGTGTCATATGTATGACAGAAAGAAATTTCGTTCGGCCCAAAATGTCATGAGTGTGTCTTTTTTTTGTAGTGCATTTTATACGGAGACATACCCATAGGATTTTTATATGCAGTTCTATAGGCCCATAATGCATCATCAAGTTTCTTGGACCAATTCTTTCTAGATCTATTAACAGTCTTTTGCAAAATTAATTTGATCTCTCTATTGCTCAATTCTACTTGACCACTAGACTGTGGGTGGTATGGGGATGAAATTCTATGATTAACATCATACTTCATTTTACGAAAAGCACCATGAATAAAATGTGAACCACCATCAGTCATTAAGTATCTAGGTACTCCAAACCTCGGAAAAATAACTTCTTTAAGCATCTTAATAGAGGTGTTATGATCAGCGCTACTAGTTGGAATAGCTTCTACCCACTTAGTAACGTAATCAACAAAGAACTAAAATATGTGTATACCCATTAGAGGAAGGAAACGGTCCCATATAATCAAAGCCCCAAACATCCAATGGTTCAATAACAAGTGAATAGTTCATAGGCATTTCTTGATGTCTACTAATATTACCAATTCTTTGACATTCATCACAAGACAAGACAAACTTACGGGCATCTTTGAAGAGAGTAGGCCAATAAAAACCGGATTGCAATACCTTATGTGCAGTTCTATGTCCAGCATGGTGCCCTCCATAAGCCTCAGAGTGACACTTGTGTAGGATCTATTCCTATTCATGCTTAGGTACACAACGTCTAATAACACCATCTACTCCTTCTTTATAAAGGTGTGGGTCATCCCAGAAGTAATGTCTTAAATCATAGAAAAACTTTTTCTTTTGCTGGTATGTAGAGCTAGGTGGTATAAATTTAGCAACAATGTAATTAGCATAATCAACATACCATGGAGCAGTGCGAGAAGCATTTATGACAGCTAATTGTTCATCAAGGAAGCTATCATGAATCGGTAGTGGGTCATCGAGAACATTCTCTAACCTAGATAAGTTGTCTGCAACGGGGTTCTCAGCTCCCTTTCTATCAATAATATGCAAATCAAATTCTTGTAGCAAGAGAACCCATCTAATAAGTCTAGGTTTAGCATCTTTCTTTTCCATAAGATATTTAATAACGGCATGATCAAGTGTGAAAGCTACTTTAGAATCAACAATATAAGGTCTAAACTTATCACAAGCAAATACATCTGCTAAAAATTCTTTTTCAGTAGTAGCATAATTTCTCTGGGAACTGTCTAGAGTTTTACTAGCATATTGAATAACATTTAATTTCTTATCAACTCTTTGTCCTAGAACAACACCTACATCATAATCACTAGAATCACACATAATCTCAAAGGGTAAATTCCAATCAGGTGGCTGAACAATAGGTGCAAAAATCAAGGCTTTCTTAAATATTTCAGATGCTTCTACACAATCATCATCAAAGACAAAGGGAACATCTTTTTGTAAGAGGTTAGTCAGAGGCCTAGAAATTTTAGAGAAGTCACTAATGAACCTCCTATAAAAACTGCATGACCAAGGAAACTTCTTATACCTTTAATGTCCTTAGGACACGGCATCTTTTCAATAGCATCAACTTTAGCTTTATCAACTTCAATACCTCTTTCAGAAATTTTATGCCCCAAGACAATGCCTTCATTAACCATAAAGTGGCACTTCTCCCAATTCAAGACAAGATTCGTTTCTTCACATCTCTGCAAAACTCGATCAAGGTTGCTCAAGCAATCATCAAAAGAAGTTCCATATACGGAGAAATTATCCATGAAAACCTCAACAATCTTTTCATAAAAATCAGAGAATATAGCCATCATGCATCTTTGAAAGGTAGCAGGTGCATTACATAAACCAAAAGGCATACGTCTATAAGCAAAGGTACCGAAAGGACAAGTAAAGGTGGTCTTTTCTTGATCCTCTTTTAACATAGCTATTTGAGAGAAACCAGAATAACCATCTAGAAAGCAAAAAAGTGTATGTTTGGATAATCTTTCTAGCATTTGATCAATAAAAGGTAAAGGGTAATGATCCTTTTTAGTAGCTTTATTTAGTTTACGGAAATCAATTACCATTCTATAACCTGTAACAATTCTTTGTGGGATCAATTCATATTTATCATTAGGAACAACAGTAATACCTCCCTTCTTAGGGACACAATGGACATGACTTACCCACTGACTATCAGCAACGGGATAAATTATACCTGCCTCCAGAAGCTTTAATATTTCTTTTCTTACCACTTCTTTCATCTTAGGATTTAACCTTCATTGGTGATCAACAACTGGTTTAGCGTCTTTCTCCAATTTTATTTTGTGCTGGCATAGAGTGGGACTAATGCCCTTAAGATCATCAAGAGTATATCCAATAGCAGCACGGTGCTTCTTCAGAGTTTTCAATAATTTCTTTTCTTCATGCTCTGAAAGGTTAGCACTAATGATAAGAGGATATATCTTTTCCTCATCAAGATAAGCATATTTAAGAGTATCAGGTAATGGTTTAAGCTCAAACACGGGATCACACTTGGGTGGAGGAGGATCCCCTAGGATTTCAACAGGCAAGTTGTGTTTCAAAATAGGTCCCTGTTTAAAGAATACTTCATCTATTTCCCTTCTTTCATTCATAAACATATCATTTTCATGGTCGAGCAGATATTGTTGTAACGGATCATTAGGAGGCACGACAATAGAAGTGAGACCAATAATTTCATCTTTACTAGGCAATTCTTTATCATGGGGTTGTTTACAAAATTTAGCAAAATTAAACTCATGAGACATATCCCCCAAACCAATAGTAACAACATCCTTTTTGCAGTCTATCCTAGCATTAACAGTATTCAAGAAGGGTCTACCAAATATAATGGGACAAAAATTATCTTGTGGGGAACCAAGAACAAGAAAATCAGCAGGATATTAAACTTTCCCACATAAGACTTCAACATCTCTAACAATCCCAACTGCTGAAATAGTGTCTTTATTGTCAAGCTTAATTGTAACATCAATTTCCTCTATCTCAGCAGGTGCAATATCATGCATAATTTCTTTGTATAAAGAATGAGGTATTGCACTTGCACTAGAACCCATATCACACAAGCCATGATAACAATGATCTCCTATTTTAACATAAATAACAGGCATGCCAACAACAAGTCTATGTTTACCCTTAGTAGCAGGTCTAGCAATTCTAGCAGCTTCATCACAGAAGTAAATAACATGCCCATCAATATTATCGGCCAAGAGATCTTTAACCATAGCAATACTAGGTTCAACTTTAATTTGCTCAGGGGGTGTTAGTGTTCTAGTGTTACTCTTACGAACCACAGTTGAAGCTTTAGCATGATCCTTTATTCTAACAGGGAAAGGTGGTTTCTCAATATATGCGGTAGGAACAATAGGATCAACATTATAAGTGATAGTATTTTCTTCAACTTTAATAGGTTAAACTACTTTTACTTCAATGGGAGGATGATGTTTAAACCACTTCTCCTTAGGGAGATCAACATGAGTAGCAAAGGATTCACAGAAAGAAGCTACTATCTCAGAGTCAAGTCCTTATTTAGTGTTAAATTCACGGAAAACATCGGTATCCATAAAAGATTTAACACAATCAAACTTAGGTTTTATACCTGACTCCTTACTTTCGTCGAGATCCCAATCTTCAGAGTTGCGTTTAATTCTTTCCAATAAATCCCACTTGAATTGAATAGTCTTCATCATAAAAGAACCAATACAAGAAGTATCGAGCATGGAGCGATTATTGAGAGAAAGCCGAGCATAAATTTTTTGAATAATAATTTCTCTTGAGAGCTCATGATTGGGGCATGAATATAATATTGACTTAAGCCTCCCCCAAGCTTGAGCGATGCTTTCTCCTTCACGAGGCCAAAAATTATATATATAATTATGATCATGATGAACAAGATGCATAGGATAAAACTTCTGATGAAATTCCAATTTTGATAGGTTGTAGTTCCATGATCCCATATCATCACATAGCCTAAACCATGTCAATGCCTTTCCATTCAAAGATAAAGGGAAGACCTTCTTCTTGATAACATCCTCGGGCATACCTGCAAGCTTAAATAATCCACAAACTTCATCCACATAGATTAGGTGCAAATCAGGATGTAATGTTCCATCACCTATGAAAGGATTAGCTAGCAGTTTCTCTATCATACCCGAAGGAATTTCAAAGTAAACATTTTCAGTAGGTTCAGTAGGTTTAGTAGCAACTCTTTGCTCTACTGGTCGGGATGAAGATACCCCGAACAAGCCCCTCAAAGGATTATTTTCCATAGTAACAAGTGACAGTAAATTTCAGCACACTATATAAATTTTTCCTTACCAAATTCCACTTACCAAAGGCACTTCACTTCCCGGCAACGGCGCCGGAAAAGAGTCTTGATGACCCAAAAGTGTAGGGGATCTATCATAGTCCTTTCGATAAGTAAGAGTGTCGAACACAACGAGCAGAAGAAGGAAATGACAAGCAATTTTCAGTAAGGTGTTCTCTGCAAGCACTGAAATTATCGTTAACAGATAGTATTGTGATAAGGTAATTTGTAACGGGAAACAAGTAATGAAAGTAAATAAGGTGCAGAAAGATGGCACAATCCTTTTGTAGCAAAGGACAAGCCTGAACAAACTCTTATATGAAGGAAAACGCTCCCGAGGACACATGGGAATTATCGTCAAGCTAGTTTTCATCACTTTCATATGATTCACGTTCGTTACTTTGATAATTTGATATGTGGGTGGACCAGTGCTTGGGTACTTCCCTTTCTTGGACAAGCATCCCACTTATGATTAACCCCTATTGCAAGCATCCGCAACTACAAAAGAAGTATTAAGGTAAACCTAACCATACCATGAAACATCTGGATCCAAATCAGCCCCTTACAAAGCAACGCATAAACTAGGGTTTAAGCTTCTGTCACTCTAGCAACCCATCATCTACTTATTACTTCCCAATGCCTTCCTCTAGGCCCAAACAATGGTGAAGTGTCATGTAGTCGATGTTCACATAACACCACTAGAGGAAAGACAACATACATCTCATCAAAATATCGAACGAATACCAAATTCACATGACTAGTTATAGCAAGACTTCTCCCATGTCCTCAAGAATAAACGTAACTACTCACAAATCATATTCATGTTCATAATTAGAGGGGTATTAATATGCATAGAGGATCTGAACATATGATCTTCCACCAAATAAACCAACTAGCATCAACTACAAGGAGTAATCAACACTACTAGCAACCCTCAGGTACCATTCTGAGGTTTTGAGACAAAGATCGGATACAAGAGATGAACTAGGGTTTGAGATGAGATGGTGCTGGTGAAGATGTTGATGGAGATTGACCCCCTCCTGCTGAGAGGATTGATGGTGATGACGGTGGGGATGATTTCCCCCTCTCGGAGGGATGTTTCCCCGGCAGAACAGCTCCGCCGGAGCCTTAGATTGGTTCTGCCAAGGTTCCGCCTCGTGGCGGCGGTGTTTCGTCCTGAAAGCTTGCTTATGATTTTTTCCAAGGTGAAAGACTTGATATAGCATAAGATGGGCACCGGAGGCCTGCCAGGGGGCCCACGAGGCAGGGGGCGCGCCCAGGGGGTAGGGCGCCCCCCACCCTCGTGGATGGTGGGTGGCCCCCCTCTGGTTGATTCTTTCGCCAATATTTTTTGTGAATTCCAAAAACTACCTCCGTGAAGTTTCAGGACTTTTGGAGCAGTGCAGAATAGGTCTAATATTTGCTCTTTTTCTAGCCCAGAATTCCAGCTGCCAGCATTCTCCCTCTTCGCGTAAACCTTGTAAAATAAGAGAAAATAGCCATACGTATTGTGACATAATATGTAATAACAGCTCATAATGCAATAAATATCGATATAAAAGCATGATGCAAAATGGACGTATCAAAGTCCTGCTATATTATGGCAGGAAGTGATGTGCTGGTGATGTATTGCATGAAAGAGCAAGCAGTAATAATATGAAAATATACACTTTGAAGTTCAAATAATATTACTGCAGAAGTCCTGCTATATTATGAGAGGAAGTGTTGTGCTGGTGATCTATTCCATGCAAAGTGCAAGAAAAAATAAAAATGAAAAATATACACTATGAAGTTCAAGTAACATTACAGTGGAAGTTCTGGTATATTCTGGCAGGAGGTGTTGGTGTTGTATTCCATAAAAGAGCAACCAACAAATAATTATACAGTTTGAAGTTCAGGTCAGCTTACATAATAAGTTCTGGTATATAAAATCGATGTAGGGAAAAATATGCTTAAAAAAATAAAGTGTTGCCGTATGAACAAAGGTTAGCAAGCCTAAGACAACGGGTTCAGATATGAACTTCTGTTTAGATACGTGCAGAAGTTCATGTACAATGCCGACAAAACATAAAGAAACGTAAAGGAGTGTATGGGAATATTTTTACACAAAGTTATAGTTGAAATCCATTCGCAGTTGAAAAATCACAAAAAAAACAAATAAAGATTCTATGCAAAAGGCTATGTATTGGTTGGGTTAAAAAATAAAACTACATTACATAACACAGAAAATCCTCTCCATCTAAAACCAGCAGCCCAGCAAGATCTCAAGCAGAAGTTCAAGTCAAAGATCTTATGTTGGGGCCCAAAATTAAACAACACAAAAAGCAAGCAGTTCAACCATAGCCCAGGGAGAAGTTCAAGTACATGTGTTGGGGAAAACATACAACACATGGATACTGAAAACGATGCAGTACATTGAAATTCACAAGCCAAATCATTCTTCACACCAAATACATTTGTCCACAATATCATAAGTAATAGTGCTGCAGCCATAGATACACAAATCACTAAACCATTCTTACAACCAAATCTTTACGGAATCGTTCCAATCATTATCAAACCTAAAATCTTTACGAAATCAAATCTACACAGAAACTAATGTTTCGAATTCACGGGCCGAAGGACTGGATCTCTTTAGGGAGCTCTGCACACATGACTTCATTCTTCTCGCTAAAGATTAGAGTGTGCATGAACTCGGCCTTCCAGTCATCTGCAGCAGCCTCCAAACAAGAAATGAAATGATGGTTTAGTAAAGGATAACTAAAACCATAGCAGGAGCGTCTCAACCAAAACACACAAGAAAAATGAAAGGATCCCTACTGGAATCATGAACTTTGTCGTCAGCCGTTTCTTTGTTGTTAGCTAGCTGATGGTAAAGAGGGTATTTGCCATCAGCTTGAAGAAACCTGACGGAAAAGAAAGTGTATGTCGTCAGCTCCATCTTTGCCGTCAGCTAGCTGACGGCATAGAACCTTTGTCGTCCGCTAGCGGACGGCAAAGAGGCAGGGTGGGTCGAGAGGGAGGAGCAGCTAACAGCCACTTTCTTTGCCGTCCTCTAGCTGATGGCAAAGAAACTTTGTCGCCCGCTAGCAGACGACAAAGAAAGTGGCTGTTCTAACGTCTGTTAGCTAGGCTCTTTGCCATCAGCTAGCGGACGGCAAAGAGCCTAGCCCTATATATAGAAACGCCTCGCGCCATGCCCTCTCTCCCTCTCCCCTCATCCCAACCCCGTACACCGCCTTCACCGCCTCGCCGCCCGCCCCACGACACACCGCTCCGCCTTGCCACCCCACTGCCCGGCCGCCCAGACAGGGCCGCGCCCGCCCGCCACCACGGCCCTCCGCTGCCCGCGCCGCCCGATCGACCGCTCAGCGTGGCGCCTCGCCACCAGCTAAGTCGCCGCCCGCCCATGCGCATCGCCACCGGCCACTCCAAGGTGAGACATTTTTTTAGATTTAGTTTAATTAGGTTTAGTATAATTTAGTTTAGTTTTTGTTTAGTTTAGTTAGTTTACTTTAGGTTTAGTTTAGTTTAGGTCAAGTTTCTAGTTTATTTTCGGTTTAGTTTAGTTAGTTTAGTTTAGGTTTAGTTTAGTTTACTTTAGGTACGGTTAAATTTCTTGTTTATTTTGAACATGTGAATTTTTTTTTATTTTTTTAGTTCAAGCTTTTATTCCCGCTTCGACATCGACGATGCCTATCCCGCATCCTCGTCGTCGACTCGGTGGAGGAGGCCTGCTTGATCAGAGGGGCCATGCCCGAGAATGGGCTCCGTCGGGCTGGTAGTGGGAGGTTCTACCTTCCGGGGGCGTAGGTTGGTGAGGAGTCAGCCCGTCGTTGACCCGCACCTTGTTTGGTGGCGGTCGCGTGGGCCAGTGACGGTGATGAGGCTTTTGGACACTGCGGAGGTGGTACATCACCGTGTCAGCGAGGAGGACGAGCATGTCCGTCGCTACATGGTTGCGTTGGAGGGCAGGTTGGACAATACCTGGAAGGTTCTTCATGGATCTCATTGGAGCTATGATCCTGTGATGGTTCCTTCTCTTTGGGTGTCCACCGCCTGCGCCGATACTCGCCGGGCGCTATGGTTCTAGCTGTATTAGCGATAATATTCGACGATCTATGGACGCAAGAGATGATGTAGTTTTGCTTATTGAATGCATGCTAATTTAGTTTACCAAGGACGAGCGGGTTAGGGGGTTCCTTGGTGTCGATGGTACCCTAAATAGCAAGTATCGTTAGTGCGAGATACATGTGGTCGTCGGTGTCAAATACTGCATCCACGTCCCACAAGTGACAAAGGGGTCCTGCGTCCCTCAGCAACAGTTCTCGGCGTCGATGGCGGTCGAACACCATTGCGAATTTTTCTAGCAGCCTCAGAGATGACGATTGAAAGCTAAGTGTTGAAAATTGAAACACCCAAACTGACTCAAGTCGGTTTGGTTGTTTGAAATTTCAAAACTTGGCTTTAATCCTTATCGCAGAGGCTGCGAGACAAATTTGCCAAGGTGTTCGACCGTCATCGGCCACCAGAACTATTGTTGCGGGACGCCGGGCACTGGCGTCACTTGTGGGACGTGGATCTAGTGTTCAACGCTGAGCGCCTCATGTATCTTGCATCGATGGTAGTTGCTATTTCGGGTTCTATCAACGCCGAGGAACCCCTAACCCGCTCGTCCTGTTGTAAATATTTAGTTAGGTTGACGGAAAAAACAATATTGCTATGAAACTCATCTTTCGATTTAAATGTGCAGTTTTTTCGTCGCTGCGAGGGTCTAGTGTTCGACGAGCTCCACCCATGTGTTCGTGGGTTAAAACAAATGACATCTCCTCCCCCCTTGATTTGCTCTGTTCCGGTCTTCGTGCCGATAAAACTTGCTAGCTATAGGTGTCTTCAATCATCAGTATGCGTGACCACTATGTGTCTCCCGTTTGAAAGGGTTACATCTATAAATATGCATGCATTTGCATATTTATAACTGCGATTCTTTTGAATTGTCCAACATTATCCATGGACAGCCCGAGTATGTGTAGATTGGGTTCGTTTTCCCATATGCTCTACTCCGGATCCGATGCAGAATTTCGTCAGTGCCTTCCTGTTGTTCTCCGGGTACACATCCTCTCTGGTTATTGCCGAGACGTGTATCAAGAGAACAGCGGGGAGGTGCTAACGGAATTTTGCGTCGGGTCCGGAGCAAAGCATGGGAAAATGAACCCAATCTACACATACTCGGGTGGGATTAGGACCTATCTTTACCTATTAGTGTCTAGGTCGCATGGACGTAATAAAAGTGACAAACTCCATTAACTGATGAATATATACATGCTGATATATATATATATATATTTCTTATGTGTCCATTAGCTAGGCAAGATGACTGATCGTGCATGGATGTACACCGGTCACACTAGTCAGAAAGACATGACCACTGAATGGTTAACAAAAACCAAGAGGTTTCTGAGAGCCGCATTTGCAAATGGCCAGAGGAAAACATGGTGCCCCTGCGCCGGGTGCAACAACTGGCACAAGAGGACAGAGGATGAAATGGGAAAACACCTACAGAAGTGGAGTTTTACGCTAGATTATACAGTGTGGACATTTCATGGCGAGACTGCCCAACGTGCCAGAGTTGAGGTGCTTCATCGTCGCACTGGCGAGCATGGTACCGGGATGCAAGACATGGTGCAAGACTTTGATAATGCTCAGGACTCGGACGATGAGATGGAGGAATCTGCAAAGGCCTTCAATGAAATGTTGGAGTCTTCAAAACGTCCTCTCCACAAGCACACCGTGCTTTGTTAGCTGGATGCCATCTCACAAATAATTGCTCTGAAGGCTCAATTCAACTTGGGCAGAGAATGCTATGATGCAATTATGACAATATTTGGACTTGTTCTACCCAAAGGCCATGTACTACCTGCAAACCTGTACCAGTCAGACAAAATTCTCCGTGCTATTAAGATGCCCTATGAGAAGATACATGCCTATAAGAAAGGATGTGTCTTATTTAGGCTTCAGTATGCAGACTTGAACTATTGTCCCATTTGCAAGTCACCCAGGTATGCTGTGGTAGACAACGGTATGGGTGAGAAGACGCAGACCAAAATCCCTGTTAATGTTCTTCTGTATATGCCAATCATACCAAGACTTGAACGTCTTTTCATGGTCGAAGAGACGGCAAGACAGATGACATGGCACAAAACGGGCAAAAGAACCCAACTAGATGCAGATGGGAAGCTGATGATGGTGCACACATCGGACGGTGAAGCATGGAAGAGCTTCGATTCATTACATGATGACAAAGCGGCAGACCTGAGGCATCCCCGAGTCGGCATCAGCATGGGTGGGTTCAGTGTGTTTGGTTCGACGACAGCCCAATACAGTTGTTGGCCCGTATTTCTCTTTCCACCCAATCTCCCCCCAGACAGATTATGCAAAGAAAGAACATTTTCCTGACGTTGATAATTCTAGGGCCCAACTATCCGGGGAAGATAATGGTTCAAGACATACGGCACCTTTAGCAAATGGAACTTCATAATGCGTGTGTGATACATGTACTCGACGCATGACTTGCCAGCATAGGCGCTATTCGTTGAATGGTGTGTGTACGGAAGGTTCCTGTGCCCCACACGCTCTTGAGTTTCGTTGGCTTCAGGCCGGTCGCAAGTGTTCTTGCTTCGACATGCATAGACAATTCCTGGATCCTAGCCATAAGTTCATGAAAGACAAGAAGAACTTTATCAGAGGTAGAGTTGTCAATACTCCGCACCACCTACGTTAACAGGCCAAGAGACACTAGATCAGTTAAACGCTCTTGAGCCAGATCCAGAGCGTCCAGGGTATTTCAAGGGGTATAATTCGAAACACGCCTAGACTCACAAGACATGCTTGTGGGGTCTGCCTTACTTCAAAGACCTCTTTTTCCCACACAACATCGACGTGATGCACACTGAGAAGAATATTGCCGAGGCACTTTTTGGTACATTGTTCAGCATAAATGGGAAGTCAAAGGATAATACTAAGGCTAGAGTCGATCTGGAGGCGCTATGTGATAGGCCGTTACAAAACATGGAAGAACCGAAAGGAAAGCAGAACTGGACAAAGCCAAAGGCATGGTTCAATCTTGTAAGGCCAGCTATGAGGGAAATTATCTTGTGGGTGCAACAGCAGTTGATGTTCCCCGATGGGTATGCAGCGAATCTAAAGAGGGGAGCGAGTCTTGATAAATTGAAGATATTTGGTCTCAAGAGTCATGATTGGCACATATGGATTGAGCGGGTAGAGCTGAGCTATTTCTTCCGTGTTCTCTGTGCGAAAGAACTATCCACTAGTAGAAAAACACCTATTAGTCCCGGTTCGTAAGGGCCTTTAGTCCCGGTTCATGAACCGAGACTAATGGGTCGTTACAAATACCTCCACCCATTAGTCCCGGTTCAAACACGAACCGGGACATATGTGCCTCCATGTGGCCAGTCCGCCGAGCCGGTCAGAGGCCGGTCCCGGTTGGTGGCACCAACCGGGACCAAAAGTCCATGTTTTTTTTAGAAAAGTGGCTGCTTTAGGGGTTTTGGGGATTATTTTTATGTTGTTATTAGCTAGCTAATAGAGATAAGTGTCCTCTCTTATATCTTCGTCCTTGGTTTATCAACGCTAATGCTATGTTCATTTCACCCGCTGATATAACATGCTCATGCATGCTCGCATCATACATCATCATATATAATAACAAGTCCTACTAATCATGCATCATCATACAACTTCTACTCGTTATTAATAATAAGTCATACGATCATCATCCTCATAGTCATCGAACCCAACCCTACATAATTGTTCTTAGCACATGATCATCAATGTCGGTAGGACCTAAACACCCTTAAGGTAAAATAGCATAAAACAATATAGACCCGACTCTCCATTATGAAGAATGGAGATCATCATGTCTCCAATTCTTGCGCTTCGCTTCCTTTTGCTTCCAAGAAGCTCCTTACGACTATCCATACATTTTTTCCATTCTTTGATTGTCATGTCTCCACTTCTTTTAGAAATCCGGTATGGACAGTTGAGATTAAAGAGGATGACCTGGATATATGTTCAAAACATGAAGGCTGCCATTCTCATACATCAAATGAGGCACACAATCCTCTGGGATTCTCTATTGAAAAACATACTAATAACTTCATAGTTAGCAATGATGTACTAGTTTTAGAAGTATGCAAAAAGATGCACGGATGTCGTAATAGTAAAAAATCTTACCAGGGTATCTCCATGGTAGTTACCGTAGTTCAACATGTGCACTAGTGGTACGTATTGACCATAATGTTGAGGAGTTTGATTGTAGACATTGTAATTCTCAAGATCAGTACAAAATGCGATCAGATGATTTTTCTCCTTATAAGTTAATTCGGAGCCATCGGTGTAGTGGGTTTTGTCTACCATCTTCCGCACATTCTTTGAACAATCAAAATAAGCTGTCAATGGAAATAAGCTGTCAACTATTTTGAAATAAACAATATAAATTACTTAATAACTATGTTAAGCTCACATGGGGAAGAATTGGAGGTGTATCCACAAGGACCCAAATCGAAGGTCTCTCTTGCTCGATTGTAGGATCACCAAGATCCATGGTGACAAGCATACCCTCATCAAGACCATACATCTTGCAAAGTGCTTCCCAATTTTGCAACCAAAATGGGTTACACTCTTAGCATTGTACAACTTTACTTGAAAATCCACACCATGATGGGTACTTATGATAATTTTTTTGGTTTCGAAACTTTCATGGTCTACAAAACCCATCCTCTCCAAGACATAGCGTCTTGCAAAGCATGGGATAAGCTAGTCGAATTGGAAAAGAAGAAAAATATTGTCATGATTAAAATAGTTGAAGTCATGATTAATTATGAAAAAAACTATTTTCGCTGCTATGCATCAGTATGAACATCGAAGGTCTCGTCGAGCTTAATGCTGAAGCGCCGATCTTCGTCCCGCTCAATGAACCTGTCGCAGATACCTCGGTCATCGTGGCACTAGTCGCACTCCCCCGGGCGGTTTTCGTCGCCCGAGTACGACATTTCCGGCCTGTGTTCATAATTCAAATGAAGGAGAACTTATCCAATATGAGCATTCAATAAGCAAAACCAAATCATAAAATAAGAAAAACCAAATCATAAAATAAAGTAGTATTCAAATTAGCATGCATTCAATAATTATAAGCAAAAGTACAGCATCTCTTGGTGTTCGTACATCGTCGAATATTATCACTAATATAGCATCACTAATACAACTAGAACCTTAGCGCCTGACGGGTATCGACGCGGGCGGTGGACACCCAAAGATAAGGAACCATCATAGGATCATAGCTCCAGTGAGATCCCTGAAGAACCTGGACCTTCCAGGTATTGTCGAACCTGCCCTCCAATGCAACCATGTAGCGACGGACGTGCTCGTCCTCCTCGCTCACACGGTGACGTACCACCTCTGCGGTGTCCGGAAGCCTCAGCACCGTCACTGGCCCACGCGACCGCCACCAAACAAGGATCGGGTCAACAATGGGCTGCCTCCTCACCAACCTACGTCCCTCGGAAGGTAGCACCTCCCAATACCAGCCAGTGGAGCCAGGTCCCGAACATGGCCTCGATCAAGCAAGCCTCCACCGCCCGAGTCGACTGACGAGGATGTGGGATAGGCATCGCCCGACGTCGATGCGGGAACTACTTCTATATATAGTTAAATAAAGTACTTTTATTAATTAAATCAACTATCTAGTTCAACTACTATACTAAGCATTTACTATAAATAAATAAAGTAGTACTTACTATAAATAAATAAATTAGCACTTACTATAAATAAATAAAGTAGCACTTACTACAAACTACTTCTATATATAGTTAAATAAAGTAGTTTCATTAATTAAATCAACTATCTAGTTCAACTATACTAAGCACTTATTACTATAAATAAATAAAGTAGTACTTACTAAAAACAAAGTAGCACTTACTATATAGTACTTACTAAAAATAAACTAGTATTTTTCTAACTAACTCATATTTTTCTAACTAATTATATTACCAAAAAATTAAATAAAATAGTAATTATATTTTTCTAACTAGCTAGTTCAATTATAGTACTTACTAACACAATCTAAATATCACCAAACATATTATGAACAAATTAATAGAAAAAATCTATTAATGTAAAAAATCTAACACAATATGAACAAATTAATTACACCAAAAAATCTATTAACAAAAAAAATCTAACACAATATGAACAAATTAATTACACCAAAAAATCTATTAACAGAAAAAAATCTAACACAATATGAACAAATTAACTACACCAAAAAATCTATTAACAGAAAAAAAATCTAACACAATATGAACAAATTAATTACACAATCTAAATTAACATACTATGAACTACATATCTAAATTACTACACATCTAAGTTGCTCACGGCGAGGTCGACGGTGATGGCGACGGCGAGGTGCGGCGTGAGGCGACGGCGTGGGCGGGCGGGCGACGGGCGTCACAAGGGCGGGCGGCGACGCGGCTGGGCGGGCGGGCGGCGACGGCGTCGGTCGACGGCGCCAGCCGGAGATCGAGGAGCAGGAGAGATCGAAGTGGGGATGCGGTTCTGAAATTTTCCTAATATAGCAAAGTCTTTGGTCCCGGTTCGGGCTCCAATCAGGACCAATGCATTTTAGTCGGTTGGTAGCACCAACCGACCAAAGGCCTTTTTCAAAGCAGCCCAAAGGGCGGGAAGCGAAGAGCTTTGGTCCCGGTTGGTGCCACCAACCGACTAAAGGGTGCGATTGGTCCTAGTTGGAGCCACGAACCGGGACCAATGGCCGTGTCTTTGGCACGGTGCGGCACGCAGTTTAGTCCCACCTCGCTAGCTGAGAGGGGCGCGCAGTGGTTTATAAGCCCCAGCCGCTCCCCTCTCGAGCTCCTCTCCACTGTAGGCTTACGGGCCTACTTACTACTGCTTTGCCTGATGGTCCTACTGTGCCACCTGCGGGCCTGAATCCTGGCCCATGGTGGGTTTCTAGCCGTATCCAGGCCGTGGGGGCCCAGTAGGAGGCACTTTTTTCTTTACTTATTTATTTTATGCAGCTGTTTTTTTAGTCCCACCTCACCAAGTGAGAGGCACTCGCAGCTGTTTATAAGCCCTGAGTGCAGAGATGATGAAGAAGAGGCTCAATGCTCACCTGCATGTTGGTTCGCTTCAAGCCATGAGGAATAGGGTAGACTACACGGAGCTATGTGCAGTGCAGTTTACACTATTCCGAACGGCTTGAAGCGAATTAACTAGCATTGCCTCTTTTATTTTTAATGACTTATTACCACACAGAAATAAATAGAAAAAAATAAATATAGCAGAAAAGAAAAAACTATATAAAAACTACTCAGAAATAAATAGGCAGCCGAATCGCACCAGCGGCCGAACTAGCCATGAAGGACTTGGTTGTCCGGCTGTGGCAGCGGAGCCAATTCCAGCGATTACTTCGGGCTCGTGAAGCGGATTGTGGGCGCCTGTCCTCGCCTTGATGTCATGTTAAGCGATCGATCTGCATAGAGGGTGCGCGTATGGCATTTGCCCATGCAAAAGTGCATTGGGGAAGATTGACGCGAGAAGCCGATGACCGAGGGGCCGCCAGAGGGTAAAGAGCACCGCAAGCCCGAACTATATTATGAAGGTGTACTGAAGGGAGCCCGCCTTGCGGCGGATAAGTGTGCCAAAGACATTATATTTCCCTGAGGGCATTCGTGCGGAATAAATCTTTAATGATTTTACAACCTCTCGAACAACTGACCAGCTCTCGCTGTATCATGACAATCGGTTTTCGGCTTTCTCTACTGAGGTGCTCGTCCGGCAGATCCGGGACACAATCGCAGTAGTTCTCCCTCTTACCTTAGCCAATATAAGTTCGGGGTGCCGAGCGACCGAGAAGGTGGTCGGACTTTATTGCCGTACTGTGAAGCCCCTGATCGGACCTTGGTAATCCCAGCCGTTATACCGTTGGGTGGCGCGGATTCCTCAGTTGGTGTCCGGATAGTTGGCAGTCATATCGAAATTTTGATAGGCATGCGCGACTCGCTACTCCGGCAGCTGTATGATATCCGCCCTGAGGGCGGGGTTCGGCCTTGCCCATAGGTGTGATTGCATCACATGGTGTTGGCTCGAGTGATCTACCACGTGGTATCTAGTCAACGTGGTTCGTCCCATTAGCATACGGTAAATTACCGCATGGTGGGAAGGTGCCGAAAAAACTATATAGAAAACTACTCAGAAATAAATAGAAGAAAAAATAGTTGTGATTAACTTTACTAAAATCTTTTTTATTTTTAATGAATTATTACAACTCAGAAATAAATAGAAAATAATAAATATAGCAGAAAACAAAAAAACTATATAAAAACTACTCAGAAATAAATAGAAGAAAAAATAGTTGTGATTGACTTTACTAAAAATGACAATAGATGATTATTTTTAATGAATTATTACAACTCAGAAATAAAAACAAAAAAATAAATATAGCATAAAACAAAAAAACTATATAAAAAACTATTCAGAAATAAATAGAAGAAAAAATAGTTGTGATTAACTTTACTAAAAATGAGCATAGATGCTTATTTTTAATGACTTATTACAATTCAGAAATAAATAGAAGAAAAAATAGTGGTGATTAACTTTACTAAAAAATGAGCATAGATGCTTATTTTTAATGACTTATTACAACTCGTAAATAAAAAGAAAAAATAAATATAGCGAGAAAAGAAAAATAACTATATAAAAACTACTCAGAAATGAGCATAGATGCGCTTTATAGAAAATTCAACCTAAATTCATAATAAATTTCTACTAACTTCAGAGAAATTCAGTATGAATTTAGGTTAAATTCCCTGTTTAAGGGCATCTATTTTCATTTTAAGAGGAGCTCAACATGGCAGAGAGGGAGGGGCTTATAAACCGGTCTGATTCCCCTTCGGTTGGCGAGGTGGGACTAAACTCGTCAAGAACGAGGACCAACCCTTTAGTCCTAGTTGGTGGCATGAACCCGGGACTAATGGGCAGCCTTTGGTCCGGTTCAAGCCACCAACCGGGACCAATGGTGGTGGGCCAGGAGCGAGTGCCATTGGTCCCGGTTCGTCCCACCAACCGGGACCAATAGGTCCAGACGAACCGGGACCAATGGCCCACGTGGCCCGGCCGGCCCCCGGGGCTCACGAACCGGGTCCAATGCCCCCATTGGTCCCGGTTCTGGATTGAACCGGGACTAATGGGCTAGACCGGCCTGGACCATTGGCCTCTTTTCTGCTAGTGATCGCCTGGCCTGCTAGAAGAAATGGAAGAGTTGGCGCCGGAGTGATCTGCAAGTTAGAGAAGATCTTTCCGCCGGGCTTCTTTAATCCAATGTAGCACTTGATTTTGCATCCCCCAACCGAGGCAAGATTGGGGGGCCTGTGGAAATTTTTTGGTGCTACGCCACTGAGAGGATGCAGAAGACGCTACGAGAAAAATGTAAAAATAAACGTAGAATTGAAGCATCGATGGCTGAGGCATCCATTACTGAGGAGGCAGCAAACTTCGTGACAACACACTACGAAGCCAAAAATCGTCATTTGAATAATCTGAAGCCTCAGTACAATGTTAACGAACCTAAAAAGGGTGGATCCAACCTCAACCTATTCAAAGGGGCTCTCGCACTAGCCAGTGCTTTTAATTCCTTAATGTTGGATTTCGAAGAATGGCAGATCATTTTGTTGTATATCTTCACCAACCTAACAAAAGTGCGGCCGTACATTGAGTAAGTTCTCGGTACATTGTTTCACAACTTCTAATTCCTTTGAACTACTCTTATTCCCGGATAAATTTGATACAGTCGATACGTCGCCATATTCTCGTATGGAGCGGTGATCCAAAAGGATTCCGTCGAAGAGTATGAGCTTCTGGCAAAGCATGGACGCGGCTATCCCAGTTTCATCTCTTGGTTCAAACAAAAGGTAATTTCCATTAGGCAATTTCATTTCTTCGTCTAATTTGTGGCTAATGCAATAATCCCTTTCATATTAAACTTGTAGGCTAATTCAGAGCTTATGGACGCCGAATTGAGACAAGTCGCTAATGGTTTTGACTATAAGGACCGTTTATTTGACAAATACGACATCATCGGGTATCGCTTTTGTACCTATGGCAAAGAGCTATCTATGGCCGACCAAAAGACTACAAATTGTTGTGTCTCTGCTATCGGCGAAGGAGATACCGAGTATTATGGAAGAGTTGAAGCAATTTATGAACTTCAATTCTATGGTGCAAACCCACCAAACGTCATAGTCTTCAAATGTTATTGGTTCCAACCGAAGGAGACTAAAAGGACTCATGAACATATAGGGCTAGTGGAAATCAATCAAAGCACCCATTTGGATGTTCCCGATGTCTATATTATGGCTCAACAGGCAACCCAAGTTTTCTATCTACCGTGGGCCTGTCAAAGTGGTCCTAATCTCAAAGGTTGGGATGTCGTTTATGAAGTGCCGACACGTGTTAGACCACCTTCCCCCCCCCCCCCAACGAAGATGATTATGCACCTCACATTAACCCAGACACATATGAATGAGAATTCTTCCAAGAAACGTGTCTTTCCAAAAAAACATTTCAAGAACCGCTCTACTTCACCCCAGAACATTGAAGTAGATAGCGACAGTGAACCCGACTTCACCCCTCAGCCGAAAGAAGAAGAGCCTAAACTAGAAGAGGTTACTGCTGCGGATGACCTGTCAATGCTTGACAGATTACGTAGAGGTGGCCTTCCACATGATGATGATGCATTTATTAATGATGATGATGAGCATGCCATTACTGATATTGATGATGATGATGCATTTATTGATCCCGAAGTATTTATTGAACCATATTATGACTAGGTATTCAATTTTTTATGCTGTACTTGATTTATATAGTTACTTGTATGATTGTATGATTTATATAGTTACTTGTATATTTTTCTTTGTTTGTATGATTGTTTCTTATACATAGTGCCATGGTCTTGATGTCCGTCCCCGTCGGCCCTCGCCCGCTTTATGATCCAGATGTGGTAAATTCTCTTTCATAACTATTTGTTGCATTTCTCATTTATGACAATTATGGCCATCAAGTTGACATAGAGATATTTTAATCTAGGAGGTATGCGAACCGGAATTTAAAACCGACCCTCTTGTTGAGAAGTTAAATTTCGTTGAAAAAGAAAATGAGTATTTGAAATAAAAAAATTAAAAGAATTGAAGCAGAGAAGATGACAGTGGAGTTGTATGTTGCCAATGTCGCCGATGATCACAAGATGAAGATGAATGCAATGCGCTCGAAGATGGATGCAATGCAGCTGAAGCATCAGAAGATTAGAAAATATGCCATTGATAATGAGGCTTGATATCATTATGCCTTTGGATCAATCTTTACCTTAGTAGCGATCTTCATCGCATTTTTGTTGTGATGAGGGTAAGTTTTCTCTAGTGTTTTTCTTAAAAAATGCATACTTAGCTTACTTTCTTCCTAAATGGCATAACTACCTAAGTTAGACAAAAAATGAGCTATACTTAGCTTTCTTTCCTAAAAAATGTCATGATAATCTTTGTTACCTCCGAAATGATATAGGCTTATCTTACTTAGCTCTAAAATGACCTACACTTAGCATTTTACCTAGCTTAGCAATAAATGGCATTTTTACCTACCTTAGTTAGAAGAAGAAGGTAAAATAGAGGAGAGGAGAAAAAGAAAGAGAAGAAAAAATCTTCTTCTTCCTTTTCTTCCGCCTCTTCTTCTTCTTCTTGTTCTTTTTCTAGATAGTCTTGTTCTTCTAACTTGCTTCTTTCCCAATTTGCAGATTTGCTTTAGATAAGGAAGCTTGCATTGATGGAGTCTACTCTTATCTTTATGCTTCCTTCTTGTTTTGATTTTGTACGATGAACAATGTCAAACTTGCTACCTATATATGTATGTATGGATGAAACCATTGTATGCTTGTTGTTGGATATGTTGGCTATGTATATGTGTTGGATGAAACCATTTGCTATGTATATGTGTTGGATGATCATATCCATATGGCAGGGAAATGATTTGGTATGTATAGGTGTTGGTATGCTTGTCGAAAGTATTTTCATATGCGTGCATATATATATATATATATATATGTGTGTGTGTGTGTGTGTGTGTGTGTGTGTGTGTGTGTGTGTGTGTGTGTGTGTGTGTGTGTGTGAAATTCTGTCAAATTGAATAATTTGGAGAAAAAACAGGGGCTATCTAGACTCTTTGCCGTCCGCTGGCAGACGGCAAACATGCCACGTATCAGTGACCTGTGTAACCTGGGACAGTAGGCTGCCTACTTTGTGGGTTTGCCATCAGCTAGCAGAAGGCAAAGAACGCTTAATGTTTGTCGTCGGCCAGCTGATGACAAAGCTAGCAAATAGGCCAGCTCCCAGGTGCTGCCACATGGCACGCTCGGCCTTCCACTGGCCTACGGCAATGATTCAATGCCATTTGTCGTCCGCTGGCTGACGGCAAAGATACAAAGGTCTTTGTCGTCCGCCAACCGACGGCAATGCACGCCGTTAACCCCTTAACGAACCTAAGCTGACATGTGTGGCGCCCAGGCTCTTTGCCGTCAGCTGGCGGATCGCAAAGATCTTTGTATCTTTGCCATCCGCCAGCCGACGGCAAAGAAGCCTTTACCGTAGCCTATTCAGTCGGACGTGTTGCCGTCAGCTTGCTGACGACAAAGGTCTTTGCCATCCGCCATGTGTATCTTTGCCGTCCGCCATGGCTGACGGCAAAGTTCCTGATTCCTATAGCGGATGATGAGACAAGAACAAGGACAAAACATACTTCCACATCACCAAAATCTTCAACAAGCTCATCGCCATCATATGAAGAGCAGAACTTCACAGCAAAGAAACCACAATCATTATTCTTTTTCTTTGGAACATCGATAAAAGTCGGCCTCTTTGCAATAATCACCTAGTTAGGCTGCTTGCTCGCTTTGTACGCAGCCTTGCCGTACACCTCCTCGAGCAACCCAACAAATCTCTTGATCTGCCAGAAATAACAAATAAGATGAAGTCAAAAACATGTTAACCAAAATAGTTAAGTTCAGGTACATAAAAGAGACACTTGAATAAAATCCAGCTAAACGATACCAGAAGTTCAACTATCAAACGGTAGTCAGTTCAAGCAGTATTACCAAAACAGAGACAACAAAATATTTTGTCAACAAAAGGCATAATAAACTTCATGTCAAACAAGAGAATATGAAAGGAGGTTTAGGCTAGGAAACACTCACGATATTTTGACAGTCTCCGTGGAAAATTGTTCGTGACATTCCCTTAATAGTGTAAGGAAGCGAATCAAGGATGTCAATGCTCCCACGATATCTATTCAGCACATACACACTATAGTGCGCCATTGTGTCAATTGGCTTGAATAGTATCAAAAAAACCTGCCAAGAATAAAAGAAACAGTGAACACAAACTATAAAGCATAGGTATTGAACAACCAGGATGAACAACAACTTCTTGACAAACTCAGCAAAAGGATGTACATAAAATTAAAAAAAGCAAGAGTTATCAAAACCTAACCAGCTTTGCGTTAAGAAGGTCTTCTCCCTTGCGAACAAACATTGGGAGGAGTTTAGCCGAATTTTGTGCATTAAACTTTGGAACTGTTGCAATGAAGAAATCATACTCCAGGAAGTACTGTGCATTCACAAAAACAGAATTAAAACACCTCTGAAATGCCACTACAACAAAACTAGAGCAAAAAAGGGGAGATAGGGGTGCAAAGAACTAAAACCTGTAAGAAGTAGCGACTAAGTACAACCCTGTCAGCACTAGTGAATATCTCAGAGATCTCCGGCTTATCCTTCCACAAATTTATGAGATAATCCATTATGTCTCCTTCCATCTGCTGCCCTTCACTGAAAAGAGTATAAAGGACACATCCTGTGAGGTCAATCACATTCCCAGGAATGGTAAACATGTAGTAGCTTGTGTTGCAGATTTAAAAGGATGGGAAAAATTATTATAAGTTTAGATACAATAACAAAAAGAAGTTCAAATACCATAACTCAAAGGCTAGGAGAGATGAACAGAAGTTCAGATACTATAACAACATAAGTTCAGACACTATAACTCCAAGGCAAGGGAGAAATGAACAGAAGTCCACATACTACAACACAGAAGTTCAGAACAAAGTAGCATCTCTAGCAGCAACAAAGTTAAGAAGAAGAAAACTCACTCATAATACTTCTCCAGACCATCTTTACTAAGCACATACTGTCTCAACTTCCGGGCCTCAGATAGATGAGGGTAACTGTATTTGTTTAGGGGAGCGAAAACATAACGCCACTTCTTAGGTAATCTTGATGCTCTCTTGGAGGAAGTTATGTTGCCAGACTCAACTGCCGGTTTCCTCCTGGTGATGACAGCATTCTTCCCACCTCTCCCAGCAACAGTACGAGCAGCAGATTTACCATTCTTCGGGTAAGCAATGTTCTCAAAATCATCATCAGACGAAATCACTTCTGCTTCGGCTGCTTCCACTGCACCAACCTTCCTGGAGCAAGGGGTTGTTGGAGCACCACAAATACCACCAGCCTGCCTCCCCAACTTGGAAGGAATAAGGGTTTGAGGTCTATCATATTCTATCAGAGTTGTACTCATCGATTCCTCCCTAGGCTGGTATTCCTGTGACCCGAGGAATAAGTAGTGGTAATCGGTCAAGTCAAACGGCTCCACTGTAAAAGAAAAGGAAGAGAAAAAAACACCATTAAATATAACTGAAGTTCAGGTACAGCACAATGTGTAGTCCAACTAATATAGATGACATGGTTACTAGTCAAGCTGACCTAAAAAATAGTTGCATTTAAAAACTAAATGAAGTTCAGGCACAACCAAAGGCACAGTTCAATTTAAACTGATGAACTGGAAAACATTCAACTACAGCTAACAAAAGCATAGAAATGCATCATCTCTGAAGTTCAAGTAGAAGAAATGCTCGTGTCCAAGTAAGCAATGAAAGGAAAAAATACTGAAACAAAACACACAAGCAAAATAAAGAAGATAAAAAAAATGAAGTTCATGTACAAGAAATGCTCCTCTCCATCTGAAACAAGCAGCCCAACCAGATCTCAAGCAGAAGTTCAAGTACAAGAAAAAATGAAGTTCATGTAGAATAAAAGATGCAGTACAGGTAAGCAGTCCAAGTTCCAAGACTTACATGTGTAGTAGCCAAACAGAGCTTGGAAGTCTATCTCAAACAGGTTAAAAGAAGCGATTGAGTACAACCACATCTTCCCGATATCCGCGATATTTTCATGGGAATAATTTGCAAGAAACCCATCATGAAACGAATTAACATTCGTAAGCATGAAGAATCCGCAGTCGATACTACCATCAAACACAAATAAGAATAGTGTTAGAACAAAAAAGAAAGCCAATGAATAAAAGACGTCGCACCTTAATTACAACTACAGTTAAACAGAAGTGATAAAGAGAAAAGTGGAACTCATTCTTGTTAGTCTGCTGGGGGACATCCATCCAATCCAAAGGGAAATGGTCAATAGAAAGAGGATTGAAGGGTTTCTCCCTGTCGTTGATGGCATCATTCCAAAGCTTCTTGATGTTATCAGTCATCCGCCGAAACAGGCGTACTGCACAGTTATTGTCTGGTCCATAGTAGGAGTCAAGAAGCTGGAACCTTGAATTCTTCAGGTCAAGAAATATCGAAACCCAATGACTAACACCACCCATGTGAGCAGGAATTTCAAGTGGGTCAAAAGTGGGGAAAAACCTAAAGCAACATAAACACATGAATCATTAAAAACTGAGAATTAATATCAAACGGTACAAAGGAAAATAAAACAATATTAACAGAGCGGATCACAGTGCGAACTAATACAGAGGCAAAGAACAAGATATTGCTTATAGAATCATGTTCATCCATGATATCTAGACCAGTCGCCAAGAAGTACTTCCTCACACGGGAATCAAATTGACCTATGAAAATCTTGCCCTAAAATAATGCAGACAACACCAACATATGAAAATAAAAAATGAGACAAACAAGTTTTAACTAAAATGGTAAGGAACAAAATAGAAAAGAAATCACTATATGGTTGACTTACATAAACCCAATACGGCAGGATGAGTTTGTCCGATCCCTTGTACTTCGCACGTAGACAGTAGAGTGCAACCTCAGCCACATTAGATCGAAGCATTTCGCGAGGAGCAAAAGATATTGCAACATCTTCAACAAAAGCTTCACACTCCTTGTTTTGGAACATAATCATTGATCTAAAATAAGCAATAGAAAGTAAAAGAAGTTCAGCATCAGGAACTCAGGAAGTTCATAACACAGACAAGCATAGAAGTTCAGCTACATCACAACAGGCAGTACAAAAAGGCCAGAACATCAGCACCAGAGAAGTAAAATAGAAATTCAGCAACGTAGAGTAAAGAAGTTCAGGTATGAAACCACAAGCAGTTCACATGGGGTAGATGGATGTAAATATTGACCAGCTGCACTCACCTCTTGGAACGATCATTCTTAAGCCTAGTTACACTGAAATAAAAGTCATCAACCTTCTTTCGGACGACGGCAAGGTCACTATCTGCTCAGCAAAAGAAATAGAAATTAAGAGCAACATTCAAGCACATAGATTCACGACAGTTTAATTAATAGCAACATTCAAGCACAACATTCAAACACAAGCACATCTCAGCTGCTACACCAGAAAACATCACAACCCATGCATTACAAACCATCCCCCACATAGAACCAGGTTCACTTAACTTTATTTACAAACCACACGACAAAGCACAAACCAGAAGTTCAACTTGCACCACACAGGCAGTTCACAGGGATATCATGGACAAAAACAAACAACAAAAGGGACGGGATGGGGAAAGAAGAGAGAAGCATGCTCCTCTCTTTATGGATTCTTGCCTAGACCAGTGGCAGCACTGGAATGATCAACCTCCTCTCCATAGCTATAGCTTTCAGTCTCTTCATCGTCATCTCCGGTAGACATTGCAATGTCATCGGGAAGGACACCAGCAGCAGCTGGAGAAGCCGGAGAATCTGAAACAACAAAAATTGTTGGTTGTGTTTGAACAGCATCAACAACAACCGATGGCTCTGCTACAGGAGACTTCTCCGGGCCTGCAGAAGCACTACCACCAGTCTCAACAGCAGCCTCAATGGGATCTTTCTCCAAAATGCTATCTCCAGCTGTCTTTCCCTGCTCAGCATCGTAAATCTCAAATTTGTCTTGCCCTCGCCAAAGATCGTAAACCTCACTGTCTTTCCCTACTCAAAGATCGTAAACCTCGGTAGCCAATGGATGAATGAGGTTCAGTTGGGTCCACCCCGTCGGAGCAGCCGGTGCCTGACACTGACTTGTCTGCAACCTTCTCTGGAGGAACACTAGCATCATCAATCTGCAACAAGAACAGAAAGTCATTACAAAAGGGGCACATAGTGATAAAATGCACAAACAAGTAAAATTAAAAAATGAGACAAATGGACAAGAAAAATGGTACTTTATTTTCACTGCCATGAAGCTCATCAACTAATACATCACTCGAGGGAGCAAGTTCATGCACAGGTAAAACATCCTCCTCAACCCTAGCACCATCATCAATAGCCTACAAAAAAATCATGTAGAACACAAATACCTAATCAGCAGAAGTTCACATTACATAATCATAGAAGGACAACTATGACCACTGATACATAATGGAAGTCCAAATACACTAAACATAACAGGTTAGATATCAAACTACTCTAATACAAAAGGGAACATAAAAGGACCAGTTATGGAAATCACAGATGTTCACGTGTTGTAGCCCATGAAATTCAGGTGCTATAAACAGAGGTCAACTAGAAAACACTAGTACTAAAAAGAAAAAGTTTACGACACATGAAATCAACAAGGGTCAGCTATGACTAAAACAAGTAATAATTGAAAGCTAACAATGAACACTAGTGCAAAGAAATATCAAAAGCCAACATAAACAAACCTCTTCGGTATGCTCCATGTGGCCTCCTTCACGACCCAAACGAACATAATCCTGCCTCTAAATCTGTCTCACAACAACACTTGCCTCATCTTCAAAAGGCTTCCAACGAGCATCCTCTATTTCCTTGAACAACCCAAATCTAGCCCGGAGATGGCAAGTGCTCTGACGAAACTCTTCAAGAAATCTAGCTTCAATTGACAAAACCTCCTTCAAAGACTCAACATCAAAACCGTGTCCGGGAGGAAGAATCCCATCAACGCGACTAAGACGCTCAACAGTTGACGGAACATGGGCCAACTCCCCACAAATAGTTTCAAGAAGACCGTCAATCTTAACCAGGGAAACATTGGCAGCTTCAAACAAACTCTCGGAAGACACGCCACCTGCAACACTCACACGAGCAGAAGAAACTCCTGGATCTACAGGGGGGCACCAGTATTAACATCCCGGGAGAATTCAAATCTTGGAGAAGTTCCACTCCCTAGGCCGGCGGCACGAGGCATAGTAAGAACAGGACGTTCGATACGCCTAAGGAACACAACCTCAGCCTGTGTCTTCCACTACATACAAAAACAAAAGTCAACGTGTCAGAAAACAAATGAAGGAACATGGAAACAAAAAATATAGAAGACAGTACCAGAAGTTCAAGTTAAACTACTCAGGAAAGAATGATGCATAGAAACACTCACAAGCAGTCTCCCAAACACCTAGTTGGCTAGGTCATCATCATCCTTCTTGACCAAGTCAGCTGTAGCAAGCTCAAGAAGCTTGGCCTGATCCATGAAATTGATGCGAGGGGTCCTCAAGTCAGAATTAGGTGTCCTGCCAATGATAAGGCAGTCCAGATACATAAGAAATGACGCGATGGCACAGCCTGTGACAGCTTTTCCTCTGCTAGTACCTTGCTGATACCTAACACCAGCACTTTGAATATCATCAACAACCAACTAGCAGTAGTCCATATCTGCCATATCCTCAAACACAAGATTCTCAGCCATTGTTGCCTCCCTGGACACTCATGTAGGCGTTCCAGGAATAACCACCTTCATGAAAACAATCAGGTAAAAGACCTAGAGAGCAAGATCATCCTTCGTCTCATCCTTCACAAGTTCCGCGAGGATATTCCGCAGATCCTTTGTGTTGATGTCGTCACTCCTAGCGTACCCAAGCTTGCCTTTCAGCCTCATAACAACATCATCAAACCCATCATTCGAGGGCCTAGGAGGGGTACAATTACCTTGAAGGAATCCAAACAGATGGTGAATAGCATCAGTTGTAATACGTAGAACCTTGTTCGCCTCACCCATGTCCAGAATCATGGTTGTAGGGTCAATCCTCGTGTAGAAGTTGCCCATCAAAGGACAAGAAATGTTGGAATCAACCTTCAAGTCAAACACACAACCAAAACCAGCCTTGATAACCCTCGTCTTGTGCCTAAGTTGTAGCATTTTCACACAAGTCTTGACCTCTTTCAGTGAGCACCGAACCGCCTTGCTAAAACGTTTCGCCTCATCTCCTCCTTGGCCACATTTTTCGGGCGCTTTGCCTCCTCTCTTCCTCCTCTCAGGCCGCTCCACAAGTTGATACTGAAAAAAATACAATGACAAGGAGAAAAGGCAGAACAATGAGATACACAAGCTACACCAAAATTCCACTAATGCCTACATACGCCATACATTTCAGAAGTCCAACTATGTCTACATAGGCAGTACAACCATGTATGACCAGAAGTAAAGATCCTTTCAAAATGTCGGAAATTTACATAGCAGAAGTTCAACCATGTACACCAAGGCAGTAATAAAACATGTATTTCAGAAGTCCAACTATGTCTACATAGGCAGTACAACCATGTATGACCAGAAGTAAAGATGCTTTCAAAATGTTGGAAATTTACATAGCGAAAGTTCAACCATGTACACCAAGGCAGTAATAAAACATGTATACCAACAAGTTAAGCTAATTTCTTCATGTATATATCCAGAAGTCCAACTATGTACACAAAGGCAGTAATACCATAAAAGCAAAGCAGTTCAGCTAATTTATTCGACTATATGAAGCAGAAGGTCAGATATTGACGCCAAGGTAGTGCTAAAAACACAAAAACTACAACAAATCTACAAATGCTCTCAAAAACAGTAAACATGAGACATTCATACCTGATTAGCGGCATCATCATCATCATCGTCATCACCGTTGAAATCAGCATCATCCTTGTCCTCTAGATTAACACGAGAACACTTCTTCTCACCCTTGTTGATCTTTGCAGGTGCAACCTAGCGCTTAACGTTGTATTTCTTCCCCTTACCAGATGCACCAGCACCAAGCGGGGAAGGTGTAGGCGCGGCAGTGGCAAGCACACGAGGACTACGGCGTGGCATACCACCAAGGCCTAGCCCTTCATCTTCAGCAAGTTCTGTAGTCCTTGAAACACGTGGGCTCCTCCAAGGAGTAACTTCACCAACTAAATGCTTCCTCGAAGCGGTCTTCTTGATTTTCTTCTTAATACAGACAACCGTGCCATCAATACCACACAGCACGTCTTCCTCAGCAACAGAGCAATGCCCAACCGTGAGCTCAACAACGTCAACAGATTCAGGAACATCAGAACCTTTCTAAAGGCGGGCCGCCCTCTTCTTCTCAAAATCTTCTTGCTTCTTCCTCTTGCGTTGGTCCTCCAAAAGAAGCTGAAGAGACACATCCTCGTGTTATGCGTGATGTGTTCAAAGGCCATCAACAGATCAGAATCACAGATTCGACATCTGAAGAGAGCCCAAAGGATCCGGAATGGAATCACAACCTTCGACCGACGGAGCCCCCTGCTCGGCAGCAGCAGTGTTTCCTGATAAATCCAACTCAGATAGAACATCGTTGATGGTGTTCACAGCTTCCTCCTCTGTGGACACATCTGCAAGAACACAAAAAAGCAAAGCAAAAAAAAGTCAGGAACAAAATCAAAAACACCCGACGGGAACAAGTTAAAAAAAACATGGCTCGAGAATTTGAAATTAAAAGAAAAGGAGTTGCACATACTAGGTGAAGCAAGATCCTCGAGGCTTGAATTATTCTCAAGGATCGAAGCAACGTCAGCAATCAGAGTCAAAGGAATATTGGGTGATTTAGCCGCATCAGATGTTGGAGCATCGGTATTAACTTCTGAAGCTCCATCTTGACCGTAGGCATTTTTTTAGAACTATTCAATTCATCACCAACTACAACAAATGCAAGTAAAAAGGCAGTTGAGTTCTAATCCACAATCCTACACCAAAGGGAGTTCTACTTTTACATCAATGTCCAATACCCAGAAGTTCAACAATACCTAACAAAGTAGTAAACACAGCGAACAATCTACAATTTACATACTAAATATAGAACAATCTACACCAGAGGGACTACTACATATAAGATGAATGCCCATAAGTTCAACAATATATAACAAATGCGCAGAACAGAAGTTCAACCAAATTTCATTATAAATAAACAATAATTAAAACCAAAAGTTCAACTATGTCACCCAAGCAAGTAGCACATAAAAAAGATGTAGCATTAGCAGAAATACTATTTCACAGGCAAACTAAATATCAATACCATGAAAATGGTCACACAAAAAAACAAAGATATACACTATAAATATGAAACATTTGGGAAGTCCAACAACACTTGGTGACATAGTTCACCACCAATTCATCAACTAAAAATTAAGCAACACTCTACTAACTCAAACAAAGGGTAAAATGCATACACATGACCTTTGTTAGAAGTTCACACTTTTAAGAAGGGGCAGTCCAACAAGACAACTAAGTGAAGATATGGGCAGACATATATAAGAAAACTGCTATTTAAAATACAAGATCCAACCACAATAAAATACCTGGAGAAGGTTTTGAAGCCATCACAACACAACCCTTTGATGAATGGAACTCCAAACCCTAGAACAACCTACTAAAAACAGGGGATAGATTGCATATAGTTAGCAGGTAGAAAATCATACAACAAATACAAAAAACAACTAAATCAAACCCTAGGATGAAACAACTAGAACATATCAACAAGTATGAAAAGATGAACAGTAGCACATCTAGGCAAGCACAAACTAAAAAAGAATCCATAAACTAACTAGCATATGGCAGACACAATCTAGACTTCGAAATCAACAACACTAAGACAATTAGATACATCAGATCCAGCATCACACCACACCCTCTCTTACATGCATCTGACTGCTAAAATCAAAAAAGGGGAGATGAAATCCACTCAACTCTGAAGGGAGAAATAGCACACACAAGCATCTCACAAACAAATCTGACCACGGGGGAATGGAATCCACCCACCACACACACAAGAACCCTACCTAATCTCCAACCCAACCATCAGAACAAAGGGGAGGACGCGGATGCGAGAGCACAGAAGAAAAAGAGAGCCCTCATCAGATCTGGCGAACACTAAGAGCAAGGATTGGGGGGAGGCAGCATTTGTACCTCTCCGAACAACCCCCGCACCCAAGAATCCGCGGCGGTTCTTCCACCCACATGAATCCATGAGCACTTTGGAACCGGCTGGCAGTTGCGACCCTCGCTTCAGAGGAGAAGTGAGCGGGCTGCGCGAGGGAGAGCAGGGCATGGGGGAGAAATAGGAGTGTCGTGGGCACCGGCTACTACACGGACAACCGCAGGGGACAGCGGCGGAGAAATCGGGGGGAGTTGGAGGCAGCGGAGCGACAGAGAGGGAGAAGAGAGCGAGCGAGAGGGAATGGGGGTTTTCTGGCAGGTGGTGGCGAGGGAGACAGCGACTTAATGCCTCTCTGTAGTGGTGTGTTGTAGCATCGTGGTAATTACACTTTTACCCCCCCCCCCCCCCACAACTAAAAAAGTTAATGCATCTATTGATAAATGAATGCACCATTTGAATGCATCTATTTTTAGAAGTTAAGATCACATAACAAATCTGCTGGTATCCTTAAAACAAAAAATTGATGAAGCAGAAAGGTCAAGTACTCTATCAAGGGAAGAAAAATAAATACACAGATAAGCACCTACAAACAAGAGAAAGAAGTTCAAAAATAAAAGAACAGAAGTTCAAGTACACTAATCAGAGAAGTAAAGGCAAATGAATAAATAAACACTAAGAAACAAAAAGAAGAAGTTCAAATAAAAAAACAGATGAAGTCCATATCTAACTAAAATACACAAATTAAAAACAATATAGAAGTTCAAAATTCAAATACACACAAAGTACACATGCGGCACGGCCTCGCGCTACCGCATTGCTCCACGCTAGGTTTTGACAGGACGCATTGCCGTTATTCTATTTCCACCCCAACCGCACGCAGCCCAGAGCCACACCCCTAAGATAGATAGTGGGGTCACGGATGTGACGGACTCGCCTCCGCATGTGACGACGCGGCCTGCTCCGGCTCGTTCCTGTCTCGGCCTCGTAGGGGGGGAAGGGGTCCCGACCCCCTCCCCACCTGCTCGGCCTCGCGCTACCGCATTGTTGCGCGCTAGGTTTTGACAGGACGTAATGCGGTTATCAATGATTAAAAAATTAAATCCAAAAAAAATTATCAACAATTACTGATGAAGTTCAAGTTGTAAAAACACAGAAGTTCGGGGGTTTGAAAAAACATCAAATGAACATGTAAAAAAATTACACAGAAGCAAAAATCTCATAAGTCCAGGTTAAACAGATACTGAAGTTCTACCACTGTTCGAAGTATGCAAACATGTTACAAAAAAAATAAAAAGGTATGCATGCATATTTGGAAATAATCCCATAGTTGCCCACCGAATAAACTCAAACCGAAATTCAAAAATTGAAAATTACAAAAAAAAACAAAAAGAAAAAGAAAATATAGAGCGTGATGCTGCACCGCCTTGCAATGTGGAAACTAGGAAGTTCAATCACTGGTACCATAGAAGTCCAACTTCTACCACAGAACGTGAAAGATCCAAAAAACTAACCCCAAAGACAGAATAAATATAAAAAAGAGGATCCGTGTGTCTATGGACCAGCTCTACATTTACATATATGATTACTCTAAAAAACAAAAAAACGTACACAAAATTTTTATAACAACACCAACCGAACAGATCGTATTGCAACATCACCTAAAAAACATGCATAAAAACGACGGAAGTTCTAGCACAAAAGGTGCAGAAGTCCAACTTGTAAGACAGACAGTAGAATCATTGAAAAAATACACGCTATCAATTTTTTTCAGATTTAATCACTTGAGTGACTACACTTTCTCAGTCTGTGACCTCGAACGATATCCTACTACGCCCTAACATCAAAACGATAAAAGCCACCAAGCTGTCTCATCGAAGAACTGAACAAACGCGGGCGGAAACAAGATCCAATCGCCCGATTTCAGGGTGTATGCGCCTGCCCGACCAAATTAACAACATATGAAGGATCCAATCTAACTACTGTAAGCAAATCCGCCCTCTATCTTAACAGAAAAACAAGAAATCCACAGAAGCCGCGGAAACCACTCCCGCAGACGAAGAACACAAAACCCAAAATCAAATCCGTTAAAATTAACGGCAAAATGGCCCAAGAAACTCGTACCTACACCAAATTACCATCATGTTAGAGGTTCGAGAACATCCAGTGCATGCATTAAACTTGTAAACAGACACAAGTTCATCCGCCCCGAGAGCGAATGCGCCAAAATGCAAAATTACGAATCAAAATGAGCATTTAGATGCAAGTATGGGTATTTGGATTACACTCACATCCCAAAAAACACGACCGACCGGAATAATTCGCGGGGAAGCCACGGTTGCGAAGATAGCACGAAGGTCGGGTTCATACAGAGGGAAGTTCAGGCACGTTACTCAGGCAATTCAGGTTGTGATCAGAATATTATTTTGATCCCGTGATCAGAACAGTGTACCTTGGGTATATCATTTATCTCTATCGTACCTTGGGTATATCATTTATATGTTTCTGTTATATACGGACTATTATATGTACACAAATTATATGATACCTAGGACAAAAATCTTACGATAGGCATGGCAGTATCTTTTTATTTTTAGTAGCAGAAATATAAAGATGGGTGCAGCATATGTGTGTGCGCGTTGTATTCTAGTTACGAATACAAGACAAAAGCAAGAGAGCATACACAAGGTATTATAATGCGTACATATTTATAAGGAAACTAGGACGCCATTTTATAGATGGAAAAAAATGGTTGGTGTCTCGCATCTTTTAGTCTTCTTGGAACGTGCCTTGCATATACCCATTGGTCAGAGTTCATAAAATTGTTATGGTGAATAATACTATAAAACTATAGAGATAAAACTGAAAGCAAGAACTGGGCTTATCACATCCTTTGCTGGCATGCATGATCATGAATTTTGGAATCAGTAACCTAACAATTAAGTGGAATACTTATAAAAAAGGTAATGGGTTAATCTCAAACAATATACTTGCAGGAAGCTTGCAGAATGAACTGCTTGAGCTTAAAGACAGATTTTACAACTACAAATTGTAGTTGGCAAAACATTAAAACATGGATAGATTCTTACCAACAACCCGCTAAATGAGGCATGATGGTCCAAGAGAAATAAAGCAATGTTGTTTCCTAGAGGAGAACACACACCGATTCCCTATACTCATGTCATGTATGCCTTAGCTTGAGTCCATGTATATTTAATGTGCTCTTTCGCTAGAGAACATTATTAGTTACACTAAGTTTTCTTTTCCGAAATAGTCGCCAAAAAAATCACTGTCATATATATAGCCATTGTTTTCGGGAAGAACTCAATTCTCCTTTTTGCCAGTTCTGAATTTGTTTTCTAGCATGCATACTTGTAGTCTATAACACTGAACACCATGACCATTAGCTTTTTAGCTTCTTTTCTCACAACTTATTAGCTAGTGAAATGACATGGGTGCAATGTACGAATCTATTACATAGTCCTAAAACTAGTAATTTGCTATCTATATGTCCAGCAAATGTAACATGCACACGAAAGAACCTAAGCATGGATTTCATGATCTATATAACACACTTATAACTCCACATAGCTTATTATCTTCAAAAAAATTGGTCTATTACAATCAATTTAGAGCAGAACACAATCTACTACTAACGTAGAGGAACTAAATTTTTGGAACGAAATAAAAATTTGTAATGTTAGTATTAAACTTGTAGTTTAGCTATGATCAAAACTACTAAATTTTGGAACGAAATCAAAATTTAATACACAATAATTTGCCTCAAGATAGTAAACTGCTACGTAGTTATGTAAACTGACCGAGAGTAGGAGATACTGAACAGCTCAGGTGGCGAAGACCCGGTTGCCGACCATCATGATGAAAGGAGATGCATGGCGCATCAACATGCATGCCAATGGCGAAAGGTAACCTGACATCGAGGAACACCAGCGACACTACATGACTACTTGGCCTATTCGAATCCACGACCACCCACCTCTGTACAAAAATTATGTTCCTGATAAAAAAAGTTACTTGCACGAAAGCAAGCACACAGTCAAGGATATATGGTAAAATCAAATTACCTCTTTGGACAGGATGTTCAGCCTCATGATCTCTTCTATATCTACAGCCTCTCTGCAAAAACGGAAAACCAAATTAGCAATTTGGGAGGAACACGACCAGGTGAAACATATGTGGATGTTGACTGGAAGTTTGGAGATGAAAGCATTAGGATTGAGGTTTCTCACCTCCTACCGTGCAATCCCCACCTATACACATGGAACTAAAACCAAAATAGCCCAAACATGGATCACCATCGCCATACATGGCCTTTGTGAGCCGGAAGAATCACCCGGGCAGCCACGGCCGGGGAACCTGCCCCTGCTTATGAGACACTAGAGTGACCGCAGCCTCTTGAATTGGATGGAGAAGAAGAACAGCTCATACCGTCAAGCCCTCCTCACACCTACAGCCACCCATCCGCCTCGGCGACGAGCTGTCACCGTTGCCACCCCAGGGAGCAGCATCGGCAACTCCTATACAAAGCGCCCCAAGTAAGAAGTCGAGTGCCCGACCTCGCGCCATCTACAGAGGCCACACCGGCAGCACGAGGAAGAGGCCGGAGAGATCCCTTTATTCGGTTTCATCCTAGCCTACCTACCACTACCAAGACCACAAAACCTAGTTCGTGCAGACCTAAAACATACCTCTGTGGACAGATCCGTGTTCCCATCAGCAAGCCGACACCTAATCGGCCGCCGGAGGCGAAGGGGATCGGTGGAATCGCCGCCGAAGGACACCACCAGTCGCGCTGTGAACTATGACGTAAACAGCTACGGGGCAGGTGGGGTAGCTATGAATAAAACGTAAAATTACATTGCTCTGGGTGACAATTTACGGCGCTAGGATGGTGGCCTGATCCAGCCCCGATACGTGGCTCGGTCGATCGACCAGGGTGATGAATTACTTATTCTTCACCCTGGGTCATTAATAGAGTTTCTATATATATATATATATATATATATATATATATATATATATATACACACACACACACACACATATATATATATATATGTATATATATATATATATAGTAACGCTAAACTAAGTGTGAGTGTAGAATAGCTTATTCTACACCCCAGTAACGGTATATACAAAATACAGTAACACACTATGTAAAATATAGTAATTTTCGTAAAAATGTAGTAAATAACAAACTTAGATGATAAAAAAATATTTTTCAATTTACTACATTTTATACACCATTTTATATATAGGGTAACGCTATTCTAAGCGTGAGTGTAGAATAGCTTATTCTACACCCCCTAGTAGCACTATGTTCCAAATCTAGTAAAACGGTGTACACAATGTAGTAATTCGAAAAATATTTTTTTATCATCTAAGTTTGTAATTTACTACATTTTTACGAGAAGTACTATATTTTACATAGTGTGTTACTGTATTTTATATGTATTACATCGGGTGTAGAATAAGCTATTCTACACTCACGCTTAGTTTAGCTGTTATATATATAAATATATATATATATATATAAATATATATATATATATATATATATATATATATATATACAGCCGGTCTATTCTGCTAGTATCAGCAGAATAACTATTCTGATAACACTTCTGCACTGCACGTTCAACGCAAGTGCACGTCATTGTTTGAACCAAGTGTGTTGCAGTACTCAGGCGAGTGAACTTCGTGTCGAAAAAACTGCACGCAGTGTTTTTCCGATACTGTTTTCGCTCTAGTTTTTTAACCTTTTATGAAACGAGGCGTATAATATACTGTTGGAAAGCTATGCATTAGGCGCAACTTCACCATGTTGAACATTTTCCGAGATTCCCCACGGTGTAAGAGCAGTTTTAAAAACGTTGCGGCGGATGACGAGTGGCAGTGATCGTTTTTCGTATTTTTTTTCTAAATCACTCGTCGGAATGAAGCAAATAATAAAACGTTGGAAAGATATCGTTGAGGTGCATCTTTTTCATATATATTATTTTCTCTAATTCGTTACGGTTTAAGAGCAGTTTCAAATTTTCTAAATCGCGGAATTCTGTTTTTCAATTTTTTTTGAAATTTTTGGTACTATTTTCTCTCCAGTTTTCCAACCGTTTATCGAAATGAGGCGTATGATACACGTTCGAAAGCTATGGACGAGGCGTAACTTCCATATGTTGAGATGTTTCTGAGATTACTTACGGTTTTTAATTTATTTTGAAAATCATGCGGCTGACTATGAGAAGCGGTGACCGTTTTTCGCCAAATTTTAAAAAACCGCTTTGTCGAAATGATTCAAATTATACGCCATTGGATAGATATTGACGAGACGCAATTTTTTCATGTAGAACACTCTCTCTGATTCCTTACGGTTTAAGAGCATTTTTATTTTAACGAAATGGGGACACTTTGTTTTTTCGTGACCCAAAATTGCCGTCTGTACTGCATCAGAAAGAAAACCGCACTTCTTTCAAACTAAAAACCACACTTCATCAGACCGACAAGTGCACTGCATGATTTTTTTGTGGGACGTAAATTTTCCCATACGAGTTTTTGTTGTCCCTTTTTCAACTTTCTTTTATGAACGAGAGTGGACCGCAAAGACAAGGGCAAGTGAGCCGTGACATATATCAAAGTGAACCGCATTAGCATCTTGTTGTTTCGCCAATTTTTTAGCATTTTCATGTTGGGGGCAAGTGAACATCACTCTCAAAAGTGAACCACATACGTGGACCAAACGCATTGCATGTCAAAATGATTCAAATTATAGGCCATTAGATAAACACTAAAATCGACGTGTGTACTGCATCAGACGGAAAACCGCACTTGTTCATACTGAAAACCACACTGCATCAGGCTAGCAAGTAAACTTCATAATTTCTTGTCTTTTTATAAAAAATTTAAGTTTTATTTTTTCTTTTTTCTAACAAATGGACCACAGGGACTGAGCGAGTGAACTACATCTGATAAGAAGCGAACTTCTTTGAGATGTTTTGGTTCTCTGTTGAATTTTTTTATTGTCATCTGGATTAATGGTCAATGTTAGTGAGCTGCATGAAAAGGACAAATGGGCTGCATTAATAATTACATTGCATCACGACTGTTACCTCCCCACCAACATTCTTTGAATATATTTGAAGAACAAGTGAACCGCACAAAAATAAAAAGTACTGCACGACTGAGCCAGCCAAACTGCACGCACACTTTCTATTTTTTTGCGCCATTGTCTATGGCCGCTGACGATGCTCATGGGCACAATACATCCATCAGTTGTTTTACATGGCCACACACACATACATACACACAAGATCAGCACTAGCACCTGGCAGAGCTGCAATCTATCAGCCGAACTGTATTTTGGGGACCAACCAAGCTGCACTAGATCAGAAACCTGCAAACGTAGCCAGACATGACACTGGCGCACCAGCACTGAAATGCAATTGAGGAATATCTCGTAGGAAAATGGGGGCTCCTGAGGGTGATATGGTTGCAATTCTCACAGGAGTCAACGTCGTCGTCCTATCCTCTCACATCCGTGTATACTGCACGGACGACCCAACTGAGCTGCAACAAAGAGCAACCTGCACTGCAGGCTCTGGAGCTGCTAAACTACAAGGCGTCGGTGTCCCGAACAAACTGCAGAAAAAAAAATGTGAAATGCATAAAAAACCCATTCCACAGCGAGCACCACCTTGAATCCCAGCCAAACTGCATGCGAGCAACAGGCGAACCTCATCTGAGTGCGTCGTATGTACCAATGGCAAACGAACTGTACAAGAACATGCACCAAACAGCAAGGGACCAACCACTATACTGCTCGCGATGTTCGTCGGTGTCGCGGACGAACTGCAGCTCGCTGCTGGATAGGGAGGACACCGTCGGTGTAGACACCAGAGCATCAGCGATGGCCTAAAGCTGGTCGCCGGTGGCACAGGTCGGGAAGGGGGGGAGGGAGTGCGGCGGTGAGGCCCTGTCAAAGGATTGGACGCAATGGCCCAGCCGTCTGGGAGGAGTAGGCGATGGACGGAAAGGAGGGGGGCCTACCAACGGACGAATCTGCACACTGAGGAGAGGAGGTAAGCATCCGGCGGCCCGACCAGATCTAGGAGGAGATTTTGGGCGGAGGTGCCTTTGCTGGGTCGGTGTTCGGGAACATGGAAGTAACGCAGGGAAGGAGCCGCTGTTTGGGAACCGCTAGAGGAGGCTGGATCCGTGCCCCAGAGTCGTCTCCTACGTGGTGGAATGATGGGGAGGAAGGGGGTAGCAGGGCTAGATCCGACACGAGAATCACATTGAGTACCGGATCTAGAATGGTGGCCGGGAGGAAGAAGGCCAGAACAGCGTCGTGCGGTGGGCTGGTGGTGGTCGTGCGGCGCGGTGGGCGGTGGCCCGGCGGAGGGGTGGGAGGCGGTGACCGGGCGATTGCTCGGAGGTGGTTCCCGGGCGGCGCGGCCATCCAGCGGGCCGACTGGGGAGGAGGCCGGGCGGAGGCGCCGATCTCGGGAGGGGAGCGTGGAGTCGCCGGTCTTCGAGAAGGCCGGCCAGGGGGCAGCATGGGGTCAATGCTTCTATAGCCGTCCAGCGCGGCGGCGGGGCCGGTGTGGTGGGAGGTAGTGGCCGGCACTGTGGGGGGAGGTAGGGGTCTGGATGTGGTGGGGTGGGTACTCGCGGCGGAAGGTGGTGGCGGGTGGAGGTGGGGGAAGGGGAGGGGAAGGTGAAGGCAGCGGGGGAGGAAGAAGAGCGGCGCTGGGGGCTCGCCGCTAGCTAGGATTTGGGCACGCGAGGGGTACGTGGGTGGGCTGGAGTGGGATGTGGTGGGTGTGGGGTCCAGTTTTCTTTCCTGTAGTTTGGGTCGATCGTTGGGTGCTAGCAGAATAAGGATTGGTGTTATTAGAATAAGGTCTTAAGGTTTTTATTAGAATAGACCCACCATATATATATATATATATATATATATATATATATATATATATATATATATATATATATATATAGGCCAGCCATTTGGGCACCTAGGTGTCCCACATAATTTACCTATGTATATATATATATATATATATATATATATATATATATATAACTAAGCCTGAGCGTACAACGCTAATTGTGCACTCCTGCCAGATCTCGTGGGTCGTTCGGCCTTACTAGGGATTTTCATTCCACCCGGTAGTAAACCCTTTTGGTAAATATGGTAATCAAATTAAAACGGTTACTATATGTACGCACCTCGTCCCCGCTCCGTAAATCAAGTCACCTTTTTCCCACTTGGTAGTAAAACCTTTGGTAAGTATAGTAATAGAATAATGGCTTCTAGTAATGGTAATGGTGTTACGAGCCAATGGCAAGTAGCTAATATGTGGCAATTGTATTAGTATGTGGTAATTAGGGCTGCTTTGGTTACCAGGTATAGCTGGCTATTGTCGGTGTCAAAACCAGCAGATCTCAGGTAGGGGGTCCCGAACTGTGCGTCTAAGGAAGATGGTAACAGGAGACGGGGGACACAATGTTTACCCAATTTTGGGCCCTCTTTATGGAGGTAATACCATACTTCCAGCTTGATTGATCTTGATGAATATGAGTATTACAAGAGTTGATCTACCACGAGATCGTAATGGCCAAACCATAGAAGTCTAGCTTGCATGACTATGGTAATGAGTCTCCGGACTAAGTCCTCCGGTTTATATAGACATCAGGAGGATCTAGGGTTACACAAGGTCGGTTACAGAGAAAGTAATCTACATATTTGATCACCAAGCTTGCCTTCCACGCCAAGGAAAGTCCCATCCGGACACAGGTGCAGTCTTTGGTCTTCATGTCTTCACAGCCCATCAGTCCGGCCCATGACTAACAGGCCGGACGCCCGAGGACCCCTTAGTCCAGGACTCCCTCAGTAGCCCCTGAACCTGGCTTCAATGACGAGGAGTCCGGCGTGCAGGTTTGTCTTCGGCATTGCAAGACGGGTTCCCCTTTTCGAATACTCCACAATGGTCTTCGGACGTAACGAACGTGTCCGGCTTTGCAACATGAGTTTTCTATATTTCCACAGAGGGCATAATAATCTATAAGTCCAATCCATTGGCAACTGTTCATAGCGTTACGCCACGTCACCACCTGGTCATTATTTTGAACCGTTTGCTGGCATGCCGCCCCGCGCTTTGAGGCGTGGCTTTATAGGCACGTCTTATCCAAGCTGAGATCGTGTCCCCTTATTAAGGGATTCTTATCAACACGGACGTGGGTAACCCAACCGTCTCTTGGGTACAACACCTTGGGAATAGGCAAGTTTTAAGGCCCAGGAGGAGGCATTCGATACTCATAGCATTTATAAAGGGGTGCAGACCCGACTCTCTCTTCCATGCTTGCTTCTTCCTCAGCCTTCGCTACCACGAGTTCTAACACCCAAGATTCGATCACCACAAGCCTCAGTCATGTCCGGATCCAACCTTCAAGGCCGGTGGGTGGCTTCTTCTGTTATAGAGGAGGATATAGCGAAGCTTAGGGCGGCAAGATATCTGACCGCAGAAATCCTCCCTCGGCTCCCTGCTGAAGGGCAGGTTATCCCTACCCCCAGATCTGGCAAGAGGGTCGTGTTTGTCTCCCACTTCCTCCGAGGGTTAGGATTCGCCCTTAATCCCTTTGTCTGTGGGTTCATGTTCTATTAGGGGCTGGATTTTCACGATCTGCCCCCGAACTCTGTTCTTCTCATCTCAGCGTTCATTGTCACGTGTGAGGCCTTCCTCCGGATCCCTCCACACTTCGGCTTGTGGCTCAAGACCTTCAATGTGAAGCCACAGGTGATAGAGGGAAAGCAGGCAGAGTGCGGTGGTGCCATAGTGAGCAAGCTTTATAGTGCTCTTTGGCTAAAGGGATCCTTCACAGAATCTTCCGACTTTGGCAGCGGGAGTGGTTCTATATCACCGAGCCCCGTGGTTCCAAGTGGGCGACTATGCCTGCATTTTGGTCCAGCCCTCCGGTCCAGCTCGCATCATGGATTAATAAGGGATTGGACTGGGGATCAGTTGATGAGGTGCAGACTCTACAGAGCCGCGTCCGGAGCCTCCTTGAGAAGGACATCGATCTTATCAATGTTATTCAGGTAATGCTGGTTAGTCGGACCCTGCCGTGCCAGAGACGACACTCCGTATGTGGGAGTTTAATCCAGAAGGGACACGAACTCTTCAGCACTTCTTCGGCACTACGCACAAAGGAATGTGGAAATTATTTTTCGGGACACGAAAACAGTGGCCGGATACCACCGAGGACATCGTCCTTGACTGCAACCATCTAGATACCGCGGTAAGAACTCGTCCTCTGAACACCTTTTAGTCAGGTATCCTGTGATAAGATACTGAGTGAACCGTCTTTTTCCAGGGCTGGATAAAGAAAGCGGAACAAATTAGGTGTCCGACCCCCCTTCCCGAAGACTCAGCGGACCCGTGCAGCCGCCCCGCACTGCAGGTGCACCGTGAAGGAGGGCAAGGCGGAGAGCGGGAAGACCGGAGGTGGCCTTCATTCTGAAGGTAAATTAGACACCAAGTCTGGAGAAATTGAAGTTTCCTTTCCCGAAGACAAAGGTGAATGGGAAGCAAACATCCCTTCTCCCCATAGCAAGAAAAGGTCCGCCTCTGAAGGTTGGGAGGAAAAGGCTCCCAAGAGGGGTAGAATGCCATCGTGGGGCAGCTCGGGATTAGAAGGCGACACTGTCGCACAGCTTCGCCGTGAGGACAAGCCTTCGACCAAATCATAAGTGAACCAGGGGGCTTTAAGCACATTCCGTTCCTTTCCTGTTAGCGAAGCAACATGTAATATATATATATATATATATATATATATATATATATATGTATATATATATATATATATATATATATATAGACACACACACATACACACACATATAGGACAACACTATTCTGATCCCAGGATCAGAATAGTTATTTGGATCACGGTGCTCTATATATAGGAGCCGATGTGATGCTCCCGAACTCGCGCAAAAGAAGAAGAAAAATCCCGATCCGCTCAGTACCCCACCCTCCCACCTCCGCTCGCCCGCCTCCACCCGCCCTCCTCAAGAATCGCCCACAAGGCGCCTAACCCACTTCCCACCGGCGCTGTCCCTAGCTCCCACTTCGTGAATCAAGGCCACCGACCAGGACCCCTACCACAACCGCCTTCCTCCCTCCCCTGCTTCGACCGCGGCGGCCGCCTTCCCCTGCGTCAACCTCTGGGATGCATCCGCCGCCCTACCCCACCCTGGGATGCATCTGCCGCCGTCCTTGGATCCGCCCGCTGCGATGGCCCGTGCCGCCGCCCCACTGTCCTCCGGCACCACCTGTGTGGCCTAGGCGCACTGGATCCCGGTCGCTGCGCCCACCCCGCACCCTGGGATCCCCGCCCCGCTGCGTGGCCGAGATCCTCCACCGCCACCATGGAGCTCCTCCCCAGCCGCCCAAACCCGTCGTCCTTCACCTAAAGCCGCGGGGCCAAGTGCCTCCTCTCTCTGATTCGGTGCAGTTCCTCACCTAGTCACCCTGCCTTCTTCCCCATCTGAAGGAGTTGAACTGCATGTGACCACCGCAATGACCATCCCTTCTGTGTTCAAATTCGTTTGGCGCTCTCTGTGTGCGCGTGCACCGTGCCTGGAAAAGAACTCCAAGTGCCTTCTAGTGGGGATTGTAGGGCAGGCAAACGCCTCTTGTGTGCTCGAGGTTATGCCTCAATGCAGTATTCTGTAGTCTTCATTCCTCAAACGCACGACATCATATTTGGTTTTATTTTCATGGTTGGGTTCTGTGTGTGTTCGTACAAAAAACAGGTGGTTTTATTTTATTTTTGTGTATAAGAAGAAACAAGTTCAAATATAAATAAATTAAAAAGTTCAAGAATATATAACATGATAGAAAGTTTCGTGTACAAAATTAATACGTACAAAGAAAATTATCATATATGTCCTTAAGCAAAACTTTGTTTGGAAAAAATAACACAATCAACTCCTGGAAGTTCAAATTAAAAACTGATTTTCCCCATTCTATAAAAACTAGAAGTTCAAATTAAACTAACGGCGCGGTATCATTGTTTTATATAAAAAAAGCATTTTCCCCGTTACTAACCAATAAAACTAAGAAGTTCAAATTTAAAAATGGTGAAGTTCGATGTCTATAAAACATTCAGATTTTCACATTATTAAAAAAGCAAGAAGTTCAAAATTTTAAAACAAAGAGGTTAAAAAACCCGAGTTTCCTCGTTACTAAAGAATAAAACTAAGAAGTTCAAATTAAAATAACAGAGAAGTTCAAATTTGATAAAATCTCAGATTCTCGTTCTAAAGAATAACTAATAATTTCAAATTAAAATAATAAAACAACAAAAACAAGTTTTATAAAGATTTTCCCTGTTTTTAAAAATTTGGATTTTCCCCGATACTAAAGATTAAACCAAGAAGTTCAAAAATTAAATAACAAGAAGTTCAACTTTGAAAAATAGAGCGCTTCAAAATTTCATAAAAAAATTAAGAAATAAAACCAGGAAGTCCATATTAAAAAGATGGAGAAGTATAGAAAACTCAGATTTTCCTTGTTATTAAAGAATGAAAACAAGAGGTTCAAAAATTAAATAACAAGAAGTTCAACTTTTAAAAATAGAGCGCTTCAAAATTTCTTAAAAAAGATTAAGAAATAAACCAGGAAGTCCATATTAAAAAGATAGAGAAGTTCGATGATTATAGAAAACTCAGATTTCCCTCATTATTAAAGAATGGAAACAAGAAGTTCAAAAATAAAATAACAAGAAGTTCAACTTTTAAAAATAGAGTGCATCAAAATTTCTTAGAAAAAATTAAGAAATAAAACAAGGAAGTCCAATAAAAAGATGCAGATGTTTGTTGATTACAGAAAACTCAGATTTATCTCGTTATTAAAGACTGGAAACAAGAAGTTCAAAAATAAAATAACTTCTAAAAAAGTGGTTGCTAGAAGTTCAAGTGCTCTGTCCGGGGAAGTTCAAAAATTCTTGTGAGAGAGATTGAACAAAAATACATGACAGAAGTTCAAGGTGAAAACAACAGGAAGTTCAACTACTACACGAAATGCGTTTCAGATAGGAAAGTAAGAATAGAAAACAAAAACCTTAAAAGATTTTGTTGCTAGAAGTTCACGTGCTACTCCCGGTGAAGTTCGAGATCTCTAGTGTGAGATGTCTGATCTTCAGTTACATGTAAAAAACAGGCAAAAACGACGTTGTTTTACGCATTCAAAAAAATATTTTGAACCGTTGCGAGTATGAAAAACTCATCAACACAAAAAAGTTGTGTGTTTTTAAAAGCTTTCCATCGGTATATCATTTGCTCAATTACGGTAAGTGGTTTGAGAATTACGGGCGAAAAATATCACATAAAAAAACAGAGTGAAGTTCAAACAGAACTGCCACAGAAGTTCAAGTACTTCACGCGATGCATTTTCGATTTAACTGCTTTAGCGATAAAGGCAGAACGAATGATCTCGCCGTTTTTGAAATTACTTGAAAATGGCTAGGAATCAGAGAAAGTCGTCAACATGAAAAAGTTTCGCATTTTCCGTAGCTTTTCAACGGTATATTATTTGCACCATTTCGATAAAGTTCGTAGAAATTATAGCGAAAATACATTTTTAGCTATTTTCAAAATTGACTTAAAATCGTAAATAATTAGGAGAAATAATACATACCAAAACGTTTCGCATTTTTTTCAAACTTTTCAACGCCATATCATTTGCTGCATTCGGACGCACGGTTAAAAGATGAGCTTGAAAATACGAACTCGGTAGGACATGTACTGTTTTCTAAATTACTCTTAAACCGTTCAGAATTAGAGAAAACTTTCAACATGAAAAAGTAGAGCATTTTCATAAGATTTACAACGCCATATCATATGCCTCAATTGGATTAGCCGCTTAGAAATGACATCGAAAATACGAACTCGGCTGTTCGGTTTGCGAAATTTTACGTTTTTCCGTATTATTCGTTCACCATAGGGAATTAGGGAAAACTTTCAACATGTGGAAGGAGCGGTTTTGCAGAAGCTTTTCAAGGCCATATTATATGCCTCATTCCGATAAATGGTTTAGAAATGCGATCGAAAATACGATTCACGTTTTTTGTATGAAGAAAAAACGGTTTTCAAAACTGCTCTTAAACCGCTTACATTTTGCCAAAAATTTAACTTGGGTCATGATACTGGTGTCCATAACTTTCCAACGGTATGTAGCAAGCCCCATTTGGGCAACGTTGGCGGAAGTTCAACCTAGCACTAGGGGAAGTTCAGGTCGAACAACTCAGGCAGTAAAATTGCAAAAAACGCGAGTTCATCACGACCCGAGTGCAAATCCGCCTATGAGCGAGATTCCTATTTAAAACGTGTATTTAGTTGCTAAAAATGTTTCTAGATTACATTAACATCATATAGAACACGAGTAACAAGAATAATTCGCGGGGGAAGCCACGGTTGCGAAGATAGCCCGAAAGTCGGGTTCGTACAGAGGGAAGTTCAAAGCGTTACTCAGTAGCTTCAGGTTGTGATCGAATATTATTCTGATCCCGTGATCGAATAGTATTTATATCTATATATATATATATATATATATATATATATATATATATATATATATATCTTCGCATGATTTACGCGCTTTTCCTCAACAATCCTCTTCCTCGGGAGATCTTCTCCCGGAGATGATGGAAAGTGAGACGCCTCCCCTGGCCTCCTCGCCCAATAAGGCGGACGACTTCGAAGTGTCATCCCGGAGGGTTTCTCTCGATCAACAAGCAGCGCGAGAGATGAAGAAGACATTACCCGAAGGTGGACCCCTGATCGCCCGGGGTTCATGGGCCGACAATGAAGGCCCCGGACTATCCGATTTATAGCCGGAGATGATTCTTGAGACGAGTAAACAGATTCCTTCAAAGGAAGGCCGTGCTCCTACAACCGCTTCCGAAGATCCGCCAGCGCCGGATATGTTGAGGGGTATGCTGCAACAATCACTACTAGGAAAAGGGCTATAGCTAATATGGAAATTAATGGCGCACCATGTATGTGGTGCGCCACTACTATATAGCAGCGACGCACCAGATACAGGTGCGCCATTAGTGTCCTCATTACTAATGGCGCACCACACACACGGTGTGCCATTACTAACAAAATTTTTATTTTTATTTTTCCAAAACATTAATGGCGCACCAAGGCACAGTGCGCCATTACTAGTTTTAACTAGTAATGGCGCACCACACACTCTGTGCGCCACTACTAACTAAATTTTTTTACTTTTTTTTCAAAACTAGTAATGGCGCACCAGGGTACTGTGCGCCATTACTATCTGACCCTTACCCAAAAGTCACAAAATCCAACCACACCCCCCCCCCCCCCCCGTGGACCGCCTTTTCAGTTTCAAAAAAAATAATACAAAATGATAGAAATGTCAAAAAATAAAAGAAAATAAGAATCCCATGCGATATGTGGTCTAGTTGTTAGCAAAATTTACAAACATGAATTTTCGACTTTTTTGCAAAATCTCTCGAGAATTTGTAAAATGGGCATAACTTCTGCATACGAACTTCGATGAATTTTTTTATATGAAAAATCATCTACTCGAGAAGTTACATCTGAATTGAACTGGGGGTACCCCGTTCAAGATTTTCAGAATCCCCAAAAACCTAACAGAAAAAAGTTACGGGGCTTTTAAGATCTGGAGAGGCAAAAAAATTTAAAAAAATTCAAACTCAGTAATGGCGCACCTGCCCATGGTGCGCCATTACTATCTTCCCGCCTTCAAAATTCAAACTATATCAAAAAAATAAAAAAAGTTTGTAATGGCGCACCTGCCCAAGGTGCGCCATTACTATCTTCCCGCCTTCAAAAATCAAAATAAATCAAAAAAAATAGTAATGGCGCACCTGCCCACGGTGCGCCATTACTATGCCGTACATATGGCTGGGCGGGGTCCTCTCCTCCTTACCTCTTCATTGTTCTCCTCCATTCCACCTCTCATCCACTCCATCTCCTCCTCTCCTCCACTCCATCTCCCCTCCTCTCCTCCACCATACTCCCCTCCTTCTCTCCGGCGACCTCCTCCTCCTCTCCGGCGACCTCCTCCCTCCTCTCCTACCCTCCCCTCACGGTTTCTTCTCCCTCCTCTCCGGTGAGCTCCTCCTCCCTCCTCTCCGATGAGCTCCTCCTCCCTCCTCTCCGGTGAGCTTGTCCTACCTCCTCTCCGGTGATCTCCTCCTCCCTCTTCTCCGGTGAGCTCATCCTCCCTCCTCTCCTCCCCTCCCCTCACGGTTTCTCCTCCCTCCTCTCCGGTGAACTCTTCTCCGGCGACCTCCTCCTCCTCTCCGGTGATGTAGGCGAGCCCCTCTCCGGTGACCACCTCCTCCTCCTCTCCCGTGACCTCTCGGCCCTCCTCTTCGGCGAACTCCTCTCCGGCAAAGGAACGTACAAGATCCAAAAACGAGAACAAAATTTGAAAAAATATTGTGCAAAAAAAATGAGCAAAAAAAGGGTAAAAAAATTGCGATCCAGATCCAAATTCAAAATTCAAAAATAGCAATGGCGCACGGTGGGGGTTAGACGGTGCGCCACTACTATTTTCCCGCCTTCAAAATTCAGAAAAAAATCAAAAAATTTCCAAAAAAAAGTTACTAGTGGCGCACGTGTAGCAATAGTAATGGCGCACTACAGGCTGTGTCACTGTTACCTGCAATACTAATGGCGCACCAGAGGTGCGCCATTAGTATTTGTTACTAGTGGCGTGGTAATAGTGGCGCACCTGTAGTGCACCATTAATGGCCAAAATAGGTGCGCCACTAATTAGCCATTTCCTACTAGTGAATCATCCGTCTCAGAGGAACAGCGTACCTTGATGGGTACGGTGGTTGAGAGGATTCTGTCCGCGAAGAGCGGATTGAATGAAGCCTTCTTGAGCCTGCTGAGAGGCTTCAAGGTTTGTAATGTAATATTTTCAACTATATTTTATTCGCAAAATGCACCTGTGTATAGATAGTAGCCCCTGAGACTCGGTTTGGCTTCCCATCGGAGGCGATCAGAGGATAAAAAGATATGCTCAGGGAATAATCTGGTTAGTTGGAACACAGGCTGTTTCTCCCCTGACGACTGCCCGGGCTACAGAAGTTGCCGAGCTGCAGCGGAAGCTTGATGTGGAAGGGGATGATATCGCGTTAATCAATAGGCGTCTTGACGAGTCGCAAGGTATGTATTTGGAGCGGTCATTACACATACGTGTTTGTAATATAAGCATGACGCTGAAAAATGTATACTGGGATATGCATGGCTGCAGATGGTGCCGCCGCAGTTGAGATTCTTTGGGCAGAGCTATCCCAGGCCAAGGAGCAGGCCTGGTTTAATAATGTGGCTGCTGAAAAGGCATCGACCGAGTTAAAGGCCGAACAGGCTGCTCGGCGCCAAGACGGGGAGAAAATATCCATGATGGCGCTCGAACTAAAAATGCTGCTATCCGGTGTGAATTCCTCGAGAAGGTGAATAAAGCCAAAACGGCTGATCTTGACCGGTTCTTGCGAGAGGCGAAAAACGCACGGTCCGAATCTAGAGCGGCCTGTGAGGAGATCTGGCAAGCTGGGGAGATTGCGGCTGGTAAGCCATTTTTATTACAGACTAAGTTCGCCGATCCGAATTATGCTCAACTTAACCAAGTGTGGAGCTCTTCAGACTTGTTTTTGGACTTGCCGAAGAGCTCTTCCGATGTGGCGCAGTTTTACCAAGCGCAAGAGGGATATGCAATGGAGAAGCTTTTCTGGTCACAGTTTGGTGCGTCAAAACCCCTCTGCTGCTGAATGAACAGATGTCCCAATGGGCCGAGCTTCATAGGATATCCGTCGATGCCATGAAGAATGTCATAATCCAGCTATGGCCGACTGAGCCCATTTCGAATAGCTACTTCGGTGTGGTGCAGCGGCTTGCTGATATGGTGCCACGTATCGACGCTGTTAAGCGGTCGGCGTGCATTGAAGGTGCACGAATAGCCTTTGCCGTGTCAAGACATACTGGGGGAAGATGAAGGCCATCGATGTTGCAGCGAAGGGTCCACCCAAGGGCAAGGACCATCACGCACCAGAGCATTATTTGGAGGATGTCTTAGAGGCTGCCCGCTTGATAGAGAGTCAATGTTCGAAGGGCATAATATTCGAGTGAAGTGTATGCGAATTGTAAAAGACAATTTTTTATAATCAGTCTATATTTTAGTTTTGCCTAAAGGCTTTTGTTCCTCCTGTGCGGCCGTTTGTATATCATCTGAAAGTTTTCAAATCGGCTTGCACCCTCGTAGGAAATATGGGGGTGTTCGGAAAAGCATCTGATCACTCTTGACCCAACATCTTGGTCCGTGAAGGAGGTGTCAATGTGGTGAACGAGGCAATCGGACTATAAGGCGTTAACACTTTCACTTAGCCATAGGAGTTTTATAGGGGGGACTACGATATAGCCCCTGATATGTGTACGGCTTATTCCAATATGGTGTGTTACATATATGAACTGAAGAAAAAGGTCCTTCGTATAATACGGAGGGAATCATGAAAGATTCAAATAAGTCATCGAGTGGTTGACCAGCTCTCGCAACATCATGACAGTCAGTTTTCAGCTTTCTCTACTGATGTGCTTGACCAGATGAACCAGAAGCACAATTGTAGTAGTTCTCCCTTTACTACCCTAGCCGATAGAGTAGAACGTAAGGTAGCAAGCACAGGAGCCGGGCAACCCAACTATTGATCAAAGACATGATTCGGAGCAGATGCACATAAGGCCAAACTCGCGAGGCCGAAGTACACTATAAAGCTGCTCGGACTTTTGTCGGCAACTCATTCGTTCCCATACCGAGCCCCTGGCAAGTTATGCCGAGATATGTGTGTGAAACAACCATAGGAACCAAATTCATTTTTGAAAAAGAAAAGAATATTGAATGTGGATTATGTTTACTGGGACCTAAGTGATATGCCAATGGTTACTTTATAGATAAAAAGACCACAACCCCGGCTATTTGACATGCCCGGGGTCGAAGGCGGAGGAAAAAGGCATATTACAGGCTCGAAATAAAGAGTGCGGTCTACAAAAAGTTGTTTTGGACCTCCTGTCGCACGTCTTCACCGCCTGTCCTCGCCGAGGGGATTCCTTGATGGAAGTAGCCCCCTAGGTGAGTGTACGGATCCGAATTCTGATAGTGTCAGTTAGATATTTGGCCTTTGCGTCACCTGTTTTAAAAGATAAAGAAAGAGTGATTTAGAAAAAGGTTTACATAAATGTTTGCAGGCTTGTCCGTATTGTGCTTCCACTGATGCCCAGGGTATCTTAAGTGCATAGTTATGTATGCGTGATACAAATTTCGCAGGTACGTGAGGTGGACGGCGGAAGCCGAACCGCTATCTCTGCTCCTGAATTGGTCGATCCTGTTCAATGGAGACTGGTGGCTTAATGGCCGACAAGGTATGCGGTTTAATAAGATCGTTTCGTACTGAAGTTGCCGCAGTATGATCTTCAGTCCGTACGGAGTGCCTCACCTGCTCCCTTGTAGAAGTGTGTGTCGCGTATACCATGTTCATTGTTTTTACTTCGGGCGGAAATTGCTTCTGACCCCCACTGTTTGGTTGGTGAGTCTCTTCGTCATTGCTATCACCAGGCGGCCTCCTCCGCTTGTGTTCGGTGTTAAGCTTGCCGGCCTGCTTGTCTTCATTGGGGGTCTTCAAGCAGGCCGGCAATGGTTTGTCGGGGTGGCCGTGAATCTGGCAGGGTCGATCCAATATCCTGTCTATTGGATGGTGCGTCCCTATTCGCCGTAAATGGCTTTTTCCGTTGACCGGGTTTGGGACCGCTGAATCCGGCATTGACCGCTGTATTGCGTGTTCTTTCATTATCATTGTTGCGCTTGTGCTCGCTGCGTCCTGGCTTGCCATTGCCGTCTCGGACCTCGGAAGTGCCCGGATCGCTGGTGTTGTTGCTTTTACGAGTGAGCCAGCTGTCTTCTCCCGCGCAAAAGCGGGTCATCAGAGCGGTAAGGGCTGACATGGATTTTGATTTTTCTTGACCGAGGTTGCAGGCGAGCCACTCGTCTCGGACGCTGTGTTTGAAGGCCGCTAGGGCTTCCGCGTCCGATCAATTGATGATTTGCTTCTTTTTAACTAAGAACCTAGTCCAGAGCTTCATGGCCGACTCTCCGGGCCGCTGGACAATGTGACTTAAGTCATCGGCATCTGGTGGCCGGACATATGTTCGTTGGAAGTTGTCGCGGAAGACGTCTTCCAAGTCCTCCCAGCGGCCAATAGAGTTTTCCGGCAGACTGTTTAACCAGTATCGAGTTGGTCCTTTGAGTTTTAGTGGCAAGTATTTGATGGCATGGAGGTCATCGCCACGGGCCATGTGGATATGGAGGAGGAAGTCCTCGATCCATACCGCAAGATCAGTTGTTCCGTCGTATGATTCGATATTTATGGGTTTAAACCCGTCTAGGAATTCGTGCTCCATTACTTCGTCTATGAAGAAAAGAGGGTGTGCGGCGCCTCTATATTGGGCCATGCTGCGACGTACCTCCGATGGAGTCCATTTGCGGTTTTCGTCCCGGGCGTGGCTAGGCTTATCACGTCCGAATAGGTAGCCGTCGTCACGTCCTCACGATCCGTAGATCGGTCTTGTATGTCCTGCTCTACTATCCAGGTTTTGCCGAAGGTCGTATGTGTAACCCCGAGCTGTTTTATCCCTTCCTTCATGGCGAGGTGGGGTGGTCTGGTGTTTGGCTTAAGTTGCCGGTCAGCCGCGTTGCACGACGGTGGTACGGGCTCCAGCGCCTCGTCATCGAACTGAGGCAGCAATTTGCGCTTCGGGTAATTTTTGGCTGGGACACTATGGCCGTATTCCTCGGCAGCCAGGACTTCAGTCCATCTATTATTGAGCCGATCTTGGTCAGCTTGAAGCTGCTACTACTTCTTTTTCAGGCTCCTTGCAGTGGCTATTAGCCGGCGTTTAAAGCGCTCCTGCTTGAGAGGTTCCTCCGGCACGATGAAATTCACGTTGCCGAGGCTCTCCTCATCCTCGGAGAGCGGAACATAATTACTATCCTCCGAGTCTTCGTGTATGGCCTGTTCATCGGGGCTAACGTGCCCGCCTTCCCATTCATCCCTTTTAGAGATTGTCCCAATAGGGTCTTCATTGTCTTCGGCATCGTCCGAAGTATTGTCTTCTCCGGTGCCAGTATAGCTGTCTTTGGAACGACGTGGCTTAGAGCGGCGCCGAGGATGCCGGCGTTTGTGATGTGTCTCAGGAGGTTTATTCTCAACTGGATTTTCTTTGTCATCATCGTTGGTTGCTTTGGGTGTATCCACCATGTACACATTGTATGAATAAGTGGCCGTCTAGCGTCCAGTGAATGGCGGGTTTTGGCCTTGCATCTCGTCCGCATCATTGTTCGTACCGTTGATTTCCTCGGAGCCGTAATCAAGCATGTCGGTTGAGTCCTCGGCAGTGGCTATGAAGTGGGTGGGGTGGGAAGCAAAATTCCCAATCATCATCCCCTAGTTCGAACCGGACATAGTTCGGCTATGAGTCCCCCGCCAAGTTCAGGTATTTTAATGAGTTTAGCACATCGCCCAAGGGCGAGTGTTGGAAGATGTCTGTGGCGCTGAATTCGAAGATCGATAAGCGATCAAGTTCGGCGTCCGCGGTCTCACATGGTTCGGAACTTATAACCAGAGACGAGTCCGGAGTTCCGGCGACACAGATATCATGTGAGGTTAAGTCTTTGTGCGGCTCCAACGCCGGGGAATCCATGGCCTACTTGGCGGGGTTGAGCTTCCCGTCCTTGGGCGGTGCAGTCTGCTCCGGATCTAAGGCCAGAGCGGTTACATGAGCTATCTCCTGAATGCAATCCGATGATAGATTTAGGTCATGTTCATCAAGGTGACCAGGAGCGGTTGCCGCGGTCTCAAATCCGGCGAAGATCAAATCTTCACGAATGTCCACAACGTAGTTCAAGCTCTCAAATCTGACCTGGTGGCCAGGGGCGTAGCTATTGATCTGCTCCAGATGGCCAAGCAAGTTGGCCCGCAGTGCGAAGCCGCCGAATACGAAGATCTGTCCGAGGAGGAAGGTCTCTCCTTGGACAGCATCATCGCTGATGATTGAAGGGGCAATCGAACCTTTTGGGGACGGCACAGTGGAACTCTCAATGAAAGCACCAATGTCGGTGTCAAAACCGGCGGATCTCGGGTAGGGGGTCCCGCACTATGCGTCTAAGGATGATGGTAACAGGAGACAGGGGACACAATGTTTTACCCAGGTTCGTGCCCTCTCTATGGAGGTAATACCCTACTTCGTGCTTGATTGATCTTGATGAATATGAGTATTACAAGAGTTGATCTACCACGAGATCGTAATGGCTAAACCCTAGAAGTCTAGCCTGTATGACTATTGTAATGAGTATCCCCTCCGGACTAAGTCCTCCGGTTTATATAGACACCGGGAGGATCTAGGGTTACACAAGGTCGGTTATAGAGAAAGGAATATACATATTTGATCACCAAGCTTGCCTTCCATGCCAAGGAAAGTCCCATACGGATACGGGTGCAGTTTTCAGTCTTCATGTCTTCACAGCCCATCAGTCTGGCTCATGACTAACAGGCCGGACGCCCGAGGACCCCTTAGTCCAGGACTCCCTCAGCTATCACCACAATGTAAGTATTTATTTTTCTCTAACATGGGGAAGGTGGTAAATTCTAGTGAGAATGTATAGTAACCTATTGGTATATTTTACCACATTTAAAGAGTAACGCAGAAGCATGGTCGTGTGCAGTAATTTATCAGTAGATTTTACTAGTCGAGGATACATGTGGTTAGGATCATACGAGTAGTGTTTTTCGTACCATCATTACTATGTAGTCCAAGTATTTTTATGTCCATCATATAATATTTGGCTGGTTAATTACTAGGGCAAAGGCTTGGGCAGTAACGTTTTCCCATCGGTTACGATGCTTTTAAAACTTGTTGCGATTAGCCGGATGGCACTGGCCTAATTTCGTGGGAGTTATGCTCCTGACCAGCCGCCAGCGCGCAGAATAACAGTGTGCGCTCAGGCTCAGTTTAGCAAACCTATTCTAAACTCGTCTCCTCCGGGATGGAATGATGGGGAGGAAGGGGTAGCAGGGCTGGATCCGACACGAGAATCACATTGACTGCCGGATCCAGAGTGGTGGCGGGGAGGAAGAAGGCCAGAAGAGCGTCGCACGGAGGGCTGGTGGTGGTCATGTGGCGCGGTGGGCGGTGGCCCGGCGGAGGGGTGGGAGGCGGTGACCGGGCGATCGCTCGGAGGTGGTTCCCGGGCGGCGCGGTGCTACCTCTTGAGCACTGCGTTGGTTTTCCCTTGAAGAGGAAAGGGTTATGCAGCAAAGTAGCGTAAGTATTACCCTCAGTTTTTGAGAACCAGGGTATCAATCCAGTAGGAGGCTACACGCGAGTCCCTCGCACCTACACAAACAAATAAATCCTCGCAACCAACATGATAAGGGGTTGTCGATCCCTACACGGTCACTTACGAGAGTGAGATCTGATAGATATGATATGATAATATTTTTTGTATTTTTGTGATAAAGATGCAAAGTAAAATAAAAGCAAAGTAAAAAAGCAACGGGAATAACTAAGTGTTGGAAGATTAATATGATGAAGATAGACCCGGGGGCCATAGGTTTCACTAGTGGCTTCTCTTGAGAGCATAAGTATTTTACGGTGGGTGAACAAATTACTGTTGAGCAATTGACAGAATTGAGCATAGTTATGAGAATATCTAGGTATGATCATGTATATAGGCATCACGTCCGAGACAAGTAGACCGACTCCTGCCTGCATCTAGTACTATTACTCCACACATCGACATCTATCCAGCATGCATTTAGAATATTAAGTTCATAAGAACAGAGTAACGCTTTAAGCAAGATGACATGATGTAGAGGAATAAATTCATGCAATATGATAAAAACCCCATCTTGTTATCCTCGATGGCAACAATACAATACGTGCCTTGCTGCCCCTCATCACTTTCCGGAAAGGACACCGCAAGATTGAACCCAAAGCTAAGCACTTCTCCCATTGCAAGAAAGATCAATCTAGTAGGCCAAACCAAACCGATAATTCAAGAGACTTGCAAAGATAACCAATCATACATAAAAGAATCCGGAAGATTCAAATATTGTTCATAGATAAACTTGATCATAAACCCACAATTCATCGGTCTCAACAAACACACCGCAAAAAGAAGATTACATCGAATAGATCTCCACGAGAGAGGGGGAGAACATTGTATTGAGATCCAAAAAGAGAGAAGAAGCCATCTAGCTAATAACTACGGACCCGAAGGTCTGAGTTAAACTACTCACACTTCATCGGAGAGGCTATGGTGTTGATGTAGAAGCCCTCCGTGATCGATGCCCCTTCCGTGAACTCTAACAGGCCCCAAGATGGGATCTCGTGGGTACAGAAAGTTGCGGTGGTGGAATTAGGTTTTTGGCTCCGTATCTGTTCGTTTGGGGGTACGTAGGTATATATAGGAGGAAGGAGTACGTCGGTGGAGCAACAGTGGGACCCCGAGGGTGGAGGGCACGCCTGGGGGGGGGGGGGGGTCGGCGCGCCCCTACCTCGTACCTTCCTGTTTGATTTCTTGACGTAGGGTCCAAGTCCTCTGGATCACGTTCGTTACAAAACCACGTTCCCGAAGGTTTCATTCCGTTTGGACTTTGATATTCTTTTTCCGCGAAACTCTAAAATAGGCAAAAAAATAGCAATTCTGGGCTAGGCCTCCGGTTAATAGGTTAGTCCCAAAAATAATATAAAAGTGAATAATAAAGCCCAATAATGTCCAGAACAGAAGATAATATAGCATGGAGAAATCAAAAATTATAGATACGTTGGAGACGTATCACGCGGCCATCCAGCGGGCCGGATGGCGAGGAGGCCGGGCGGAGGCGTCGTTCCCGAGAGGGGAGCGTGGAGTCGCCGGTCTTCAAGAAGGCCAGCTAGGGGGCAGCACAGGGTCGGTGCTTCTATAGCCGTCCAGCGCGGCGGCGACGCCGGTGTGGTGGGAGGCCGTGGCCGGCGCTGTGGGGGGAGGCGGGGGGTCTGGATGTGGTGGGGTCAGGTACCTCGCGGCGGAAGGTGGTGGCGGGTGGAGGTGGGGGACGGGGAGGGGAAGCTGAAGGCAGCCGGGGAGGAAGAAGGGTGGCGCTGGTGGCTAGCCGCCATCTAGGACTTGGGCATGGGAGGGGGAAGAAGGTGGGCAGGAGTGGGATGTGGTGGGGGTGGGGTGCGGTTTTCTTTCCTGTAGTTTGGGTTGGTGGTGGGGTGTTAGCAGAATAAGGATTGGTGTTATTAGAATAAGGTCTTAAGGTTGTTACTATATATATATATATATATATATATATATATATATATATATATATATTAGCAGAATAACTATTCTGCTAATATTAGCAGAATAACTATTCGCACACCACTTCGCACCTTTGCACGCTCAATGTAAGCGCCTTTGCATCATTTTGACGACGAGCACTACAATAGAGACTAGTGAACTTCTCGTTGGAAAAAACTGCACGCGTTATCGGAATGAGGCGTGTAATATACCATTGAAAAGCTATGGATTAGGCGCAACTTCGACATGTTGAACACTTTTCGAGATTCCACACGGTTTAAGAGCAGTTTTGAAAATAGTGCGGCGGATGACGAGTGGCAGCAAGCATTTTTTCGCGTTTTTTTCTAAACCGCTTGTCAGAATGAAGCAAATGATACACCGTTGGATAGATATCGTCGAGGCGCATCTTTTTCATATATAAATCTTTCTCTAATTCGTTACGGTTTAAGAGCAGTTTCAAATTTACTAAATCGCGGAACTCTGTTTTTCAAATTTATTGAAATTTTTGGTACTGTTTTCGCTCCAGTTTTTGAACCGTTTGTCGAAACGAGGCGTGTGATATTCCGTTGGAGAGCTACGGACAAGGCGCAACTTTCATATGTTGAAATGGTTTTGAGATTCCTTACGGTTTTGTAGTTAATTTTGAAAATCGTGTGGCTGACTTCGAGAGGCAGCGGCTCTTTTTTCATGAAATTTTTACGAACAGCTGGTCGGAATAATTCAAATCATATGCCGTTGGAAAGATATCGACGAGACGCAACCTTTTCAGGTAGAACACTCTCTCTAATTCTTTATGATTTAAGAGCAGTTTCGATTTTACCGAAAAGCGGACACTCTGTTCTTCGCGAGACCAAAACCGTCGTGTGTACTGCATCGGACAGAAGAACACATTGCTTCCGACAAAATACCGCACTGCATCAGATGGGCAAGTGCACTGCATGGTTTCTTTTTGTTTAGACGTATTTTTTCTCGGACGAGGAAAGAAGAACGCGCTGCTTCACATGAAATACCACACTTCATTAGATGGGCAAGTGCACTGCATGATTTCTTTTTGTGAGATGTAAATTTTCCCAAACGAGGTAGCAAACCGCACCGCTTTAGACTAAAAACCGCATTTCATCAGACTGACAAGTGCACTGCATGACTTATTTTTTGTGGCACGTAAATTTTCCCAAACGAGATGGAGTGCACTTCATGTCTAGCGTTGGTGAACCCCAATACTATGAAAAGTGAACCTCTAGACTACCATAAACGGGCCGCGACACTACCAAAAGTGAACCACATGACTTTTTGTTCACCTTTTTCATACTTAATATTTATAATAAGAGTAGACCGAACGAGTGGACCGTATGGATTGAGTGAGTGAACCGCACTGCATCAAGAAGTGAACCACATTATTTTTGGCACCCTTCACATTTTGTAGTAAATGAATCACACTGCAATGTGGACCAAATCAAAAACAACATATAACACGCACTGCTTCAAATCCGAAACCGCACTGCAATGTCGACCAAGTAACTACACGCAGGTTTGACTATACGTGCGTTTTGTTCTTGAGCCCGAGTGAGCTTCGAGAGAGTTCAAACCGAACTCCCACACACACAAAAAGCGTACTGCAGTTTTTTTTGCCATCATTCTTTTTAGTTATCTACATTTTTCTCTTCTGGATGACATGCTGGAGCCTAATGAACTGTACAAGTCCTTGGCGAACGGAGTTAAACTCGCAAAAACTAAAGTGAGCATTTTTCTCTTTTGTTCTTAGTTTTCTCTCCTTTCGTTGTTCTGCTCTCTCACACAAAAGAAACTAAGTGTATGTTTGGTTCCCTACACTACATTTCTCAAACAAAAAGGAACCGCACTGCAGCACCCTAGGCAATCGATCCCAGGAAAACTGCACCGGTCTCCCGGCAGCCCTCGTGTGGTCGTCGGCGCCTACTTTTTTCACCATGGGAGCTCAATCGAGCTTTTTCCTGCTCAAATCAGTATGCCATTGCCGCCAAATGTGGAAACGAACAAGTGAATTGCGAGGTGTCGTGAGACAAACTTAAAACAAAAACAACCTTTTTTATTCAGAGATGCACTTCCTCGAAACTGCAGGCGAACAGAAGGAGAGAAGCTGCACTGCACGCCAGGGAGAGCTGCACTGCACACCAGGGAGAGCTCCACTGCATGCTGGTGGCACTGCACGCTAGGCAGGGCCGCGAAACTGCATGCCATCGTACGGCGTACTACTAGCCATCACTGGCCAAACTGCACGCGAGCCGCCAGGGATGGACATGCTGGACCTCGCTAGAGGGAGTTTGCGGGGAGAGGAGGAAGAAGGAAAGGAGAGAGGGGAGGGCGGCTCCCGCTGCGGTCATGTTGAGGTCGTGTCGCGCGGCCGCGGAGTGCACAGATGTGGTTGCCGGACTTCCCGGAAGGCCGCCGGGGGGACGTGATGAGCCTGCTGCACGCACCGCATCCCACCTCGGCCGCCGTTCTGTAACCACAGCCGTGTGCCGGTGCAAGAAGACGAAGGGAGCTCGTCGGAGAGGCTTCTGCATCGGTGGGTTGGAGCAGAGGAGGAACGCCGTCCTGGTGCCAGCGCTGCAGGAGACGGGGTTCACCCGTGGCGGCGGATCGATCCAGATCATGGATGGGTGGCGGATCCGGACGTGGGGGTGGAATGCACCCGCGGCGAATCCCGAGGGCACCAGAGACGCAGGCAGGGGCAGCGCCAGGGCCGGAGCAGGGGAGGAGGTGGCGCGAGGGTAGGCGGCGGCGCGGTGGCGCGAGGGGTGTGGTGGGGCGACGGCGGACGTTCGCAGTTTCTGGTGGGTGGGGGGAGGGGGTGGATCGAGATTTGAGAGGAAGACGGGCCACCGGGGGATCCGCGGCGCGCGGAGGCCGTTGGCGCGGCAGTTGGCTGGCCCGGGGCACAGCGCGGCTGGGGACGAGGTCAATTGTGACGGGGTGGGCGGAGGAGCTGGTTTGTAATCGGGGCATGGGGTGTTGACCGTGAGGAAGGTGGAGGGGATCGGGGGAGGAAGGTGGAGAAGAGAGAGTGGTGGGTGGGGTGATTTTTAGTCTGTGTGCGCTGAGGTGCGCCGGGTGTTAGCAGAATAAGGTTCCGGTGTGCAGAATAAGGTCTTAAGGGGTGTTATCATAATAGACCCACCCTATATATATACACATATATTCTGCTAACACTACCGCACTGCACGCTCAACGCGAGGGCACTGCTCTTTCAGTAGCAAAGGTACTCCAATGCAAACAGTAATGAACTTCGTGTCGGAAAAAACTGCATGCGTTGTTTTTTCGGTACTATTTTCGCCCTAGTTTTTTAACCGTTTATTGGAACGATGCGTGTAATATACTGTTGAGAAGCTATGGATTAGGCGCAACTTCACCATGTCGAACACTTTTCGAGATTCTTCATGGTTTAAGAGCAATTTCAAGAATTGTGCGGCTCACGACGAATGTCAGCAGGCGTTTTTCACGTTTTCTTCTAAAGCCCTCGTCAAAATGAAGAAAATGATACACCGTTGGAAAGATCTCGTCGAGGCGCATCTTTTTCATATATATTGTTTTCTCTAATTCGTTACGGTTTAAGAGCAGTTTCAAATTTACTAATTCACAGAATTGAGTTTTTCAAATTTTTCTGTACTGTTTAGTTTTTTAATTGTTTGTCGAAACTAGGTGTGTGATACGCCGTTGGAAACCTACGAACGAGGCACAACTTTCATATATTAAAATATTTTTGAGATTCCTTACGGTTTTAAGTTAATTTGGAAAATGGTGCGGCTGGCGATGAGTGGCAGCGGCCGTTTGTCGCAAATTTTTCACAAACCGCTGATCAGAATGATTCAAATTATACGCCGTCGGAAAGATATTGATTTAAGAGTAATTTTGATTTTAGCGAAATGCGGACACTGTTTTTTCGCGACACGAAAATTGTCGTATGTACTGGATCAGACAGAAAACCGCACTGCTTTACACTGAAAACCGCACTGCATGAGACGGTCAAATGAACTTCATAATTTCTTTTGTCGAACGTAAATTTTTCTCAGATGAGTTTTTGTTTGTTTTTCAATTTTTTTGTGAATGAATGGACTCCAAAGATGAGGGCAAGTGAAACGCGACATATATCGAAGTGAGCCGCACTACTATTTTGTTGTTTCACTATTTTTTTCACACTTCCACGTGGTGAGCAAGTGAACAACACCACTCTAAAAAATGAACCACATCCGAGGACAAAACGCACTGCAAGTGTCGATGTAGTCGACTGATTTTTGAAACACACAAAAACAAATCGCACTTCATACATAAGGCTAATGAAACATCATTCTTTTTACACAAACTGAGTGCACTTCAAAAAAATTCTACAAAAAATGCAAAACATTGATGGAGTGAACTGCGTCGCCAATTTTTCCAAGAAAAAATGTATTGCACGCATGCATGGGGTGGGAGGCAGACTGCACGCTTGTCCGGCAGGACTGCAAGCAGATGTGTTCTGCACTGCACAAGAGCATCAAATAAACTGCACGGTGGGCCATCGTGGTAAATGGGATTGAAGCAAACTACAATTTTTGTCATAAATAACTGCAACCCATTTTTCAACACTTCTCCAATCGATTTGCAATCCTCGTTCACTGGACTGCAACCAACGCACTCGAGAACCTCGCTGCAAAATAAAAAGGAGCGCAAGCAATGCTACACCAAACTGCATCACTGAAACCGAGTAGGTCGCCATCACCCACCGGTGTGGAAGGTTGGGCCGGCACTGCCGTGCGGGAGGTGAGGAGTGGGTCTAAGATGCATGGGCGGGCAAGATCTACTCCATGCGCTATAAGTCTCCAAAGATCCAACTGTCGTTGTTTCTGTCAGTGAAGGAGACGTGGGTCCACACCCATCGCTCGGGCAGTGCCTGTACAATGGCATGCCCACGTGTCGTGAACCACCTATATCCCACCGACCATTGCACGTCGCGATTTGCACGCACACGAGCTCCGCACTGTACCGGACACACCGGGCGATCTGGACAGGGGATGGGGTGTCTTCGGTCGGTGCAGGTCACGATGATCCAGCGAAAGTCGTCCGGGCAGCACACAAGGCGGCTGGTCTAGCTGAACGGCGGCTCCATCCGATGCGGTGGGGAGAGTAGCGGGGTGGGGGAGATGGCCAGACCAGGCGGCGCGGTTCGAGGCGGTGGGGTGGTGGTGGTCGGGCGGCGTGCTAGGAGGCTTTTGCCCACCGGCGCGATGGGCGTAGCTCCACCACTGGGGCCATCTCGAGCCGCTCAGCCTCCGTGCTTTCTATGGGTGGAGGTGGTGGTCGTTGTGGAGCACCGGGGGGAGGGTCCAGCCGGCGCGACATCGTTTGATGCGAATGTTGATGGTGCCGGACAGGGTTGGGGCGGGGGTGGCGAGGAGAACTACATAGTAGTCGTGCCCGAGCCTTGTTGTGCGCCAGGGCCGACAGCTCGATCCCGCCGCCTTTTTTTTGCACCCGAGGGCCAGATCCGTCGCCTGTTGGCGAGGCAGTGCCAACTCCGCCCGAATCCGTCACCTGGTTGCGCGGCAGGGCTGGTCCGGCCGGATCCGTCGACTGGGAGGTACGGGAGGTGGAGGGGGGAGGGGGGTAGGGGCGACGCGGGGAGGGAGGCGGTGCTGGGAGGGAGGTGGTGCGGCTGTGCGGAGAAGATGGTGCGGCAGCGCCTTTGAGGGATGCATCACAGCATCACAGGAAGGGAGGTGGTGCGATGGCGGGCTGAGATGGGGAGGTAGCGGGATGGTGGAGCACCATGAGAGAGATGAGTGGTGATGAGAGGATAAGGTGGGGGTGTTTTTTTTCTTTGTCGATGTTTAGTACTCCGATTGGTTGGTGGGAGTGGTGGGCAGTTCAGTCGGGCGGTTTGTAGGTGTTATCTCAGAATAAGCCGGTGTTATTAGAATAATATTTTTAAGGGGTGCTATCATAATAGACCCACCCTATATATATATATATATATATATATATATATATATATATATATATATACTACCCTAACATAGCCCTAAAATAATTAATCCTCCGTGTTCGTCAAATGTGCCTCTGTCTCTCATTGGGTCAAAGTGATGGAGGACGACCTCTCGTGGGCCCACAGGTGGAATCGCCGCACGCGAGTGAGTTCCTATAGGGAAAATACCGCCTACATGGTATTGCGTGGTGTTTGAATATACCAATGCACAACTTTGATGTGGCACCTGCCACGGGAACCGGGAAGTCCCACATGGAGCGAGGTTATGACACACACACACACATCCCGCACCACCACCACCACTCTAAGGCATGTCAAACTTTTTCTGAAGTGAACATGTGACCAAAGGAGTGTCATGTTAAAGTTTTGAAAAAAAACAAAGATCATTCGACCCGTTTTATACATTGATTGATTTCCTAGGGGTTTAATGTGCAAAAATCAAATTTGAGCTACATGTGCACCAAAATGGATTGCAAAATCATATGCGTGTACCGTGGTGCATGTTTCCCCATGAAAGAAATTTAAAAACATTAAGAATATTGATTTTTAAAATTCAGTAAATCCAAAACTTAGTTGAAATGTGTGCTCGCTGCTAACGTCCGCACTCCGCTTCGCGCCCACGCTGCACCTCGCCAAGTTCATGAACTGCCACCCCCCCTTAATGATGCACCCACTCTTTTTCTACCACAACTGAAGCACCTCGAGCTCGTCGCCATCTGCATCCAAAAGGATGACATGGAGCGCCCACTCTGCGGCTGTACTGCACTCGAGTTCCTTTGTCTTCAGGCGATGAATTGGTCGAGTAGCTTCCACATCACCTCCAGGACTCTCTGGACTATTTATGTTTGTTGCTGGTGCTACAATGAGAGATCACAAAACATGGACCACAATATGTTCACTGAGGACACACCTTCACTTGAGAGATTACTTGTAGTTGATCAACAAGGTCCAACAAGAATCAATGTCATTTCTGTGCCCAAATTGACAGTAGTGGGCAACTCGACTGTCAAATACTCCTACTTTCAGGTACAACAGTCACCTTCTAACTATCCTTCTTGATATCAACATTATTTGTAATTTTGAAGATGTATGTACGTCTGTCATTCAAGAAAAGCTTCACCCAGATTCTGCGCACAGTGAAGGTCTTGGCACTAGAATCTATCGGCCCCAACCTGGACCAAGTTGTCAGTTTCCTGAGATGCTTTTCGTGCTTGAAGAAGCTATATATCGAGGTGATGTTCCTTTCCTATTAAATGTTAACCATAAGGGAGTTCAATTTTTGGCACCTTTTCCCAAGTTTACAATGACAATGTACTACAATTTCTGAAGGAATTTTGGAGGGTTTTAGGACATACACCCCCACCCCCATCCCATATTGGTTGCTTGATTCATATAGTTACAATCCATAAGCATTTCTCCTTTGGAATCATCTGTACTAGTTTTCTTAGGGAACTTCTCATCCACTCCAACCTCTTGTGAAGAAGTCTACATTTTTCAAGATTGTAATCAAATGCCCATGTTAAGCATGTCAAATCAAAGGTGCATGGCACGTTGGTGCATTTTACAAATCCTGCAAACCAAATAGGCCTGTAGTAGTGTTCAAAACTGCATGTAGGCACTAACATGTTCTCTTATTTTGCAGATAATAATAGGCCCGGAGGTGGATAATGTTTATAACGACAATCACATCAAATGCCTGGATCTGCATCTCTCAAAAATTACTTTGAACTCCTACCGAGGGACCTTACCGGAGATTATATTCGCCAGGTTCTTTGTTGCCAAAGAAAGGGTGCTGAAGGTAATGAGGTTGAACATGCATTTAAATAGGAAATATGAATGGTTTGTTGATCAGAGATGGCAGTTACTACAGAATGGAAGAGGCTCCAAAAAAGCTAAACTTCATATTGGAAGTGCATATGACAGAGTAATTGGAAGTCATTGTGTCAACCCCATACATGACTTGTCAGCGGCCGATCCCTTTGTAGAAATGGCGAGGTTTTGAAACCGGACTTACTATTTTTATTTTTAGTTTGAACCTCTCTTATATCCATGTTCTGCTGATCAGCACGGGCATTTGCAGCTGAATGAGCTGAATTTCATTTCTAATATCAGTTTGAACCTTGTAATCTTCGAATTTGAACCATGTAACTCTGGAATTTGAACCTTGTAATATTTTCGGCTTTTGTGGTACAATCATTGAAATGGCATCGTATGAGACTGGTATATTGGTATTACTATTTTGACCTTAATATGCAATAGACTTAGATTTTATTAAGCACTCACGACCAGGGATTTAGTGGGAAGCAGAGCAATAGCAAACGCCGTCGCAACAAAATGTAGATATGCTCGTTTCTCCTAGTTTAGTATGCATGTATTACTTTGGCGTCTGGAAATTTTATGTGTGTACTCACTTATGTAATTGTATGCTTAATTTGGTTATGCAATGCTATTCTTATAAGTATATATGTTGATGTTTTGTAGATAGAGCATATCACATCGCACACGGACAACACTAGGGAACTCGTGGGTCATGAATTCATCAATCATAGACGGTTGTATACCTGCAAGCGTTTTCCCACAAAACACATGGCTTATTCCATCACAAACAGCTCGGGTGGATCTACTGTATGCCATGTATCGCACACGCAACTCTAATCTAATTTGTGCTTGATGTCCCCGCCATCGCTCGCACAGTTCGTATTATTTGCCACGTATCACTATGCAGGCCTCTACTCACGTCCCTCGGCGTGTTGTGCTCACCGTTAGGCACCGTGGCGCCCTGCTCACGTCCGTCAGCGTGCTCTGCTGTCCGTCGGCACACTCTGCTAGCTTACCTCCATGCGCTCGGCTTGTGGATAGCTTTTCCTTGCGTGTTCAACTTCTATATTCATATATATGGTTGCTCGCCATTGAGGCGCCGCGGAGCGCTCTGCTCGCGTCCCTGCGCGCGCGCTCTACCAGTGGTTGGGGCCTGCACACGATCATGTTGGGGGACCATATGCATGCGGTTGCACCGCGCGCGTTGCCACAATGCAGTAACATGCAGCACGATGGAGTTAAGCGCTACAAATTAGAACTGCCATCCGGGCGTGCGGATATTCCAGTCCGTCCGGCTTCCCCATTAATTCCCACGGCCATTATACCCTTAGTCTCTTCAACCTTTTGATTTCGTCCCACAACATAACAAGCACACCCACGACGACACATACAGAGAGGATACCTAGCGGCGCTCCAATGGAGCTCGGCGAGCATAAAGTCGAGACCCAATCGAGGGAGACGGATCTCATGGTGGTGTACACCATTGACCCGGCCGTGGTGGAGGACTACATCAACACCATGGAGCATTTGCTTGCTGGAGAAAACTACAAGGTGTTCGACATCGACCTCCAGTACACCGCCGGTCTTCCCGGCAAAGATCAGAAGGTTGTCGTCACCCAGTTGTGCGTGCGCCATCATGTCCTTATCTACCACTACTGCATGGCCAGAGAGCCTTGCGACCGTTTCGCCAGGTTTGTCAACAGCACCGACTACAAGTTCGCTACAATGGAAACCACCGACGATGTAAAAGCGCTCAGGGTTACGGGCTTGGCCTGCAAGAACCTTGTTGAAATCTGTGAGCACTACAGGGTCTGGGGCAGCACGAAGGACTCCCTGGTTGAACTCACCTCGGCAATCATCGACCCTACAATGAAAAGATGAAGCAGGATGCCAAGAGAACAAGTCTTGTATCCTGGCATGAGGCCTGGGTGCAGCAACTGGATGAACCTCACCTCAGGTTCGCGACCAAGAGCGTGTACGCATGGTACGAGATGCACAGGCGGATCGTTGACATGAGGAAGTGCCTCGTTACCAAAATCGACGAGGCCAGATCGAGCCACAAGTAGAGCAGTAGCGGCAAGCGTCACAAGAAGTAGATGATGATCAGATGATCATTTATACTAGTTAATTATGCATGTAATATATAGTTGACTTTGGTGTGTGGAAATGTCATGTATGTAGTAGCAACCTATGTAATTGGATGTTTAATTTGGTTATGCAACCATGTCCTTATAAGTGTGTGTATATATATATGTTGTTGTTCTGTATGCAATCCCAACACACAACACACACGTCTTATTAGCAGCAATCGTCGTGTTATTATCGGTCTTCGCACACATTTCTGATTACAGATCTGTTTGCCACATATCACACGCATCTTGTTAAATTGAACCGTTTCTAGTATCTTGGCTCAATGCAAACAGTTCATTCGAGTGAACTGTATGTCGTATATCACACACACCTTCATCTGGCTGCCCGTTTCTGTTGTTCCACCTCATCACAAATAGTTTATACAAGTGAACTGTATGTTATATACCGCACACGCCTCCATCTGGCTGCCTGTTTTGTTCTTCATCACCCCAAGCAGTTCATTGAACTGAACCGTTTGCCCCGCAACGCACATGCAACTAAAATCTGAACCATGTTTGATGTATCCGCCATCGCAAATGTTTTGCATCTTTTTTGACGATTTTTTTACATCACCATGTGTGATTATGCATCACACACAGTTTCATCGAAGGGTCTCTGATTGTAGTGTCACGTTAGCAGCATCCTACATTAGTGATGGTTGAGTGGGGTGGTGAAGATTCTGGTGTCAGCTTTGTCAAGACATAATTGTATGATAGAATGGCTAGAGCAGGCCATCGCTCCACATAAAATAGTATGCTCCAGAGCTCTAGTGTGGGGTCGTCAGGGCCATGTCAAGCCGCATGCGGTTGTATGTATAGTTGACCACCTTGTTTTAAAAAGTCTAATTTTTTATCTATAACCAAGGCCTTGGAAAGCATAGGCATACATAGTTTCTCTAAAAACTCATCCATTTGCACCTAACTATTTTTGTCGGCTGCTTCATACTTGCCATGATTGAAAACTTAATTGAATAACTGAGGACAACACAAGGAAGATTCCTAGTTGAGGCGAGACCTTTGTTACCGTCTTAGTTCTTATACCTCTCTAGAACTTGAGCATCACCATACACAAGAGTAAGGTGCTAAGATTTAGAACCAACATCCACAATCTTTGCATCTATGTGGTACTCAGAATAACACAACACTTCTAGCTTTACTGAATTGGTTCAATACAAACCGAGAATACCGCTCCTACCAGAGCTACTAACGGAAAAACTACTATCAAACCCAGAGAAGGGGATCAAACTTTGGCCAATGCTTTACTAATTTGTGTTTCAACAATTCCTAGCACTGATGGGGCTAACTTTCTCATAAAATCACGAAGCTCCCAAACTATAGCTTGATGGCACACACCACGGCTATTCCACATGAGAATATTCATTCTATCCAGTTGTACTCCTCAAGGGATCCTGCCTACTACACATCATTGCATTTGTTTTTCTGTCCAAATTCCTGCTTCTGTTATTCTTGGAGTTTGTGACTATCTTGGAGCGTTTTGGATCACTCTTTAGGGAAGGGCTCAGCGACACAAGAGGCAATGGAACTGCAAGAGTTTGGTTTCTGGCACTAATAGCTAGGGTCCCCTGCGGAGCTGGACCAATAACCTTGGTTGAAGATCTCTTCCTTTCCAGATCAGCATCATCCATATTAGCACCAGTGTTCTTGCATTCTGACCACTTCAGCGCCCTAGAATTGCACCCCTTTCCATAGAGTGATCCACCCCCACGTCTTCTGACATGACCTGGTCCTCGGTCAACTCACATGAATGAGTTGACTCTAAGGTCCCTCAAGACCAAACCCTATTACGGATGGACACCATCACCATGCTCCTTATGAACATGCACAAGATTCCCGCAAAATGGCGCACCAATATGTCAGTCTTTCGTATTTTACACGTAATATCTAGCGTTTGGTATCCCTCACCAGGGAGACGTCATTCTTAAGTGGTTTGTTGACATTCATCTTGACGTAGACTCTGAAGAATAAGCCCCTGAAGTCATGTGATGATGGTTCTACATAGATACATTCTCCCAGTTTCCCCACCAATGATTTCAGAAGGGGAGCACATCCATCTAACAGATCATGGATCTGAATCCAAATTTCAATGGTGCCAAGCTTGATCAATGAAGGCTTAGTGAAGTTCTCATAGGAAGCAGCAAAACTGCATTGCCTCAGAAGGTCCAAGGGCATCCCTCCATCACTCTTTCCCAATCACCATGAAAAGAAAATTGTAAGATGAACAAATTATCCTCTAGAGGACAGATGACGTCCTGAGCAAGGTCGCAAGCCATCTATGTGTTTTCAAAGGACCAAAACTGGGTGAAGGGTTTGATCATATGAATTCTTGCTAAAGCCATCCACCTAGAGGTTTTAGTTGGTGGCACCACCAGCTCCTACTCAAGGACCACATCCTCTATATATTCCTCCCTCAACCCAAGTTAATTCATTATGGCCTCTACCGCGCTCACATCCGCACCAGATCCCAACCCCTGCTCATCCATGGTTGTTCCCAATCATGAGAAAAGGTCACCTAGATGTTTGAAACCTTAGATGATCAAGACCGGGTAGCGATCCAAGGGTCATCCCTTGATTGATCCAAACTGAACCACCAAGGGATAATTGGTGAGAAGGAAGAAGATTTTTCCGATAATGGAATCGTTATGGAGCCATGTATTCCTCTGCAGGACAAAACATGTATGAAACTCACTGCATCCCACAAAACTGGTAGTTGGGCCGACACACTCGACGCGACAGTTAAATGCACAAAACCACCACTTTCCTGTCACGATTTGTGTAAAACCACCACTTTACGTTTTGTGACATTTTGCACCGAACAAAAAATTTGATAGTGGCAAAATATACTGAGAAAAAACTTGAGCCTGTTTTGATGTGGCCTATCGCGAGCAAGCGGGCAACGGTGACAGCATGGCACTAACGTCCGTCCTTTTTTCAGCGCTTGGGACGAAGCTGTTGGGTCGGGCCAGTGCATTCTCTCATTTTTTTACTAGGATGTGCTGGTTCACAAACTGGGCCGACGCGTTCACTCTGCTTGTTTGATTCTTCTAAAAACCAAGTGATATTTCAATCGATTAACTACGCCCGTTTGGTTTCTCTAGAAAAACACAGTCTCCACACACACTATATTCATTCACCCTCCTCGCACAGATAACCACCACTCCACCAGCCTCTCCGTGGACTTATCTCCATCCAACTTCCCTCCTTCACAGAAAGCAAATAAAACCTGTATTGTGCCATGCCATTTGGCCTTGGATGGGACCAGGCTCTGCAGAGATCTTCGACATTGACAACACCAACCTCTACTACGCGCGCGAGCTGAGCACCTAGTACAGCAGCATTGCAATCCCGAAGACTCATGAGCGCATGGTGAGGGCCTGCGCCACACTTGAGGAGAGGTCAAGACTGCCAGACCTCTACCGCCCACTCATCGAGAACTTGGTCTGCGCGATGGAGCTGGCCAGGGATTTCCTGGATCCATTCCAGCGGTCACGTTGGTACATGTACTCGAACCGCGACCAACTCCACGTGGACTACGGGCTCAATTGGGTGGTGTCAGTGTTGCCCGTCGCTCTGATGGTGATGGAGCCACCACAGAGGGAGCAACAGGTGGAGCAACAGCAGATGGAGCAGCAGGTGGAGCACCAGTAGATGGAGGTGGAGGTTGGCACTAGCACCAAGAGGAAGAAGAAGCAGCTCCGCGTCACGGGAGGGTTTGTTGGTCACTCCATCTTCTGAAGCTTCAGAAAGAGTGAGTTTGATGCAACTCCTAGGTCTTAGTTAGTTTCTGCGGCAAGTTCTGAACCAATACAAGGGTACACTTAGTTGTGAACTTAATAGTTTTCTTGTGTCTAAAAAACTATGTGTGCTTCTATCTGAATGATGCTATGATATCTATCTATCTAGAGAACTCATCTATCTATGATATATCTATTTATCTGAATGTTTGTGCTCATATTATCTGAATGTTTGTGCTCATATTATCTGAATGACATTGCTCATATTATCCATTATAAATGTCAAACTTTGGTGCCCATATTATCTAAGTCTCAAACTTTGGTGCTCAAGGTTTCAATGCAAAGAACATGTCTAGACATTCTTCAATCAGCTTACTATGGATCTATAGGTGTGCTCTAAGTGTCAATGCAAAGTTAAAATGTTTATGGAACATAGAATTCTTCTATTTTGTAGTATAGTTTGATTGAATAAAGTCTGAACATTGCAAGTCTGGATATTGCAAGTTCTCTCCTACTAGTGAAGGAAATAAGCCCTAGAGGCAATAATAAAGTTGTTATTTTATATTTCCTTATTCATTATAAAGGATTATTATTCATGCTAGAATTGTATTGATTGGAAACCTAAATACATGTATTATTACATAAACAAACACCGTGTCCCTAGTGAGCCTCTACTTGACTAGCTCGTTGATCAAAGATGGTTAAGGTTTCCTAACCATGTACATGAGTTGTCATTTGATAACGGGATCACATCATTAGGAGAATGATGTGATGGACAAGACCCATCCGTTAGCTTAGCATAATGATCGTCCAATTTTATTGCTATTGCTTTCTTCATGTCAAATACATGTTCCGTCGACTATGAGATTATGCAACTCCCAGATACTAGAGGAATACCTTCTGTGCTATCAAACGTCACAACATAACTAGGTGATTATAAATATACTCTACAGGTATCTCCAAAGATGTTTGTTGAGTAGGCCTAGATTGACATTAGGATTTGTCACTCCGAGTATCAAAGAAGTATCTTTGGGCCCTCTCGGTAATACACATCATAAGCTTGCAAGCAAACGACTAAGGAGTTAGTCACGAGGCGATGTATTGTGGAACGAGTAAAGAGACTTGCCAGTAACGAGATTGAACTAGGTATCAAGATACTGACGATCGAATCTCGGGCAAGTAACATACCGATAGACAAACGTAATAACGTATGTTGTCATAACGGTTCGACCGATGAAGATCTTCGTAGAATATGTAGGAGCCAATCTGAGCTTCCAAGTTACGCTATTGGTTATTGAACGGAGAAGTGTCTCGGTCATGTCTACATAGTTCTCGAACCTGTAGGGTCCGCACGCTTACTGTTTGATGACGATATTGTATTATATGAGTTATGTGATTTGGTGACCGAATGTTGTTCGTAGTCCTAGATGAGATCACGGGCATGACGAGCAGTCTCGAAATTGTCGAGAGGTAAAGATTGATATATATATATATATATACACACACACACACACACACACACACACATATATATATATATATATATATATATATATATATATAGGACGACAGTATTCGGACAGCGGAAGTGTTCCGTGGGTACCGGGTACATATTGGGTCACCGGAGGGGTTCCGGGCACCCCCCCCCCTCCAGCAAAGATATGGGCCTTATGGACAAAGAGGGGAAACGCACCAGTCTCCAGGGGCTGGTGCGCCCCCCATATGGGCCAAACCAACGGGAGAAGGAAAGAGCGGAAGAGAAAGGAGAGGGGGGATTCGGCCTCCCCCTTCCCTTTCTCCCCCCTCCTCTTTCCTTCCCCCTCCGGTAAATAAGGAAGGGGGGCACCAGCCTAGGAGGAACCCGAGTAGGATTCCATCCTACTTGAGGCACCTCCTAGCCTCTCCCCTCTCCCTCCCAGCTGTATATATGTGGGGGGGGGGCACCCCTAGCACACACCAGACAATTGCCTAGCCGTGTGCGGCGCCCCCCTCCACCGTTTACACCCTCGGCCATATTTCCGTAGTGCTTAGGCAAAGCCCTCCGAGGATCACTTCACCATCACCGTCACCATGCTGTCGTGCTGACGGAACTCATCTACTACCTCGACGTCCTGCTGGATCAAGAAGGCGAGGGACGTCACCGAGTTAAACGTGTGCAGAACTTGGAGGTGTCGTGCGTTCGGTACTTGATCAGTCGAAGCTAGAAGAAGTTTGACTACATCAACCATGTTGTCAAACGCTTCCTCTAACGGTCTACGAGGGTACATAGACACAACCTCCCCCTCGTTGCTATGCATCTCCATGGATAGGTCATTGCGTGTGCGTAGAAATTTTTTGTTTTCCACGCAACGTTTCCCAACAGTGGTATCAGAGCCATGTCTATGCATAGATGATTTGCACGAGTAAAACACAAAGAGTTGTGGGCGGTGATAGTTATACTTCTTATCACCAACATCTTATTTTGATTCGTCAGTATTGTGGGATGAAGCGGCCCGGACCAACCTTACATGTCCACGCACATGAGACCAGTTCCACCGACTGACATGCAACTAGTTTTGCATAAAAGTGGCTGGCGGGTGTTTGTTTCTCCTACTTTATTTGAATCGAATTTGACTGCAGCCAGTCCTTGAAGAAGGTTAAAACATCAAACTTGACGAAACACCATTGTGGTTTTATGCGTAGGTAAGAATGGTTCTTCCAAGAAGCCCGTAGCAGCCACGTAAAACTTGCAACAACAAAGTAGAGGATGTCTACTTGTTTTTGCAGGGCATGTTGTGATGTGATATGGTCAAGACATGATGTGATATAAGTTATTGTATGAGTTGATCATGTTTTGTAAGATATCTGGCAACCGGCAGGAGCCTTATGGTTGTCTCTTTATTGTATGAAATGCATACGCCATGTAATTGCTTTACTTTATCACTATGCATTTGCGATAGTTTTAGAAGGAATAGTTGGCGAGACGACCACGACGCTACGGTGGAGATCAAGGTGTCGAGCCAGTGACGATGGAGATCATGACGATGCTTTGGAGATGGAGATCAAAAACACAAGAAGATGGTCATATCATGTCACATATTTTGATTGCATGTGATGTTTATCTTTTATGCGTCTTATTTTCTTTAGTACGACGGTAGCATTATAAGATGATCCCTTCAATAAATTTCAAGGTAAAAGTGTTCTCCCCAAGTATGCACCATTGTGAAAGTTCATCGTTTCGAGAAACCACGTGATGATCGGGTGTGATAGACTCTACGTTCACATACAACGGGTGTAAGGCAGTTTTACACACGCGGAATACCTGGGTTAAACTTGATGAGCCTAGCATGTACATGCATGGCCTCGGAACACTGGAGACCGAAAGGTCAAACGTGAATCATATAGTAGATATGATCAATATAGAGATGTTCACCCTTGGTGACCACCCCATCTCATGTGATGATCGAACATGGGTTAGTTGATTCGGATCACGTATCACTTAGATGACTTGAGGGATCTCTATTTAAGTGGGAGTTCTTAAGTAATTTGATTAACTGAACTTAATTTATCATGAACTTAGTCCTGGTAGTATTTGCATATCTATGTTGTAGATCAATAGCTCGTGATATAGCTCCCTTATTTTTCATATGTTCTTAGAGAAAAATAAGTTGAAAGATGATAGTAGCAATGATGCGGACTGGGTCCATGATCTGAGGATTATCCTCATTGCTGCAAAGAAGAATTATGTCCTTGACGCACCGCTAGGTGACAGGCCAATTGTAGAAGCAGATGCAGACGTTATAAACGTTTGGTAAGCTCGATATGATGACTACTTAATAGTTTAGTGTGCCATGCTTTACGACTTAGAACCGGGGCTTCAAAAACCTTTTGAACGCCATGAAGCATGTGAGATGTTCCAAGAGCTGAAATTGGTATTTTAGACTCATGCCCGTGTCGAGAGGTATGAGACCTCTGACAAGTACTTTGCCTACAAGATGGACGAGAATAGCTCAACCAGTGAGCATGTGCTCAGAATGTCCGGGTACTACAATTGCTTGAAATCAAGTGGGAGTTAATCTTCCAGATAAGATAGTGATTGGCAAAGTTCTTTAGTCACTATCACCAAGTATCTAGAACTTCAATAATATGCAAGGAATGATGAAAATAATTCCCGAGCTCTTCACAATGCCAAAATCGGTGAAGGTAGAAATCAAGAAAGAGCATCAAGTGTTGATGGTTAACAAGACCACTAGTTTCAAGAAAAAGGGCAAGGGAAAGAAAGGGAACTCCAAGAAGAATAGCAAGAAAGTAGTCGCTCCCATGAAGAAACCCAAAGCTGGACCCAAGCCTAAAAGTGACACTGGTGGAAAAAAGGCCTTTGGTCGCGGTTCGCAACTGCCATTAGTCGCGGTTGGGCAACCGCGACCAAATAAGCGCGACTAATGCCCCCCACCTTTAGTCGCGGCTGCTTAAGAACCGCGAATAACGGCCCGGCCCACGTGGGCGCCAGGCGGCCGTCAAGCGGAGGACCTTTAGTCGCGGTTCTTCCGCCAACCGCGATTAGTAGCCGCCATGTGTTTAGGGTTTTAGCCCCCTAAACCTGTTTTCTGCTTAATTTGTATTGTTTTATTTCTTTTGTGCTTTATTTTAATTTTGAAGGAGTTTCATATATTCTACGGTACTACCTACATGCATATGAATGTACAATTTCAAATAAATTTGAAATTAGAACCAAAAGAATTCAAGAGGAATATACAATATATATTCAATATCATCGGATGACCATATACAATTTTGAACAAGTTTCCATACATGATTTAATGCATATAAAGTTCTACGTCCTCGTAATAGTGTTCTCCTTTAGGATGGAGGACTTCCTGCTGAACCATCCAGCTAGTTCCTCTTGAAGTGGTCGGAAGCGAGCTTAGGACTAAGCATCATCCGGAGGTTATTCCTCTGAGCATTGGTATCACTCGGAACCCGCCAGAGGTGTATCTCCGGATCATCTCTGAACATAGTATCCACATAGATTGGTCTCCGTGGCTGAATATCCCCAAGATTCTTAGGCTTTGACCTTTTGAATTCTAGCTCTTTTTGAATTCACCGACCTTTGTATCTACGTAACCGTCTCCAAACCCTACGAGGCAAAGAAAATTAAATGAACAAGAGAGTTATTAGTTACTTGATATTAGGAAATGAACGAAATAGGCCGATCGATATAGAGCGCCAAATGAATGAAAATAATTACTTCTGCAGCATTCTTCTCATGCCGCCCCAAAGCTTTGGATCCATATTCGAGAGTCGTGGACGAGACATTCTGAGGTGTTAACTTTAATTACTAGCGAGAATCCAAAGGAACCTGCGGACACGATACATGCACAAGACGTCATGCATAACTCATCGATTAGCCGCCACATACCATGCATGGAGTAAACAAAAGAGAATGTGCTCAAGACAGAAACACTCACCCAAAATGGTAAGGAAATAGAATATCACTTTTGAGTTCCTGCTTTGTAAGAAACTGCCAGTGTCTGCCTCCACGTCGGCGGGTGACGGCTCCAACACATGTCCATTAACGATGTGTGGGTCAATGAACCCAACATCATGGATGTTCCTTACTCTGCATTCCTTAATCTTCATTCTGCATGTATAATAGCGGACACAACAATATAGTTAGGACATATATATACCGCAGCAATATGAACGAGATGGGGTAGAAATTAATAAATCACTTCGAGCGTAGCAACCGATGATAGATTTGTCGAGCTTCAGCAGATGGAAAAAGCTGGAACAATTCACTCAGTTCAATTTGTACATAGTAATGTTTGAAGTGATGCTCATGTCTAACTTCCGCATAAATATATTCTTTAGGCGTTTTTATTTTTTATGTAACCCTTGTACCATTTCAAAGCAGACCTTTCATTTGTGGAGGTAGATCCTTTTCTGCGCAGGCTCGACGAGAGGCCCATTCTTGACATATGTAATTACTACCTCCTTCATCGGGCGCCTCATCAAGGCCTAACAGTTCACGAAGAGTAATACCTAAGTTGGCCGCTTGTTCTCGCACTCGTTACAGTCAATCCCTGTCTTTGCCGCAGCTTGTATGATCTCGGGGCATCCGGACGAAGGCTTCCACTATAAGCGGGGCAATCGATTGTTTACTTTGTTCCCGAGCTGGGCAACTTGTTTCCCGCTTTTTTACTTTCGGCCTTCTCCCGCTCTTTGTTCTCCTTGAACATGAGTGCCTGCCTGTGAAGTTCACGTGCATAGTCGTTAGGCAGATTCTTGTGACTTGGGACGGTGTGCTCAAAAATGACTTAGCCCACTTCTTTTGCTCATCGAGAAAATCTTGGCTTGGGCTCGGGCTCTCTTTTCTTCTTGCAGTCCGCCTTCCATTTCTCCAAATCAGCAGCATGACGCGTCGACTTCCTCGGCACTACGTTCCCAAGGCCTTGTGGGGAGAGGCTTGATGATGGCTCCGGTACCTTTGTGGTCTTAGGTACATAAGGGTCCGGGTTAATAATCCAGGACTGCTTCTGCTTCTTTGCCGGAGGTGGATTGGGGGGCAGCGTCTGATCACCCGCCGAACGAGGACTGGGGGGCGGCGGCTGATCACCTGCCGGACGTTGTGGATCGGGGCGGCGTCGGCTGACGTGGCGGAGGTGTAGGTGAACCGCCACCACCACCACCACCACCACCACCGCCACCACCACCACCACCACCGTGAGGGGTGGACTTGTTGTCCTTGGCGCCTCGCCTAGAAACTTGATAAACTTCTTTTGCCATAGAATGAAATGGCGCTTGACATCTCCAAGTCTTTTCTCCCCTTCAGGTGTAGCAATGTCAATCTCCAGGTCCTCAAACCCTTGGACTATGTCCTCCACCGTGACATGAGCATAGCCATCTTGAATGGGGTTGTTGTGGTGGAGTGCTCCGGTAAACATGGTAAAGCACTGCCGATGGCTACCTTCATGGACATGTTCCCGATAGGATAATACAGATGACATTCTTTCATCTCCTTTATATCGCTCCACGGGTAGCGAGGAGGCTCCGTGCAGTAATTTCGACCACCGTGAGGCTCCGGTGCAGTAATTTCGACCACCAGAGGCTCCGGTGCAGTAATTTCGATCGTCGGTGCATCTGCACCAGCCGGTGGGGCCTCCGTGGAAGCCACGCTGCTTCTCCGCCGCTGGCTTCCGAGATCCGCCGGATGATCTTCATGCTGCACCCGAGCTGCATCTCTTTCGCTACTAGTACACTCATGGTTTTCTTCATCACATCCATTTCCGATGCCAACCGCGCCACAACATCTGATTCCCGATCCATCTTTCTCTTACGGCTTCAGAATCAGACGGGTCATTGTTCTGGGGAACCCTATTTTCCACGGAATGTGCCCCATGCCTCGTACACGTCCTCCGTGTTCGAGGATTCCCGAGGGCTTTTGTCGGTAGCGTCGTTCTCCTGTTGAACTTGATCTTCCCCTGTTGAGCATCCTTCATTGCGTCAATAAGGGCTTGGGTGGGTTTAATTAATTTGCCCGGTAAACACACTCCCCCTGTCTCCGGGTTCGGCGTTCCCCATGCCCGTACCACCAGCTTTTTGGCCCTTGGGTCCCATCCTCCGCATTCTGGACGGATTCCTCGTGCCCTCAGCTCGTTCTCCATCTTCTCCAACCTAGGCACCCAAATGCGATACCCTCCCTGGCCCCATAACATGATTGTACTCCTTCTTAGCCGCATTTTCCTTATTTTTTTCGATATTTGAATGAACTGCTCCGATTTCTTTTGCTTCACAAATTCTGGCCAATCATGTTTCAGTTTCTCATATTGTCCTTTGAAATCCGAGTCTTGTTCTCGCTTGACAAAGTCATGGGCTAGATTTTGCTTGAATTTCCGGAATGCGTCGGCCATCTTATGAAGAGCGAACTGTTTGACTAGCCTCCTCCTCTCCTTGTTTTCCTCAATCTTGTTACCCTCCTCATCGAATTTGTTGTATTCCGGAGGTAGAACGAAATGTTCCATAAGCTTCTTGAAGCAATCTTTTTTGTTCTCTTATCGACAAAAGTGAAACCATCAATTCGTGCCTTCTTTGGCTCATTCCACTCTGGACGGTGATCGAGACGTTGTCTCTAACAATGGCTCCGCATTGGTGACAAACTTGGTGGCGTTCTTGCGGGGCTCCAGCGCCTGCCGGTTGCACCTTGTCGACAACCTCGATGGTGCATGTTTCTCCTTGTTTCATCGTCTTGGTTGCGCCACGCTTTGACGACGTACTCGATTGTTTGACGATCCGCCGAGGGCTAAAATAAGAAAGAGAGTCGCGCTGCTGCTAGTACACACATATTTATTCAAATCGGTTAGTTTGTATCACCAGAGGCTCAATGTATATATATACCTCGCTACCGGAGGTGGTTGCTACTTCCATTTGAAGATCGCTGTTTATCGACGTTTGTTCGGCATCATCTTGCCGACGGGCGCCTTCATCTTCACCGTCAAGGTTCAGATAAGAAGAGATATCATCTTCTTCTTCTCCGGTCGGCACATATAGAATATCGCCGTTTATGATGCCGAACATATGTGCTTCACCGTCCGGATCATAGTTGTCCATAATCGGGTCAGCTCTATCGTCCGCCATTATGTCACCCTGAAAACATGTAGTAAAAACAAATTAATTAAGTGAAGAAGGGGCGGTGGCGGTGGCGGTGGCGAAAAGGGCGGTGGCAAAAGGAGGCGAGGAAGGGTGGGAGAGGGTGTCGCGGTAGAGCGCGAGACGGGCGCAGACGCAAGGCGTCACGGAGAGGGAGGCGAGGACAACACACACGGAGAGGGAGGCGAGGACAACAGACAACCACGTCTTCACGAATGTCATTTTGTGAAGAAACTTTGCAAGCAATTAAACATTTGTCAATGTTTGGTAAAAAATACAATTTGTTTTTGGTTTACTTGTCACTCGAGCTCACGTAAGCTCAAGCTCGAATACCACTTTCGAGATTTTTCTTGTTTCTTTAAGGTCTTTTTCACCTCTTATTAGTCGGGCCCGACATCTCGCCCAAAGTTAATAAGGGCCAATAAGCAGCCACAAAATTAATAAATAAATAGGTGATGCAGACGGACAGGCTAACACATCTTTCCCTAATCCCTAATCCCTAATTCCCTAATTTATTAATATTTTTATTTTTATTTTTAATTTTTTATTTTTTAATTTTAATTTTTAATAAAGCAAATAGTGTTTCTGGTCGTACGTCGTCGGCTATTTTGCATGAAAGTCCCTTCGTTTCTGAGAATTCAACTCACAGTCCTACTTTAAGTGTGTTCCTGATGAGATAATGTTTTATTTTTATAGAAAAACCCCCTGCCACCACTGCCACTTATCCATTACCGGCCATCACTGCCACTTATCCATTGCCGGCCTCCACCGCCGGGCACGCGCCGCCGCTTGCCGCCGGCGTGCACGCTGGAGAAGCCAAGGAAGGGGTGATGCGTCACAAGCGGCGCGCCACCGTGAGCTCAAGAATGGGTCGAGGCGTTGGAGAGCGCGCAGTGAAGTAGCCGGAGGTGGCCTTGGCCGGATGCACTACCAGGTTGCGTCGAGGGCGGGCGAAGCGAGGCGGCGCTGCTGTGGGCGAGGGAGGCCGGTCGGCGGCGCGTTGAGGGCGGGCGAAGCGAGGCGGCAAGATCGAGGCTGGCGGGCGCTGCTGTAGGGCGAGGGCGACGGCGGCGGGCGTCGAGAGAGGGCGACGGCGGGCGGCGCCGAGGGCGAGGGCGAGGGCGGGCGGCGCCGAGGGCGACGGCGGGCGGCGTCGAGGGAGAGGGCGACGGCGGCGTCGAGGAGAGGGCGACGGGCGGCGGCTGAGGGCGAGGGCGACGACGGGCGGCGCCGAGGGCGCTGCAGAGACGAACAAAGTAGAATCGGAATCGGAGAAGACGAGAATCAGAGCCTTGTATTTATAGCCCCCTTTAGTCGCGGTTGGCGACGAGACCCATGATTAAAGGTACCCTTTAGTCGCTGGTCGCCTGCCCAACCGCGACTAAAGGGTTTTTATGGTTTTTATGCTCACGCTTCTTTAGTCGCGGTTGGCGGCGAGACCCATGATTAAAGGTACCCTTTAGTCGCTGGTCGCCTGCCCAACCGCGACTAAAGGGTTTTATGGTTTTTTATGCTCCGCCCCCACCTTTAGTCGCGGTTGGTTCGCCAACCGCGACTAAAGGCCGCCGCAGGTTTAGGGTTTTAGCCCCCCAAACCTGTTTTCTGTTTAATTTGTATTGTTTTCTTTTTAATTTGTATTGTTTTCTGTTTAATTTGTATTGTTTTATTTCTTTTGTGCTTTATTTTAATTTTGAAGGAGTTTCACATATTCTACGGTACTACATACATGCATATGAATGTACAATTTCAAACAAATTTGAAATTAGAACCAAAAAGAATTCAAGAGGAATATACAATATATATTCAATATCATCGGATGACCATATACAATTTTGAACAAGTTTCCATACATAATTTAATGCATATAAAGTTCTACGTCCTTTGTATCTACGAACCGTCTCCAAACCCTACGAGGCAAATACAAATAATATGTCAAAAATAAAACTAATTCAATTCAATATGTTAAAAATACAAATAATATATCAAAAATTCAGAAAAATAGAACTAATTCATTTCAAAATTCTAAAATACAAATAATATATCAAAAATTCAGAGAAGTTCTTCCGGCCGCCTCTGTCTTCCCACAAGTTCTTCCCGCCGGTCTTCCCGCCATTCTTTCCCGCCTATGTCTTCCCCGCCATTTCTTCACGCCTCTATCTTCACAGCGTGTCGATGCTCCTTTTATAGGCACGGCGCCGCTTCGCTTTGTCTTGTTCCTCCGACAGGCGTGGCGCTACCCACGCGTCTGTCTAACCTTTAGTCCCGGTTGCACCAACCAGCCGGGACTAAAGGTTAGATGACCAGCTCTGGATTCCTCTTCTTCCCGCCATTTCTTCCCTGTCTTCCCGCCTCTTTCTTCCCGCCACTTTCTTCCCGCCTCCTGTCTTCCCGCTCCCATTTTTCCCGCCATTTCTCACTACATATATGTAGCCCGGCTTGGCCAGCATTATCACATCTCTACAATCTCTCATCACTCTCTCATGGCTTCCACCGCACCCACTCTAACCTACCAGCAGGTGGAGGAGCTTTGCGCCTCGAACTACCCTTGTCCACCGGGCTACCACGTCCCCACCGGCTGGAGCCTAAGCGCCGGCGGCGTGCCGGTCCCTCCCGTCCCTCAGGGTACTGCGCGCCGGGCGGCCATCACGAACCACTACTACCTCGACCTCACGCCGGAGCAGCGGATGAATCCACCGGCATCCCGATAACCAAGATACTTGGGACGCCTTCTTCATCAATCGGCGTGAGAGGGCGCCGCTGTGTATGAGGAGGACGGTGCTGCCTCCGAACTTCCACGAGTCCGGCCGTCGGCTATGGTGGTATGGCGGACTCTGCAGAGCATCATGGACTACATCACGACCGGCGATATCCCCGCCTCGCTACCCTCGATTCGAGCCATTTAGCGCCGCCCGACGATAGCGACGACAAAGAATGACGACAAAGAAAGCGGCATTTACGGCGGCAACTTAGAAGGCGGCGACTACCAAGATAACGACGACGGCGGCTATGAAGACTACGAGTATGCATATTATACGCCTAGGCAGGAGTATGACTAAATCACTCCAAATTTCATGTACCATCGGTGGTATCTGGAATCATTCAAAATGGACACCAAACACATCACGGGTAATATAATTCACATGATCCATTCAACAAAGTTTGGTACAATAAATTATTACACATCATTTCTTCCCTTGTGTCCCTGCTTGCTTACGATTGTGCCGTATCCATGGAGCATCCTCATCATTTAACTTAATGCTTGGGTCGGTGTTCACTTTGAAGGGCGGAATTTCAGCAAACATATTATAATCTTCTGACATGTCTGTCTTGTCCTCCACTCCCACGATGTTTCTTTTCCCTGAAAGAACAATGTGGCGCTTTGGATCATCGCATGATGTACTGATCGTTTTCTTATCTTTCCGGTTCCTCGGTTTGCTACTCATGTCCTTCACATAGAAAACCTGAGCGACATCTTTCGCTAGGGACGAATGGTTCGTCAAGGTAACCAAGATTGTTGAAATCCACCATTGTCATTCCGTATTGCTGGTCCACCTTTACCCCACCTCCTGTTAGCTTGAACCATTTGCACCGAAACAAAGGGACCTTAAAGGAGGGTCCATAGTCAAGTTCCCATATCTCCTCTATGTAACCATAATATGTGACCTCTTGCCCATTCTCGGTTGCTGCATCAAAGCGGACACCACTGTTTTGGTTGGTGCTCTTTTTATCTTGGGCGATCGTGTAAAATGTATTCCCATTTATCTCGTACCCTTGGAAAGTCGTTATAGTCGAAGATGGTGTCTTGGCCAACATGTACAGCTGATCTACAACATCATTGTCATTCATTAAATGTTTTCTCAACCAAGCTGCCGAAAGTCTCCATGTGGGCCTTCCTAATCCAGGATTCAAAGCTTCCCGGGTTGTCGAACGTAAAATATTCTTGTGTTTCTCAAAGTGCGGAGCCACCAAGCTGGAATTGGTCAAGATAAAGGTGGTGTGCTTCAACAGAGAATGGCCGTCCATACATATCGTTGATTTCATTCCGATCGTGTTTTTCCACTTAGTCTCCCCTCGTGCCGCGATCGAGGAAGACCAATCGGCTTAAGGTCAGGAACAAAGTCAACACAAAACTCAATTACCTCCTCATTTCCATAGCCCTTGGCGATGCTTCCTTCGCCTAGCACGGTTACTGAACATATTTCTTTAATACTCCCATGAACCTCTCAAGGGGAACATATTGTGTAGAAATACAGGACCGAGAACGAAAATCTCTTCGACTAGGTGAACCAGGAGGTGCGTCATAATATTGAAGAAGGATGGCGGGAACACCAACTCGAAACCGACAAGACATTGGATCACATCGTTCAGAACCGTGGTAGAACTTCTGAATTGATTACCTTCCGAGAGATTGCATTGAGGAATGCACATAGCTTCACAATGGCTACTCGAACATTTTCCGCAGGAGCCCCTCAAAGCAATCGGAAGCAATTGCATCATAATCACGTGGCAGTCGTGAGACTTCAGGTTTTGGAACTTTTTCTCCGCCATGTTTATTATTCCCTTTATATTGGACGAGAATCCAGATGGGACCTTCATACTGCTTCGGGCATTCAAAAAGATGACCTTCTCTTCTTTGGTCGGGCGTAGCTGGCACGACCTTGAAACCATTCCGGATGCCGGTCATCGTGGTCTTTCAAACGTTGTTGGTCCTGCCGTGCTTCCTTTGTATCATTTGTCTTCCCATACACGCCCAAGAAGCTTAGGAGGTTCACGCAAATATTCTTCAGAACGTGCATCACGTCGATTGCAGAGCGGACATCTAGGACTTTCCAATATTCTAGCTCCCGTAATATAGATTTATTCTTCCACATGGCTGCGTGCCCGTCGGCTCCCTTCGAACTGATTGTCCGCCAGGACCCTTTCCAAAGATGACTTTCAAATCCTTGACCATATCAAATACCTCGGCACCAAGGTCGTTCCGCAGTGCTTCGCCGGTGATCTGCCTTGCCGCTGTAATGCTTGCCTTTCTTTCTTCTTGGATGAATTTTCGGAAGAAATCGACGATGCCCAAGGTACACGTTCTTCTTACAATTTGGCAAATGTACACTTTCAGTCTCATGTAAGCAGTGCGTGCATGCATTGTATCCCTTATTTGACAGTCCCGAAAGGTTACTAAGAGCAGGCCAATCGTTGATGGTTACGAAAAGCAACGCCAGAGGTCAAATTCCTCTTGTTTGTGCTCATCCCACACACGGACACCACCCCACAGCTGTAAAAGTTCATAAACTAATGGCCTTAGGTACACATCGATGTCGTTGCCGGGTTGCTTCGGACCTTGGATGAGCACTGGCATCATAATGAACTTCCGCTTCATGCACAACCAAGGAGGAAGGTTGTAGATGCATAGAGTCACGGTCCAGTGCTATGGCTGGAGCTCTGCTTCGCCAAAAGGATTCATGCCATCCGTTCTAGAGCAAATCTTATGTTCCTTGCGTCGGTACAAAATCTTTGAACCATCTGTCGATCTTTCTCCATTGCGTTCCATCTGCGGTGTGTCTCAACTCCCCGTCCGACTTACGGTCCTCTTTGTGCCATCGCAACAACTTGGCATGCTCTTTGTTCCTGAACAGACGTTTCAACCGTGGTATTATAGGAGCATACCACATCACCTTGGCGGAACCCTCTTCCCGGGTTTCGGCCCTCAACTTTTATCGTCACCGGGGTCATCGCCTCGATCTTATAACGCAATGCAAAGGCATACCGGCATTCATTCAAATTCTCGTATTCACCATGTAGAGGATGCAATCGTTGATGCATGCATGTATCTTCGTAACCTCTAAACCTAGAGGGCGTATAACCTTCTTTGCTTCAGATGCGTCTGGCGGGCAACTCGTTATCCTTTGGAAACATATTCTTCAACATTTTCAGCAAGTTTTCAAATGCCGAGTCAGCTACACCTGCCTCTGCCTTCCATTTCAGCAAATCCAGCAGCAGCCCAAATTTTTCGCACCATCATCGCATCCAGTACAACGCCTTTCTGTGATCCTCTAACATGCGATCCAAATTCTCCCTCTCCTTTTCAGTTTTGCGGCGTCTCCGTGCATCAAGAATGGTCCGACCAAGATCATCAACGGATCATCACGTGCCTCTTCTTCACCTTCCCTTCACCTTCAAAGCATCCTCCATGAAAGTATCACCGAAATGAGCAAGATAGCTTTCATCGATGAAATCATCCCCTTCTTCATCTTCTTCCATTATAACCCCTCTTTCTCCATGCTTGGTCCAACAATTATAGCTTGGCATGAAACCGCGTCAAGCAGATGCATGTGAACATCTCTTGAGGAAGAGTAACCCTTCCGATTCTTACAGATAACACATGGACAGATAACAAAACCCCCGCTTGTTCGCATTAGCCACTACGAGGAAATCTTTCAAACCCGTAGTGAACTCGCCGGAGAGTCGGTTACCGTACATCCATTGCCGATTCATCTGCATTATTATAATATAAAATATATAATTAACCATCATGCATTTGTTAAACTAACTAGCTACAAACAATATAAATTAAACAATGAACTACACACATGCATATTTTATCAATGACACATCAAAGGTACATCAATTTGCTAACATGATCGAGGAGTGTGGCTCCAACACTTCATGTCATGTTTGTTTCATGCTCTTGGGGCATTTCATCAAACACCTTATGTGCATAAGAGGAACCAAAAGCAAACCTACACCCACTTGTGAAGAGAATGGCTCCAAATGGCTAAGTGTTGGCTGCGGATGGGTATATATAGGGAGGGCTTTAGTTGCGGTTGGCACGGCAAACCGTGACTAAAGGTGCCCGAAACCTTTAGTCGCGGTTGTCCCGGCAAACCGCGACTAAAGACCTCACGTCGCCACGGCCACCGAGCGCCTGGGCCCAAGTTTTGGTCGCGGTTCACCTCCGTAATCATGATTAAAGGTCCCATTAGTCGCGGTTCCTACAGCTTCGCGACTTATGGGGCTGGACGGAAGCCTGTTTTTCCACCAGTGTGAGTGCCACTACTACAAAGGAAATGGTCACTGGAAGCGGAATTGCCCCAAATACTTGGCGGATAAGAAGGATATCAAAGTGATTAAGGGTATATTTGATATTCATGTTATTGATGTATACTTTACTAGTGTTCATAGTAGCCCCTGGGTATTTGGTACCGATTCAGTTGCTAAGATCAGTAACTCGAAACAGGAGTTGCAAAATGAACAGAGACTAGTATAGGGCGAGGAGACAATGTGTGTTGGAAGTGATTCCAACATTGATAAGATCACCATCGCACACTCCCTCTACCTTAGGGATTAGTGTTCGACCTAAATAAATGTTATTTGGTGTTTGCGTTGAGAATGAATATGATTGGATCATGTTTATTGCTATACGGTTATTCATTTAAAGTCAGAGAATAATTGTTGTTCTGTTTACATTAATAAAACCTTCAATAGTTATACACCCAATGTAAATGGTTTATTGAATCTCGATAATAGTATACAAATATTCATAATATTGATGCCAAAAGATGCAAAGTTGATAATGATAGTGCCACATATTTGTGGCACTGTCGTTTAGGTCATATTGGTGTAAAGTGCATGAGCAAACTCCATGCAGATCAGCTTTTGGAATCACTTGATTATGAATCATTTGATACTTGCAAACCATGCCTCATGGGCAAGATGACTAAAATTCCGTTCTCCGGAACAAAGGAGCGAGCTAATGACTTATTGGAAATAATACATACCAATGTATGCGGTCTGATGAGTGTTGAAGCACGTGGCGGGTATCATTATTTTCTGACCTTCATAGATGACTTAAGAAGATAGGGGTATATCCACTTAATGAAACACAAGTCTGAAACACTTGAAAAGGTCAAAGAATTTCAGAATGAAGTGGAGAATCATCGTAACAAGAAAATAAAGTTTCTACGATCTGATCGCGGAGGTGAATATTTGAGTTATGAGTTTGGCCTTCAATTAAAATACTGTGGAATAGTTTCACAATTCACGCCACCTGGAACACCACAGCATAATGGTGTGTCCGAACGTCGTAACCGTACTTTATTAGATATGGTGCGATCTATGATGTCTCTTACCGATTTACAACTATCGTTTTTGGGTTATGCATTAGAGACAGCTGCATTCACGTTAAATAGGGCACCATCTAAATCCGTTGAGATGACACCGTATGAACTGTGGTTTGGCAAGAAACCTAAGCTGTCCTTTCTTAAAGTTTGGGGTTACGACACTTATGTCAAAAGGCTTCAGGCTGATAAGCTCGAACCCAAATCGGAGAAGTGCGTCTTCATAGGATACCCTAAGGAAACAATTGGGTACACCTTCTACCACATATCTGAAGGCAAGATTTTTGTTGCCAAAAATGGAACCTTTCTAGAGAAGTAGTTTCTCTCAAAAGAAGTGAGTGGGAGGAAAGTAGAACTTGATGAGGTAATCATACCTTCTCTTGAATTGGAAAGTACCACATCAGAGAAATCCATTCCCATGATGCCTACACCAACTAGAGAGGAAGCAAATGATAATGATCATGAAACATCAGATCAAGTTGCTACTGAGCCTCGTAGTTCAACCAGAGCATGATCCGCACCAGAGTGGTACAGTAATCCTATTTTAGAAGTCATGTTATTAGACCAAGGCGAACCTACAAACTATGAAGAAGCTATCATGAGCCCAGATTCCGACAGATGGCTTCAGGCCATGAAATCTGAGATAGGATCCATGTATGAGAACGAAGTGTGAACTTTCATGGACTTGCCTGATGATCGGCAAGCCATAGAGAATAAATGGATATTCAAGAAGAAGGCTGATGCTCATGGTAATGTTACTGTCTACAAAGCTCGACTTGTTGCAAAAGGTTTTCGACAAGTTCAAGGGGTTGACTACGATTAGACTTTCTCACCCGTAACGATGCTTAAGGCCGTCTTTATCATGTTAGAAATTGCCGCATTTTATGATTATGAAATCTGGCAAATGGATGTCAAAACTGCATTCCTTAATGGAATTCTTAAAGAAGAGTTGTATATGATACAACCAGAAGGTGTTGTCGATCCTAAAGGTGCTAACAAAGTGTGCAAGCTCCAGCGAACCATCTATGGACTGGTGCAAGCATCTCGGAGTTGGAATATACGCTTTGATGAAGTCAACAAAGCATATGGTTTTATACAGAGTTTTGGTGAAACCTGTATTTACAAGAAAGTGAGTGGGAGATCTGTAGCATTTCTAATATTATATGTAGATGACAATTGTAGATTGGAAATGATATAGGATTTCTGGATAGCATAAAATGATACTTGAATAAGAGTTTACAATGAAAGACCTCGGTGAAGCTACTTACATATTGGGCATCAAGATCTATAGGGATAGATTGAGATGCTTAATAGGACTTTCACAAAGCACAAACCTTGACAAGATTTTTGGAGAAGTTCAAAATGGAACAGTCAAAAGAAAGGGTTCTTGCTTGTGTTAGAAGGTGTGAACTTGAGTAAGACTCAAAGCCCGACCACAGCAGAAGATAGAGAGAGAATGAAAGTCATTCCCTACGCGTCAGTCATATGTTTTATAAAGTATATGCAGCCATGCTATGTACTAGACCTATTGTGGGCCTTACCAATAAGTTTGGCAAGAGGGTACATGTGTCATCCAGGAGTGGACCATTGGACAACAATCAAAATTATCCTTAGGTGCCTTAAAGAGGACTAAGGAAATGTTTCTCGGTTATGGAGGTGATAAAGAGTACATCGTAAAGGGTTACATCGATGCAAGCTTTGACACCAATCCAGATGACTCTTAAGTCTCAATCTGGATACATACTGAAAGTGGGAGCAATTAGCTAGAGTAACTCCATTCAGAGCATTGTAGACATAGAAAATTTGCAAAATACATACGGCTCTAAATGTGGCAGACCCGTTGACTAAAACTCCCTCACAAGAAAAACATGATCACTCTTTGGGTATTAATCACATGGCGATGTGAACTAGATTATTGACTCTAGTAAACTCTTTGTGTGTTAGTTACATGGTGATGTGAACTATGAGTGTTAATCACATTGCGATGTGAACTAGATTATTGACTCTAGTGCAAGTGGGAGACTGAAAGAAATATGCCCTAGAGGCAATAATAAAGTTGTTATTTTATATTTCCTTATTCATGATGAAGTTTTATTATTCATGCTAGAATTGTATTGATCGGAAATCTAAATACATGTGTGACACCATGCCCTAGTGAGCCTCTACTTGACTAGCTTGTTGGTCAAAGATGGTTAAGGTTTCCTAACCATGGACATGAGTTGTCATTTGATAATGGGATCACATCATTAAGAGAATGATGTGATGGACAAGAACCATCTATTAGCTTAGCATAATGATCGTTCAGTTTTATTGATATTGCTTTCTTCATATCAAATACATATTCCTTCGACTATGAGATTATGCAACTCCCTGATACCGAAGGAATACCTTGTGTGCTATCAAATATCACAAAGTAACTGGGTAATTATAAAGATGCTCTACAGGTATCTCCGAAGGTGTTTGTTGAGTTGGCATAGACCGATATTAGGATTTGTCACTCCGAGTATCAGAGAGATATCTCTGGGCCCTCTCGATAATATACATCATAAGCTTGCAAGCAAACGACTAAGGAGTTAGTAACGAGGGGATGTATTACAGAACGAGTAAAGAGACTTGCCGGTAACGAGATTGAACTAGGTATGAAGATACCGATGATTAAATCTCGGGCAAGTAACATACTGATAGACAAACGGAATAATGTATGTTGTCATAACGGTTCGACCAATAAAGATCTTCGTAGAATATGTAGGATCCAATATGAGCATCCAGGTTCTGCTATTGGTTATTGACCGGAGAAGTGTCTTAGTCATGTCTACATACTTCTCGAACCCGTAGGGTGATACGTCTCCAATGTATCTATAATTTTTGATTGTTCCATGCTGTTATATTATCATTCTTGGATGTTCTACACTCATTTTGTAGCAACTTTATATTATTTTTGGGACTAACCTATTGACATAGTGCCGAGTGTCAATTGCTGTTTTTTGCTTGTTTTTTACTTTGCAGGAAATCAATATTGAACGGAATACAAACACCGCGAAACTTTTTGGAGAATTTTGATGGACCAAAACACCCATGATGGGCCAAAGAAGTACCATAGGGGTGCCCCGAGGGGGGCACAACCCACCTGGGTGCGCCCTGGTGGGTTGTGCCCACCTCGGAGGCCTCTCGCACCGCTTCTTTGCCCTATAAATTGTCAAATTTTCCAAAAACCCTCGGGGTAACCCTAGATGAGATGTTTCGCCACTGCAAGCCTCTATAGCCACGAAAAGCAAATATAGACCCTATTCCGACACCCGGCCGGAGGGGAAAATCATCACCGGTGACCATCTTCATCATCCCGGTGGCCACCATGATGAGGAGGGAGTAGTCCACCCTCGGGTCTGAGGGTTTGTACCAGTAGCTATGTGTTTAATCTCTCTCTCTCTCGTGTTCTTGAGATGGCACGATCTTGATGTATTGCGGGCTTTGTTAGTATAGCTGGATCATATGGTGTTTCTCCCTCTGTATCTTGTTGTGATGAATTGAGTTTTCCCTTTGAGATTTCGTTTTATCGGATTGAATACTTTATGGATTTGAGAGCACTTGGTGCATGTCTTGCTATGAATACCGATGGTGACAATGGGGTATCATATTGATTCACATGATATGTGTTTTGGCACTCAATTCGCGGATCCCCGAGGTGACATTGGGGTAATCAATGCATAGGGGTTGACGCACGTTCTCGTCTTTTGTTTCTCTGGTAGAAATCTTGGGGCACTCTTTGAGGTTCTTTGCATTGGATTGAGTATTATGAATCTGAATTTGCTTTGGTGTTATATTAGTATGAACTCTTGATAGATCAATTAGAAAGAATTACTTGGTGTTATTTTAGTACGAACTCTTGATACATCGATCGGAAAGAATAACTTGGTGTTATTTTAGTACGAACTATTGGATAGATCGATCGGAAAAAATAGCTACAAATAATTTCTTCTTATGTTCTCCGCAAGATAGGAACTTTGGAGTGATTCTTCATCGCATGAGGGATGGTTATATGATCCAATTAGATTAGCATTATTGAGAGATTGCACTAGTGAAAGTATGGACCCTAGGCCTCACTTTCAAGCATTGCAATACCTTTTGTGCTCACTTTTGTTACTTGCTACCTTGCTGTTTTTTATTGTTACTATTACAAAAATCAATATCTACTATCATTATTACTCTTGTATCACCATCTCTTCTCCGAAATAGTGCACCTGTACAATTTACCATTGTATTTGGTGTGTTGGGGACACAAGACTTTTTGTTATTTGGTTGCAGGGTTGTTTGAGAGAGACCATCTTCATCCTACGCCTCCCACGGTTTGATAAACCTTAGGTCATCCACTTGAGGGAAAATTACTACTGTCATACCAAACTCTACGCTTGGAGGCCCAACACGAGTCTACAATAATAAAGTTGCATAGCAGACATCATAGGCTCCACACGCTTAACGTTTGATGATGATATTGTATTATATGAGTTATGTGCTTTGGTGACCGAATGTTGTTCGGAGTCCCGGATGAGATCATGGACACGACGAGGAGTCTCGAAATGGTCAAGAGGTAAAGATTGATATATAGGACGATAGTATTCGAACACCGACAGTGTTCTGGGAGTACCGGGTACATATCGGGTCACCAAAAGGGGTTCCGGGCACCCCCCGGCAAAGATATGGGCCTTATGGGCCAATAGAGGAAACAGACCAGCCACCAGGGGCTGGTGCGCCCCCCATATGGGCCAAACCAAGGGGAGAAGGAAAGAGGGTAAGAGAAAGGAAAGGGGGGATTCGGCCTCCCCCTTCCCTTTCTCCCCCCTCCTCTCTCCATCCCCCCTCCGGTAAATAAGGAAGGGGGACACCGGCCTAGGAGGAACCCAAGTAGGATTCGGTCCTACTTGGGGCGCCTCCTGGCCTCTCCCCTCTCCCTCCCACCTATATATATGTGAGGGGCACCTCTAGCACACACCAGACAATTGCCTAGCCGTGTGCGGTGCCCCCCTCCACCGTTTACACTCTTGGTCATATTTTCGTAGTGCTTAGGCGAAGCCCGGCGAGGATCACTTCACCATCACCGTCACCACACTGTCGTGCTGACGGAACTCATCTACTATCTCGGCGCGTTGCTGGATCAAGAAGGCGAGGGACATCACCGAGCTGAATGTGTCCAGAACTCAGAGGTGCCATGCATTCGGTACTTGATCGGTCGGAGCTATAAGATGTTCGACTACATCAACCGCGTTGTCAAACGCTTCCGCTTACGGTCTACAAGGGTACGCAGACACACTCTCCCCCTCGTTGCTATGCATCTCCATGGAAAGATCATTGTGTGTGCGTAGAAAATTTTTGTTTTTCATGCAACGTTTCCCAACAGTTAGATACACTTGCAACCTTTAATTAACACAACTCTGGAACAATTTTGAACATTAAATTAAGCACACCTACTAACACTTCACATCAGTCAAATCACTTAAAACCATGTACAATGACTCACTCCTTCTATAGACAACTTGTCCACTGCATCACTAAACCCAAATCTAACTCATGTACTCACTGGACAACACCATGTAAATTTCAGTAGTGGCATTTAGTGTTAGTTGCATTCAATGCACAAGGATAATTCAAATGCATACTACATCTATCAATTAGTAAAGAAACTAACCCTAGAATAATTAACCATTTGAAGGCACCTAGTTAGGTGGGTAGTCCAGATTGAAACTTTGCTTCAGAACACGAAAATTCAGTAAAAAGGACAGGTTTCAGTTAATTCAGAGTCCTAAAATTCAGTCAAACATTACATGAATATTCAATTAATTTAGAGTCTTAAAATTCAATCAAACAGGACATGAGCATTCAGTCACAAACAACGACAACAACATTCAATTAACTAGGTCCAACAACGAAATTTGCTAGAATTCCAGCAAACCCTAGTTTCAAAATATGGAACCCTAGAATTTCACCAACGAAATTTGCTAATAGAGAGAGGCAGGCAGCTCACCTGGGGGCTCGACCACCACGTGTGGGCGCCGATGACATCTGTCGCCGTCGGTAGTGGCGACGATAAAATACTCTGAAATGAATATGATGTGGATACATCAACCTTTCTCCTCGCCGCGGGTGCCCCCTGCCATGTCGTCCAGCCGCGGTGACCAGCTCTGTCCACCACACTTGTTGCCACCACTCCCTCGCCGTTGGATCCGCAGCCACCACCGCCGCCATGTCCGCAAGAGAGAGGAGAGGGGGAGGAAGGGAGGGAGTGAGGAAGCGTTAAAGTCTGGTCACCCCAGTCGCAGTCGCTTCGGGCAGATCCATTAACGGCGTGCTGTCCGACGGATTAGACAAGGGCTCAGTGCTTTTTGCCATTGCCAAATTTTTCGTATGGTGTAATATATCATGAAACATAAAGTGACGATTTTGTGCAGAGTAAATAGAAAGAAACTACCACATTGCAGGTTAGGTCAACAAAAAACTACCACTTTTTTTGATGTTTCAAAAAGCTACCACTTTTTTAGTTCCTTGTTCTAAAAAACCCAAGTCGCTGAACGATTAGGTTTTAAGCGCGATTATGATAGGTAGGGCCCGCCTATTAGGGTTCTGTCGGCCAGAGGCTGACGGCGCACGTGCTGACAGCCGTTAGGGTGCGCCATTCCGACTAGGGTCAAACAGACCGAGCCGGCTCACTCTGTTTCCCCTTCCCAACCCTCTCTCACTCACTCACTCACTCCCACTCTCTCCCTCACTCCGTTCTCCCTGCTCGAGCTCGCCATCGTCGCCAGCCACCTCTCTTCCTCATCGCCAGCAAGGATGCCTTCTTGGAATGATGGGGATGAGAGCTACGATGACGACAGCATGGATGGTAACCTGATGGACATTGAGTTCTTTGTAAGTATCATCCTCTCCCTCTGCCATTAGTTAGGTTTAGGGTTAGGGTTAGGGTTAGGTTTCAATCGATTTGGGATTTAGGGTTGAGGATCTACAACTATGTGTGGATTCTTTGGTTGATTAATTGGTTTAGCCAGTGCTTGATGGATCTGCAAATATTGGATGGATCCTATATCTTATTTTGCTTCTACTGTGTGTAGAACACACCTGACACCATCCCTGAGCCACTGTTCTGTGGTGCTCCCGTAGAGGAAGTTCCGGAGTGCACACTGCACCAGATGATGCCTAGGAAGTGTGTTGCTTTTGAAGGTGCTAACACTGGAAGGAGGTCTTATGGATGCCCTCTTTAGGTTAGTTTGATTAAGCAGCATCAATTTTGCTTCCAATTAGTAGTCTAGCTCAAGTTTATATGGAATTAGTTTGCACAAGTGTAGTTTCTATTTGTTGGCAAATGCTATATGTTTGAACTGAATTAAGTTCTAAATGTGCACATCAAAGTACCTACAAGTGTTTATATCCAAAGACTCTGAATTTATAGGTGCAAGTGTTGTCTGACTGAACTGAATTCAATTATGAAAGTATAGCTACAAGTGTTGTCTGACTGAACTAAATTCAATTCTGAATTTACAGCTACAAGTGTTGTCTAACTAAACTGAATTCAATTATGAATTTATAGCTACAAGTGTTGTCTGGCTAAACTGAATTCAGTTCTGAATTTATAAATGTTGTTTGATTGAAGAGGGAGGTGTGAACTGTGGTGTAGTTCAGTGGGTTGATCGTGTCTGGCCTTATGTACTTAAGAACTACCTCATCAAGCTGTGGGAAATGTTCCATGAGTAAAACCTTGGCAAGATTGAAGACAAGCATGTATATGAGGATGAGGTTGCCAAGTTGAATAAGGAGTATGATCATCTCTGCACTGAGTATCATAAAATGGTTGATGATGTTAGCAAGATGTTTGACTAGCAGGATGGTGTTGGCAAGATTGACTACCAGAAAGCAATGGATGCTGAGAAATTTGAGAAGAAGGGAGAGTTAGAGATGGATTTGAAGATGGAGAAGCTTAGGCTAGCAAAAGAAGAGAAGTGTATCCTTCAGGCCCAGGCAGACATAATTCACAACACTAGGAAGGCTATGAAAGAGATCAAGATGGACATGGATCTTCTTGCACAAGAGAAGAAAGGGCTTGAAAACGTTGTTGCTGGTCTGCTGAATGATGGCCATGGGAGCAAGGAAAAGCATTTGCACAATGGTGGTTAAGTAAGTAAGTTGACCTACATATATAACAGGCCTTGCAAGATGATGGTAGGAGTATATTTTGTGCAGTCCTATATGAACTGTTTAAGTTATGGTAATGGATATGGTAACCAGAGTAATGGTAGACTTTGATAACCTATGCTAAGTGTGTCTTATGTTAATTGTTGCACTAGACTGTACGGTTCAGAACCTATCTATCTTAAGTAATGCAGTGAAGAACTGTTTTATTTATTTAGGTTGTTTTCCGGTATTTAGCAATCCCGTGCTACATTGCTTTAATTTGGGCCTAAAACCCTTATGTATGCAATGTGGGCCTACTACTAGGTTGTTTTATTACTCTTCTGCCTACCTACCAGCAACCATTACTACCACTACTGCAGGATGCTGCTAAAGCGACACTACAATCAGTGACCCTTCGAGAAACTGTGTGCGATGCAATAATCGCAAACGGTGGTGTATGAAAACCATCAGAAATGTATAAAATGTTTGCGGTGACGGATGCATCAAACAAGGTTCAGGTTTTAGTTGCATGTGCGATGAAGAGCATACGGTTTAGTTCAATTAACTGTTTGCGATGAGGAGGAACAAAAGAAATGGGCAGCCAAATGAAGGCATGTGCGATGCACAGGATACGGTTCACTCGGATGAACTGTTTGTGATTAGGCAACACAAAAGAAACGGGCAGCCAGATGAAGGTGCGTGCGATATACAGCATACGGTTCACTCGGATGAACTGTTTTTCATTAGGCAACACAAAAGAAACGGGCAACCAGATGAAGGTGTGTGCGATATACAGCATACAGTTCACTCGGATGAACTATTTGTGATTAGGCAACACAAAAGAAACAGTCAGCCAGATCAAGGTGTGTGCGATATACACATGCCGTTCACTCGGCCCTTGTCGTCAGTGTGTGACCTCTGTGGCAATCGTTCGCTCCCCAGGCGCCTCTTCGTGTACTGTGGCAACCGTCCACCGCCTCTTCGCCTTTCCCTCTTGATTTGGAACTACTGTCGCACACTCTTCTCCCTCCATTTGCCTCCACCCTTCCTTCTGCCATTGTTCGATCAACTTCTCCATGGAGGGAACAGGTCGGAAACGACCCCGCTATTCTTGCCCGATCTGAAAGATAACGTGGTGGAGGAACTCATTGATCGGTGCGACATAATCACCTCGGCTAGCATGGCAGGTTCGTTCAAGACCATTCTCGACTCAACTAATAACATCATTACAAGGAACCCAAGGGTCAAGGAGTGGTTTGATCTCCCCTATGTTCTTCGTAGTGACCCTGCTGACTGGCGCGGGGATGAGGGAAGCCTCGCCTTGTGCAAGTTGATGCCGCTTGATAATGATACGTATGATGTTAAGATGCCATCGCTTGAGGGCAAGGCTTATGCACGCGCAAATGGAGATTGGGTTGTTTATATTGGGTACAACTGCGAGTGGGAACTTGTGAGTGTGTACACTCGTCACCGGGTTCCACTTCCAAAAATCTTAGAGAACTGCCCAGAGGCTGAGTACACCGGTATTCTATGTGAGTTCAAATACGATCATGGTGACTGTTTTCTATGGAAGATAGCAATTTGTCGAGTTCCCAACCGCTATTGGGATTACTTGAACTATGAAGTTGTTGCTATCTTCGACAAGCTTGTTGCCTTCCTTACTTCCACGCCTCGATGGATATTGCTCAAAAATCAATTTCTGTACACGGATGAGTACTGTGATGCAATTCAATACGAGGGTCTTGTGTTTGCTGCCACCACTCGTGGCACTGTTTTTGCATGGAATCATCATGCTTTCGGTACGTTTGTCTTCCACTGTAATTATAGTTGTTTCATCCACTTGCATGCGGGTTAGCTAGTTTCCCTTTACTAATTAATTAACCTTCTTGCGTTTCCAAGGTCCTGTGAACATTCCACCACCTATAATTTAAAAAATTTATAACCAAGGGGGAGATGACGATGCTGATGATCATGAGCATGAGGACGAGCTGGACCCATATACTCAGTGGCGCCTGGCAACTTATTTCGATGGATCACCTCTTATTGTTTGTATACATGGCACTGCTAATGTTACTAAGGAAGCAGGTGTTGTCGCATGGTCGCACTCTCTGGACCTACTCCGGCATCCGTTGCAGGGTATTCGGGATGGATACTAGTGTACTAGCACCAACACCTTCTTCCTGGTTCAGTATTGAAAGTCTTGGAGGAAACTCGCTCTTCCTTGGACAAAACTATCCAATGATGGTGGAAGGCGATCCAAATTCATTGACACAACGTTACTAAAATTTATGAGAAGCAATTGTATCTATACCTCGGACATTGCTATGCTTCCCTACCGTCCCAATATGGGTCCTGACATAATCCGCTTCAGCCTGGATGATCAGTCCTGTGTTGTTCTCGAGATTGACAGTAGCTGGCCCTTCCCACAGAATCACTTCTGGTTCAAAGCAAGCGTTTCCAACGCCGACAGGTGGTTGAGCTAAAGTTCATTTCATCGCTTTGTTATTTGTTGTGTGAGAAAAACTTTACTAGAATGTTCTGTTGGAAATGATCTATAATCCAACGTGTATCTTCGTTGTCATTGTGGGCCGATCACTTGTTGTATGTAATCAATGGTACATTTGCATATGCGTCCATCAACTCACGCCTGCTAGTGTTGTCCATACGAACAATGCTAGTGATTTTAGTTGCAAAAATTAGATAGTGCTAGTGATTTTTAGATGCATATTTTGACAAATCGCAGTGTTACAAGGTTGAAAAATGGCAATGTTACTAGATAAACAAATGTCAATCTTTCCAGTTTGACAAATGGCAACATACCCAAAATGACAGATATGCAAATCTTACCCAATTGTTTGTACGTGGTTGCACACGGGTCATGCAAAACAACCGTTTGCGTTGAAGGGATGCAGAAATCCTGTTCGGCACATTTTCCCTTGGCTTCCTGGGGAAGCAGTCGGTTTGCATTCGGGTGTTCTAACTAAAAAGTTTGTGATGAGTGTTTTATATTTAAAAACCATTGACGTTTTATCCAAAAGAAAATCGTTTGATAAGTCTGTACATTAAGAGAGATAAACGCAAGTTCCTTCAAACCATATCTTTCATTCAGTCACACTGCGAATTTATATTCATATGATCGAGAATTCGAGGTACAGTATTAAACCCCAAAAAAACTATTTCTGGCGGCGGAGGCGGTTTGCCGCGCCGTCGTTGTCGTTGTCGTCCTCCGGGATGCCATTGTTGAAGTCTTCAAGGCAGGACAAAATGTTCTTCACTTGTAAATCAAACATCATGTCGTCGCACGGGAGGACGACAACTGGCACCGCTGAGAGGTAGCGGTCAACGGCAGCGACCCATGCAGCTGAGGGGGGCGCGCTCATGAGCACGGGCGTGGCGGATGCAGCCAAAAGCACGGGGACCGGCGCTGCGGTGGGTGGAGGGGCACGCACGGGCAAGGGCACGGGCGAGGCGGGTGCAGCCAAACACACGAAGACCGGCGCCATGCTACCTCTTGAGCACTGCGTTGGTTTTTCCCTTGAAGAGGAAAGGGTGATGCAGCAAAGTAGCGTAAGTATTTCCCTCAGTTTTTGAGAACCAAGGTATCAATCCAGTAGGAGGCTACGCGCGAGTCCCTCGCACCTACACAAAACAAATAAATCATCGCAACCAACGTGATAAGGGGTTGTCAATCCCTTCACGGTCACTTACGAGAGTTCGATCTGATAGATATGATAAGATAATATTTTTGGTATTTTTGTAATAAAGATGCAAAGTAAAGAAAACAAAATGAAGGCGGCACCAGAAATAGCTTGTTGTCGGGAGATTAATATGATGGAAAATAGACCCGGGGGCCATAGATTTCACTAGTGGCTTCTCTCAAGAGCATAAGTATTTTACAATGTGTACACGAATTACTGTTGAGCAATTGACAGAATTGAGCATAGTTATGAGAATATCTAGGTATGATCATGTATATAGGCATCACGTCCGAGACAAGTAGACCGATGTAACATCCCAAATTTTCGATTTGGAATGTTATACATTAGATCACCATTGCATATCATATTTTATTGTATTTTGGCTTGATCCTAGAAATTTCACGCAACTCAAGGACCCACAGAGAGAGTTGGGGATTTCGTTATTTTCATATTTGAGTTTTCTCAAATTTTGAAAATAGGATCGTTTGATTTTATTTATTTTATCTTCAATTATTCCAATTACAAAAATAAGAGAGAGGCAATAAAATGACTTTCCCAAAATTAAGGAATATTGAGGATTTAATAAAAAAATCAAATAAGATTTTATTTCGGAGTTTTATTGCTATTTTATTTGAATTTAGGAAAAATGCGCGTTTTTCAAAATAGCATTTAGGCCCTAAATAAATGTTCATCTTGTCCGGCTTGACTTTGTAAGTCAGGGAAAATTTATTTCGGGATTTTTGGAGTCCGTTTAGTATTTCTTTCATTTGTTTCTCTACACGTAATAATGAAAAAAAAACGCGAACCGACTCGGGCCGCCGTGGGCGACCCGGACTCCTCTCCGCCTGTGCTTTAAAGCCGCCGACCCCGCCCACCTCAGCCCACCCCGCCGCCAACCCTAACCCTAGCCCCACGCCGCCACCACGCGCCCGTGCCGCCGCCACCCCGCCACGCCGCCACGCCGCCCACGCCCACCCCGAGCCGCCGCCACATCACGCCGACCGCCGCCGCCGGAGGTAGCCGCCTCTGTCGGTTTTCTTCGGAAAACTGTTGGTTTTTTTAGGAACCGTGGTTTATTTTTTATATATATAGATCGGTTTAGTTTTTTTTTCCGGTTTACTTATTTAGCGGACGTTCGTCCGTAAGTTTGTTTTAACGAACTGTTTTTGTCGTTTAGCCGCATATAGCGAATGTTCGTTCGTTAGCCTGTTCATCATTTTTTTTTCTCGGATTTTTCCGTGATTATTTCTGATCGCGATTTCTGATCCGATTTTCATTTTAGTATAACTTTTCGCTCGTTTATCGGAATCAGGCGATTCAAGTGCCTAGAGTTTCGTCTCAAAACCCTCTTTCCGTTTAACCAACTCAAACAAGATTTTGCTACTGTATAATTTGACTTAAGTCCAGATTAGTAAAACGAAGCTTGTTTCTGTCGCCGTTTGACTTTCGTTGCTTCGTTTGATTTTATTCTTTTTGCAAACCGGAGTTCTTAAGTTGAACTTTCTGGTTAGTTCTCTTATTTGAGTTTTACCTGCGCTTTAGAGAGTGCTTATTGTATGCTTGTTTGTTTGCGATAGAGTACCCGGAGTGCGCCGCTTGCTACTTTGAATCTCTAGGTTTCACGGATCATCAGCAAGGCAAGTAACACTTTGATCATACCTCTTTACTACCCAATTTTATTGCATTAGATCAAGCCTCAAACATTGCATGACTAGGATCTAATTAAATTGTGGGTTTTGGGAAGTAGATGAGGTAGTACCTATTACCTGTTTATTACCAAACCCTTGGGAGTTACTTCTATGTTTGCTTATGCCATGCTACGCTAGTAGACGTGGATTGGGTGAGTGTATCCATGACAGATGTGAGATTTTTATTTAATGGTTCAACTTAAGGTGGCAACTTTAATACACATCTAGGTGGATTGAGGCACCTGGGTATTCTAGTGATTGCCTGTTTTTTTCTTTATGGACCGCCACCCAGGCTCAAAGGGATCATGAGATTATTCATGCTAGAAACTTCCGTGTGCAGCCACAAGCTACTATGGGCTCTAGCATAGTTGATTAAGTCGAGTGAACTCTTACAGTGGTAGACTAGCAGATGTAGGGGAAAGTAGGTGTAACTGTCTATGTAGGACCTTGAGAAGAGGTGTCTAGAGGGGGGGTGATTAGACACTAAGTACCAAAGTTGCAGTTTTTAATTTTCTTTGAAGTTTGAGTGGAGTTTAGGGACAAGTTTAACATTCAAAGCATATAGCAAGCAAGCATGCCAAGAGTATATGAGCAGCGGAAAATAAAGCATGCAACTTGCAAGAATGTAAAGGGAAGGGATTGGAGGATTCAAACACAATTTGGAGACACGGATGTTTTTGGCATGGTTCCGATAGGTGGTGCTATCGTACTTCCACGTTGGTGGAGACTTCAACCCACGAAGGGTAGCAGTTCTTGCCGAGTCCACGGAGGGCTCCACCCACGAAGGGTCCATGAAGAAGCAACCTTGTCTATCCCACCATGGTCGCCGCCCACGAAGGACTTGCCTCACTAGCGGTAGATCTTCACGAAGTAGGCGATCTCCTTGCCCTTACAAACTCCTTGGTTCAACTCCACAATCTTGTCGGAGGCTCCCAAGTGACACCTAGCCAATCTAGGAGACACCACTCTCCAAGAAGTAACAAATGGTGTGTTGATGATGAACTCCTTGCTCTTGTGCTTTAAATGATAGTCTCCCCAACACTCAACTCTCTCTCATAGGTTTTGGATCTGGTGGAAAGATGATTTGAGTGGAAATCAACTTGGGGAAGGCTAGAGATCAAGATTCATATGGTAGGAATGGAATATCTTGGCCTCAACACATGAGTAGGTAGTTCTCTCTCAGAAATAGGATTCTGGAAGTGTAGGTTCAGTATGATGGCTCTCTCCACGAATGAAGAGGAGGTAGAGGGGTATATATAGCCTCCACACAAAATCTAACCGTTACACACAATCTACCAAACTCGGTGGGACCGAATCGTTAAACTTGGTCAGACCGATTTAGCAAATAATGTGACCGTTAGGGTTTTTGGTGGGACCGGAATGCAACTCGGTAGGACCGATTCGGTTAGGGTTAGGGCATAACGTAATCTCGGCAAGACCGATTACACAAACTCGGTGGGACCGATTTTGGTAATAAGCTTTCCAGAGAGTTGGTCAGGCAAACTCGGTTTGACCAATTATCAAACTTGGTGGGACCAATTTTAATAATAAGTTAACCAGAGAGTTTGCATTGTAATCTCGGTAGTACCGATTGCTCAAACTCGGTGAGACCGATTTTGATAATGGACATACACACAGAGATTACAATCCCATCTCGGTGAGACCGAGATCCCTATCGGTGAGACCGATTTTCCTAGGGTTTATGGCAGTGGCTAAGAAATCCACACTCGGTGGTATTTGGATAGAAATAATCGGTGGGGCCGAGTTTGACTTTAGGTTTAGGACATATGTGTGGAAGTGGGAAAGTAGTTGAGGGTATTTGGAGCATATCACTAAGCACATGAAGCAAGAGGCTCATTAAGCAACACCTCATCCCTCCTTGATAGTATTGGCTTTTCCTATAGACTCAATGTGATCTTGGATCACTAAAATGGAAAATGAAGAGTCTTGAGCTTGAAGCTTGAGCCAATCCATTGTCCTTAGCATCTTGAAGGAGTTCCCACATCCTTTAGTCCATGCCACTCCAATGTTCAACTTATCTGAAACATACTAGATAAAAGTGTTAGTCCAACAAGAGATATGTTGTCATTAATTACCAAAACCACCTAGGGAGCACTTGTGCTTTCAATCTCCCTTTTTGGTAATTGATGGCAACATACATCAAAGCTTTAGATAAAGATATAAAGAATAGCAAGTAAAGCTTTGGAAAGACATGTAACAAGCATAGGTTTCCCCTACATGTATGCAATCATGTGAATATGAAATATAGGAGCATGTGATAGCATAACCATGATAGAGCAGGCAATGTGTTACATGTATCTTGGCTATATGCATCAGAGCAAAAAGTATAAAAGAGAATACCTTCATGCCCATGAGTCCTTCTTGCAAACAGTATGTACATCAGCAAGAATTCCTCATACACATGATTGTGATGCATATACTTACCTTGTGGTCTTGAGTTGGCTTAGGATGGAATGAACCTGCACAAACAAGGTTAGATAACATAGGTACATCTACTAGCCAGAGCAAACAGAAGAAACCACAAGAATACCAAGACTGGGATGACATGTAGAGAGTGAGTACTGAGTACCACATTGGATTAGACATGTCCCCAAGAGTAAAGATATGCAATGAATTTAAATGATCTCTTTCCCTTAGATGTCTTGCTCCCCCTGAATCTAACATGGGATACTGGGAGAAGATAGGGAACAGAAAATCAGAACTGAAGGAAAACAGAGCTAAAAGATATGAATGATGATCAGAACTAAAGTTCAGAGCTAATGTATGAAAATGCAAAATTTAGCACACAGATCATATGAACATGTCTCTCCCCTCAAGAAGACATGTGGACATCTCTCCTCTTGAACACCAAGCATCTGGGATCCTTGAGAAATACTTTCTACTAGTATTCTCTCCCCTGGTGATCTCTCTCTCCCCCTGAAGGATCTCTCTCTCCTTCTCTGATGTGATCTCTCTCTCTCTAAATGATAAGCTTTGATGTGATCTCTCTCTCCCCCTTTGACATCAATTTCCAAGAAAGGCTTGATAAAGATGTAATCTCTCTCTCCCTCTGGAAGTTGTTGAAAATGGGTTTGATCCTTGAGTCATAACATAAAGCAATGATAAAAATGTGATGCTTGTAGAGGACAAGATTCATTGAGTGGAGCTGGAAAAGACGAAACATAAATTATGTGGCAAAGTGTTTTTCCTATTATGAAATCGGTGGCACCGAGTTGTAGGCTTCGGTTGCACCGAAAGGATTCGGTTGGTCCGAAAATAACACATCGGTTGAACCGAGTTCATCGCAGAGAAAACACTTGTCACCTCAGCTCACTAGACTAGTAAGATCTCACAAAGATTTGCAAGGAATTAACTGAAAGATATGCAAGGAATTAGATGCAGAAAATGCAGAGAAAACAGAAAGAAAATCTAGATGAAGTTTTTTTTAAGGGGAAACACAAATGCATGAGACAAATGCAAAAACTCAGAAAAGAACACAGGAGAACTTCATCTAGAGATGGTCGGCTACAAAGTCACCTATGTTAGAGTATATTGACTTAGGAGTCAAGTGAGATCACTTGATCATAGGCCATACTCATCGTTTAAGCTCAAAATGGGGTTTCCATTTTTTGCTTAAGCATCTTGATGTATTCACATCTTGTCGAGTTGCTTTAACTCATGACTCGGAGTAAAGCTTCTCTAAGATGGAATAACATACCTTGGTTGGTGGTGTTGTCCATGTAGTTGAACTTGCGTGGGTTACTCAAGGTTGATGTAGCTCATCAAGAATTTGGAGCACCACTTGTAATTGATTCTGTCTACCTACATGGGTTAGTTCTTGCAAGGAAGAGCACTTGTATATCCAAAAATGGCAATCATGAAACTCAACATAGAATTTGTCAAAGGATATGTTTGAATGGTTTCGTGCTTCCTTGTCTTCAACCACCTTGTGTAGAGACTTGGTGATGTAGAGATTGCTCAAGATATGAGTAGGTTACAATCTCATGGAATTGATTCAACCAAGTACCTACATGGGTTAGATAACATGCAAGATACAAATATGTCCAAGACATGAGTTTTTCACCCTAAGAGAAATATCAAGGATTAGTCATAAGCTCATGTCTTGCATGTATCCAATGGAGTTTCTACTCCAAGTTTGAAGCATCAATGATGTTCAATTCTCCTCTTAACCTGCAAAACACTTTCTCATCAAGAGGTTTAGTGAATATATCCGCTAATTGCTTTTCGGTGTGAACATGCTTAAGATCAATGTTACCCTTAGCAACATGATCTCGAATGAAATGATGACGAACTTCAATATGCTTAGTTCGAGAATGTTGCACAGGATTATGACCAATTTTGATAGCACTTTCATTATCACAAAGCAATGGAACATGTCTCACATATATCCCATAGTCTTTAAGAGTTTGGGTCATCCAAAGTAATTGAGCACAACATGAACCAATGACAATATATTCAACCGGTGGATAAGGATACGAGTTTTGTTTCTTGGAGGACCAAGACACAAGAGATCTACCAAGAAATTGACAAGTACCCAAAGTGGACTTTCTATCAACCTTGTCTCCGGCATAGTCCGAGTTGGAATAGCCAACAAGATCGAAATAGGCCCTTTTAGGATACCAAATGCCAAAATTTGGTGTATGGATTAAGTATCTCACTATCCTTTTCATGGCCTTAAGATGACATTCTTTAGGGGAAGCTTGATATCGTGCACACATGCACACACTTAGCATAATATCGGGACGTGAAGCACATATATATAACAATGAACCTATCATTGAGCGATAAACCTTTTGATCAACCGGTTCACCATCTTTGGTTAAGTCAAGATGTCCACTAGTAGGCATGGGTGTAGTCATACCTTTGCATTCTTGCATATTGAACTTCTTGAATAAGTCCTTGGTGTACTTTGTTTGCGAGACAAAAGTACCTTCCTTAGTTTGCTTGATTTGCAAACCAAGAAAGAATTTGAGTTCACTCATCATAGACATCTCAAACTTCTCCGACATTAGCTTCCCAAACTTTTCACTAAAATGAGGGTTAGTTGAACCAAATATAATATCATCAACATAAATTTGGCACACAAAGAGTTCACCATTAACCATTTTAGTAAAAATAGTAGAATCAATTTTCCCAATTTCAAAGCCTTTTTCAATAAGGAACTTGGTCAAGCATTTATACCATGCTCTAGGAGCTTGTTTAAGTCCATAAAGAGCTTTGTGAATTTTGTAAACATGATTGGGTTTCTTAGGATTGACAAAGCCGGGAGGTTGTTTAACATAAACTTCCTCCTCTATTTCACCATTTAGAAAAGCACTTTTAATGTCCATTTGGTACAAGATGATATCATGGTGATTAGCATAGGCAAGTAAGATGCGAATGGACTCAAGTCTAGAACGGGGCGTAAGTCTCACCATAGTCCATACCTTCGACTTGTGTGTAGCCTTGGGCGATTTAGACGTGCTTTGTTGCGAACTACTTGTCCATCTTCATCTTGCTTGTTGCGAAACACCCATTTGGTACCGATGATGTTGTGGTTGTTGTCGGGCTTCTCAACCAATGTCCAAACTTGGTTCCTCTCAAAGTTGTGTAGCTCTTCATGCATAGCATTTATCCAATCCGGATCTTCCAATGCTTCTTCGACCTTCATAGGTTCAATGCTAGAGATGAAAGAATAGTTTTCACAAAAGTTAGCTAAACGAGTTTTAGAGCGAGTGATTCTCCCGGTTTGAATATCATTGTAGATTTGCTCGACGGGATGGTCTTTAGCAATTCTTGCTCGAACTCGTGAAAGCTTTTGCTTGGGTCTTCGTTGAATATCTTCTTCATCTTGTTCTTCTTCTTGGCCTTCTTCATTGTTGGTGTTGTCGTTCTCTTGTCGTGGTGGAGAAGGAGGTTGTTGACGTTCATCTTGATGCACTTCCTCGTTTTCTTCATCTTGGTGTGTCCCACTTGTGGACGCTTCCGTATCAACTCTTGGTTCACCTTGTCGTGAAGTAGAAGCTTCCACTTGGACGGACGAGGTACTCTCCTTCACCTCCGTTGGACGGTCCTTGCCAATAGACAAGTCTTGGATTGCTTCCGAAGGATCTTTGTCTCCTACATCAATTGGCAATTGCTCTACTTGCGAGCCGTTAGATTAATCAAACTTCACATCTACCGTCTCTTCAACCTTTTGGGTGAAATTGTTGTAGACACGGTAAGTGTGAGAGTTTGAGCCATAACCTAGTAGGAAACCTTCATGAGACTTAGGAGCAAATTTAGAACGACGATGCTTATCAAGAATGTAGCACTTTGAGCCGAATAATCAAAAGTATCCAACTTGGGGTTTGTTACCGTGAGTAGCTCAGATGCCGTCTTGCCGAGTAGGTTGTGAAGATACAAGCGATTTGTTGCATGACAAGCTATCTCAACCGCTTCGCCCAAAAGTGCTTGACGTCTTGTACTCATCAAGCATCGTTCTCGCCATTTTGATGAGCGTCCGGTTCTTCCTCTCAACAACTCCATTTTGTTGAGGTGTGTACGTAGCCGAGAACTCATGTGAAATCCCTTGTTCGTCAAGAAAGGTGTCCACATTTGCGTTCTTGAACTCCGTTCCGTTGTCGCTGCGAACTTTCTTGATCTTCACTTCAAATTGGTTTTGGGCCTTCCTAGCGAAGTTTTTGAAGATCTTTTCGACCTGCGATTTATCATCAAGAAAGAACACCCACGTAAATCTGGAAAAATCATCAACTATAACTAGACCTAGAGAATTTCCACCGAGACTCTTGTAAGAGTTGGGACCAAAGAGATCCATGTGAAGTAGCTCGAGTGGCCTCTTCGTGGTCATGATGTTCTTCACGGGATGCCTTCCTCCAATCTGTTTACACCTTGACAAGCACCTTTGCAAAGTCTATCCTTATCAAATATGACATCATTAACTCCAAGGATATGATTTCCTTTAATAAGCTTGTCAAGGTTTCGCATACCAACATGACCTAATCGTCTATGCCATAACCAGCCTTTTGAGGATTTAGCAATGAAGCAAGTTTTAGATTGAGCCTTTTTAGTGAAATCAACAATGTATAGATCACCTCTACGCACACCAGTAAAGACCATTTTATGATTATCTCGATGAAACACTTGGCAGTCTACTTTAGTAAATAGAACATTGAAACCGAAATCAGCAAGTCTAGATACTGAAAGTAAGTTGTAGCCAAGAGATTCAACGAGCATGGCATTTTGTATGGAGCTATCATGTGAGATGGCCACCTTACCGAGGCCAACCACCTTACCCTTTGAGTTGTCACCGAAAGTGACAAACTTTCGAGGACCATCATTTTCTGCAAACTCACGAAACATGTATCTATCTCCGGTCATGTGATCGGTACATCCACTATCAAGAACCCATTCCTTTCCTCCTGACATATATCCCCGAAGATTTGCCATAAGACCAAAATGTCTCATTGCATCATCAAGATCGAAGTCACTATCATCATCATCATGATAGTATCCATGTTCAACATCGTCATGTGGTGGATCAAATCCTAGAGAGGGTGATTCATTAGAATGAGTTTGACACATATCTTACTTATGAATTCTTATAGCTTCGGAAATAATGTCACTAATAATACCAACATTTCCTTTGGCACACATAAGGTTTGTAAGCTCAAATAGACGATCACCAAACATAGGATCACTAGTATTCATTTTGCTCAAAGCAATAGACTTATAGAGAATTTCATCAAGATGTTTCAAAGAATAATCAGGAAATCGTTCCTCAAGAAATTTCCATATAGTGTAGGCACGCTCAAAAGTAGGCAAGATTCTAATCAAGTTTCTAGGCAAGCCTCTAGTGATAAGATTAACAGTTCTAAGATTCCTAGTCATGTCAATAGCTTCATCAAGGGTAGGATGCATAGGATCAACACAAGGTGCACAAGGACTAGAAATGTACTTGTTAAAATGATATTGATTAAAAATAACAAGCATCTCATTTTTCCACGCACGAAAATACTCTCCATCAAGAATAGGCACTCTATGACTAAGACTCCCCAAAGTAGACTCATCCATCTTCCTCCAATGGTGATTAAACCAAAGCAATGGAGACCAATGCTCTGATACCACTTGTAGGACCTTGAGAAGAGGTGTCTAGAGGGGGTGATTAGACACTAAGTACCAAAGTTGCAGTTTTTAATTTTCTTTGAAGTTTGAGTGGAGTTTAGGGACAAGTTTAACATTCACAACATATAGCAAGCAAGCATGCCAAGAGTATATGAGTAGCGGAAAATAAAGCATGCAACTTGCAAGAATTTAAAGGGAAGGGATTGGAGGATTCAAACGCAATTTGGAGACACGGATGTTTTTGGCGTGGTTCCGGTAGGTGGTGCTATCGTACTTCCACGTTGGTGGAGACTTCAACCCACGAAGGGTAACGGTTGCGCGAGTCCACGGAGGGCTCCACCCACGAAGGGTCACGAAGAAGCAACCTTGTCTATCCCACCATGGCCGTCGCCCACGAAGGACTTGCCTCACTAGCGGTAGATCTTCACGAAATAGGCGATCTCCTTGCCCTTACAAACTCCTTGGTTCAACTCCACAATCTTGTCGGAGGCTCCCAAGTGACACCTAGCAAATCTAGGAGACACCACTCTCCAAGAAGTAACAAATGGTGTGTTGATGATGAACTCCTTGCTCTTGTGCTTCAAATGATAGTCTCCCCAACACTCAACTCTCTCTCATAGGTTTTGGATCTGGTGGAAAGATGATTTGAGTGGAAAGCAACTTGGGGAAGGCTAGAGATCAAGATTCATATGGTAGGAATGGAATATCTTGGCCTCAACACATGAGTAGGTAGTTCTCTCTCGAAATAGGATCTTTGGAAGTGTAGGTTCAGTCTGATGGCTCTCTCCACGAATGAAGAGGAGGTGGAGGGGTATATATAGCCTCCACACAAAATCTAACCGTCACACACAATCTACCAAACTCGGTGGGACTGAATCGTTAAACTCGGTCAGACCGATTTAGCAAATAATTGACCGTTAGGGTTTTCGGTGGGACCGGAATGCAACTCGGTAGGACCGATTCGGTTAGGGTTAGGGCATAACGTAATCTCGGTAGGACCGATTACACAAACTCGGTGGGACCGATTTTGGTAATAAGCTTTCCAGAGAGTTGGTCAGGCAAACTCGGTTTGACCGATTATCAAACTCGGTGGGACCGATTTTGATAATAAGTTAACCAGAGAGTTTGCATTGTAATCTCGGTAGTACCGATTGCTCAAACTCGGTGAGACCGATTTTGATAATGGACATACAGAGAGATTACAATCCCATCTCGAGAGACCGAGATCCCTATCGCGAGACCGATTTGCCTAGGGTTTATGGCGTTGGCTAAGATATCCACACTCGGTGGCGCCGGATAGAAATAATCGGTGGGGCGAGTTTGACTTTAGGTTTAGGACATATGTGTGGAAGTGGGAAAGTAGTTGAGGGTATTTGGAGCATATCACTAAGCACATGAAGCAAGAGGCTCATTAAGCAACACCTCATCCCTCCTTGATAGTATTGGCTTTTCCTATAGACTCAATGTGATCTTGGATCACTAAAATGGAAAATGAAGAGTCTTGAGCTTGAAGCTTGAGCCAATCCTTTGTCCTTAGCATCTTGAAGGAGTTCCACATCCTTTAGTCCATGCCACTCCAATGTTGAACTTATCTGAAACATACTAGATAAAAGTGTTAGTCCAACAAGAGATATGTTGTCATTAATTACCAAAACCACCTAGGGAGCACTTGTGCTTTCAGTCTACCTGATCGTAAGGTGCTAGCGCTTCTGAAAGACTATGTCTCGGTCATCCATTTCTCAAACACCATGTAGTGCGAGAATCCCAACGGAGGAGATCGAGTCTTGTGGGGAAAAGTGCGCAAACCTCTGCAGAGTGTATAAACTAATCATGGTTAGCCGTGTCCCCAGTTAGGGACATCTTGAGTATCTAGTACTTGGATTATCATGTGAATCTCATCATGTTACTTTAATTAATTTTGTTGGGTTTTAATGATGATGCTTAATTGGGATTGAGAATTCGGTCAACCATTCACAATGTTTAACGACCACCATGATAGTTAAATAAAATTTATTCCTTTGCAGTAGGGAAAAATTGGCTTTACGCAAAACTGTAATCATAGAGCTTTCCACCAGCCATATATGCATGTAGTATAGCCTATTTCTGTTCATTACTCTCTATGTGTTACATTGCCAGCATATTCCATGTGCTGACCCGTTTTCGGGCTGCAACGTTCATGTTGCATACTTTTCATACGACGAGTAAACTGCCTTTAGGTCGTGGTTCTATACTCAGTGATGCCGTTGGAGTTGATGGCCTCGCTTATCTTCCAAGCCTTCCGCTGTTATTGTTATTAGATGGCCTTAAGCCATATTTATCGTAGTAAGTTCTCTTTTGAGACATTCGATGTAATAAGTGTGTGATTGCTACTCTGTTATAAATCCTTCGAGTAATGTGCGTGTCAGCATTACTGATCAGGGATGACACTGATGCACAGAGATTAGACTGTTTGAGGTCTGGTCGCTACAACCGACTCCTGCCTACATCTACTACTATTACTCCACTCATCGACCGCTATCCAGCATGCATCTAGAGTATTAAGTTCATGAAAACAGAGTAACGCCTTAAGCAAGATGACATGATGTAGAGGGATAAATTCATGCAATATGATAAAAACCCCATCTTGTTATCCTTGATGGCAACAATACAATATGTGCCTTGCTGCCCCTATTGTCACTGGGAAAGGACACCGCAAGATTGAACCCAAAGCTAAGCACTTCTCCCATTGCAAGAAAGATCAATCTAGTAGGCCAAACCAAACTGATAATTCGAAGAGACTTGTAAAGATAACCAATCATACATAAAAGAATTCAGAGATGATTCAAATATTGTTCATAGATATTCTTGATCATAAACCCACAATTCATTGGTCTCAACAAACACACCGCAAAAATAAGATTACATCGAATAGATCTACACGAGAGAGGGGGAGAACATTGTATTGATATCCAAAAAGAGAGAATAAGCCATCTAGCTACTAAATATGGACCCGAAGGTCTGAAGTAAACTACTCACACTTCATCGGGAGAGGCTATGGTGTTGATGTAGAAGCCCTCCGTGATGGATGCCCCCTCCGTGAACTCCTAACAGGCCCCAAGATGGGATCTCATGGAGTACAGAAGGTTGCGGCGGTGGAATTAGATTTTGGCTCGATGTCGATCGTTTGAAGTGCGTGAGGTATATATAGCAGGAAGGAGTACGTCGGTGGAACAACAGGGGGCCCACAAGGGTGGAGGGCGCCCTGGGGGGGTGGGCGCGCCCCCCTACCTCATGGCCTCCTCTTTTGTTTCTTGATGTAGGGTCCAAGTCTCCCGGATCATAGTCTTCCTACAAATCACGTTCCCGAAGGTTTCATTCCGTTTGGACTCCGTTTGATATTCCTTTTCTTCGAAACTCTGAAATAGGCAAAAACAACAATTCTGGGCTGGGCCTCCGGTTAATAGGTTAGTCCCAAAAATAATATAAAAGTGAATAATAAACCCAATAATGTCCAAAATAGTAGATAATATAGCATCGAGCAATCAAAAATTATAGATACGTTGGAGACATATCAAACATCGCCAAGCTTAATTCCTCCTTGTCCTCGAGTAGGTAAATGATAAAAAAGAATTTTTGATGCGTAGTGCTACTTGGCATAATTTCAATGTAATTCTTCTTAATTGTGGTATGAATATTCAGATCCGAAAGATTCAAGACAAAAGTTTTATATTGACATAAAAATAATAATACTTCAAGCATACTAACAAAGCAATCATGTCTTCTCAAAACAACATGGCCAAAGAAAGTTATCCCTACAAAATCATATAGTCTGGCTATGCTCTAACTTCACCACACAAAGTATTTAAATCATGCACAACCCCGATGACAAGCCAAGCAATTGTTTCATACTTTTGACATTTTCAAACTTTTTCAATCTTCTCGCAATACATGAGCGTGAGCCATGGACAAATCACTATATGTGGAATAGAATGGTGGTTGTGGAGAAGACAAAAAGGGAGAAGATAGTCTCACATCAACTAGGCGTATCAACGGGCTATGGAGATGCCCATCAATAGATATCAATTTGAGTGAGTAGGGATTTCCATGCAACAGATGCACTAGAGCTATAAGTATATGAAAGCTCAACAAAGGAAACTAAGTGGGTGTGCATCCAACTCGCTTGCTCACGAAGACCTAGGGCATTTTGAGGAAGCCCATCATTGGAATATACAAGCCAAGTTCTATATAATGAAAATTCCCACCAGATATGAAAGTGACAAAATGAGAGACTCTCTATCATGAAGATCATGGTGCTACTTTGAAGCACAAGTGTGGTAAAAGGATAGTAACATTGTCCCTTCTCTCTTTTTCTCTCATCTTTTTATTTGGGCCTTTTCTCTTTTATTATGGCCTCTTTTTATTTATTTATTTTTCGTCCGGAGTCTCATCCCGACTTGTGGGGGAATCATAGTCTCCATCATCCTTTTCCTCACTTGGGACAATGCTCTAAAAATGATGATCATCACACTTTTATTTTCTTTCAACTCAACAACTACAACTCGATACTTAGAACAAAATATGAATCTATATGAATGCCTCCGTGATGTACCGGGATATGCAATGAATCAAGAGTGACATGTATGAAAGAATTATGAACGGTGGCTTTGCCACAAATATAATGTCAACTACATGATCATGCAAAGCAATATGACAATGATGGAGCGTGTCATAATAAACGGAATGGTGGAAAGTTGCATGGCAATATATCTCGGAATAGCTATGGAAATGCCATGATTTGTAGGTATGGTGGCTGTTTTGAGGAAGGTATATGGTGGGTGTATGATACCGGTGAAAAAGTGTGTGGTATTAGAGAGGCTAGCAAGGGTGGAAGGAAGAAGGGTGCATATAGTCCATGGACTAAACATTAGTCATAAAGAACTCATATACTTATTGCAAAAATCTACAAGTTATCAAAGCAAAGTATTACGCGCATGCTCCTAGGGGGATAGATTGGTAGGAAAAGACCATTGCTCGTCCCCGACCGCCACTCATAAGGAAGACAATCAATAAATAAATCATGCTCCAACTTCATCAAATAACGTTTCACCATACGTGCATGCTACGGGAATCACAAAATTTAACACAAGTATTTCTCAAATTTACAACTACTCAACTAGCATGACTCTAATATCACCATCTTCATGTCTCAAAACAGTTATCAAGTATCAAACTTTTCATAATATTCAACACACTCATAAGAATTCTTACAAATCTTGTATGCTTAGCATATTATGATTATTTAAGAAAATTACCATGCTATTTAAGACTCTAAAAATAATCTAAGTGAAGCATGAGAGATCAATAGTTTCTGTAAAACAAATCCACCACCGTGCTCTAAAAGATATAAGTGAAGCACTAGAGCAAAACTATATAGCTCAAAAGATATAAGCGAAGCACATAGAGTATTCTAACAAATTCCAAATCATGTATGGCTCTCTCAAAAGGTGTGTACAGGAAGGATGATTGTGGTAAACTAAAAAGCAAAGACTCAAATCATAAAAGACGCTCCAAGCAAAACACATATCGTGTGGTGAATAAAAATATAGCTCCAAGTAAAGTTACCGATGGAAGTAGATTTAAAGAGGGGATGCCTTCCGGCATCCCCAAGCTTTGGCTTTTTGGTGTCCTTAGAGTATCTTGGGGGTGCCATGGGAATCCCCAAGCTTAGGATCTTGCCAATCCTTGTTCCATAATCCATCAAAATCTTTCACCCAAGACTTGAAAACTTCACAACACAAAACTCAACAGAAAATCTCGTGAGCTCCGTTAGGGAAATAAAACAAAAGACCACTTCAAGGTACTGTAATGAACTCATTATTTATTTATATTGGTGTTAAACATACTGTATTACAACTTCTCTATGGTTTATAAACTATTTTACTAGACATAGATTCATCAAAATAAGCAAACAACACATGAAAAACAGAATCTGTCAAAAAACAGAACAATCTGTAGTAATCTTTAACTAACACAAACTTCTAGAACTCAAAAAAATCAGCCAAAATAGGACGACCTAGGAAATTTGTTTATTTATCATCAGCAATTGGAATCACTATTTAATCACGTTCTGGTGATTTTTAACAATTATTTTCGTGAACACAAAGTTTCTGGAAATTACAGCAAGATCAAATAACTATCATCCAAGAAGATCCTATAGGTTTAACTTGGCACAAACACTAACTAAAACACAAAAACACATATAACAAGAGTCTATAACAAATATTTATTCCTAAACAGAAGCAAAAAGCAAAAAAACTAAAAATAAAATTGGGTTGCCTCCCAACAAGCGCTATCATTTAACGCCCCTAGCTAGGCATAAAAGCAAGGATAGATCTAGGTATTGCCATCTTTGGTAGGCAATCCATAAGTTGCTCTCATGATAGATTCATATGGTAATTTTATTTTCTTCCTAGGGAAGTGTTCCATGCCTTTCTTTAATGGAAATTGGAATCTAATATTCCCTTCTTCATATCAATAATTGCACCAATCATTCTAAGGAAAGGTCTGCCAAGAATAATAGGACATGAAGGATTGCAATCTATATCAAGAACGATAAAATCTACGGGCACATAATTCCTATTTGCAACAATAAGAACATAATTGATTCTTCCCATAGGTTTCTTAATAGGGGAATCCGCAAGGTGCAAGTTTAGTGAGCAATCATCAAAGTCACGAAAATCTAGCAAATCGCACAAAGTTTTGGGAATAGTGGAAACACTAGCACCCAAATCACATAAAGAATAGAACTAATGATCCTTAATCTTAATTTTAATAGTAGGTTCCCACTCATCATAAAGTTTTCTAGGGATAGAAACTTCCAACTCAAGCTTTTCTTCATAAGATTGCATCAAGGCATCAACGATATGTTTAGTAAACGCTTTATTTTGACTATAAGCATGAGGAGAATTTAGCACGGATTGCAACAAGCAAATACAATCTATCAAAGAGAAATTTTCATAATTAAATTCCTTGAAATCCAAAATAGTGGGTTTATTAATATCTAATGTTTTGATTTATTTAGTCCCACTTTTATCAATTTTAGCATCAAGATCTAGAAACTCCGAATTTTTGGAACACCTTCTAGGTAAGGGTGGATCATATTCAGTCTCATCATTATCAAGATTCATGTTGCAAAACAAGGATTTAATAGGAGACACATCAATAACTTTTAAATATTCATCTTTATTTTCATAGAAATTTGAAGAACACGCTTTCATAAAGCAATCTTCCTTAGCACGCAACCTAGCGGTTCTTTCATTGCACTCATCATTGGAAATTCTCATGGCTTTGAGAGACTCATTGATATCATGCTTAGGAGGAATAGATCTAAGTTTTAAAGAATCAACATCAAGAGAAATTCTATCAACGTTCCTAGCCAATTCATCAACTTTAAGCAATTTCTCTTCAAGAAAAGCATTGAAATTCTTTTGTGAATTCATAAACTCTAAAACAATAGTCTCTAATTCAGAGGGCATATTATTGAAATTTCCATAAGAGTTGTTGGAGGAATTACCATAATTATTAGAGGAATTACTAGGATAAGGCCTAGGATTAATGTATCCTCTATACGTGTTGTTACCAAAATTATTCCTACCAACAAAATTCACATCCATAGATTCATTATTATTCTCAATCAAAGTAGACAAAGGCATATCACTAGGATCAGAAGAAACACTCTTAGTAGCAAATAATTTCATAAGTTCATCCATCTTTCCACTCAAAACATTAATTTCTTCTATCGCATGCACTTTTTTATTAGTAGATCTTTCAGTGTGCCATTGAGAAAAATTAACCATAATATTATCTAGGAGTTTAGTAGCTTCTCCTAAAGTGATTTCCATAAAGTGCCTCCTGCGGCCAAATCTAAAAGATTTCTAGAAGCAAAATTCAATCCGGCATAAATCTTTTGTATAATCATCCAGAAATTCAAACCATGAGTAGGGCAATTACGTATCATTAATTTCATCCTCTCCCAAGCTTGTGCAAGATGTTCATGATCAAGTTGCTTAAAATTCATGATATCGTTTCTAAGAGAGATGATCTTAGCGGGAGGAAAATACTTAGAGACAAAAGCATATTTGCACTTGTTCTAAGAATCAATACTATTTTTAGGCAAAGACGAAAACCAAGCTTTAGAACGATCTCTAAGCGAAAAAGGTAATAGTTTCAATTTAACAATATCATTATCAACATCTTTCTTTTGCATATCACACAAATGAACGAAGCTATTTAGATGAGTAGCGGCAACTTCACTAGGAAGGCCGGCGAATTGATCTTTCATCACAAGATTCAACAAAGCAGCATTGATTTCACAAGATTCAGTATTGGTAAGAGGAGCAATCGGAGTGCTAAGGAAATCATTATTGTTGGTATTGGTAAAGTCAAAAAATTTGGTATTATCTTGAGCCATCGTGACAAGCAAGCAATCCAACACACGAGCAAACAAAAAGCAAGCGAAAAAGAGGCAAACAGAAAAGAGAGGGCGAATAAAACGGCAAGGGTGAAGTGGGGGAGAGGAAAACGAGAGGCAAATGGCAAATAATGTAATGCGGGAGATAAGGGATTGCGATGGGTACTTGGTATGTTGACTTCTGCGTAGACCTCCCCGACAGCGCCAGAAATCCTTCTTGCTACCTCTTGAGCACTGCGTTGGTTTTCCTTTGAAGAGGAAAGGGTGATGCAGCAAAGTAGCGTAAGTATTTCGCTCAGTTTTTGAGAACCAAGGTATCAATCCAGTAGGAGGCTACGCGCGAGTCCCTCGCACCTACACAAAACAAATAAATCCTTGCAACAAACGCGATAAGGGGTTGTCAATCCCTTCACGGTCACTAACGAGAGTGAGATCTAATAGATATGATAAGATAATATTTTTGGTATTTTTGTAATAAGTATGCAAAGTAAATAAAACAAAATAAAGACGGCACCAAAAATAGCTTGTTGTCGGGAGATTAATATGATGGAAAATAGATCCGGGGGCCATAGATTTCACTAGTGGCTTCTCTCAATAGCATAAGTATTTTACAGTGGGTGAACGAATTACTGTTGAGTAATTGAAAGAATTGAGCATAGTTATGAGAGTATCTAGGTATGATCATGTATATAGGCATCACGTCCGAGACAAGTAGACCGACTCACCTGCATCTACTACTATTACTCCACTCATCGACCGCTATCCAAAGCATGCATCTAGAGTATTAAGTTCATGAAAACAGAGTAACGCCTTAAGCAAGATGACATGATGTAGAGGACTAAATTCATGCAATATGATAAAAACCCCATCTTGTTATCCTCGATGGCAACAATACAATACGTGCCTTGCTGCCCCTACTGGGAAAGGACACCGCAAGATTGAACCCAAAGCTAAGCACTTCTCCCATTGCAAGAAAGATCAATCTAGTAGGCCAAACCAAACTGAGAATTCGAAGAGACTTGCAAAGATAACCAATCTTACATAAAAGAATTCAGAGAAGATTCAAATATTGTTCATAGATAATCTTGATCATAAACTCACAATTCATCGGTGTCAACAAACACACTGCAAAAAGAAGATTACATCGAATAGATCTCCATGAGAGAAGGGTAGAACATTGTATTGAGATCGAAAAAGAGAGAAGAGGACATCTAGCTACTAACTATGGACCCGAAGGTCTGAAGTAAACTACTCACACTTCATCGGAGAGGCTATGGTGTTGATGTAGAAGCCATCCGTGATGGATGCCCCCTCCGGTGGAGCTCCGGAACAGGCCCCAAGATGGGATCTCGTGGTTACAGAAGGTTGCGGCGGTGGAATTAGGTTTTTGGCTCCGTGTCTAATCGTTTGGGGGTATGTAGGTATATATAGGAGGAAGGAGTACATCGGTGGAACAACATGGGGCCCACGAGTGTGGAGGGCGCGCCCTGCGGGGGTGGGCGAGCCCCCCTACCTCGTGGCCTCCTCTTTTGTTTCTTGACGTAGGATCCAAATCTCCCGGATCATAATCTTCCTAAAAATCACGTTCCCGAAGGTTTCATTCCGTTTGGACTCTGTTTGATATTCCTTTTCTGCGAAACTCTGAAATAGGCAAAAAACAGCAATTCTGGGCTGGGCCTCCGGTTAATAGGTTAGTCCCAAAAATAATATAAAAGTGAATAATAAAGCCCAATAATGTCCAAAACAGTAGATAATATAGCATGGAGCAATCCAAAATTATAGATATGTTGGAGACGAATCACGCCACGGTATGTGGAGGGGCGCGCATGGGCATGGGAACGGGCGCTGGCACTGGCATGTACACAAGCTCGCGCGGGTCCGCAGAGACCTCGCTGACGCCCGCGGCTTCCAGCTCTGCGATAGTGCTTGGCGACCAGCCCGTCAATTCTACGGGGATGGTCGCTGGCGCGGGCGCGGGGGTGGGAGCTGGGATATTACATGTGAATCTCCAGTTGATCCATCCAATTTATCTCCAGTTGATCCATCCAATTTATCTGGCTTTACATGTGAATCTCCTCATTCTTCTGTTGAGTCATTTGACTCCAACTATAAACTATTCAAAAATCAGAATGGTGAAGTATTTGCTAGATATGTTGGCACTACCTGCAGGAACGGTTCCCCTATGAAGAAAATATGGGTTCCAAAAGGTGCCTTGAAAGTCCTTAGGTGAATGTCCTCATGACACCACCTGTGAAGAATAGGAACCCCAGATCAAATTCTTCATATGGACCAAATTCTTCATATGGATCCAAGTCCTCATACGGACCAAATTCCTCACGTGGATCATATTCCTCAAAAGGATCAAAGTCCTCGTATGATTATCATCGTGCTAACAACTCTGTTTCGCCCGGAAGAGCTAAGGGCTATTAATATGAGCATTATTCTTCTAATCATTATGTTCATAAGTCCTCGAAGAATTTCTCTGCTTATTCATATTCTTACCCTAACTCCTCCTATGTGAAACGGAATGGATTGGCTTCTATGCCTCCTTTCTCATATGGAGCTTGTAGAGTGATGAACTCTTTGCCACCCCTTCAGATGTGGGTGGTGAAGAAAAAGAACTAATCTCTTCTGCAGGGTCAGGTCTCCAGACGTGCTCAAACGTCTAAAGAATTTACTGGAGACCAGAAAAGTGCCTGAAAGGACGCAGGCTAATCATGAAGAAATGAACTTTCATTTCTCACGTCATCATACTGCTTTATCTGTTCTATTACTTGATGAAATTGATATGATGAATTGATGTCATATTCTTCACTAATGAAGTATATGAGTTCGTAAGATGCACTAATTCATCAGCAGGATGATCAACCAAAGCCACTGAGTGGATCCTTGATAGTGGATTTACAAATCAGATGACTGGTGACAAGAATCTATTGATGGATGCTCCCTTATCACCATCACATATGAAGCATATCATCTTCGCTGACAAAGGCAAAAGTCAGGTATTGGGTGTAGGTAAGGTTGCGATCACAAAGGAATGACACATGGGCAAAGTCATGCTTGTAGAGTCCTTAGGATACAACCTCATGTCTGTCTCAATGCTTTGCAATCTCGATATGATTGTTGTCTTTGGTAAGTATCGTTGTGTTGTGGTTATGGAAGCTGAAAATTCCAAAGTCTTCGAAGGCTTTAGGAGAGGAGACTTGTATATTATTGATTTCTCTATAGGTTCACAACCAGCCGTGTGCCTACTTGCAAAAGCTTCAGAAGGATGGCTAAGGCATCGACGACTTGGTCATGCAGGCATGAGGAATTTGCACACGCTTGCGAAGAAGAAGCATGTCATTGGCATTGAGAATGTCAAATTTCTCAAGGATCACTTGTGTGGAGCTTGTGAAGCTGGAAAGATGACCAAGGCTAAGCATCCAGCATAGACTATCATGACCACTACTCGACCATTTGAATTGCTTCATATAGATCTCTTTGGTCCTAACCATTACTCAGCAGTCACTAATGATGCATCTCTATATGGTCTTGTTATTGTCGATGATTACTCCCGTGACACATGGGTACACATTGTTACTTACAAACATGAAGTGCAGGAAGTCTTCAAACGATTTTCCTCGAGGGCTTCAACTAACTTTGATTTGAAAATCAAGCACATCAGAAGTGAAAATGGAACTGAGTTCAAGAATTCTAGTCTTGATGACTATCTTGATGAACTTGGTATTACTCATGAGTTATCTGCTCCTTATACTCCTCAGCAGAATGGCGTCGTGGAGCGCAAGAACAGGACTCTTATTGAGATGGCCCGTACTATGCTTGATGAATACAAGACGCCTTGTCACTTCTGGATTGAGGCAATTTATACTGCGTGCCACATCATCAACATGGTATATCTTCACAAATTCTTCAAGAAGACTGCCTATGAACTCCTCACTGACAAGAAACCCAATGTGAGTCATTTCATAGTCTTCGATGCTAAATGTTGGATTAGAGATCCTCATCACAATGCTAAATTTGCACCGAAAGCACATTAAGGTTTCATGCTTGGTTACGGAAAGGACTCGCACACCTACAGAGTCTTCAACAACGTTCTTCACAAGGTTGTTGAAACTGTAGATGTGCGGTTCGATGAAACTAATGGCTCGCAAAGAGAGCACCTACCTTCTGTGATAGATGAACCAACACCTGAGGAATCTATCAAGTTCAAGGCTACTGAGGATGTTATTCCTACCTAAGAATCTGCTGAAGAATTCATTCCAGAACATGAAGAACGTGGAGCTAATGCACCTGAAGAAAATGCTGATCAAATTCCTCGACGACAACCATCTCATCCTCGCGTTGCAAAAGAAGTGCAAGTTGAAAAGATCATCGATGACATTGAAGCACCAGGTCCTCTCACACGCTCAAAAGCTTCACATTTATCTAACTTTTGTGGGCACTATGCTTTTTTCTCTATCACAGAGCCCACTAAGGTAGATGAAGCATTTCTGGAGCCTGAGTGGATTCAGGCCATGCAAGAAGAATTACATAAATCCGAGCCCAACAACGTCTGGGAACTGGTCAAACGTCCAGATCCTCGCAAGCATAATATCATTGGCACAAAGTGGATCTACCGTAACAAGCAAGATGAAAATTGCCTTGTGGTGAGGAATAAAGCATAGCTTGTAGCTCAAGGCTACACACAGGTTGAAGGAATTGATTTTGATGAAACTTTTGCACCTGTTGCTAGGCTTGAGGCTATTCGCATATTACTTGCTTATGCTAACCATCATGATATCACTCTATATCAAATGGATGTGAAAATTGCATTCCTGAATGGTAAGCTTGAGGAAGAAGTATATGTTGCTCAACCCCCAGGTTTTGAAGATCCAAAGAATCCTGACAAAGTCTTCAGACTCAATAAGGCCCTCTATGGCCTCAAGCAGGCCCCTCGGGCGTGGTATGATAGTTTGAAGGAATTCCTCATGAAGAAAGGCTTCAAACCCGGTTCACTCGACCCTACTCTTTTCACTAAATCTTATGATGGTGAACTGTTTGTGTGCCAAATATATGTTGATGATATTATCTTTGGGCATCTTGACCAACGTTATAGTGATGAATTTGCCTATACGATGAGTGAAGAATATCAAATGTCTATGATGGGAGAGTTGAAATTCTTCTTAGGTATTCAAATTCGTCAACAGTGCAATCGCATATTCATATCTCTGGAGAAATGCCTCAAGGATGTACTGGGGAAATTCGGCATGCAAGACTGCAAAGGCGTCAAAATTCCTATGCCCACAAATGGCCATCTGTGCACTGATGAAAATGGTATTGACTTCGATCATAAGGTATGCCGCTCCATGATTGGTTCTTTATTGTATTTATGTGCATCTAGGCCAGATATAATGCTTAGTGTTTGCATGTGTGCCCGATTTCAAGCTACACCGAAGGAATCACACCATAAGGCTATGAAGCATATTCTTTGATATCTAGCCCACACACCAACACTTGGATTATGGTACCCCAAGGGCTCGGCTTTTGATCTCATTGGAATTCTGACTCTGACTATGCTGGTGATCGTGTGGACCACAAGTCAACATCTGGTACTTGCCATTTCTCGGACGATCCTTGGTATGTTGGTCCTCGAAGAAACAGAACTGCGTATCACTGTCTACTGCTAAAGCTGAGTACATTGCTGCTGGTTCTTGCTGTGCTCAATTGCTATGGATGAAGCAAACTCTCAAGGACTACGGCATCAATGTGAAGAATGTGCCTCTCCTTTGTGATAATGAGAGTGCCATCAAGATTGCTCACAACCCGATTCGGACTTTCGAAGACAAAGCACATCCAGATTCGTCATCATTTTCTTCACGATCATGTGTTGAAGGGCGACATTTCTATTGAGCATGTGAAGACTGAAGAACAGCTAGCGGATATCTTCACAAAACCCTTGGATGAGAAGAGATTTAGCAAGTTGCGGTGTCAGCTAAATATCTTAGAATCTTCGAATGTTCTTTGAAAAGGACACTCATCCTAACACTTATGCAAAATTGATGACTTAGATGTGCAACACATGAAGAAACGTTTTTATTCAATCAATGAAGAATAACACTCTAAGTGTGAAGAAATTAATGAAGAATTTGATTCTCAGAACCCTACGACAATTGTACGCGGTGTCTGAAATCATTATTCTTATACGGTGGGTCACGCCACCACAAAAGTTGAAAATCTTCAATTTGAGTTTTTCCTCAGTTTTTGGAAATTCCTCAGTTGTGCAAATTCTTCAACTTTGCAAAATCTTCACTGTTTTTGTCATTTTTCTTCATTGGCTATATATATATATATATATATATATATATATATATATATATATATATATATATATATATATGTATGTATGTATGTATATATATAGGGAAAATCCATCCTACCACCCGGTGGTCGTTACCTCACATGTCTCATACACTACCATGTGGTACTATATATACTATTTTATTATTTTAAATATGTTCATATAATATATGTAAGATATTTCAAAGCAAGTTACATAAAAAAATTGCATATGAGCCCATAGTTTTTTTTATATTTGTGAAATATGTACATATTTGTACATAAAAAGAGCATACTCAAAAATGGTACATACTACCTAAAAATTAGTATATATACTACCTAATCATCATTATATACTACATACTACGTACATACTCTCGGTTTAAGCCAGATACTACATACAACATACAAAAGCATAAATGGTGGTAAGTACCACTTGCTTGTAGGAAACATTTGTCCTATATATACATATATATATATATATATATATATATATATATATATATATATATATATATATATATGTCCTCTACAACATTCACTTATGGCTAATTCTTCAAGTTGGTTTTTCTGCTAAGTGAATGTGATCGAACCCTTCCCCCTCTATGCTAAACTCAACTCAATCTATTCACAAATTCTTCATGTGTGTTCTATTTGAAACTCGTTCAAAATCTACACTGTGTCCTTGTCTGCTGAAGAATTTGCGAACGGAACTTTTAACTTATCTTATCCAAATTTTCGGCTTTGCCGCTCAAACCGCTCCGCATCCCACGAAATACTTATCTATTAACCCACGATCTAACACGATCTCCACTTCTCAGTATGTGGGTGACACATGTCACGCGAATGAGAAGGGTCAGGGGCACGTTCATCCAAATTCTTTGGGCGAACAGTTTTTCACCGTGGCTATAAATACCCCCTCTCCCCTTCCTCACTTCCTTTACTCCGCTCGACCTCTCTCTCCCGCTCGAGCTTCTCAAACCCTAGTGCCGCCACTATTTCATCATCGCCAGTGAGGAAGAGCTTCACTGCCTCGACCTCATCGCCGTCGTACTCGCGCCGGCCGTGGAAATCTTCACTCCACCGCTGCCTTAGCCGTCTTCCTCCGCCGAGTTAGGGCGTGGAAGATCTGCATTGACGAACTTCACTTCTCCATCTTACAGTTCGTCGTGTTCTTCATCTAGGGTAATTAAAAGTTACTTTTACTGCCCTCTTTGATTCAAATGATTTCTTCAAAATCCTCAAAAGTGTTTATTCTTCAAATTCTTCACACACTAAACACCTCACATGTCATATGTTCTTGATTCGTTTCTCTAAGCAATAATTTCTCTTCAAGATTCCTCAATTGTGCGGATTTATGATCTGTACAACTCCGGAACCTAAGACTAAGAACGCTTAGTAAAATTCTTCAAGACTCGTCTGGTCAAATTCCTCAAACTTGTTCTTATTCAAAAATCTTCTGAGAACGCATATGACCTCTCCAAATTCATCGCAACTATACTCTGTTCACAGGTACTCATGTCCATTCTTTGAATCACTAGGTTCTCATCAACTTAACTCACTTGCAGCATTCCTCGAAGAAAAGTTGCATACTTCTTCAAAGAATTCGTTTGTTCAAATTCCTCAACTGAAGAAAATGGTTGATGGTAAGAAGCCACAAAAAGGAGGAAAGAAGCATGAGGTCAACACAGCGTTTCAAATCCCTGATGACATCTATGCTGGGTACTGCACACCCCCTGAGGAAGATAAAAATCAGCGCAAGGTGCGCATTCATAAGATAGAGAGGAGATGGGCTAGAGAGTGGAGGGAGTACAGATATGTTACTCCCAAATACATGAAGAAATTCGCTGTTACCCCTCCATGCTCAAGACCTCCATTGGCACCTGGCCAAGAAGCGGATCCCACCAGCATCAAGCGCGGTGAGGACTTTCCTGAAGAATGGGCCAAGCACCAGGCCAAATTGGCCAAACAGGCAAAAGAAGCGGTGAGGAAATTCAATAAAGACTCTATTGCTGCTGCTGCTGCTGAGGCCTCTGTCAAGCCGAAGAAATCCATGGAAAAGAAGCCTGCGCGTAATCCAAGTGCTTCACCTTCAATGCCCTCAAGGCCAAGTTCCTCAACAATGCCCTCATATCCAGAATTCTCAAATCCCTCACGGTCAATTCCTCACGCTGCTCCTGCTCCTCCAAAGTCCTCAGCTGCTCCGACAAAGTCCTCAGCACATGTGCATCTCTCCACGTTCCAAAGGACTACATGCATCTCCATTGCCTCAGGAGTTTCAGCTAGTTCCTCAGCTGCACCCAATTCTTGAACGTGACCCTCTCTGCTGAAGATAAAGGCCACTGCTGGACGAGATTCTCGCCCAAGTCCTCACAAGAAGCAGGTCGCCTTCCAAGTGCCGTCTGAAGAAGACGAAGCTGATGATGAAGAACTTGCTGAGATCATCAGAGATAGGCAAGTCAGGACCGCTAGAGCCAAAGGCACAAATGTGCCACTGCTTTTGGATCCAAGGTTGATCCTCGACTATATTGATCTCTGGCACAAGGACCCAAACACTCCTATGCCTGATTTCAAGTTGACTCCTCGTCAAAGTCGTATGCTGACTACCTTCATCCAAGAAGAAAAATGGAAATATGAGAAGCCCAGGCAGATCAAGAAAGCGCAGTACAGGAAGGAGAAATTTCTGAAGAACAACGTTGTCTCTATGACAACTGATGATCTTGTGAAGATCAAGTCTAAAATCAAAACCCTCGGCGATGATTTCAATGCTTACTATGCTGATTGGCAAGGAGCCAAGGTCAGATTTGTTAAACTGACTGAGAAGTTCACCTCCAATGTTGCAGCTCCATCGCAACAAGAAATTCCTCAAGCTGAAGCATCCGCTCAGCAAACTTAAGAACATGCCAGCACCGCCGATGACTTTCAGGCGGCTGAAGAAAATGTGAGTTCCAGGGTTGATGACTGCATTCCAGCCGCTGAAAAAATTGCCAGGGCATCCACTAGTGGTGCGCCTGAAGAAAATGAAGAGGTCAGGGCAACTGCATCAGTTGTGCCTGAAGAAAATCAACCACATTCCTCTGCTCCTCCTGCGCCTACACCAACTCCAATCCTTCCATTTGCATTAGATGTGAAGAAGACCAAGGCTGCAGAGCGTGCAACAGTGAAGAAGAGGAAGGCATCAACTTCATCAGATTCTTCAGCTCCAAAGAAGATGAAGCCTTTGACCAGCTCATTTGCAAATCCCATTGATGTTGTTCCTCTATCAACCAAGCCATCAAAGGAAATCGTCCCTTTCGATGAAGAATATGTGATCCCCAGCAGATCTGATGAAGAAAATCCTTCTGCTGCTTCGTCAGAGCAGTTGGATGAAGAAATTGAAGTGGATGAAATCCCTTCAACACCAGTTGTTTCCTTGCCTATGCCTCAGTTCACAGCTGAAGAGGTCGGCGTTGAAGAATTAGATGAACACAATTATGATGTGGACATTGGGAGTACTACTCCATTGATGAATGATGACGTTTGGGAAAGTCAGCATCCCAACTCTCCATTGTTCACACCTTTACAGCAAATCCCTCAGTCCCCTGCACAAACTGTTCAAATGGGCTCAAGAAACTCACCCCACTTCGTGCAGACGTGAAGAAATTCCAGCCACTAGTGCCAAGAAAGCTGCTGCTCTTGAACATCCGAAGACACAGATCGCCACTAAAGAGGAACCAGAAATTCCTCAGCCTGAAGAACCTGAGATTGCGATTCCTGAGGTTGTGATGCAACTCACTAGCACTCCTCTGCCCAAGCCAAAGGATCCATTCTCCAGGAAGCAAAAATTCAAGGCTGATGATTTCTTTGGCGAGCACGTATTCTTCACTAACTACAACCCCTATGACTCTGCTCACATTAGAAAGAGGCGTTTCTGGACTGCCAGCCAGGCAAATTTCTATTCCTCAGTGATGTTCAACAAATACAAAGTCTTCGATCATGCGCACATTCCTCACGTTGATATGGAACCTCTACCGTGCTTCGTGCCAGTCCTCAGTGTTCTTCACGACGCTGGACTGTTAAATTTCTACACTGACATCTGTGATTGGAATGAAGAACTCATTATTCAATTTTATGCGACGCTGCACATCACCGGAGATTCTGAAGATGTGAATTCATGGGTGCTGGACTGGATGTCTAAAAAAAATCACTACAAGGCACCAGCTACTGAATTGCTTCGTGCCTTACCACTCAGTCCTCCCCTTGAAGCTGCTCGTTGCGTCTACAGTGAACCTGAGCTTACAGATCACTACATGCAAGTATTGATGAAGCCATTGAAGCCAGGTCAAGCCCCAAGAAGCAAATTCCTCATGAAGGAATTACTATATGTGCCTCAGACTGTCTATCGCATTCTGACGAAGACATTGAGTCCTATCAAGGGCCACGACTCGAATGACGAAGAAGTCATTGGCATCATGAAGAATCTGCTTTTCAATATCATTCATGGTGTTCCCGTCAACTTCCATGATTTCTTCATGAGGACTCTGGCCAATGTCGCTATGTCACCGTTTGAGCTGAAGCCTTATGCACCTTGGATTATGAGATTCATCAGAACAAGGTCTTCACTCAACTATAAAGCTGATACACTGAACCATTGCAGCTACTTGCCTCCGATTGAAGTCCTCAAACGGACATATTCCTCAGCTGATGACAAGGGCAAGGCCGCTGCTGTTATAGATGAAGGCATTCGTCCATTGGATGGTCAATTTCGCAAGGCTGCATCCTACGCCACCAATGATGACTCAGCCAACCATGACTCTGCCGCCAACACAACCAAGCAAAATCCTCAAGGCACAGCACCTAGGGTGATGACTGATCGTGAGCTTCTCCTCTGTCTTCATCAGAAGGTTGATCGCAATCATAAATGGGTCAAGCGTCAGTTTGGTTCAATTCTTCACAACATGACTACTACCCACAATGTAGTGAAGATAAACCAATACTACCTCCATGAAACCTTCAACCGTACCTAGGCTGTTCTGTCTCATGTCTATAGCGCAGAAGATCTGAAGAAAATGGGTCTCAAGGAGGACTTTGACTAGTCTGCGCCTCCACTGAAGAAATACAATAAGGTCAAGGTTCCTTCCTTGGTGGCCAGCTACTATTCTTCATCGCGCGACACCGACGAGCATGAAGACTTGGACGACACTGTGGCAGGCCCTACATCAACAAATGACCCCAACAACGCTGGCGCTCCTTCATCAACTTGATATTCTTCAGGGGTGTTAGTCCTCATTTTCAATCCTTTAGGTCATTCGATGACAAAGCGGGAGAAATTTGAGTTAGTCTTCAAGCGGGTCTATTATATGGGCATTTTTTTGTAAGTTACAACTCTCGTTCTTCTGATGACTTTGCTGGACCGAGTTGTAAACTTAAACTCTATGGTGACCTGATCCTCTTGCTCTGTTTTTCTGCATGCTTATTCCTCATTAATGTTAATGCACGCATGCTGAATTACATCAGTCACCATATTTCATCATGCATTTCAAATTCTTCATATATTATGTCAAATGCGTGCATGAATTACAAGATATAGAGGGAGATCTCCATGATTCAACTCTTCAAGTGTGCATTGCTTCAAAAGCAAATTCTCACTATGCACATCTTCAGGGGGAGTTCTTCTATATCTTGCAATCAAATTCCTCAATATTAGTATTTACACTACATATGTTTATCCCCATTGAAAACTTAACCTATACTGTCATCAATCACCAAAAAGGGGGAGATTGTAAGTGCATCTAGTGCCCCTTAGTGATTTTGGTGTATTGAAGACTTATAGGTTAAGGGACTAATGCGTTTGTGAGTGTACACTGGTCTATAAGTCTATGAGGAGTTTGATATTTATAGAGAAAGTCGACCCCTAAAAATGAAGTTCTTCGACTGAAGACTTTGGATTTCTGAAGACTATGAAAGTGAAGATATTGGTGTAACCTTGAAGACTTGGTATTCATTCGAGGAACATGAAGCGTGAAGACTTTTGTTTTCGTAGTTTCATTTTCTCTTTCTTGAGTCATAGGAAACACCGTACTGTTAAAGGGGGTCGAGGAAATACTAAGGAAATATTTCCATGTGATGCTCAACTCAAAATCCTACACCTACCAGTCCCTTCGAGTGAAGCCATTGGAAATCTCATACGATTCAGTCAATTTCTTCAAAGGATGTAGACAAAGTTCTTCCGTCGCCGAGGAATTTTTTCTGACCGAGGAGTTAGGAATTCGCCAAGTCTGGATTGCCTACACAATGAGGAACATGATAGCCCTAAGGAATTTGACACTCAAATTTCCGACCATTGTCTTATGCTATCATGCGCCACTGTCCCAAAATATCTTATCCATTAACTGTCATATCATTGAAGGAATTTATGTCTTATCATGTCGGGCTGCTCCCTAGTCTATAAATAGCCGCACCCTACAACCACTAGCTGGTTGGCTGCTCCGAGAGAAACTGACACTTGGCATTTGAGAGCATCCCATCCTCCGAGGACTTTGAGCGAAAATCATCAAGTGAGGATAACCCAAACCCAAACACCTAAAAACCCAAAGTGATTGAGCATCACTGAAGAGATTGATCCTGTGTGGATCCGACGCTTGTTACCTTTGAAGATTGTGCTTCTTCCAGACGGTTAGGCGTCATGGTCTAGAGCATCCAAGAGAAAATTATGGATCGCCGAGTGACCGAGTTTGTGAAGGTTCGGAAGTCACCTGAAGACTTACCACGAGCGATTGGGCGAGGTTTGTGTGGCCTTAGCTCAAGGAGAATACGGTGAGGACTGTGTGTCCTCAGGTTTAAATACCTAGCCCTCCAACCAGATGTACAACTGAGACAGCAGTTGGAACTGGTCTACCAAATCATTGTCTTCACCAAGCCTACTGGTTCTATTTCCTCAACTCTTTCATTTCCTCATTTTGGTGTTGTGTGCTTGTCATATCTGTGTTTGAAGACTTTGACTGAAGACTTTCTCAATTTCCTCAGTTCAATTTCTTCAGTCTGTTTGTCTTCATCCTGTGTTATCCTGTGATTACGCTTTCTGTACTCTGTGCTTGTTTTCATTTCATCATGATGACTATGCTTGTATTTTGTTGTGTTTACTTTTGAGTAGTTATTCCGCTGCAATTAGTTCTTTGCTAAGGAATTTCCTCACCGGCAAATTCCTCAGTGAAGAATTCGTAAAAATCACCTATTCACCCCCCCTCTAGTCGATATAACCCACTTTCATATTGTCGGTGTTCTGGGAACGGGGTTACCCAGACTTGCCTGCCTGCGGCCCATGGCGTGGCTCCATCAACGGCTCGGTACGGCCTAGCTTCAGCAACAACAACCCAAGACCCTCACGAGGGGCCAAGCCTCGCGAGGCGGGCGACGCCAAGACCTCCCTAGGGGGCGGCCTCCCCAGGCTGGCTCCCGAGGAGCGGAAATATCTATGCAAGCTGCACCTCGCGAGGTTCATATGATGTGAGCCGTGATGACCAAGGTCAGGCGGGCGCCAGCAGGCGGAGTGTACCAGTTTCCTCTTTGGTGCTAAGGGGGCAAACGCAGGCACGGAGTCCCGAGGAATCAAGCATAGGTTTCCATTTCGGTCCAACAAGACCAAGACTGCCAGGACGGCAGGACAGAGGTCACCACCAGATGCTTTTGCAGGCGAAGACTACTTTTGTCAGGATAACTTGTATTAGTTGTCTCCCTTTGAATTTTGCCATTGTGGGATCTTTCCCGCTTACATTTGGGAAGAGGACCAAGGCCACTATAAATAGGACCTAGCCACCACCATAGAGGGGGAGGGGATCCATTCCACCCTCACCAGCTCACCAGCTCATCAAGCGCAAGAACACCTCACCTCCCGACGCTTTTCGACCATTGTACTAGTTCATCCACAGCCCCTCGAGGCCAATTCACCACAAAGCAGGAGTAGGGTTTTACATCGCAAGGTGGCCTGAACCTGGGTAAATTGCTGTGTCTCTTGTCCATTTGGTTCGTCGAGCTAGGCCGTGGGATTGGTGAGCAGGCAGACTGGGGAGGACGAGTTCTTCGCACGCACCCAAGAGTTCGAACCTCTCAAGGGTCTGTGGAACCCTGAATCCAACATTTGGCGCGCCAGGTAGGGGTGCATCAGAGCCTCTCTTCCGCCGGTCGACTCGCCACCGCTCCACCGCTTCCATGGCTGACACCCGTCGAGCCCGTGCTGAGCATCGGTCCTCCCACGTCGCCCGCGTCACCCAGTCGGCGCCTACCGGCGAGCCTCCCCGTCGTTCTCCATCGCCTGCCGCCACCGGCCCGGCGGGGCATGAGTAGCAAGCTTCGTCGCTGCACCCCTCCACGCGGCATGATGGACGCACGGCCACCCCGTCGCTGACTCCGGCTGGTTCGTCATCTCACGCTCGGCGCGGGACGGGGGACGCGCAGGCTGTGCTGCTCATGGCGCGCAAGCTCCTACGCTACCGCCTTGTCGACGACTTCTACAAAGACTGGCTGGACCGCATCGCCTAGCTTGACAGCGCCGCTGGGGGCTCTCCTGCACCGTCTCTCTCGCTGCCTCGCCCGCCGCCTGCCGCGAGTGACATAGCCCATGGAGCACCTCCGCCACATCCCCGTCAAGATGTCACCCTCGGACCAAGGTGCGCGGCCCCATGGCGCGACCCGCTGCGCAGGGCGCCCACGCGTGAAGAAGAAAGCTGCCAGGAGGTCCAGCGGCCGCAAGAATATGCACCTGCGCTCCCAGCACCACCACGTCAAGACCGCGCGGCGCCTGCGGTGGTGGCGCATGAGCGCCAAGATCAGGCTCCACCTCCACGACGGGCTCCTGTGACTACCGCGGGCTATCGTGCCTTCACTCCCGAGCTATGCAGCATCGTCTGGCCGGGGAATTTCAAGCCCGACCTGCCTCCACGCTACGACGGCACCCCTAACCATGCTAAGTTCCTGCACCTCTACGAGTTCAGTGAAGAGGCAGCCAACAGCGACGAGAAGGTCATGACGAACTGGTTTCTCTTGGCCCTCAAAGATGGTGCACGCTCATGGCTCCTGAACCTGCCCGTGGGATCGATCTCCTCCTGGGGCGAGACACGCGAGCATTTCGTCGCCAACTTCTAGGGCACTCACGATTGTCCGCCTACTGCGGGTGACCTGCGGCGCATCAAGCAGCAGCCAGGGGAGACCCTACAGAAGTACATCCAGCGCTTAAACAGCGTTCGTCTCAAGATCCCCAAGGAGTCGAACGAGGCCATCATCTCCGCATTCACTGATGGTGTCCGCGACGTCAAGATGAAGGAAGAGCTCGCCATACATGAGGACCTGTGCACGGCTCTAGAGATGTTCAACATGGCAACCAAGTGCGCGAGAGCTAAGGAAGGATGCCTCTCCCTCCTCGAGCTCCTAGAGACCGACCAAGAGGACAAGAAGGCCAAGGCCAAGGACGTGAAGCGCAAGGGGGCGACCGTGCTCGCGGCTGAACCAGAAATGAAGCGCGGCTACGACCACCCGGAGTCATCCAAGGGCAGTCGTCTGTTCTGCGTCTTCCACAACGTACACAGCCACAACACCAATGACTATCAGGAGCTCAGGGCCATCCGCAACGGGCGCCTCGATCGTTGCCCCGAGCGCAGCGATCGAGGCTACGACCACAGAGGAGGCTGAAATGGAGGACGCTAGGACGACCGCAGCCCCCGTCAGGAGTGGCGCGACCAGCCTCGTGAGCAGGGCCAGCCTCGCGAGGGCACCTGGAGGGACCAACCTCGTGAGGACCGTCCACGGGGCAACGCTGGCCTCCCTCCACTGCCACCAGCGCCGAGAAGGAACGAAGACCACCACCAGGACGAGGGGGCTGGCGGCTTCCAGGAGCCTCGTGTTGTAGCCTGCATCCTGGGCGCCGCCCAGGCCTCGGCCTCTCATCGCATCTTCAAGAAGTTTGCCCGCGAGGTGAATGCAGCCCTTCCCAAGGCCGAGGCTACGCGTCTGCTCAGGTGGTCCAAGTGCACCATCACCTTCAGCTCGTTCGACCAGCTCAAGTGTGCGACAACTGCTGGCGCCCTACCAATCCTCTGCTCACCCGTCATTAGCAACGTCCTGGTCACCAAAACCCTCTTCGATGGCAGTGCGGGGCTCAATGTTCAATCTATCGAAACATTCGACCGACTCCAGGTGCCCTATGACCAACTACAGCCCACCAAAACTTTCTCAGGAGTGACTGACGGCTCCACCAGCCCGATAGGGCAGATCCGCCTCACTGTCACCTTCGGCCAGCGCGACAACTACCGCACAGAGCTCATCGACTTCGATGTCGCCCACATCCGTCTTCCATACAATGCCATCCTTGGGTACCCGGCCTTGGCCAAGTTCATGGCAATGACTCATCATGGTTACAGTGTCCTCAAGATGCGAGGGAGCTCGACGTCATCACGGTTGCTTGCGAGGAGAAGGATGTAGTGTGCTGCCTCGAGCGCACCTACCAGGTTGCGGTAGTCGAGAACCTCGACGACAAAGGCGCCATCTACCCTCCTGAGGCTGTCCCCGAGAAGAAGAAGCAACTGCTCCACCAGGAACCTCAAGGGAGCGAGGCGTCCAGCGGCACGACCTGAGGAACTGCGCCCACGGATGGGGCGCATCCCTCCCTCGCATAGGAAGGCGCGCCCGGCGCCCCCCCCCCCCTCAGGCTGAGCCCGGGGGCTCTCTTCTGGAAGGCCTCTGACTTAGCCAATGTCACCATGGAGGCGCTCGGGCACCACATGGAGGCATGCTTCAGCTCGCGTTTCCTCCACGAGGGCACAAGGCGCGGGATGCCAGGCGCTCATGAGTTCATCACCAAGGCAACCGAGGAGCTTCAAGAGGCGAGAGCCATGCGCGGCGACCGCCGCCCACCACCTGGCGCAACTCCTTGTCCTAGAAAGGACAGTGAGTTGCGCGTCTGCGTCAACATCCCAGGACTCAACAGGGTCGCCTCTCAGTGGCTCTACTGGCCGTCGCATGTCGGCCGGGTGCGAGGGCCCCCCTCACAGCTACGTCTGCATGCCCTTTGGCTTGTCGAACGCGGCTATTGCATCTCAGTGCCACATGCGGAGCGTCATGGCAGCTCAGGAGGCCAGGCACCAGGCGGAGATGGCGACGGTTCTTCAGGACCCCCTTGAGCCTCCACAGCCCCCAGAGGTTCAGGACCCAGGCGGCTCGTGAGGAGCGACTTCTTCAGCATGCGTCTTCAACTACTTCAACATCTCTTCAGCAATGGTGCCAGGTGACACTTTCCGGTTTATTCAGTTGGGGACGCCCCTCGGGCTCCATTATCCCTAGATCGCGTGGGCCTGTCCCTGTGACATGTGTCCTTTCGCGTCTTTGATTCACTCTATTGGGGGCGTCCCTCAGGCTGCATCATCTCCAGGCCGCGTGGGTCTGTCCCTGTGGCATGTATCATTTTTTGCATCTATTAGAGCTGGCTTACCTCCTTCCATGAATTGTTGAATGCTTATCACCTGCTTGCCTGATGTCTTATCGCCCTTCGCAGCCTCCCGCGCTGCTGACCAGCCTCTTGCTTATCCCGCTACGGGGGTTACACAAGCTGGCACGACGCGTGTACTCAGGTCCGTCCCTGCAACGCTGACAAATCTGAGGGATCGAGCTCTTGCTCATGGCCTGCCGCGCGCACATCACCTCACCAAATCCTCAGTGCCTTCATCTTCTTGAGGAAAGATCAGCGGCAGGACAACAAGCGCGCTTATGAGTTATGCTTTCTTCTTGGACTAACCCACAGGAGCCCCCGAGTTTGGCTGCAGGCGGCCCTGCCGGCCGTCCATTTTTCACGCAATTCGCTTGCACGTTAAAGGGGGGGCTCCTGAGCATCGTGACCCAGGAGCTCCTACTGACTCTCCAGCCCTCACCCCTTGGCCTTGACCACGACATCACGACCTAGCATACCAGCGGCGGCTGAGCCTCGCTCGAGGGTCGGGACCCGAGGACGTAGAGCACTCTGATGAGCGGGAAAGGGAAGGCCGGCAGGAGCCCTACCTGGAAGCATCGCAGCTGAGATACTGCCAGGCGCGCGAAGGAATCACCTCCGGCTTGCTAAAAGATAAGTCACCCATGCATATCAGTGTGAATCTCACTGTCCGATGTTTTCCACACCCTTAATCTCGCTCCAGCAATGCTACTTCCCTTTCCGGCCTCCACGAAGCTGTTTCCACGCCAAAGGGGACCTCCCGAGCATCGCGCCTCAGAAGCTCTTACAGGACCTTGAGCCGCTCACCTCTTGGCCTTCACCACGGCATCGCGACCTGGCATACATGCGACGGCCGAAGCCTGCCTGGGGACCGGGACCTGCCGGCGTAGAGCGCAAAGCTACTGCGGGAAGAAAAAGGGGGGACAATGCGAAAGTGAGACACACAACTGCAATCTTATACTAGGAGTAATAAACATTGGAGCAAAAGCATTACAGTTTTTTTTACATACCCCCACGGGGTTTGTCACGATTCCATGCAGGGAAACAAAAGAAGAAAACTTCAAGGAACCCTGGCTACTGGGCATCACCGACGACAACGACTGAACGCCGCTGCCGCGCTCCGGGCACGGCGAGAGCTCAGTGGCACGTAGCTGTTGTCACTCGACTCCGGAGAATCCCTAGGCTCGAGAGAGTCGCTGGACTCCGAGGAGTCATCGCTGCTGCTGGAGGAGCTATCGGCAGGGCCGGAGGTGGGCTCGGTGCCTGTAGCCGCGCCACGCGGTCCGCTTCCTCGATGGCAACACTCCAAGCGGCGGCCCTCCTTGTCGAAGACCTTGAAGAACAACGTGGAGGCGCCGTCATAATCAAAGTGGCTGGCGAGGGGCCCCTCCACGCGGCAGGTGCGGGTCACCTCGCACCATCCTCGGGTCATGAAGATTTTGTCCGGGGGGACGACCTCGACCTCTGCCCCCGTGGCCAGACAGCAGCACCCAGCGTGCTGCAGCCACAGCTCAAGTGGCCCCCTCAGTGGCTTCTCCTCGGCGAAGAAGCGCGGGAACTGGATCCACGTCTGTGGTGGCAATGCCTCCCACAACACGAACTCATGCGAGGTACCCTTGTCGTGTGTTCACGGACTCGCAGGCCGCATGGCCTCAGCTTGGCCACCATGGCCGCGGCTCGCGCAGGGCCGGGCACCGCCGCCTTCGCTGGAGCCTTGCGCGTGGGTGTACAGGGGGAGCGGGAAGCCAGGTGGAGGTCGCACGCCCCAAGGCCACGTCACCTCTGGCCTTTCGCTGGCATCGCGGGGACGACTGAGCCTCTTCTTCGGCGGAAGTGGCCCCTGCTCCTCATGAGGGGCTTTCCCCTTCTCCGCTGCGGAGAACCTCCTAATCGGCACCATGAGAACTATAGAGAGATGGTGAGGCAAGAAGGACTTTGAAGGAGTGGGTGGCGAGAAGACAGAGACGAGCAAGGGGGCTCTGCCCCTCCCCTCGTTAATAGCCAGAGGAAGGCCAACCGCCGGCCTCCACGATCGCACGCAATGATGATTTTCCTCTGCTTGCAGCAGAGTCTCGTTAAGTCGGATGGTTGCCGAGGCAGCATGGGGAAGCGGAGGAGCCCACATCCCATCAATTGCCACGCGTCAACCATGGCCGTAGGCAGTTAGGGCCAGCGGCACTCCGCACTTTCCCTTTGGCTTCACCTCGAAGCCAAGCTCGAGCGCGCCTTGGGCCCAGGGGCTACTGTCGGGGTTCTGGGAATGGGGGTACCCAGACTCGCCTACCTGCGGCCCACAACATGGCTCCGTCAACGGCCCGGTACGGCCCAGCTTCAGCAACAACAACCCAAGACCCTCACAAGGGGCCAAGCTTCACGAGGCGAGCGACACCAAGACCTCCCTGGGGGGCGGCCTCCCCAGGCTGGCTCCCGAGGAGAGGAGATATCTATGCAAGCTGCACCTCGCGAGGTTCATGTGACGTGAGCTGTGATGACAAGGCCAGGCGGGCGCTAGCGGGCGCAGTGTACCAGTTTCCTCTTTGGTGCTAAGGAGGCAAGCGCAGGCGCGGAGTCCCAAGGAATTAAGCAAAGGTTTCCATTTCGGTGCAACAAGACCAAGACTGGCAGGACGGCAGGATGGAGGTCATCACGGAGCCCGCCACAGCGTCACCACCAGATGCTTTTGCAGGCGAAGACTACTTTTGTTAGGATAACTTGTACTAGTTGTCTCCCTTTGAATTTGGCCGTTGTGGGATCCCTTTCTGCCTACATTTGGGAAGAGGACCAAGGCCACTATAAATAGGACCTAGCCACCACCATAGAGGGGGAGGGTATCCATTCCACCCTGACCAGCTCACCAGCTCATCGGGCGCAAGAACACCTCACCTCCCGAGGTTGTTCGACCACTGTACTAGTTCATCCACAGCCCCTCGAGGCCAATCCACCATAAAGCAGGAGTAGGGTTTTACACCGCAAGGTGGCCCAAACCTAGGTAAAATGTTGTGTCTCTTGTCCATTTGGTTCGTCGAGCTAGGCCGTGGGATTAGTGAGCAGGCAGACTGGGGAGGACGAGTTCTTCGCACGCACCCCAGAGCTCAAACCTATCAAGGGTCGGCGGAACCCTGAATCCGACAGTTACAACGGGCTGGAATCATATTGGAAGGCCCAGATGATGCTACTCGGCCCAATTCGGATAGGCCATAACGGACCATGAGTTAGTGGGTTGTAAATGGGCTATATGCGAACAAGCCGTTAACAGGCTTTCCATGGGCCGGCCCGCTACCTTTTGACCAAGTCAAACGGGCCGACCTTTTCACCAAAATGGGCCTCTGTTGGGCTGTGCGACGTGTCGACGTATTATAGGCGCCTCCTGTCGAATGAGTGGATGACATTTGTCCCAACGGTGAGCTGACACGTGGTTTCTCTGGCCATTGAAAATCTTACACGTGGAAAATCCCCATTGGTCCCAGCTGTTAACGGGTTATCAGTTCCAAACCAGAACCTGATAGCTTAACAGCGACCCATTATGGTGGATGCCATGGGTCAGTTACCCTTGACGAAAGCACTTCCATGATGTGCCATTGATCGTCAATGAAGTGGACACTTCCGTGATGATAATTTTGGTATTGTCATGGAACACTTCTACGATAGTATAGGTATGACTATCTTGATTCTGTCATAAAATCGTCATGGATGTACATGCATGACAGAAAATGTGACCTACTGTGACAAACATGTATCATCACGAAAGTGTATTTTGTTGTAGTGATAACAGCCGATGTGTGGAGTAATAGTAGTAGATGCAGGCAGGAGTCAATCTACTTGTCTCAGACGTGATGCCTATATACATGATCATTGCCCTGGATATCGCAATGATTATTCGCTTTTCTATCAGTTGCCCAACAGTAATTTGGTTACCCACCGTATGCTATGTTCAAGAGAGAAGCCTCTAGTGAAAACTATGGTCCCCGGGTCTATATTTATCATATATTAAAATCAAAAAATACCTTCCTGTAATTTTATTTACTTTACTCTATTTAGTGCTTTTGTTTATCTATCTATCACTGCGAGATTTGATCCTTTCAATTAACCGCCAAGAGATGGGCAACCCCTTCTTTGCTTTGGGTGCAAGTATTTGTTATTTTGTGTGCAGGTACTGCTAATGAGGTGTTGCATGGTTCTCCTATTAGATTGATAGCCTTGGTTCTTAACTGAGCGAAATACTTATCTCTAATGTACTGCATCATCCTCTCCTCTTCGGGGAACTCCCAACGCAGCTCACAAGTAGCAGGAAGAATTTCTGGCGCCGATGCTGGGGAGAATTCACGTCAAGATAGTCTCCTGTCAACTTGCCAATTTCTAGTGCTATTGCTAGGGAGACATCATGAACATCTATCAAGTACCATCACATGAACTTTCATCTCCTTGCATTTACTTATATTTTCCATTTCCCTCTCATTTCATCTCCTCCACTTCTAAAACATTTTTACAAAAACACAAAAACATTTTTCGTTTGCCTTTTTGCTTGTGTGCTTGTTTGCTTGCTTTGTCGTGATGTCAAGAAAATACCTGATTGTGTGAGTTCACCAATAATATTAATAATTATTTTATTAGTGCTTCGGTTGCTCCTACCGACACTAGTGCGGAGTCTTGTGATATTAATGCCGTTTTGCTAAATCATGTTATGAAAGAACAGTTTTCTAGTAGTCCTATTGAAGATGTTGCATCCCATCTTAATACTTTCTATGATTTGTGTGACTTGCAAAAGAAAAAATATTTGGATAATTATATAGTTAAATTAAAATTATTTCCATTCTCACTATGAGATCATGCTAAAACTTGGTTTTCATCCTTGTCACGAAATAGTATTGATTCTTGGGATAAGTGTAAGGATGCTTTTATTGCCAAGTATTTTCCTCCCACGAAAATTATTTCTCTTAGAAACCAAGTTGTGAATTTTAAGCAAATTGAGCATGAACATGTTTCCCAATCTTGGGAGACCATGAAATTAATGACAGGAAATTGCCCTACGCATGGCTTAAGTTTATGGATGATCATACAGAAAATTTATAACTTTGTTTCTAGAAATATTTTAGATTCTGCCGCGGGTGGTACCTTCATGGAAATCACATAAGGATAAGCTACCAAATTGCTTGATAATATTATGTCAAATTATTCATAGTGGCATGCTGAAAGAACTCCTACTAGTAAAAAAGTGAATTTTGTTGAACAAATTAGTACTTTGAGTGATAAAGTAGATGCGCTTATGAAAATGGTCGATAGTAAGAGTGCTCATATTGATCCTAATGATGTGCCATTATCTACTTTGATTGAGCAAAATAATGATCTCGTAGATGTGAATCTTGTCTCACGAAACAATTTCAATAGAATGCTTATAGAGGTCATTTTAATCCTAGGTCGTTTCCTGGAAATTCTTCTAATAATTATGGCAATTCCATCGACCAAGGAGTTGGAAGGGGTTCCTACAGGCAGTCGGCTCTGAAACCAACTTGTGACGCCGCCGACTTAATATTGCACTAATCATACACGGAAATGCGCACGATCAAGATCAGAGACTCACGGGAAGATATCAGAACACAACTCTAGACACAAATTCAAACAAAGAAATAATATATTACAAGCCAGGGTCGTAAGACCGGATATTACATCAAGAGTTAGGTGCCTTAAGTAGGCGAAAACAAACAATGACCCTGGATCAAAAAGGCACAGGCCTCCTGCCTGGGACCTCTGAACTACTTCTGGTCGTAGATCTCCACGGAGTAGCCAAGCTCGGGATCCTCTGGTTTCTGGGCTCCATCATCTGGTTGCAACATCTGGGTAGAAGAAAAGAGGTAGAATAGCAACCGTGGGTACTCATCCAAAGTACACACAAGACTTACATCAGAACTATGCTAAGTATGCATCTGTGTCAAAGGAATGGGGCTATATCTTTGGACTAAGCGGCGGAAATGCCAGAATAGAGGGGAAAAGCATATCCTAGCAAAGACTAATCATCTGCAGCCATCATCTTGGTGCAGTAGAAGAGAGGAGCTTATATATAATATTTAGCACCATTTTTATATCAACAATGCTCTGAGATCCTTCCTCGACTACCCTGCGAGAAAGCGATCCCGTAGCAGAACATCATTAAGTTTCAATATAGTAACCAATTCTAATTGTAGTAGATCAGGATACAACTCCAAGTGTCCTGTTACCATGGACACGACTATTCAAATAGATTACTTACCTACAGGGATGCACCAACTTACCCAACACACTTGATTAACTCCGGCTAGACACACTTTTCCTGGTCATGCCCGGCCTCGGATGATTGACATGCTATTGTCTGACCTAGGCTCGACAAAGAGGCCAGCACATCGGTCTAAATCCTAAGCGCTCAGGGATCCGGACCCATCGCCCTTTGCACTCCTGCATGTTGCATACTGATACGTCTCCATCGTATCTACTTTTCCAAACACTTTTGCTCTTGTTTTGGACTCTAATTTGCATGATTTGAATGGAACTAACCCGGAATCACGCTGTTTTCAGTAGAACTACCAGGTTTTGTTTTTTGTGCAGAAATAAAAGTTCTCAGAATTGGATGAAACATTTTGGAGAATAGTTTTGGAATAAAAGAAAAATACTGGAGCAAAGACCCAATAGTGGGGGGCGCTACCCACTAGGCACGAGGGCACGCCACCCCCTCCAGCGCGCCCTCGTGGGTAGTGGGCCCCACGAGGCTCCACTGACCTTAATTTGGCTACTATAAATTATTATTTCTCGAGAAAAAAATAAGAGAGGATGTTTCATCACGTTTTACGATACGGAGCCGCCACCACCTCCTGTTCTTCATTGGGAGGCCAGATCTGGAGTTCGTTCGGGGCTTTGGAGAGGGAGGGTCTTCTGTCTTCGTCATCATCAATCATCCTCCATCAACCATCTGGAGTTCGTTCGGGGCTTGCTAGACGGTGATGGGTTGGATGAGATTCATCATGTAATCGAGTTAGTTTTGTTAGGGCTTGATCCCTAGTGTCCACTATGTTTTGATATTGATGTTTCTATGACTTTGCTATGCTTAATACTTGTCACTAGGGCCCAAGTGCCATGATTTCATATCTTAACTGTTTATGTCTTCACCAATATATTTGTGTTCTTGATCCGATCTTGCAAGTTATATGCACATATTACATGTTATGATCCGCATAGCCCAAGGTGACAATAATTGGGATTCCTTCCGGTGATTACCGTAGTTTGAGGAGCTCATGTATTAACTATGTGTTAATGCTTTGTTCCGGTTCTCTATTAAAAGGTGGCCTTAATATACCTTAGTTTCCTTATGGACCTTGCTGCCATGGGAGTGTAGGGCAAAATATGTCATGCAAGTTCTTTTCCATAAGCACATATGACTATTTACGGAATACATGCCTACATTACATTGATGAATTGGATCTAGTTCTATGTCGCCCTAGGTTATGACTATTACATGATGAGTATTATCCAACGTTATCACCGATCCAATGCCTATGAGTTTTTCACATATTGTTCTTGCTAAGTTACTATTGTTGCTGCTACTGTCACAATTACTATAAAACTACTGCTACTAATGTTACCGTTACTATTACTATTATTGCTAATACTACTATGCTACTGATCACTCTACTACAGACATTTAGTCTCCATGTGTGGTTGAATTGACAACTCATCTTCTAATACTTGCAGGTATTTTTTGGGGCCCCTTGTGTCGAATCAATAAATTTGGGTTGAATACTCTACCCTCAAAAACTGTTGCGACCCCCTATACTTGTGGGCTATAACATATGCGTCCGGGACCAAACCTTGCCCCTGTATACAAACATAGGTGTTCCAGTTCACCCGGGCGCGTGCCGCACAACTGCTGAAGTCTGAAGAGCTTTCGGGAAAATCGTATGACGCCGAATGCCGATAACTTATCCCGTGGGTGGTTAGTGTGAAACGGCCAAAGGCCAACCGTTAGTGCATTAGGAGTTCGTGGAGATGATCAGTGATCTTGTCGCCCCATCAAGGGCCAGGCCCATCCCTCTCTAGGGCGGTCTCTGCCTTCTCATTCATGCCACGTCATTATCTCATGGGTACCCTCATGTTCAATCCGACTTCAATAACGATCATTGGTACCCCTTGGGTCATCCCAACTTCAACAAAGTCATGAGGTGAAGGTCAAGGTATCTGTGTTTCCATAACATCAAGGGGGAATTTGAGCAATCACCCTCGATGGATTCCTACTGGATGTAACCATCAAGGTGACCTTGGAGGAATCACCCTTGAAGGGTTCACACTTGAGGTGTTGCATGACAGAGTCCTGATCATCGGGAGTGGTGAATGAGAAATCACCCTTTGTAGTCCATGACCGATTGGCTACACTACAGAGAAATCATTGGGAGTGAGACGCGAGGAATCACCCTCGTCACTCGATAGTAGCTCTGTAGAGTCGTACAACTAAAGGGGCGTTGGTGATGTGTCGGTCTCTGCACCTCGATCACATTGATTGAGTCATCCAGAAGCAAAGCATGGCTACACGGACAAGGGTGCGGGGCCACTGATGGATCACTAACCAACCTATACTAAGAATATAGGATAACCGGTAAAGTAACAACATCAGGTTACAAAAGCAGGCTATGCATCATAATAGGAGCTATCGAACAACAATAGCAAAATCGAATGCAAGCACGAGAGAGAAAGAATGGGTGATATAGGAATGATCAAGGGGGTTTTGCTTGCCTAGAAGCTCTACCGAGAAGGAAGGGTCATCGTCAATGTAGTCGTACTCAAGGGCGGCAGCAGTCCCGGGGTCTACCAGAGAGAAGGAGGGGGAAGAAACAATAAATATAAAGCATACAAATGCAGCACAATGCATGGCATGGCAAAAAGTGGTGTTCATGTGATCTAATGCATCCCCAGACATTTTAAAAGAAGAGGGAAATTATCTGGTAATATTGTCCCAACTCCAGGTGTTTTCGGTATATTGATCTAGGGGCAAAATGTCAATGTTCACTATGTTAGAGGGGTGTGGCGGGTATGTGGATTGCATATTCAGATTCGTCTTATTTTTATGATCAGTTTTCATATATAAATTATTTTCATCTGAGCTACGGTTCATTTTCTATGAATTTTCAAACTTTTACTAATATTCTGGAATTTCTGAATTTACTTTAATTCCAATTAATAAGCACATAAATTGCTATGGGTACACAGGAGTGTACCCAAGAATGTGTGCATGTGTATGACATGTGGGGACGGAGGGCCCAGTTGATCCAGTCAACATCGACTGGTCAACAGGGGGTACTAAGCAATGGGTCCCGGTTGTCATTGGTTGCAGTTTTTAATCAGAGATTTAGTTAGATATTTTAAGTAAAAGGGGCCCACTAGTCATAGGGTAGTAACTAACAAGATGTTAATTTAGGAGGGGTGTGTTTAGCTAATAGGGGATTAGCCCCTAATTAGATGGACCGGCCCCACATGGAAGCCTCTGCGTGGCTATGCTCATGCATGAGCACACACAGGAGGGCGTCAGTGCTGGCCAGGGAGCACGGCGCGTGAGCGACAGAGGCGGCGCACGACCAAGCGTGGGTGCACCAGTGTGAGGGCGCAGCAGGGGCATGGCGGGCGGCAGCAAGTAGCGGCAGCGCAGTAGCAGGAATAATGCAACTAGTAGCGGCAGTAGCAGCGACATGTGGAGGCAACAGCGACAACAGTATAAGGGCAAGCATCGATGAAGTAGCGGCAGCAGCGCATCACCAGGCACGCGGGTCCCCGCACAAGCGCGGGGCGCGTCCAGGGCACAGTCGGCGCTCGAGCTAGGCGCGTTGTGTGGGAGCAGCCATGGGGCGGTGAGCGTGAGCGGAGCTAGGGCTGCGGTGATGGCCTACAACGACTAACGAGGGGGGAAATGGGGGGACCGACGGAGGGGCTCACAAGGAAGCTCATGGAGGGCTTCGTGTAGTCGGAGCTGGTCGAGGACGAACAAATCAACAACAAGCAGGGGTGAATCTAGCCAGAGAGGATCGATTTACGCGACGGCGGTTCAATGTCTTGGCCTCGATACAGCGGCGGGGATGAAGGAGACAGCGACGACGGAGCCGATGGTCACGGCGTCGGGCTTGACGGGCGACCGGGAGCGCAGGATGGTGGGGACCATGGTGTGGAGCTTCGGGTGATGCGTGGGGAAGAAGAGGGCAAGTGAGGGAGAGGGGATATGTCAGTTAGGGCCTACTGGGGGTTCGGGGTGATCTTATCCACGTGAGGGATGCACTGGATGCTCGACACGACAACATCGGGTACGTGGACGGGCATGCCCAGATCATGCCATGGCGCCTCCTCCTCCTTTGTACAAGGGAAGGATAAGCCCGTTAGATGGGCTGGGCTGCACTGTGGCTGTGCTAGGCCAAAGTGAACAGGGGTTTTTCTCCTTTATCTTTTTATCTTTCTCTTTTTCAGCTCTGTTTTCTATATAGTTTTGCTGTCAAATGATTTTTGTTTTGACTCAAACTTTGCACACAAATAAAAGATAATATATCAAGGGTGCACACAAGGTTTGGTGTAAATTGGAAATGTTTAACTATTTGTATAAATTCAAATGTCCCAATTTAATGTCACTGGTCCACTAAAATAATTGCCTGGGAGTTGACATAATTTTTTACCAATACTTGGGGATTTTATGAGCTGATGAGCCATACAACGAAGCTATGGGAGAGAGTCATTGAGCACTTCTTAAGAAGAATGACAACTGTGACCAAAAATCAGTTTGGTTTCATGCCTAGGAGGTGGACCATGGAAGCCATTTTCTTGGTACGACAACTTATGGAAAGATATAGGGAGCAAAAGAAGGACTTGCATATGGTTTTCATTGACTTGGAGAAGGCCTATGATAAGATATCGCGGAATGTCATGTGGTGGGCCTTGGAGTAACACGAAGTACCAGCAAAGTACATTACCCTCATCAACGACATGTACGCTAATGTTGTGACAAGTGTTCGAACAAGTGATATCGACACTGATGACTTCCTGATTAAGATACGACTGCGTCAGGGGTCAGCTTTGAGCCCTTATCTTTTTTCCTTGCTGATGGATGAGGTCATAAGGGATATATAAGGATATATCCCATGGTGTATGCTCTTTGCAGATAATGTGGTGCTAGGTGACGATAGTCGGACGGGGGTAAATAGGAAGTTAGAGTTATGGAGACAGACATTGGAATCGAAAGGGTTTAGGCTTAGTAGAACTAAAACCGAGTACATGATGTGTGGTTTCAGTACTACTAGGTGTGAGGATGAGGAGGAGGATTTTAGCCTTGATGGGCAGGTGGTGTCTCAGAAGGACACCTTTCGATATTTGGGGTCAATGCTGCAGGAGGATGGGGGTATTGACAAAGATGTGAACCATCGAATCAAAGTCGGATGGATGAAGTGGCGCCAAGCTTCTGGCATCCTCTATGACAAGAGAGTGCCACAAAAGCTAAAAGGAAAGTTCTATAGGACAATGGTTCGACCCGCAATGTTGTATGGCGCCGAGTGTTGGCTGACTAAAAGGTGACATGCCCAATAGTTAGGTGTGGCGGAGATGCATATGTTGAGATGGATACACTACAAACAAATACACTTCCGTAATGATACGTGTTTGTCACAGTAGGTCGCGTTTTCTGTCATGCATGTACATCCATGACGATTTTATGACAGAATCAAGATAGTCATACTTGTGCTGTCGTAGAAGTGTTCCATGACATTACCAAAATTATCATCACGGAAGTGTCCACTTCCATGACGATAAATCGCGAGTCACAGAAGTGCTTTCGTCAAGAGTGACCGACACGTGGCATCCACCGTAAAGGAACGCTGTTAAGCTATAGGGTCGGGTTTTGGATCCGATAACCCGTTAACAGCCCCGACCAATGGGGATTTTCCATGTGTAAAATCATCATTGGCTGGAGGAAACACGTGTCGGCTCATCGCTGGGAGAGATGTCATCCACTCATTGGACAGAAGGCGCCTATGATACGTCAACACGTGGCACGGCCCAACAGAGGCCCATTCCTGTGAAAAGGCCGGCCCGTTTGACTTGGTCAAAAGGTGGCGGGCCAGCCCATGGAAAGCCTGTTAATGGCCTGTTCGCATATAGCCCATTTACAGCCCGCTAACCCAAGGCCCATTACGCCCTATTCGAATTAGGCCCAGTAGCGTCATCTGGGCCATCCAATATGATTCCAGCCCATTTTCACTTCTGGCCCATGTATGGCCCATGTCGTCTTTCAGCCCATATGAAGCCCTATGTAACTCTTGGCCTATTAACGGCACTGTGGTGGCCAGCCCGTAATGAACAGTGTATCACTTTACAACCATTAACGGCCCGTGGTGAAACTGGCCCGTAAAGAACAGTGTATCACTTTATACCCATCAACGGCCCGTTATTCCGTTGGGCCGTTTCCAGCCCATGTTATCTTTTGGCCTTCTCAGAGCCCATTTATTCTTGGGCAATTTTCCAGCATTCGTTTACTTACAGCCCGTCACTGTCATTTTCTGCTTGTGGGCCAAATTCAGCCCGTGGTTACAGTTGGCCTGTTTGTGGTTCGTTAATACGTTGGGCCGTTTTCATAGCATCATCAAATACGGCCTATTAACGATGGCCCGTTATGGTCGGCTCATGAATGCGATTCCAACTCTAGCCCGCTTACGTCGAGAATGCGGTCTGCTTTGGCGTTGTGTCGATCATACGGCCCGTATAAGGCCCATTGATGATACGACCCGTAGAAGGCCCACTGTTTCTACGGCACGTAGAAGGCCCACTGTTTATACGGCCCATAGAAGGCCCACTGTTTCTACGACCTGTAGGAGGCGCAGTGTCACTACAGTAAATATTAGCCCATGGTTATTGTGGCCTAGTTTTAAAAAATAGGTCATTGCAGCCACTAGCAAACCGCAGAAAAAGAACTGCACTGACTACAAGAAAACAAATAAACAAGACAACAAGGAAATAAATAAGCAAGCAACTTACACTAGGCTATCATGGCTATTACACATATTACATCCACTAGGCATCAAAGTTCGCCACCAGTGCAAATATAGGGAACACAGCAGCATATAAATGCCGCAGCAAAACAAGTCCAGAACTGAAACCACTTTAGAAGAGCTCAAGAAACAATATCCTGGGTACCCATAATGCTGGCAAGATGCTTAGCAAGCTTATTAACTTTCTCTTGTTTGGCGCTTAAGTCCTCCAGCGCTTGTTGTTGCACCAGAAAGTATGCATCTAAATTCTGCAGGGACTTCCTCAGTCCTTCGGCTTCCTGTCGCATAACATCTGATCGATGTCTTTCAACTTGAAGTTGAGACTCAAGAAGCCGAACTGATTCAGGCAACGAAGTTCAAGAGCTGGTGCTAGCGATGGTAGCCGATGCTTTCGAACACTACATCGAGACAGGACTTTGGGGTTGTCTCGGTGTCTTCAATATAGTTTTTATCAGCTTTCTTGGAGACCAACAGGATGTCTCACCGTCTTGAACCTTATCTGCATTACTTCCTTTACCATTGCATAACAGGTACTCTTCTCCAATATTTTATCCAGCGTTCTAAAAGAGAAACAAACAAACACATCTCAGGTTTACAATGTAGTATATGAAACTCATTTTGGTAAACCAGTTCAGTAGTAAGGTGGACAGGATAACAACATGAAACAAACATATATCTATGTAGTATGGTCACTGTATTGTCCATATCATTCTAGTTTATGTTGCCAAATCAAGATAGATACAGTTTGAATCATATCTATTTAAGACAAAGCAGCATAGACAGAATATAAGTGTGGGAAACTACACAAGAATAACAACACTTGTAATGTGCATGGCATGAGAACATAACTATTTATTCAATTGAAACTGAAATCAACATATAGCAAGTTACAACAGCAAACAGCCAAACACGTTGAAGAAACAGGTTTAAAACATACCTGTTGCGCCATTGGAGTTTCAATTGCATCCTTCAAATTCGAAATTAGTTGGTATCGAAGAATACAAGTGATGCAAGAGCAAAGTAGTATGAACCATAGCTACGGAACCTGACACGAGAACAATTCTTCTTACGCTTTAAGCGTTGACTTGAGTTCGGAGTGGTGGTCCTCGTGATTTGGGCACTGCAGTTGCCTTACTAACTGCTCGTGTTTGGGTGCTCTGTGGTGGAGACGGTGTTGTGTCAACGGGAACTGGGTGTCTATCTGCTAGGGTTGGGGTTAGAAGGGGTGTAGCTAGTTCTCTGTCCAACTGGGTAGGGGTACAATCTGCATGAGTGTGGGTTATGTGTGGTGGGGCTGGTTCTTGGGCAAGTACAACCGTGGTTCTATCTACATCGACAGGTAGCATGATCTTTTCTGAAAACCGTGTTTTTACTCCCACAGATACTGCCATCACTCCCTCCAATTGAAATGGCTGATAAACAAGAAAAGTAATTGAATGTACAGACATTGTAAGATAGACAAGTGCAATGGACAGTAGGGAAGAAAACAGGGCATGAAATAATTCACATTTATGTTGTCTAAGCAAACAGAATAGCAGGACATAATTTCACATATATGATGGCTAATTAAACAGGATAGCATGACACAATTTCACATGTATGATGGCTAACTAAACAGGATAGAATGACATACTTCAAAATATGATGACTATGTAAACAGGATGACATCATATAACTATACGATGTGTCTATTAAAGTGGTTGGCATGCCATAAATCACAAACATGCCGTCGATGGAAACATGATGACATGATATAATTCACGGATAGAATGACATAATTTAAAATATGATGACTATGTAAACAGGATGAGATGATATAACTATGTTATGTCTTTAGAAAATGGGTTGGCATGCCATAATTCAGATACATGATGTCTATGTAAACATCATGGCATGACATAATTCGAATAGATGATTTATATACTAAGGAAGTGAGCAGAGCGCAATCGCGTATATGATGTGTCAACTAAGGAGATGGTATTCAATATTGTGTATATTATGTAAAAACTAAGCATTGCAATACAACATATGCATTATATGAGTAATATAACCCTGCCAAGTTTGAGCATACACCTCAGGGGGATAATAGGACTGGTCATCTGCCTCTGAATCCTCCTCTGAAGAGCTATCTACAACCAGCAAGATATCTGCTTCAGCAGGTAGCATTGTCTGCTCTGAAGACCTTGTTTTCACTCCAGATTTCTCCATCACCAATTCAAATGGCTGATGCTCAGGAAGAGTAGTTGAATATACAAACATTGTCGACAAAAGCAATGATAAATACAAAAAAAGGACAGTGTGATATAATTCACATATATGACGCTTGCCTAAAGAGCATGGCATTGCATAATTCACATACATAATGCCTTGCAACAAGATAACATTGCATAATTCACATATATAATGTCTTGCAACAAGTTGGCATTGCATAATTCACATATATGGTAATTAGGCACTAAACAGGTGGCATTCGCACAAAGCATGTCTAAACTAAGCAAATGACATAGCAATGCAAGATACCATACGCACGATATGAGCAACATAACCCTGCCAAGTTAGGGCATGCACCTCAGGGGGGAAATATGACTGGTCATCTGTCTCTGAATCCTCCTCTAAGGAGCTATCGGTAACCAGCAAGACATGCGCTTCGTCAGATAGCATTGTCTGCTCTGAAGACCTTGTTTCCACTCCAGATTTTTCCATGACCGTGTCGAATGGCTGATGCACAGGAAGAGTAATTGAATGTACTAAAATTGTTGAAAAATTTAACACTTAATAAAAAATGATGGCATGATATAATTCACATATAAGATGACTGGCTAACCAGGGTGGCATTGCAAAATTCACATATATGATGCCTGGCTAGACAAGATGGCATTGCATGATTCACATATACGATAAAGAAACTAAGCAGATGGCATTGACACAAAGCATGTCTAAACTAAGCGGATGACATCTTTAACGTATCTGATAAGCAATGCAAGGCACCATATGCATGATATTAACAACATCAAGATGCCAAGTTAGAGCGAAGACCTCATGGGGTAAATAGGAGTGGTCTTCTCATACGAATCCCCTCGAGCGGTTATCTTCCTCTTGATTACGATCCGAAACGGGTGGAGGGGGGCTGCCTTTGCGCCCACCATGGAGCAATGTCTGCATGAAATTTTATTGCCACGCAAGGCTCGTCTCTTTTGCTCTACATGATCAGTTCCATTGTGTACAATAACTGGCATGCATATGAATAAATCATAGTGAGATTATGTAAGGAGTGCATGAACAAATCCAGAGTGATGGTAGCAAACTGTGGATAGACCCAAAACCAATGATAGCGGTGATAATAGCTTTAGTTAAAAAATACAGGTAATGGCTCCTTTAATGTTTGTTTGCACCCAACATGAAACTCATAGTAGACACCGGAGATTAACCGGATAGTAGACAGATAGTACTGATTGCAGCCCCAATATGTACCCCACAACCATTTAAAAACTCAAGTTTCAGCATTAGTTTGGACCTGACTAAGAGTCTAATAGGTGAACATGACGATAATGTAGCATGTCATCATATTAAGGGACGCATAACGTAAGCAGACACGGAAGAGTGTGACCTCTCTTGCGGACCCGTGTAGTCCTCAAGGTCATCTGCTCAGTTGATGATGGTAATGCAGTTGTCGTGGGCTCTTTGGCGCGCGGAAGAACATCTAAAGGCGGCGAAGACAGTTTGGAGAGCGGATCCTTGCTGTGGTGAACCCTTCCATCGTTGGAGCAGCCGAGCTGGGTGGAACACAAAGTCTTGCAGGAGCGGGACAAACCACACAAGGTTTTCTTTGACACATATCTGTAACGGAAGTAATTGAGTAAGGGCTTGTTTGAATTTGAGGATTCTAACAATGCACGGATAGGAAATAGACAGGAATATGATAGGAATGCACGTGCAAAATAGAGAATTTAAAAACACAGGATTTCTGCCAATCTGGGTGTTTGATTCACAACAATTGGAAGATCATAGGATGCAAAAAAGCATGGTGAGATTAAGTCAAACCACAAGAAAATGTACGGTTATAATGCTATTATGCTACTATCTCTTAGTCTTGTGCTTGATGAATAGGAATATGAAAAGGAGGAGAAGTGGAAATTAGAATTCCTACGGTTTTTCTTTCAAGGAGACACTAAAGGAACAAATCCTACAGTTTTCCTTTGCTCCATTCCTTTGCACCAAATTCATGAAAAGTAGTACCATAGGAAACTTTCCAATTCGATGTTTTTCATTCACTTTTCCTTTCAAGCTTGGCGATTCTAGTAGGCAGGCTTGAGCAAGGAAAATCCTACACTAAAAAAATGTTTTTGTGCTACTTCTATTACTTTGGACCCAGGCCACTGCCATACTAGCTCAACTCCCAGGCCCATTGACAAATGCACAACTCAAACGCGCAGAGATAAATAATGATGGCGTTCAAGAGAGTCCATCACGGATAGCTAAGTTGCCTGGTAGCTTACTGCTTGTCATATAGTAGGATAAAATAATCGTATTTCCCCTTACTACGAGTGCTCAGTGGACAATATATATAACTAAGAGATGCAACAAGTGTACAACCTCTTTGGCGAAGCCATGTCGATCTCAGCGTGATTGGGTTGGCCGGTGAGGATGCTCTGACTGACTTGGCTGTCGGAGGAGGGGAAGAAGATCTTAGGCTTCTGGAGATGGAGCCCACGGTACTGCTCCACTGTCATGGAGGGTTTCATCGTTGGAGCAGCTCCGGTGAGTTGTACGACGCCGAGGCTGAAGCAGGACAAGAGAGACAAGAACAACGTTAACCTGAGTGGAATTCTAATAGCATCTCCAATACATGACGTAAAATACATAACCACAAAGTGCTAGATGTAAAATACATCAGCCGCTCATCTCTGAACTTAACTGTCAAAACTGAATTTAACTGTCGAAACTGAACTTAACTATCGAAACAGAACTTAACTGTCGAAAGTGAATTTTGCTGTCGAAACTGAATTTTCTTTGTCGGCCGAACGCACTAGCAAGGTGAGGCTACACGTCGGTCGACTGACTTTTTCATCTCTGGTCAGTCCATTTTGCAGCCGTTGGATATGAAATCAAGGGCCTGCGGTTCATCTTCAACCTCCACCCCCCTGAGCCGCCAGCCACCACCGGCCAAACAGCAGCCCCCTGCCGCCCGCGGCCGGCGGTGCGTCGCCAAGCCCGCCCCGAAAACACTCCCCACCGCCGGTCCGCCGCCGCCCCGGCCATCCCTCTAGGCCCCCCTGTGCCGAGATTTTTCTCCGGCGATCCCCACGCCACCACCCCGCCAACGCCCCTCCACCGTCGGCGACCACCGCCGCTATCCTGAACCCTACGATAGATAGTGGGGTACCTCTCCGACGAGCCCCCCTCCCCGCTGCGGCTGGTTATTCCTTCACCCCGGCAAGCCCCCAACCCCTTGAAAATCGATCGACCCAAAAGTCGATTCGATCGATCAAGTGTAGCTAAATCGAGCAGCATCGCCAAGCAAGAGCAAGAGCGAGAGCAGCGAGCAAACAAGCGATAACAAGAGCGAACCAGGCGGGGACCGAGAGCAAGAGCGAGCAGCAAGCGGCGAAGCTAAAGCCGCAGCAGCTCCTACTGATGTGGACGTCGCCACCGAGGGAGCGACGCCGTGGAGGAAGTGGCCGGCGACGCCGCCGTGGATGGAGCCGCACCGTGTCGGCTCGGGACCGAGCGCCGGGAGCATCGTGAGATCGAATCAAGAAGAAAATGTGGCGATTAGTGTACAACCTCTTTGGTGGCGCCGATTAGGTCGCAGCTTCATCCGAGGAAACGGTGATGATGATGATCTTCCGGTGGTGCAGGTGAAGACGGTGGTGTGGGAATGGAGGTGGCGCGAAAAGGCGAGGAACGTCGGGGCAGCTCCTTGGAGGTGGAGGACGGGGTGGCTGAACCGGCGGGACGATGAGATCAACGACGGATCCTCATCCGGTACGGTGGATGAGGGACGTCGAGGTGTTCTGTGCATGACGTTGTCGGGGAAGAGGCTCCGGCTGGGTGGCGGACGGAGCAGGGTGTGGGGTTTCATCGCGGGTTTTCACAGCCTTGGTGTACGAACGGGTGGGCGGATGGGATGGCAGTGGGGAACCATGGCTTAGAGACGCGTTTGTCTGAAATGTGGGGTAATTTACAAAAGTACCCCCACCGATTTGAGGCAGTTCTTTCGGTTCAGGGGTACCACGGGCATTTCGCGTGTTGGGATTTCACAGGAGGTGGGAGTTTTCACGTGCGTTGTAGTTTCGAAATAGCAAGGCGCGGGTTGAGATGGAGGGAGTTGTCGAACTGTGAGACAAAGATATATCTTAAATATGTCGGGCTAACAAGTAGCGGGTTGAAGAGGCGGGAGTTTCGCAGCACGATTGACAGAGACGCTAGCTTGAATTTTCGGCATAACAAGGCGCTGCTTGAAATTTCGGAAGAACAAGCTTAATGTGTACCAAAAAAGACAATTCGCACCTCAACATGCACAACACACACACAAACACCATTTAGACTTGAGTAAGGTACACGTGCATTGCACGCATGTGATTTGGCAACCAAATTATTTATAAATACCACATTATAGCATGCAAGCTTTGAGTCATATATGCATGATGTAGATGTTCATTTAATTCTTATAGTTCATTTCATTCAAAATCATCTAGTTTTTATAAGAAAGCTAATCTATTTTAAAATTTCATGGAATTGTGCGTCGTAAGACATAAAGTAAAAACAAATAATGGCAAATCATGTAGAAAAACATTTGGGCAATTCTGATATGGAAGATTCTATAACAAATAAGAAGTGCTTGTGTTTTGATGTTTGTGCATTATGCTTAAGTTCAACCATGGAGTCTTCTAGATTATACATGTGGCAAAATCTGGTGGAATCTAGATGATATCCAACGGCCAGTAGTGCTCAAATTTGCCATCTTTGGACCATCGGGTTCGCCTCATCCAATGACCATCTTTCAAAGTTAAAGTTATCCGCACACAATATAAAAATATATAATATAATATATATAGGGGTATAGATATAGATATGTGATGCGAAAGCCGCCCATCATCTCCAATTAGAATAGTGTGTCCATGCACGGATGCGACATGGCCAAATGATGTCTGCCATCGGTATCTCAAATTCAAATCAGTCTGACCTTGTTCAATGTGTATACATTACAACATGCTCGTTTCCAAACCACACCGCGCAGATCTGCGTTATATTCATGCATGCATGGGTTTCAAACATCAGGATCTCTTATTCAAATATTTGAATTCAACTTTACATTGATTATGACCTCACGTATTCTTTTACACCCACACATTAGTCTTCTCTTTATAATTGTACCACTAACTTTCTCTCGTGCATGCATGCACACACACTACCAGTCGGCATTACCCATCGCACGCATGCAATCGTTTTCTTCAGGTCGGTCTCCCATGAAGGCACACACCCATACACATCCCCCTCTCCATCATATCGGGCATTCTTTATCTCTCACGCGTGCATGCGCAACGATCGATGTTCCTCTATGTATGTGTGTATATAGCTAGGTCTTTCATAGTTTTCCACACAAACCGATCAGTCGATATATCCAGTGAGGTCTCATCCTCTTTCCCACGTCCACATCGATCAATTTATACCTCTCTATATAGGATTAACATATATAGCTAATACACCCACATTAATTATATATCGAACGTCCCCCTCTCATCATCCATGCCTTCCGCTTCATCTCTCGGGACGCAGCGTGCACAATGGCGAAGACGAGGCGATGAGGCCCGGCCCCCCCCCCTAACATCACTATATATCGAGGCTAATATGAATGTGATCATTACACAATTGCTGCTAAAAATGGTTTAAGTTCATGAATTGACCCTCCTCGTAAAGGATTAGCAATGCTTGGCCCCCTAGCTCATTTATTTTTCATGGCTCCGCCCTTTGCGCAACGATTGCTGCGTGTTCGCGCCCTCTCTCTAAATATCGATCTCGCACTTGTGCATTCCTTCATAGTCTTCCTCCACTCGGCCCCTCGCACCATCTTCTAGCCCCCCACTGGATTTTGCCACATGTACAATCTAGCAGACTCCATGGTTGAACGTAAGCATAATGCACAAACCTCAAAACAACAGTGGTTCTCTTTTGTTCTAGAATCTTCCGTATCATAACTGCCCAAACTTTTTTCTAGTTGAATTTCCATTATTTGTTTTTACTTTATGCTTTACAACACACAATTCCATGAATCATAAAATAGTTTAAGGGCTTCTTTGATTCAAAGGATTCTCAAAGGAATTTTGGAGGATTCTAATCATTAGGAATTTTTCCTATCTTGGTTGTTTGATTCGTAGGATTGTAAACCATAGGAATTTTTCCATTTGATTCATTTGCACTAGATTTCATAGGAAACATCCCATCCACTCAAACCTCTTCGAAGGAATTCTGCGTTTTTCTATGCACAATCAAACACTCGTACAATCCTGTAGGATTCAAGACGACATTCCACTATAATCCCATGTTTTTCCTATTCCCGTGTTCTTAGCTTTTTTATAAAAACTAATTGATTTTGAATGAGATGAACTATATGAATTAAACGAAGGGCTACATCAGGCATATATGACTGAAAGCTTACATGCTATAGTGTGGTATTTATTCATAATTTGGTTGCAAAATCTGATGCGTGCAATGCACGTGTACCTTACTAGTACTTCGAGTATGTGCAAAACACGTAAATTAGAATACCAATGGGACGCTACACAGTGTATCTCTTACAGTTCATGAAGCCACGTGGCACATGTGGAGGCGTTTTCGCGACCTCCTTGTGTGGATTGATCACAGTGACGTGCTGCTGGTTCCAGAAGAATGTACTCGTCCTCCCTGAGCCATACTGGCGGTACATGCACTAAGAGAATATGTGCACGCACGCCACGCATGCACTCATTCCCTACATACGCTGCAGCGGGTACACGGGCGGACGCAATTTTGTACCAAGATCCACCCCATGTGATAATTTGACGTGTGTAAAGTCATTCACTTCATTGATGATCAATTAATACCGCGCATGCAAGTTGAGTGGACGTGAGGGTGGAAGAAAGACATCATTACTCCACTGCGCGTATGCGAGTAGTTAAATCGTGGGTTGCTAGTAGTACTTCCATTGGTCTCCTTCGTATTTTGTGCCAATTTTTGACAGTAACATAATATTTACCCATTTGAGCAGTGTAGTACCTGAAATTTATGTTCCGCTAAACTCATCGGGGGCCATTTCGGTCCTCGAAACCAAAACCATCAATTAATCTTTACCTTGTTCCCATCACATTCGAAAGCCTGCTCACACCTACTAGTACGTACCAAACCTGAATGTGTTCCTACTATGCAGGTATTAGAACTAGTGCTAGTACTTAGGTTATGAAAAGGGGAACTACCTAACCAAAAATTACTCTACCTTTCCTCCTCATAAGTGCTTCTTCTTCGTCCGTCGTTGCCATGGCCGGTGAGCAGAGCTCTAGGTCGAGAACTACTCGTAACAAGGGAGCGGCAACCAAGGTTGCGGAAAAAAAGAGGGCTCGCCACCACGCAGAGACCTCGAAAGATCTCTCACGGGCAGGCGATGGCTCCCAGGAGCGCCCTAGCCACGGAGGCGAACATGTCGAGCCGGCGGAGCTGGAGTCGTTATCCCTCGACGGCATGCCCGATCAGCTCAATAAGCAGAAGGAGTTAATCCAAGGCTTGATGGAGTTGCTGAAGGAGAGCCTCGACGACATGCCCGCTGAGCTCAATCAGCAGGGGGAGTTGACCACCGGCTTGGTGATGTTGCTGAGGAAGAGCATTGCCTCAAAGAAGAAGGCGACCGGCGAAATCCTGCGACTTCAGGAGGACAAGGCGAAGCTCTGCCACGAGATCGACCTATTGAAGGAGAAGAACGCCGACTGGAAGAAGCTGCATGAGAATAGTAGTTCCTCGATGAAGATGCTGCAGGCTCGTCATGGAGCGAAGGAGGAGTTGGCGAAGCTCCGCGCCGAGCACCCATTGCTGTCAAGGTACGTAATGCGGCCGTGGAACAGACGATGAAGGCTCGCGTCGAGAAATCCCGCGTCATGGACAGAATGAAGAATATGGCGGAGGAGACGCGCAAGGAGATTGTCGGTGTTCTGGGAACGGGGGTCCCCAAACTTGCCTGCCTGCGGCGTGGCTCAAGTGGGGGCCCAGCGCGACCCAGCTTCATCAGCTCAAGACCAAGACCCTCGCGAGGGGCCAAGCCTCGTGGGGCGGATGACAAGAACCTTCCTCAGGGGCAGCCTCGTCAGGTAGGCTCACGAGGAGGCGGAGAGATCAAGGCAGGGTACCTCACAAGGGTGCCCCGTGACGCAAGCCATGACGATCGAGATCAGGCGGGCGCCCGACTCTGTGATGTCCTCGTTTCCCATTTGGTGCAAAGGAGGCAAGCACAAGCCAAGGCATCAGGCAAAGGTTACCGCTTCGGTGCAACAAGACCAAGACCAACGGAGCGGCAGGACGGAGGACATCGTGGAGCCCAGGATGGCGTCACCGTCAGAGCCTTTGGCAGCCGAAGACCAACTTTAGTCAGGATAAGTGTACTAGATGTTCCCCTTCAAAATGGCCAATTGTTGGCGCCCTTCCCACTCATTATTTGGGAAGAGGCCCAGGGCCCCCCTCTATAAATAGGACTAGCCACCACAGAGAGAGGGGAGGGGTCGAACCCACTCGAGAGAGAGAGAAGCGACTGGACTCACCCAAGCGGTCCATCGCACTAGCTCAAGAACAGCCCCTCGCGAGGCTGTCCTTCCTTTGTACTGTTCTTCATCAGCCCCGGAGGCAATCCACCACACCACACACTGGAGTAGGGTATTACACCACACGGTGGCCCGAACCAGTATAAATCTTGTGTCTCTTGTGTTGTTCATCGTTCCTAGTTTAGATCCCTTGCAAACCATTAGCGCGTGAGCTGGAGGGGGAAAGATCTCCGTGCACACCCCAGAGTTCGAACCTCAAGGGTCTGCCAGAACCCGAAATCCAAAATTTGGCGCGCTAGGTAGGGGTGCGCCGGAATCTTTCTTCCGCTGGTCGCGTGTGATCTTCCGTCGTGTCCATAGCTGACGCTCGCCGAGCCTGCGCCGAGCATCGGGCTGCTCGCGCCGCTCGAGTCGCCCGGACGGCTCCCATCGGCGGACGCCCCCGTCGTTCCCCGTTGCCTGCCGCCAACGCCCCCACCGGCCCGGCGGGGAACGAGCAGTAGGCCTATTGGGGGGAGCTGTGCGACCTCTACCTCGCCCATCACGCCGGGCCGGCGCCCCCGGTCGTCGCAGCTCTCCTGGGCGGCTCACTGGCGCCACCTTCGAGCAGCCACGTCAAGCTGTTCACCCGCCAGATCGCCACCGCCTCCAAGCGCCAGGGAGCCCCGCCGGGCTGGGTGGCGCCCCAGGCCGACCTGCTCTTCGACTCGGACGATCACCCCTCCAACCCCGCCGGTTCGGGTGCGCTCCCGATGCTGTGCACCCCCACCATCTGCCAAGTGGCCGTCACCAGGACCCTCATCGACGGCGGAGCCGGCCTCAGCGTGCTCTCTGTGGAGGCCTTCAGCCTCCTCCATGTGCCACCAGAGCGGCTCCAGCCCAGCAGGCCTTTTTCAGGAGTCGGAGCCGGTTCCACCGCCTCCCTGGGACAAATTCGCCTCCCGGTGACCTTCGGCACCCGCGACAACTTCCGCACAGATCTGATCGACTTCGACATCACCCCCATCAGCCTCCCCTACAACGCCATCCTCGGCTACCTGGCCTTGGCCCGGTTCATGGCGGCGACTCACCCGGCGTACTACCTCATGAAGATGCCTGGGAGCAGCGGTGTCCTTACCGTGTCGGGAGACACAGGAGATGCACTGCAGGCGGTCAAGCTTGTTTTCAAGGCGGCCGCGGCGGCACGGCTTGCCAGCGCTGATGCCCCCGAGCCCAAGGGGGCCGCGCCGTCCAAGAAGAAGCAGCTATTCACTCAAAACAAGGCGGAAACCAAGCAGGTACCAGTCAACGAGGACGAGTCCACAGACGCCACCTTCACCATAGGTGCAAACCTCGAACCCAAGCAGGATGAGGCCTTGGTGAAGTTCCTGCGCGCGAACAAGAAGGTGTTCGCGTGGGGACCTGATCGGTTGGCGGGGGTCCCGAGGGGCGTGATTGAGCATCACCTCAACGTGTGCCCCAACGTGCGCCCCGTGAAGTAGAAGGCGAGGCGACAGTCCACGGAGAAACAATCTTTTATCGTCCAAGAGACCCCGCAAGCTAGAGGCAGCAGGGGTTATTCGCGAGGTCCGCTACCCGGATTGGCTGGCCAACCCAGTTGTCGTGCCAAAAAAGGGGGGAAAGGAACATATGTGTGTAGACTTCACCAACCTCAACAAGGCCTGCCCACAGGATCCATTTCCGCTTCCTCGCAAAGACCATGTCGCGGCCGAAGGGATCAACCCAGCAGAAAGCGCCGAGCGAAGAGACCCCGCCAAGCGACCAAGCGCTGGGGGCTCCTCCGTCTCGAGAGGCACCCCAACCTACGGAGGACGCGAGCAGCGCCAGCGCTCGTAGCCTCGTCGAGCACCCCGTGTACTTCGTCAGCACGGTGCTATGGGACGCGAGGGTGCGGTACCCCATGCCCCAAAAATTCCTCCTCGCGCTATTGGTAGCCTCACGCAAGCTGCGGCACTACTTCCAAGGTCATCCCATCAAGGTCGTCTCAAAGATACCCTCACGGAGAGGGTGCTCAGAAACCAACTCAGTTGGAAGAGTCGCCAGTGGAACATCGAACTGCAAGCATTTCAGCTAGAATTCAGCACAACCAGAGTCATCAAGGGGCCGCATTGGCAGATTTAAGTGGCGAGAATGGACGGAGGCACCCGGCCTCGAAGCAGGCGAAGACCAATCACTTTCTCCGGGGAGCGAGGCACCGGACGGCTGGGTCATGTACTTCGACGGGGCATTCTCCCGACATGGCGCGGGGAATGACGCAGTGCTCGTATCCCTACTCAGGACAAGCTTTATTACACCGTGCAGCTCTGTTTCCAGCACGGGGGAAAGGTCTCCAACAACATAGCAGAATATGAAGGCCCGATAGCCGGCCTGAGAGCCGCAGTCGCTTTGGGGGTAAAGCACCTCATCATCAAGGGCGATTCACAACTCCTCGTCAATTTCTCCAAAAAGATATACGAGCCGAAGGACGAGCACGTGGAAGCCTACCTCGCGGAGGTTCGCAGGATGGAGAAACAGTTCTGGGGGCTGGAGCTGCAGCATGTGCCTCGCGGCACCAATCAAGAGGTGGATGACATCGCCAAAAGGGCGTCCAGGCGGCTGCCTCAGGAGCCTGGCATCTTCGAAGAGCGATTCTTCAGGCCCTCAGCGGCACCATCACTATCAAGCGCGGCGCAACCTCGGGAGGAGCTCCCCCAGCCGCCTGCCTCGGGATCCCCGGTCTGCGGCTCGGCCTCAGGGGCACGCCTGCTCCTGGCGTTGGAGCCTCAGGAAGGGTGCTGGATCACATAGCTCAAGAGCTACTTAACACGGGGGACCCTGCCGGAGGAGGAGGAGGCGGAGTGTGTGGCAAGGCAAGCCACAGCCTACTGCATCAGGGATGGAGAGCTTTACCAGAGGCGACCGAATGACGTGTCCCTACGTTGCATTTCCAGAGAGCAAGGGAAGGAATTGATGGAAGACATACACGGCGGAGACTGTGGGCATCACTCATCGTCACGAACACTCGTTGGCAAGGCGTTCCGCAGCGGGTTCTACTGGCCCACAGCACTCAGCGACACTGTTGAGCTGGTAAAGGCTTGCGAGGCCTGCCAATTTCACGCCAAGCAGATCCATCAGCCGGCGGGAGGTCTGCAAACTATACCCCTCTCATGGCCATTCGCAGTTTGGGGGTTGGACATTCTAGGCCCGTTCCCTCGGGCGCCAGGGGGCTATCGCTACCTCTACGTCGCCGTGGACAAGTTCACCAAGTGGGCTGAGGTAGAAGCTGTCCGCACCATCCTAGCGGGCTCTGCGGTCAAGTTCATCAGGGGCCTCGTGAGCCGGTTTGGGGTGCCTAACCGCATCATCACCGACAACGGTTCGCTGTTCACCAGCAATGTCTTCAAAACGTACTGTGCTAACCTTGGAACGCAGATATGCTACACTTCGGTGGCGCACCCCCGAAGTAACGGCCAGGCCGAGCGAGCCAACGCGGAGGTCCTAAAGAGCCTCAAAACCAGGACCTTCAAGAAGAAGCTGGAGGCCTGCGGCAGGGGCTGGCACGACGAGCTCCAGTCTGTGCTGTGGTCCATCCACACGACCACGGCCAAGCCGACTGGTGAGACCCCGTTCTTCCTCTTCTATGGAGCAGAAGCCGTCCTCCCTAACGAGGTCAGGCGTCGCTCCGCACGGGTCCTGGCATTCGACGAAGCGCAGCAGGACGCCATGCGGGGGACGGATCTCGTGCTGGGGGAGGAACATCGTCGAGAGGCAGCTGCAGCAGCAAGGTATCAACAGGCGCTGCGGCGATACCAATGCCGCAACATCCACCCCAGGACTCTTGAGGTAGGGGACCTCGTGCTCAGACGGGTCCTCTCCAGGGAAGGGTTGCATAAGCTTTCTCCCATGTGGGAGGGCCCGTTCAAGGTTGTTCATGTTTCCAAGCCCGGCTCCGTACGCTTGGAGACTCAGGAGGGGGTGCCCATCCCGAACGCGTGGAACATCCAGCAACTCCGGAAGTTCTACCCTTGAAGAAAGGCCCAGAGCACAGTAAAAAGGCCGGAGCACATGAAGAAGGCCAACGCCTGTGAAGATCATTTCCAGAAAGGCCCGGAGCACATGAAGAAGGCCAACGCTGTGAAGCTCATTTCCCTAGAAAGGCTCGGAGCACGTGAAGAAGGCCAAAGCACATGAAGCTCATTTCCCGAGAAAGGCCCGGCACATGAAGAAGGCCAATGCCTGTGAAGCTCGCCGCCCTTCACACTCTCACGTAATAATGAGTTGGGGCTGTACACGCCCCAGAGTCTCCGGAGAGCCACCCTCGGGCCTCGGGGGCTCCCGCCCACGCCCAGTGGCAGCACTTAGCTCCGCACTGGTGAGAAGACGTTGAAGACTAGATTAGGTGTCGGACGCGGCTTTTTCATTTGCTTTCTGCAGTTGGCTTGTTCGTTCCTATTTAAAGTCTTATTGAAGTTGTTGCCGTCCTTATCTTGTGACTCTTTGTCTTTTTCGCTCACTTGCCTCGTTTTCTCTCGCGCAAGTCTCGCGAGGGAGCAACGCGGGCACCCTCACGAGTGTTTTCTGCCCCTGTCATTTGAAGCTTTCCTATCCAGGTCCACTACGGGAGCACCCCTCCCCGTCCGTGCCCCACGGGCATCGCGACGTGAACACAGGACCTGGGTCGGTCGCCTCCACAACCGAGGCCAGAAGCTACCCCTTCTGACTAATCCTTCCAGGACATGAAGCGCGCGGCGAGGCCTTGGCCTCGAGAAGCGAAGACCGCGACAGGCCCCCCCCCCCCGAGCTAAGTCATTCCTGCACGCGGGCATGCGGCACAAAAGCACATGACAGAAATAGCGGAAACAGCATGATAATTAACAGCAACAGGTCAGCACGCCCCCACGGGGCCCTACACCACTTTCTCTTTGCGCGGGGAAGGGAGAAAAGCAAGATAGGCACGACTTGCTCGGCACCAACTCGCGGCGAAGGCTCGTACTGCCTCCGGAGCTCAGTCAGACTCCTCCTCGCGCTTCACCGAGGTGCGACGGTGGGCTGACCCGCTACCTCCCTCCAGGCAGGCGCGACGGCACGGGGACTGGTCGCGGCCACCGCTGGAGGAGCTGCTGTCCGAAGGAGAGCCGCTGAAGCTCGACGAGCCTCGAGCGCCGCCGACCACGCGCCTGCTGTCATCTTCATCCCGATCATCGCCGGGGCTGGGCACACGGCTGCGGTCATCGTCTTCGGGGCAGCACCCGGCACGACGACCGTCTTCTCCGAACACTCTCACGTAGAGGGTGGCGTCGCCGTCGAACTTGAAGTGCAGGGTGCACCGCCGGCTCAGGCCACGCGCGCGGGAAAATGTCTGCTAGCTGCGGGTCAGGGCTGTATTCCCGACAACGGAGACCTCCAGCGAAGCCAATGAGGCCCTGCTGCAACAATCGTCCGCCTGAAGCCAGAGGCTGCCCGGAGCGCCGGCCGAAATTTCACCTACAAAGAAGCGGGGAAGCTGGAGCCAGGTGCTGGTCGGCTCCACCGACCACACGACGAACTCCGGCAGCAACTCCGCCGAGTGGAAGCCCGACCTAGGGGGCCGCGCAGTCACGGCGCCCCCCTCCCCACCCCATCGACAACCTGGCGCCCTTCACCGTGCAGGGGATCGCCTCCACGACCGCGGGAAGTCGCTACGGGAGCCACAGTATGCTTGCGAGGATGGCGTCGATCGCGCTTGGCCGGGGGAGAGTCAGGCCCTACTTGGCGGGCCTTTCCCTTCTCCGCGGCCGAGAACCTCTTCGACGGAGCCATAGAGAGAAAGGAGTAGCAAGAGGGGATGGACTGGAAGGGCTTGCACCATTCCGTACTTATAGCTGGAGGAGGCCAGCCGCTGGCCTCCACGATCACAGGTAATCATGACCCATTTCTGCGTGCAGGGACTTGTCAAGTCATGCGGTTGCCGAGGGATCGTGGGGAAGCGAAGGCTAAGTACAATCAATCGCCATGCGGCGCTGAGGCCAGCTGTTGGGGCCCTTGGCGCTCGCCAGACTTGCTTCTCTGCTAAGCCAAGTCCGGGCGCGCCTTGGGCCCGGGGGCTACTGTCGGCGTTATGGGAACGGGGGTCCCCAGACTTGCCTGCCTGCGGCCTGCGGCGTGGCTCAAGTGGGGGCCCAGCACGACCCAGCTTCATTAGCTCAAGCCCAAGACCCTCGCAAGGGGCCAAGCCTCACGGGGCGGACGACAGGAACCTTCCTCAGGGGCAGCCTCGTCAGGCAGGCTCACGAGGAGGCGGAGAGATCAAGGCAGGGTACCTCACGAGGGTGCCCGTGGCGCAAGCCATGACAATCGAGATCGGTGGCGCGCCGACTCGCGATGTCCTCGTTTCCCCTTTGGTGCTAAGGAGGAAAGCACAGGCCAAGGCATCAGGCAAAGGTTACCGCTTCGGTGCAACAAGACCAAGACCAGCAGAGCGGCAGCACGGAGGTCATCGTGGAGCCCAGGACGGCGTCACCGTCAGAGACTTTGGCAGCCGAAGACCAACTTTAGTCAGGATAAGTGTACTAGATGTTCCCCTTCAAAATGGCCAATTGTTGGCGCCCTTCCCGCTCATTATTTGGGAAGAGCCCCAAGGCCCCCCTCTATAAATAGGACTAGCCACCATAGAGAGAGGGGAGGGGTCGAACCCACTAGAGAGAGAGAGAAGCGACTGGACTCACCCAAGCGGTGCATCGCACTAGCTCAAGAACAGCCCCTCGCGAGGCTGTTCTTCCTTTGTACTGTTCTTCATCAGCCCCGGAGGCAATCCACCACACCACACACTGGAGTAGGGTATTACACCACACGGTGGCCCGAACCAGTATAAATCTTGTGTCTCTTGTGTTGTTCATCGTTCCTAGTTTAGATCCCTTGCAAACCATTAGCGCGTGAGCTGGAGGGGGAAAGATCTCCGTGCGCACCCCAGAGTTCGAACCTCAAGGGTCTGCCGGAACCCGTAATCCGACAGAGATGGAGGTCGTGGAGGCGATGAAGAAGCAGTTACAACTCCGTGGCGAATTAGATCATTTGGGGTGATAATCTTCCTTCTTCTTTTGCTCCTGTGTTTCATATTTTGCTTCGGGTGTTTCGCCGCACGTGTCATGTTCTCTGCGAGGCATGAATAGAACAATGGTTTTTTTAGGGAATGAATAGAACAATGCTAACAATGAGATGACTTGCAAATTAGATCATTTTTATCGCCATATGGCACTGGGCTGCCGTGTTTCGTGCTCCTCCGTCGCAATACTACTCCAGTGGAATACTTGAGTGTATCGCAAGGTTCTTTGCTCCTCCTCGATCAGGTCGTCGGCGCATTTATATGAGCAGTCAAATCACAAGGCCCCGCCTTCCAGCAGTAATGAGCCGTCAAATCACAAAGGCCCTCGCCTCTCGTGAAACCGGCCAAGCTAGACGTCCCTGCTCTCTAGCCTTTTAAAAAATGTATACTTTTGTACAGCAGTAGTATCGATGGATTGCGCCATGGAGCAAAACTTGAAATTAAAAAAAAGGTGGTATATATAGAGAGTGCTCGTCGCCAAATTATGCATATAGTACTATTAAAAAGGCTAGTCACAATAATGGTGTCCAGCACAACCGACCCCTCAAATAAAACTAAGAGGGTGCTTGGATATGTTTTAGTCCCATGACTAAAAGTAGTGGGACTAACACATTCTAGCCTCACCCATGCTTGGATCCAAATACTAAAAAGGCTAAAATCAAGTTAATGAGCATTTATTATCCTCCAAACCCTCCAATCCAGAACTCGCCTGCGTTAAAGGAGAGGATTTAAATGAGTAGAGAGAGGACTAATCCACATTTTAGTAGGGTACCTGACTAAAAAATTTTAGTCTCAAGACTAGTTTTAGCCCCTCTTTAGTCAGGGGTGCTTGGAACTTTAGCCTCTTAAAGAGACTATTTTTAGTCAGACTAAAATAAATCCCTTGGATCCAAGCACCCTCTAAGCATCCTGGAATTCTTTGACAAAACTAAGCACCACAGAAATTCTTTGACAACTAAACTGCTGGCTATATGATGTTGGCCATATATATTGTACATATATAATGTGAAGAAACAAGTGGTAGTACTATACCAACTAAAAGATGAAATGTAAGAAATACTAGTATGTACGTACTAGAGAGTTAAAGTAACTAGAAGAAACATAACATAGTTCTCATTGGGGCACAAAGACAACACACCCCTCAAATTAAATTAAGCACACCTGAAATTAAACTTTGCAACTATTCCGGTAGACACTGCATTAGAACCACCATGAGCAATGACACTGCCACCTTACTCGGAGTCCTTGTCCACGTCCTCGACTTCGTCCTTGTCCCTCTTCCTCTTGGCCGATACTTCTTTGCTTGAACTGCACACTTGGCTGTTGCTCTTCATCCAACCCTTGTAGATATTAAAGCAAAGGTAGCCATCCATTGCAGCGTAGTGGATGTGGTATATATCTAGTACATTCCGCTGCCATGCATGACGATGAAATGTGTATGGAGGTTTCTCCAGTTTACCGTACAAAGGATGAACCATGGCTCCTGCCAAGGTCAGCATTGAAGGCTGACGAGAGGACACAAGCCGATTCTTCTGGAGGTCGAAGGTGTTGCCTACAACGAGGCCTATCCGACGCAGGACTTCTTTGTCTTACCAAAGTCTACAGTAACGAATTTTACTAGGTTGCTCTCGAGGAAGTCCTTAAAATCCTGGCACTCAACGTTGGCATGGCATATGTGGTAGACCAAGCATAAGTCATGCACGCAAACCTGGATCACGGCAGGCTTCTTTCTCGCTTCGTCCTTTAGATCCTTCTCTCGTCCCAGGACTATGGTGTACTCAACATCTAGCCCAGCGACCCACTCATCATCTGAGTCTTCGAACATGCGTCTGAAGCGAGAAAGGCATTCTTTCACCGTCGCGGAAGAACGGGTCTAGATGACATCGAACTCATCACCGGTGATGGTTCTAACCTTGTACTCACCACCGATTGTGGAGATTTGGGACACCATGGATTTGGGAGGAGGGTTAGGATTAGTGGAACTGTCGTAATGTGAATGGACGAGACGACTAGGAGCAAACCGCCGTAGTATTGAAGGACGTGCGGGGGCAGTAGGAGCAAACTGCCGGCGTAACGGCGAGGTAGTGGCTTTCCATTCTCCCATGATACGGGCTTCCGAGAGCCCTTGGATCTGAGATCGAGCAGTTGCATGGCGTGATTCTAGACCTATGGGTGAATATCCTATCACGGAGGGTTATTACGCAAATTTTCAAAGAACTTAGCATGCGATTGTTTGATCTTAGATCCAAGGGCTGCCAGCAGCCCGTATCATGGTCGTGCCTACCACGACCGTCGCGTCGCTCGCGCCGTCGCGCCCTTGGAGATTTAACACAATGCGTTAGGCTATCTGATGTCGGCATGTAATACATAGTCATCACTTAGTCACTCATACTACAACAAGGTTGGCTATAAGGTTGGCTATAAGTGTATTTTTACTCCTCTCTATCTCTTTCTTCGTACTCCCTCCGTCCCATAATATAAGAATGTTTTTGACACTAGTGTAGTGCCAAAAATGTTCTTATATTATGGGACACAGGGAGTACTAGTATTTATTGCATTTGGCAAGGAGTGACTTCTTCCAATGAAATGGTGTTGCTAAGTTTGCTTCATTTAATCAGCTATAGACTCAAAATTGTCTTTTCACCTAGGTACACGCGCTTAGCACCGTTTCTTCCTTGGGTCACCAAACTAGTCTCTCTCTTCTTGATTAACTTGCCACATCATACTTTATGCCTATGTGGCAAGCTTAAGCACCTGTAGGAGCAAGTAAAAGTAAGTACAATAGTGCACTTTACATGGCATTTTTTCATATGTGGAGGAAAGAGAGGGAAGGAAAAAGTGGAGAAGTGGGCTTTCATGCAAGAGCCAGCCTCTACTACATGGTGGAGCATTGGGAGAGGCACCTGTATGGAGGTGGTCAAGAATCAGGAGACTCACGCCGGTCGTGGCCGCAGCTTAAAATGATAATGGCAAGTCAAATCACGGGGCCCCACATCCAGTGATAACTTCATTTGTCAAATCACACAGCCCTACGATTGCAGCAGCCTACTCCCTCGTCTTCTCGCGTCTCTGTCAAACCGACTAGGCGGAACTGCCCCGCCGCCTATCGTGTAGGAAAAGCCCCGCCCTCAACTTTTAAATAGTATACAGTATAGTAATTTTGTATCCATGGATTGCGCCCGCACCATGGAGCTAAGCGTCTAGAAAACGGCGGTACACATGTACGGAGTATACAGCACGCCCATCGCGTTCGCGTCGCACCCCAGACGGTCGGTCGGTCTGGCGCGCTGCTCTCTGAATGGAACGCGCGTTATATTGCGTTTGCACACACATGTGGGACGGCAATTGAGAACCGACCATAGGCACACTCCCCGGGCCCGCAAGTCGGGTGACTTAATAGAAGAGGGAGACGAGCGATAGTACTAGAGAAGTGTTGTACTACGTTGGTGCCTGGATGATCCCTGCAAGACACGGAAGATCAATTCGTCCATGCATGTGACCAGACTCCGGCAGAACCGCCTGGATTGGCTATCGTCTACATATCGTGCAGGCTGTGTTGTACATGGCTGTAGTTGTGGTGAGAAATCTAAAAAAAGGTTTATTGTCATCTCGCAAAATTAGGTGTCATGTGCTTCGGATCACTGCGAGGGTTAAACAATGACAACTGAGTTGGGCTAGTCATTAGGGGCACATGCACGAACAGTGACTACTCGGCTGCCATCTAGGTCAAGCCGGCTATGTTAATTAGGACATCTATCGACGGACCCCTTTCTCTGAGTTTATCTTTAATTTGAGCTTTGTTCCTCGTCTAGTTTGTCCGTCAGGATTCATGTTGTCTCCTTTGGGCGGTGAGGTTATGATTTCTTGTCATGTGGCATTTTTTCGTGTTATATGTTATAATCCGGCGCTTCAGATCAAAATGACGACAACTGCGCCTCCGGGCCACGTGCATCAAGACTTCTCGATAGTCATTGACGAGGTCAAACCAGCTCCGGTAGACAAAATAAAACTAGTACTACTCCACTATATAGGCAGGAGCCTCCGCGCTTGCTTGCTAGTGTTGCTCTCTTCACACTGTCTCGGCCTCTCCAGATCTAAACACAACAGCGGTGGCCACACACTCTCTCTCTCTACTCACCGCTTGTCACAGATCCAGCCGGATCCTCTCCGTCGGGGAAGGCGAGATGGTGCAATGTTCACGCGGTCGTCCTCGGCGACAGCTCTTACCCACTGCTGGGCGCGTCCCAATCATCCTGCCTTGTCGTTCTCTCCCAAGCACCGCTGGCAAGGGAGGGCCTCCGACCCCTTCTTCCTCGCTTCCGTAGTGTGGGCAGATCTGGCCTCCCGCCGCCCACCTAGCGACATCCCAGCGACCATCAGGTATAACTTCCTTCGAAACCGGCCTTGCTCTACTTCCCAAGCTCCTGACTTCGCTGCATTTGTATCTTTTACTATTTCTCAGGCCCCCTCGTAGATAGCATCGATTGGCTGTTTGAAAACAACCTAATTTTTTTACGTTTAAGAGGTAAAACTAGTTCATGCACTCGAATCTAGTACTACTTGGTTTAAACAAGGAAGAAAGGGGGTGGGGTGGGGGAGGATTTGTTATCTGAATCTAGGACTTGGTCGAAAGAGGAAATAATGGGGGCGAAAAGTAGCAGAGGCGGCTATCCAAGCTGGTCTCTAGGTCTAATAGGGAAATAAAGGGAAACGCAATACAAACTCAATATAAACCCGATCTATTGGTTGAAAAAGGAAAGAAAGTGAGGACTGGGGGACAAGTGAACGGAGTAAGTCCAGCACTAGATTTGCTAGCCTCACACACAGTATAAGGTGGCTATCTTAGAACAAAAATGGGACCAACCCGGATATCCTATTCGATGTTTGTTGCCCCAAGCCACTCTTATGTAATGCCACTTTGGTAAAATGTAGCAATCGCCTTTGTTAAAAGTAAGGACACGTTAAACCAATGTTGTTTTCAATGTAATGCCTCCAAGAATATGAATCAATGGCACTTCTTTACATGTCGCTAAAATTTCCCATTAAGATAAGTTGGTTCTTTTCGTTAGAAATGCAACTGTCCTGGTCCGCCTACTCTCCCGTGCCCAAAGTAATGTCGTATTTAATGGTTGTCATAGTTAATCCTAATGCCCACACTAATATCTAGCAATGCCAGTGCTTTAGAAATTTCTATTGTCCTTGTAGGGTTGCCATTCAGATAAGGAACATGCTTATTTTCATTTGATGCATGTTTCATCACTTGTTAGTCACCCTCGTTTCCACCTTTTTTGTGCAAACAGAGATATACATTTCACGCTCGATCTTAGTTGAACTGCACAAATGATATCCAAATTATAGTTGAGCATTACAGGAGCTTCACAACCAACCTTGATGTTGCTCAATTTTATTGCAACTAATGAAGAAGAAGCTCTGTGGGTTTCATTTTCGATGGAAATGGAACCGGGTTGGAGCCCTTTTCTTAAAAAATTGAAGAAGAAGCTGCTAGCTCACGGGACATTGCTTCATTTTAGGTGAACTGCACCAAAAGGTCCCATGAATTGAATCATCCATGTTGGTGGACTGAAAGAGCCGACTTGACATCGATCTAAGCACCCCGGCCTCCATCCTTGCGATGCACAGTACACCTCGTTTGCCACCTGCTCGACCCTAGTGTCACTGATAAAATGAAGTAATAATACAGTTAAAATAGAGCAAGTGTCATCTCTATCATTTCATTTCCAATGTAGATAAAGAAAGTGCTTCTCTTTGTTAATGTATGTTTCATCAACTAGTCCCATTGTTAATGTTTAAGCGTTTCAGCAAACTGGGGTGCTTAATTTTAGTTGATATGTACAAAAATAGAGATTTGAATGTCTCAAGGCGCCTCCTTGTACTACCGCTGTACACTGATGTTCATCACTTGCAGAAGGTGTATCTGGGAGACTTGGGACGATGTCCAGTAAGAGGCGTACCATATGAGGCGTCGCAGGGCCCATCTCACCCTCGCAGCATGGCATACTATGATACTATCACAATATTTTCTTCTATTTATTTTTTGTGTTTGATCAACTAGTGCCACTATAATGTAATCATGCTTTTTCATTATCTGTGCAAACAGGGTTATTCAGCTGCATTTTGGTGGAACTGCACAAATGTACGTATGGAACCGGCATATACGCAGAGTATGAGGTGTGCCAAGTAAAAATTACCGACACCAACCATGCTGCATGCACGCATTGGCATCCACCACCACCAGTGGGATGTGTGGCGCTCTCTGTGGACGGATCTTTCTCGATAGCAAATCATCTAACCAAATACTAGTAGCTTATATTGGCAGTTTTCTAGGGAGTACTCTTTTCTGAAAGAAGCACCAATCTATTTTTCTTTATTTGTACACTATGTCACAACTTTGACCCAAATGTCCAGAGCTATTTTAAAGTGATTGGCGTAGTACTCGGAGACTAATTGTAAGGATGATTTTCATTAGCTGTCACACTGATTGTAAGCATGAGCAGGTGGAAGATTAGGTTAGTGTGAAGCTTACCTTAAACCCTACCGCCGCCGTTGAAACGAGGCAAGTGTCGAGGGAACCGTGGAGATTGGCGGGGAAGCGACGTCGCGCCATCCGGCCTCCTCTTGCGGTGGGAGAACAAATACTCCTGTGGCTCCGGCTAGCTCTGCACCCTCACGAAAGGCACACCATACTCGATCGATTCGTTATCCTCTGGGTGCTTGACGTTTGACCAGTACGCCCACCACCTCTGCCTGACTGTCGCCTCGGGCGAATCTGTCTGCTCCATCGCCCAAAGGAGATACTCGATGAACTCAGAGGACTGCGGCGTGACTGCCGCCGAGGAGTACATGTACATCGCCGCCCTCATCGCCGTCGACTCGCTCTTTCGCATACATTGCCACATGGCCCGCGCCGTCCTTGAAATCTCCCACTCATTGTCAAACCAACTAAGGATCTCCTTCAACCTGGCTAACTTTGTTTGGTCGCCGCCGGCGATCTGCCTGATTCGCTGTTGCATCCTCTCCATAGATGTCCTTCTGAGTGGTCCGGTCCTAGCTTTGGAAGATGGGAGGAGAGACGGTGGTCTTGCAATAGAGAAGAGGGAGAGGCGAGATGGTGGTTTTGGAATGGAGATGATGGAGAGGAGAGGAGGTGGTTTTGGAATGGAGAAGATCAGAAGAGGGAGAGGCGAGACAGTGGTTTTGGAATGGAGATGATGGAGAGGAGAGGAGCTGGTTTTGCAATGGAGAAGATCAGAAGAGGGAGAGGCGAGACGGTGGTTTTGGAATGGAGATGATGGAGAGGAGAGGAGGCGGTTTTGCAATGGAGAAGAGGGAGAGGAGCGTGCGGCAGCGATTTAGGATTGGATGAGAGGGCCGGCGCGCTGTGACTGTATCAAAATCAAAATCAATTTACCGTTAAATTAAGAAAGCGACACCACATTAACTAGTCTCCCTTTTATTCTGGTTCATAATTGACCATGATTTTCGCACATAAAATATATGTTATACATTGCAAAAATAATATAATTTGAAAGTACATTCAGATACGAATGAAACGATACAATTTTTGGTGACATGCATTCACATTTTGCTTGACAAATACAGTACATGGTCAAACTTTGACCCAAAATCATAAAACAACAAAAAATACTTCCAAGACCAACGCCGCTCTTCCGCTCTTCTCCTCTTAAACCACCGCTGCTCCTCTCCTGTTCCAATCTAAAAGGCAGCGCCGCTCCTCTCCTCTTCCATTTCAAAACCACCGCCCTCCTCTCCTGTTCAGGTCAACACCAGCGTCGCTCCTCTCCCGTTCTAATCCAAAACCAGCGCTACTCCTGTCCTCTTCCATTCAAAAACCACCGCCGGCGAGTGAAGGTGTTGTGGAGAAGTAGATCGATGGAGGAGTACAACCGATACGTGAGGATCGCAGACGGCGACCCTGTGAAGCTAGCTAAGATGTTGGAGATACAGTCTTGGTTTGACAACAAGGACCAACTAGCGGCGACGGCGACATCCATGGCCAAATATCTGCAATAGAGCGAAAAGGCGGCGATACTCCCGGAGGGAGTCGCGCCGGAGTGTAACATCCCAAAATTCTAAATTTTGGAATGTTATAATAATTAAAATATATGATTGTTTGATTGATTGTTGAGTGATCGATGGAGTGAAATTGATTGGAATTTTAAACTTTTGAAGTTTTGTTGAGAGGGAATAAAAGGACTTTCCAAAAAAAAGTTTCTGTTTGAAAATATTTGAATTTGGAAATATATCAAACTTCATGCCACTCAATGATCCTCATGAATTATTCAATGAAAGAGAGTGGGAAGTAAAGAAAAATTTCATTTTGAATTTGTCATTTAAATTTTGTTTTCAACTCAAAGTGGCATTTGAGTTTTATTTAAAAACTTTTCTGACAAAGAACACTTGAACAAAAGTGTTGAGAGGGAGTAACATGACACCCCAAAAATGTTGGAATAAATTTTCCATGGAGTTTTGAAAGTCATTTTGATTTTTGTTTGAATTTTAAAAAATGATTTTTCAAAAAGTATTTTATTTGCCCCTGGAAAATATCCCATTAAATTGGGATTATTTTTCCGATCATTTTGATATATAATACTCCTATATTTTAGTTTTTAAATGATTTTATTCATGATTCTTTTTAAAAAGGAAAGGTATTTTTGTTTTGGGCCAAATCCCGTAATCGCTTGAGATCATCTCCTTCCTCACGAACAGGATTTCCTTCCCGAGCACAGCCATCGTCGGCCATCGCCGGAGATCGCGGGATTCGCGAAATCCCTTGCCCCCTCCTCCAAACCGACCTGCCTCCCCTATAAATGGCCACCTCGCGCATCCATTCCCCCCCCCCTCCTCCCTCCTCTCCTCACCCCACGTCGCTGTGCCGCCTCGCCGGAGTTCGCCGGACCACCGCCGCCATTGCCGCCCCGCCCCACCACCTCCGGCCATCCTAGCCACCCTCCGACCCAACCACTCGCTCCGCCCCGATCTGCCGCCCCCTACCGTCCCTTCCCCGACGCCATAGGGCCACCGGAGGACGTCGCCGGAGCTCCACCAGGACCCCATCATCGGAACTGCTACAGTAAATCCCGACCTACTTTTTTTTCGTTCTGTTTTTAAAACAGAATAGTTTCAATCTTGTAAAATCCATAGTTAATTATCTACGAGGTATTTTTGAGTGATTCCAACTGCGTTGGATCACAAATTTTATGAAGTTTCTGTTAGTTCAATTTTATTTCACATTTGAGCAGTTTAAATTTGTGTTTGTATGAATTTGCTCAAATCTAGTGATTTGAGCTATTTTGAGTTAGGAATATTATTTTTGACCGATTCTTTTTGCTCCTGGTCTCTAGGACCTTTGTTTATCCAGTAGTATTTAGTATTTTATTTCTAGGTTAATTTAAATTAGCTTTTTAGCAAAACAGTACTGTTTTATTATTAGTTCTGTTTTAGCTTTTTCTTTATTGTTTTTATTAGTTTTAAATTATTTCTTTTTGTCACTTTTGAAAAAATTAGTTGTGTTTCTGTTAGAAAACAGGAGAAAATTTTATTTTTATTTAAAAAAAATTATTTTCCTTAGTTTTGTATGAAACCTTCTATAGGTCATAGTTAGAGTTTTATAAAAGCTTTTTATTTGTTTCTTTTTGCAAATAAAATTTTATGAAAAAAATACTTTCTGTTAACTTAGTTGTTTTACTTTTTATTTCTGTTAAATTATTAGTTTAGTGTTTTAATTACTGTTATGTTTTTTTTACTTAGGGCAAAACTATGTTAGATGCTTGTAGCAAAGTCATAGATTTTCGTTAGTAGTTTTTCTTTCTAGTTTTATTTGTAGCTTCTTTGGAATTTGTTGGAGTTTTATTATTGAGTTTTTTTGTTTTAATTGTTATTCTGAGTGTTAGTATTGCTTGCTAGAGTGATTGCTTATGTGAATGCTATGTTTGACTTGTATAGAGTTTCTTCGGAGAGTGACGAATAGTCCTATCAAATTTTGTGAGAGCGTTGTTATCTTCATCAACATACCAGGCAAGTTCACTTTGACCATGCTTTCATACCTATGTTTTATTGCATTTAGTGGCATCTTTGCAACCACCCTCCAGTAGTGATATTGAATTCTTGTAGTTGATTAGTATGCATGAGGTAGGAACCCATCACCGTGTTACCAAGCCCGAGACGTTATTTATTTTAATGCTACGCTATAGTAGACGGGGTTTGGTATGAGTGCACGAGAGTGGTGTGAAGAAGGAGGACTCTACGTCGATGATGACAACTCCATGATGACATCTGCAAGGACTGCATCTTCAAGGCCTCAAGACTTCAAGACTCGAGACAAGAATTCAATACACACCTCTTTGGGTGAAGGGCGGTTGTGGGCACCTGGAGAAACCAGTGGATGGCGGGATGCATGGAGAAGCGCCATGACATCTTGCGGAAAGCTTCACCCAGACTCAAAGAGACGGAAGAATACTTCATGCCGGAAGCTTACCTGTGCAACCGCAAGTCACTATGGGCTCTGGCTTGGTTGACCTTAGTTGTGACTCTAGCTGGGACGGTGCTAGCAGATGTAGAACTACGGTAGGATTGGATGAGCACCGGACAGTGGTCAAGGGAACTCTTCGGAACACCATGTTTCGGTCATCTTGTTCTCAAACACCCTGAAGTGCGAGAACGTAAAAAGAGGGATCGAATCTTGCGGGTAAAGTGTACAAACCTCTGCAGAGGGTTTAAACCTAATCGATTAGCCGTGTCCCGATTATGGACAATTTGAGCCTCTGGACTTGGATCTATCTCGGAACTCTCAACACCGGACTGATAACTTAATTGTGGGCAACTTATGATGAATTTGGGCTATGAGACATCGGTTGGCGGAACCATGTCATGATAGAAAACTCTATAGTACAGACTTCATTTATTCCTTTGATGTAGGGAAAATAAAACCAGCTTTTACATAAACAAAACTCGAATCTGAGCCACAAAGCCATACCGCATATAGTATAGTTTATCATCTGTTTTCTCTTATTGTGATCTTGCCGGTACATTCAATGTAATCTTGACCTACACGGCTGCAACGTATCATGTTGCGGATATTTCCTCGACGAGTAAGAGTTACGATACAGGTTACGGTCTACACTCAACCTGCCGATGGCGTTGATGGGACTCCACACCCGTTGTTGTTTCACTGAGACATATGAGGTATATATCAGTTTTACGTTATTTATACATGTGATTGCACTTTGATATATACATTGATGTCTTGTGTGTGCCGACATCTTGATCGAGGATGGCACAAATACACATAGACTTGACCGTCTGAGGTCGGGTCGCTACAGATATGGTATCAGAGCACATGTTGACTGTAGGATGTGACCCTAGAAATCGGAAAGCCCTAGTATAGGAAATCTCTAAAAATTTATTTGCAAGAAGATCCCTTACTTGTCATCTTTTCTGATTTTATCAAATAGCCCCTCCTACCTCAAATAGTTGGAATATACCCCATCCCCTTTTGACCACACGGAGGATCAACTGAAGCAGCTCCAAGAAGGACAAGATGTCGTACAACTAATGACTTCTTTAGAGTAAAAATGATTTCATCATGCATTAGAAGAGTTGAAGCTACAACAGTTGAAGACTCGGAAGACTTGGAGAATTTAAAGAATCTGAAGAATTATTTGACATTTAGAAGACCAAACCCTTGTTATATACTTAAGTTAGATGCGATGATTTGTGAGCTGTCATTTGTTTGATGTTTTCCCGACAGCCACAAAATAAAACCCGTTTCTTCAAAAACTATTGTTTGTATTGTGTGTATACCTCCCCACCTCTTTCATATCTCATCCCAAAACTTTTGGACCCATAGATGATGAATGACGTTAGACTGATATTCTTCTGGATCAAGACTTCAGCGGAGGCGAGCTATGGATTCAGAACATGGAGAATCACTTCAGGAGCAAATTGGTTTCAAGGAAGAATGAAGTAGCATACGCTCTTCAGTACTTTGAAGGAAGTGCTGCAACATGGTGGAAAATGCATCAAGCCATACAAGGACGTAGTGGAGCAAGAACTTGGGAGGAATTCAAGAAGACCCTGTTGAGATCACGTCTCATCCGGAAGCACTATGATAACCCGAAGAAGAAACCTTGTGCCTGCAAGATTTGCGGAGAAATAGGACACACCCAGGAGGAACACAAGGATGGATGCCCTCATTGTGAGGAGAAACACCCAGCTGAGGAATGCCCAACTTGGCAGGTGACTTGTTTCTTGTGTGAAGGAACCACCCACTACCCGACTCAGTGTCACATTTACCCCATGGTGCAACAAACTATTCAGGAGCAGGAAGAAGGAATGAAAGAAGCGCTCCAAGAAGTTATGAAAGAACACATGATGAAGGAATGTTTTGAAGACCACGATGGAGAAGGCCTCAACAGATTTTACTCCAATGCCTGCTATTCATGTGGAGAAGAAGGACATTTTTCACAAGATTGCACCCAGGAAAGAAAAGAGTATCTGGGATACTTCTCGGCGGAAGCAATAGAGTTTGATCCACAGGGAATAAAAGGTTTGATCGAACGAAGAAACCCCGGAAGAGAAAACAAAGACACCCTCAGAACAACCCAATTTCTGCAAAGAGGGACAAGAGTCATATTACCTGTTTTGAATGTAAGGACGCCGGGCATTATGCCAATCATTGTCTTGAAAGGAAGCAAGGAACTCAAGCAGCAGGCACCATCTCCAAGAAGCCCAAAGACTTATCGAAAGTTATGTGTTTTCATTGCAAGGAAGCAGGACATTATGCTACTAAATGTTCCTACAAGAAGGAAGCTGGAGTTGAGTTGTTGGAATTTTGATATGGATAATAAGAGTGGTAGAAACCAATTTTTTTCATGATTACAATAAGTTGAGTTATGTAATGGGTGCTCAGAGTTTGTAATGGATTCATGAAATCAATAAAGTTAAGGTGACATGTTTTCATATGTTTAATTGTATGAGTTGTTACTCTATGAACACGGATTTTGACCATTTTCGAGGATATGAGAAATATGGTCTATGGATGGATTTGTGAATTTCATTTTAAGGGTGATAGTACCCTATGAAGAACACTAGACCAATGGAAATGGAAATGTGTCCCACAGGTTGGAGTTTGGAAAAAATGAGTTGAAGTTTTATCTTTGATATGATGGTATTAAGAAATGAAATGTTATTGGATTTAAAGTGGTGTAATGTTGGAAAATGGAGCAATTGTAACTCCAAGGATGAGTGAAATTGGTACAAGTGTTGAAGTGGGCTCATAACCCACAGGCCCAGGAATTAATAAGGGTCAAGTACCCACTGGAAGAAGAAATTTTGGGAAGACTGCGATTTGATCAGCAGACGTTTCGTAGGAGGTTACGCAAAAAACCCGAGAGTTGTGAAGTAATGATAGATGTTTTGTTTGGCTTGCAGAACCAAAGGATTTACCCGATCCCTGTTCAATACAGGAGAAATTCTGCAATGCTTGTGAGAATGCCCGAGTGTTAGAAATACAAGATTCGCTAAACCTTATACAGGGTAATGATCTGGGTGCGGAATGGATTGATCACCATACCGACTTACTCGTATCATTCGCTCTTGCTATTTGGAATGGTAAATCTGAGAGACTTACCCATAGTAAAGTGACGACGCTCCTTGAAGCCTTGCTTAAGCCTTAGAATGGTATGATGATAAACCCATGTACATGGCAGTTGTTGCCAATCGTAGATTATACGGTGAGAATGAAGCCAAGGCCCTTTTTCTACAGAAACCATTAATGGTAGACCACCATGAGTATTTCGATAGTTGTCTAGAATGGACACAGACCTATCAGCTAAGAAGATCCAGTCTCGGACGAACTTCAACTTTGACGAACCGACCCAAGATTTTGAGGAAAACGCTATGCTTCTGACAGAAGAGCGTTAATGAAGGAGCTATTGTAAGATATGTGAAGAGACATATATTGTCGGCACTCCAGAGGAAGTATCCGAGTTTATTGGAACTATAACCTTGTTTTTAAGTGTGGTAGCACCCCTGACCTTTCCGACCAAAATATTTGCTAGAAGACCCCGAGCCCCTAACCTTTTCTTGCTAGCCTCTTCGAATCTCGAGGACGAGATTCATTTTAAGTGTGTAGTTTGTAACATCCCAAAATTCTAAATTTTGGAATGTTATAATAATTAAAATATATGATTGTTTGATTGATTGTTGAGTGATCGATGGAGTGAAATTGATTGGAATTTTAAACTTTTGAAGTTTTGTTGAGAGGGAATAAAAGGACTTTCCAAAAAAAGTTTCTGTTTAAAAATATTTGAATTTGGAAATATTTCAAACATCAAGCCACTCAATGATCCTCATGAATTATTCAATGAAAGAGAGTGGGAAGTAAAGAAAAATTTCATTTTGAATTTGTCATTTAAATTTTGTTTTCAACTCAAAGTGGCATTTGAGTTTTATTTAAAAACTTTTCTGACAAAGAACACTTGAACAAAAGTGTTGAGAGGGAGTAATGACACCCCAAAAATGTTGGAATAAATTTTCCATGGAGTTTTGAAAGTCATTTTGATTTTTTGTTTGAATTTTAAAAAAAATGATTTTTCAAAAAGTATTTTATTTGCCCCTGGAAAATATCCCATTAAATTGGGATTATTTTTCTGATCATTTTGATATATAATACTCCTATATTTGATTTTTTTAAATGATTTTTATTCGCGGATTCTTTTTAAAAAGGAAAGGTATTTTTGTTTTGGGCCAAATCCGGCCCAATCGCCCCAGATCATCTCCTTCCTCACGAACAGGATTTCCTTCCCGATCACAGCCACGTCGGCCATCGCCGGAGATCGCGGGATTCGCGAAATCACTTGCCCCCTCCTCCAAACCGACCTGCCCCCCTATAAATGGCCACCTCGCGCATCCATTCCCCCCCCCCTAGTCCCTCCTCTCCTCACCCCACGTCAGTGCCGCCTACTTGGAGTTCGCTGGACCACCGCCGCCATTGCCGCCCGCCCACCACCTCCGGCCATCCTAGCCACCCACCGACCCAACCACTCGCTCCGCCCGATCTGCCGCCCCTACCATCCCTTCCCGACGCCAGAGGGCCACCGAGGACGTCGCCGAGCTCCACCAGGACCCCATCATCGGAACTGCTACAGTAAATCCCGACCTACTTTTTTTCGTTCTGTTTTTAAAACAGAATAGTTTCAATCTTGTAAAATCCATAGTTAATTATCTACGAGGTATTTTTGAGTGATTCCAACTGCCTTGGATCACAAATTTTATGAAGTTTCTGTTAGTTCAATTTTATTTCACATTTGAGCAGTTTAAATTTGTGTTTGTATGAATTTTCTAAAATCACTAGATTTGAGCTATTTTGAGTTAGGAATATTATTTTTGACCGATTCTTTTTGCTCCTGGTCTCTAGGACCTTTGTTTATCCAGTAGTATTTAGTATTTTATTTCTAGGTTAATTTAAATTTGGTTTTTAGCAAAACAGTAATGTTTTATTATTAGTTCTGTTTTAGCTTTTTCTTTATTGTTTTTATTAGTTTTAAATTATTTATTTTTGTCATTTTTGACAAAATTAGTTGTGTTTCTGTTAGACAACAGGAGAAAATTTTATTTTTATTTTAAAAAAATTTATTTTCCTTAGTTTTGTATGAAACCTTCTATAGGTCATACTTAGAGTTTTATAAAAGCTTTTTATTTGTTTCTTTTTGCAAATAAAATTTTATGAAAAATACTTTCTGTTAACTTAGTTGTTTTACTTTTTATTTTCTGTTAAATTATTAGTTTAGTGTTTTAATTGCTGTTATGTTTTTTTACTTAGGGCAAAACTATGTTAGATGCTTGTAGCAAAGTCATAGATTTTCGTTAGTAGTTTTTCTTTCTAGTTTTATTTGTAGCTTCTTTGGAATTTGTTGGAGTTTTATTATTGAGTTTTTTTTGTTTTAGTTGTTATTCTGAGTGTTAGTATTGCTTGCTAGAGTGATTGCTTATGTGAATGCTATGTTTGACTTGTATAGAGTTTCTTCGGAGAGTGACGAATAGTCCTATCAAATTTTGTGAGAGCGTTGTTATCTTCATCAACGCATTGTGCAAGTTCACTTTGACCATGCTTTCATACCTATGTTTTATTGCATTTAGTGGCATCTTTGCAACCACCCTCCAGTAGTGATATTGAATTCTTGTAGTTGATTAGTATGCATGAGGTAGGAACCCATCACCGTGTTACCAAGCCCGGACGTTATTTATTTTAATGCTACGCTATAGTAGACGGGTTTGGTATGAGTGCACGAGAGTGGTGTGAAGAAGGAGGACTCTCGTCGATGATGACAACTCCATGATGACATCTGCAAGGACTGCATCTTCAAGGCCTCAAGACTTCAAGACTCGAGACAAGAATTCAATACACACTACTGGGTGAAGGACAGTTGACGGGCACCCTGGAGAAACCAGTGGATGGCCGGGATGCATGGAGAAGCGCCATGACATCTTGCGAAAAGCTTCACCCAGACTCAAAGAGACGGAAGAATACTTCATGCCCGGAAGCTTACTTGTGCAACCGCAAGTCACTATGGGCTCTGGCTTGGTTGACCTTAGTTGTGACTCTGGCTGGGACGGTGCAAGCAGATGTAGAACTACGGTAGGATTGGATGAGCACCGGACAGTGGTCAGGGGAACTCTTCGGAAGACCATGTTTGGTCATCTTGTTCTCAAACACCACGAAGTGCGAGAACGTAACAAGAGGGATCGAATCTTGCGGGTAAAGTGTACAAACCTCTGCAGAGGGTTTAAACCTAATCGATTAGCCGTGTCTCCGGTTACGGACAATTTGAGCCTCTGGACTTGGATCTATCTCGGAACTCTTAACACCGGACTGATAACTTAATCGTGGGCAACTTATGATGAATTTGGGCTATGAGACATCGGTTGGCGGAACCATGTCATGATAGAAAACTCTATAGTACAGACTTCATTTATTCCTTTGATGTAGGGAAAATAAAACCAGCTTTTACATAAACAAAACTCGAATCTGAGCCACAAAGCCATACCGCATATAGTATAGTTTATCATCTGTTTTCTCTTATTGTGATCTTGCCGGTACATTCAATGTCTTGACCTACACGGCTGCAACGTATCATGTTGCGTATATTTCCTCGACGAGTAAGAGTTACGATACAGGTTACGGTCTACACTCAACCTGCCGATGGCGTTGATGGGACTCCACACCCGTTGTTGTTTCCGCTGAGACATATGAGGTATATATCAGTTTTACGTTATGTATACATGTGATTGCACTTTGATATATACATTGATGTACTGTGTGTGCCAGCATACTGATCCAGGGATGGCACAAATACACAGAGACTTGACCGTCTGAGGTCGGGTCGCTACACGGAGTACATAGAGCTGCTCCTCTGGGCCATGGAGCAAACAGATTCACTGAATCTGATCGTGAGGGAGCGGTGGTGGGAGTATCGATCCCAGATGGAGCATCCACCAGAGATTGAAGGATCGAGCATCTACAGGGTGCCGTTTGTGAGGGTGTCCTGCCAGAGCGAGCCGGTGGAGTCTCCGTCGACCGAACCCAACTGCAAGAGGCGAAAAGCAGTTGGCCCGACGACGCTTCCCCGCCATCGTCTCCCTCGCCTTTCACATTGTCTCACGGGGCGGCTGTCTGCCGCCAGGGAAAAGGAGGGGGCTGCCCCCCCCCCCCAGCCCAATAGTCGGGCAGGTTGTGAATTGTCAGGAGGAGCTTAGGGTTGTCAGTATTTGCAGGTTGTGAATTGTGTTTTGTGTTGTGTATTTTGAGAGTACTTTTAGATATGAATGTCTTTTGAATTTCAGATTTGCACTATTGAGCATATGAAGTATTTTATGAATTCTAGAGATCTATTTTTAGCACTTAAAAAAATGTAGTTTCATAGGAGTATAAAAGTGCAGACAATGTGATTCTCAGAGAAGAAACTGCAAGTTTCAGTTTAAGATAAGCGCAAGTACAGTTTCAGATAAGAAACTACAACTTTCAGAGGCAGAGCATTCATATTAACACGGCCTTTTCAAACAGGGTTAACATCATGTTGGAAGTTTTATTCATGGTCTAAAATGGAACTACCAGCCAGTTAACATCATGCTGATCAACATTCATGCATAGCACATCTTCATATGATGCACAGTCAAAATGCCCACACAATGTCGAGTGTGCGAAACACAGAGAAAACGAGGGACGAAGTTTTTGCTAGTGTTGGACGTGGTTTTGGGCTGCCCCGTCTAGGCTTTCATTTTTAACATGCGTAGCCCACGACCTCGGATGGGAGGTCCATAGGCATGTTTGTATTTTCTTAGGGACGTCATGTATCGACCGGCCTATGGACCTCCCATCCGAGGTTTTATTTTTGGCAGCCCAATTTATGTATTTTTTTGAAGAAAACGCAGAGGTCAATTCTATTTTTCTATATAAGAATAGGAACCCCAAGTCCAACTTATGTTTCCCTTCTAACTATATTATATATATTTAAATTATTTTATATGTTATTATATATTATTTTATTGTCATCATATATTTAATGAGATACTTACATATGTAAGAAAACAATATCACACATCTTATTAACTTATAAAGTTAATTTCTTAACAAATAAAATCCTGGATTGTTTTGGCACGAAAATCCTAGTGATTGTGTACAAAACCTTGGTAAGATTTAACGACGGATGTAATAATATCACTTATTACTTAAATATATTTATAACAAAATTCGGAGCCCCCTTTTATTTTTTGATAACATTGCTGGCCCAACCCAACATTATAATTAGAATCAGCCCAGCAAAATCGTGTATTTCGAGAAAGTGCAAATGGCTTGTAATTTTTTAGGAAATAAAATAAATGGGCCGCATGGATGCTACATTATTTGTTCACCCAGCCCAGCTAATGGCTGTAATTCAAAAAAAAGATCAAATCGACTATAAATTCTACCGCGCAAAAAAAAAGACTGTAAATTCTGAAAAATGGGTTGAATACGTGCCACATTTTTGGAGGCTGAAATGTGGGCCAATAGGTCGAAGCCAACGCAGTCGTTGTCAATTTAGTCAACAAATGATTCTAACATGTTAGCCATTGGATTTACATCCAACGCCCGACATCCATCTTCAATCTCTCGTCTTCTTCCTCCAGTGCCGCCGGGACCACCTCACGTCTCCTGCTGCTAGCAGCTCTGCTTAGCACGCTACGCTATGAAGCGCTACTCCACCGTTGGCCAGGCCATCCCTCCACCCCTCCACACCTCCTGTTCTTCTCCACCGACTGCCGAACCACACCGCACTAGAACCAGTTAACCCTCGTACACCTCTCCATCTGCGACTCTACTCCCTCATCTTCCCATCTCCGGCTTGTTGCTGTCCGGGGCCTCGCCGACGGCCACCACCTTGGATGCGCTCGGCGCGGCATGGTCAACGTGGTCAACGAACAACACCATCATAAGTAGAATGTGCGTGGAGAGGCTGACAGCTGGGTCCACGGCCGCACACAAGGAAATGCCTCCTTATTACGCGCAAAATAATGATTCCTCCACCTGACATCTGGGACCCACCGGAAGGGCCTCTGTATTTCGCGAAAATAACGTGCCCCCCGCTGACATGTCGGACCCATCAGCTATCTTCGCACGCAAGGAAGTGCCTCCTTATTACGCACAAAAAAAATGAATACTCCCCTGCTAGCTGGAACCCAGCATAGTGGGAGGCTGACTTGTGGGCCTACCAAGTTGACGGGGACGGAGGGCTTTGTCAACTTAGTCAATATGAACGATTCTAGCTCCTGTTACCCGTCGATGTTCATCCAACAGCCGTAGTGCTTCTTCAACCTCTGGTCTTCTTGCTCCGGCCGCCCAAACCAGCTGGTCGCGTGCTGCGATGCTCCTGCCTCCCGTGGCCGGCTGTGATGCCGGAGGCCTCACCGCCCCTACTACTCCCATCACCGGGCGAGGCCATCCCTCTACTCACCCACACCCCCTGTTATTCTGCGGCGATAGCAGCCTCACACCACAGCCGAACCAGTGAACCCTCGAACTCCTCTTCGCGTGGGCATCCACTGCTGCCTCTTCCCCGGCTCCGAGTCGTCCCTTTCCTAGTCCTCGCTGTCGTCCACCGCCGTGGTGCTCTCGGCGCGGCGTGGTCAAAGTGGTCAAGGAACGACTTCCATCGGACGTGGACTATACGTGGAGAGGCTGGCAGCTGGGTCCACGGCCGCAGCAAGGAAATGCCTCCTTATTACGCGCAAAATAATGATTCCTCCACCTGACAGCGGGGACCCACCGGACGGGCCACCGTATTTCACAAAGAAATGTTTCCCCTGACTGCTGGGACCCAGCAGCTACATCTTCGCACACAAGGAAGTGCATCCGGGCAAAAAAAAACGATTCGCCCCCCTGACTGCTGGGACCCACCAGCTACATCCTCACACGCAAGGAAGTGCGTCCAGGCAAAAAAAAAACGATTCGCCCCCCTGACTGCTGGGACCCACCAGCTACATCTTCGCATGCAAGGAAGTGCCAGACAGTCGGGACCCACCTGGTCGAAGCGTACGTAGAGTTGTCATTCGGTCCGCGAGCGTTATGCGTACATATATACTGGTGGATGTAGAGGCATGCACGTGTGGTAGTAGAGGCGTGTATGTGTCGTAGTAGAGGCGCGCACGTAGCATGTACACGTACGTACAGCGCCCAGGGTGCAAGAAAGAAAATACGGCCACGTATGTGTACATATGGGCGGGGTCTCGAACGCCTACTCGCGCATACGTACGGCGAGGGCTCGTGTACATGGCTGGGTCGGAACAGAGAAACAGCATCGTCGTTGTGTTCATGGGGAGGCAACGAAATGCGTCGTGTTCATGGGGAGGCAATGGAATGCGTCGTGTTCATGGGGAGGCTACGGAATGCGTCGTGTTCATCGGGAGGCAACAGAACGCGTGGGAGCCAACCGGCTGGGTCGGAACAGAATGCGTGGTCGTGTTCATCAGGAGGGCTTGGACGGAACAGGCGATGGAAACAAGGCCTGGCGTACCGCAAAACGGAGGAAACAGACCTCCTACATTCGGAACGGGGTCCTGTTGATCAGGAGGGGTGTGGCGTACTGCAAAATGGAGGAAACGGACCTCCTACGGTCGAAACGGGGGTCCTGTTGATCGGGAGGGGTGTGGCGTGCGCAAAATGGGACGAAATGGACCTCCTACAATGAACGGGGTCCTGTTGATCGTGAAGGGTGTGGCGTGCCAAAAGCAGACAAAACGGACCTCCCTACGGTCAAACGGGGTCCTTTTGATCGGGAGGGTGTGGCGTCAAGCAAAACGGATTTAAACGGACCTCCTCTGAGCAAACGGGGTCCTGTTCGCCGGGAGGGGTGTGGCGTGCCAAAAGCAGGACTCCACGGGATACTGTTCATCTCCACCGTCGACCTCCTCCAGCCTCCACGGGCTACCGTTGACCTCCTCCAGCCTCCACAGGCTCCTGTTCATCCAACCTCCACCACGCGCTACTCCATCGGCTACTGTTCAACCACCCCTCCACGGGCACCCCTCCACTGTCTACTGTTCATCCAGCCCTCCACACCACGGGGTCCTGTTCAACCAACCCTTCGCGGGCACCCCTCCACCATCTACTGTTCATCCAGCCCTCCACACCACGGGGTCATGTTCATCCAGAGGCAACGCCGCTGCTCACTATTCATCCCACCCCCCCCCCCCCCCGGCAATGCTCACTGTACATCCAATCGATCGGCTTCAGTTAGTAGCAGTAGCAAAGGAATCGCTCGATCGGGTTCAGTTAACAGCCATCGATCGATCGCTCGGGTTCAGTAACGCGTAGCCTGCGGTCTGTCGCCGGGTTCAGTTAGAGCCCAACGCCTCGCCGCGGGTTGATTAGATCCAACGCCTCGCACACGCCAGCAGCGTCGTGTACAAGAGAAACGCAGCATCACTCGGCCCCGACCTCCCACCGTAACCGGAACTCCCGAAATCCCCCCTCGCTTCTACCACGGTTTTTCCTTCATGGACGGCCCAAAGAATGTCATGCAGCTGCGTCTCCGGCCCGCCTGTGATGAAAAGCCCATTTTCTGTCATGGTTTTTTGTCATAGAAGTAGGATCCCACCACATCTATGATGATACCGGGTTTTGTCACAATTATCGTCATAGAAGTGCCATATGTATGACAGAAAAAAAATTCGTTCGGCCCAAAATGTCACGGATGTGTCTTTTTTTGTAGTGATATGTGGCCACATGAGGAAGGATCGAGTTTGGAATGATGATATATGAGATAGAGTTGGGGTAGCACCAATTCAAGAGAAGCTTGTCCAACATCGTCTGAGAAGGTTTGGGCATATTCTACGCATGAATCTAGAAGCTCTGGTGCATAGCGGACGGCTAAAGCATGCGGAGAATGTCAAGAGAGGTTAGGGTAGACCGAATTTGACATGGGAGGAGTCCATTAAGAGAGACCTGAAGGATTGGAGTATCACCAAAGAATTAGCTATGGGCAGGGGTGAGGAGGACATGGATCCCACAGTTACACCCACAACTCCTGCTATTATACCTATCAGACCAATTACTAGAGCCCCGCCAGTTAAACTGTCAAGTACTTTCGTTTCTTTGTGATGTATCTAATATTTTTGAGAATGTGATGCTACCTAACTTGGATACATTTGAGTTGCTTACAATTGAAGGGCTTAGAACGGACAAGAAAGATGAACATTGGAGCATGACCAAGAACGGAGATGAAGGCGTGTGCGAAGAGAACAACAACGGAGGTTCCAATGGAGATTTCTGAACTTTGAAGCCACCATGATGACATACAAGAATATGGACGAAATATACAAGATGACCTTTCATATATTTCGTCCATAGCTTATTGGTGTCGCGCTACCTTATTTTTGGGCTAGGCCCATGTAATCCATTTTTAGAGTATGTATTGTAGGGGAAACGACTTAGGAGGAGTTTTAGTCCCACCTTGCTAAGGTTGGACGAAATCCCCCCTCTTTTCTCTATAAATACAGCCCTTAAGGCATCATCGTTTGGACTTGGGGATTTGTTTAGTTAAAAGTTTGCCATTGCAACTTCGTGTACTTCGTTTGTGTCCAACGACCAGGCCAAGACTACATTCGGATCCCCACCTTTATCAATACTTCATCCATATTTGCAATACTCAGATTGCGTTTTTCATATTCTTGCTTGTTCTTCGGTTGCATGCAGGAATAGACCTTCGTGGTCAGGCTGATCGTGCTTCCGGCATCATTGGTAACCTCCTGGAGATTGGTTTAGCGATTGCTAAGGCGCAACATCATGCATGTTTGTAGTCGGATCACCAAAGTCGGCTCCACCAAATCGATAGTTATCATCTCATCGAAAGATCAGGAGCCTCGCTTCTATCAAAGTGGTATCAGAGCATATATGCTATTTGGACAGGAAGAGAGATAAAAAAGTGCATAATTTTAGAGTTTATTTTGGGGGATTGAAGCGTGAAGTTTTGAAGGATATATTGGAAAGAAATAAAAGGTTCTTGTGAGTTAACTCGTTAGGCGAGTGTTACATTTCATCTCGTGCTGATCATCGCTCACAAAAAAACTTGCTTACTCCAAGATTGAATCAACCACGTGAAATTCACTTGTGTCTTAGGCTCGCTTCTCTAGTATGGTCTAGTCTAAGACTAGCAATCGACCACTTTGAGCGAATTTTTATCTTGCATTAATTATTGTGGTTGTAGCATTTTCCACACCTAACAGTCAACCCAACTCCACATATTTCTACACCGTGTATTCATATGTTCACCTGGCAATCGCTTTACCGAATCTTTGGAGGTAGTTGACACCGCCGGTAGCTGATCGCAACCTGCTGCATGGTAAGAACTTGTAAGACATTGATATTTGCTTTATTGTGAGTGCTTTACCATGACATATCCTAGTAATTCATGGGGACATTATTCTTGGAATTTGTTTCTTGTTTTATACTAATTATGACAGGTTACAGAGATGTTAGTTGTTGGGCTTCATCAATCGTGGGAGATTTGCCACCACCTATAAAAATACAACAACCATCATGAGAGGAGCAAGGACATCATAATGCGCATAATCAGGTTATGTTTCCATACCACCTTTTGCAGGTCATTTTAAGCTTGATTTATATATTGAATGGGAGTTTGAAATAAACGCTATATTTGCTTCCCATAATTTTTCTGAACGTAAAAAAGCTAAGGTCGTGGTTGGTACATTCACTGGTTTTGCTACTGTTTGGTGGAGTGAACGTTGTCAGTTATACCCTGATTATGTACCTACTACTTGGGATGATTTAAAACTTGTCACGAGAGATAGATTTGTCGATGTTTATTATACTCGTGGCATGATTAAGAAACTACAACATTTAAAACAAGGTAGTGACACAGTAACAAAATGTTATGATGATTTATGAACTACCTATGGATAGATTTTGGGGAGGATTAAACCGTGATATTCAGGAGATACTAATTCATGAAGAGTGTTATCCTATGGACCGTCTGTTTCATCTTGCTTGCAAAGCTGGACAGTAAATAAAATAGCGTGTTGTCCACAAGGAGAATAAGCGCATGGTGCACATTCCAAGAGATGATATGGTTGTTCCTTCAACTACTAGGAGTACTATTACTACAACATCCATTGTTGAGAGCACTACATCGCCTCCACCACCTGACCTGTCGCCACCTAGAGTGCCTACATCATCTGAATTGGCCATAAGCGGTAATGACAAACGTATTAATCTTCCACCTCCCCATTAGTATGATGAATGCCTTGTAAATTTAAATGCACGATGCGATGAGCTACCCATTACTTTGATCAAACTAGCTATTTTAGAGGACCATGTTGATTATTTGACTTTCCCATGTGATCAAACAATTTTGAGTGAATCCATTAAATTTACTATTGATGCGAAAGAACCATGTGAATCAGGGAATAAATCTTATTTGGACTAAGTACAATTGATTAGCCATGAGGATGTTTTATCTAGGACCTTGCATAATAGTATGAAAGAAATGAAAATAATTGTACCAATGTTTTATCATTTTGATATGACCTCTAACCTCGATGATGATTTTGTGTCGAATGACTTGTTGCATGTTTGCTTATTTAAGCATGTTGTAGCATATAATTCCAAAACAATTAACATTTATTCACCAATGTTGGGATGGCTTCAGGATAAGCATTGTCAATCTTTTGATATGAATAAGTGCTTCACTTATATGTGCAAACTGAGTTGCAATATTTTCATGCCTTTGAATTCTTGTGATAATATATTGGCCTTATATTTCCTGACTTTTGAAGGGTGCTTTTGTATAACTGTGTCATATGTGCCACAACTGAGATCGGTCAAAATGGATGGCATATACATATACATATACAACGTGTACACCTTGTCTTTTTTGTTAGCCACATTTCAGATTAAGCAATGCCGAGGACAGCTTTGTTTTCAAGAAAGGGATGTTGATGAGGACATGGATCCCACAGTTACACCCACAAACCCTACTACTTTACCTATCAGACCAATTACTAGAGCCTACACATGCCAATTAAATTGTCAGGTACTTTTATTTCTTAGAAATGTTTCTAATGTCCATGAGAATATGATGCTGCCTAACTTGGATACTGTCGAGGCCGGTTTTCCGGGACATAAAATCCTAGCAAATGAACCTTGTGTCATCACCAGCCCCAGGATTACTATTGCTGGTGGGCACTTCCTTGATACAGAATTCCAAGCGGTTACAAGAATTTGAGTACAAGACCATGAAGTCCAATGAATATAACAAGGATCTCTAGTGGTGGATGACGGAAGTGACTCGTGGATCTCCAACGTTGATGGGACTTCATTCCCACAGGAACAGCTGACCTGGATAACTCCTATCTCGCGTGGCTGCTATCCTTGAATCCTAGCTTGCAGGATGTCTTTGATACGTCTCCAACGTATCTATAACTTTTGATTGTTCCATGCTATTATATATTCTATTTTGGATGTTTAATGGGCTTTATTATACACTTATATTATTTTTGGAAATAACCTATTAACCCAAGGCCCAGTTCAAATTGTTGTTTTTTGCCTATTTCAGTGTTCGACAGAAAAAGAATATCAAACGGAGTCCAAACGGAATGAAACCTTTGGGAGCGTGATTTTTGGAACAAACATGATCTAGAGGACTTGGAGTGGACGTCAAGAAACGAATGAGGAGGCCACGAGGCAGGGAGGCGCGCTTGCCCCCCTGGGCGCGCCCCACCCTCGTGGGCCCCTTGTAGCTCCACTGACCTACTTCTTCCTCCTATATATACCTACGTACCCCGAAAACATCCAGGAGCACCACAAAACCCTCTTTCCACCGCCGCAACCTTCTGTACCCGTGAGATCCCATCTTGGGGCCTTTTCCGGTGCTCCGCCGGAGGCGGCATCAATCACGGAGGGCTTCTACATCAACATCATAGCCTCTCCGATGATGTGTCAGTAGTTTACCACAGACCCTCGGGTCCATAGTTATTAGCTAGATGGCTTCTTCTCTCTCTTTGGATCTCAATACAAAGTTCTCCTTGATCTTCTTGGAGATCTATTCGATGTAACTCTTTTTTGCGGTGTGTTTGTCGAGATCCGATGAATTGTGGGTTTATGATCAAGATTATCTATGAACAATATTTGAATCTTCTCTGAATTCTTTTATGTATGATTGGTTATCTTTGCAAGTCTCTTCAAATTATCAGTTTGGTTTTGCCTACTAGATTGATCTTTCTTGCAATGGGAGAAGTGCTTAGCTTTGGGTTCAATCTTGCGTTGCTCGATCCCAGTGACAGAAAGGGAAACGAAACGTATTGTATTGTTGCCATCGAGGATAAAAAGATGGGGTTTATATCATATTGCTTGAGTTTATCCCTCTACATCATGTCATCTAGCCTAATGTGTTATTCTGTTCTTATGAACTTAATACTTTAGATGCATGCTGGATAGCGGTCGATGTGTGGAGTAATAGTAGTAGATGCAGGCAGGAGTCGGTCTACTTGTCGCGGACGTGATGCCTATATACATGATCATGCCTAGATATTCTCATAACTATGCACTATTCTATAAATTTCTCGACAGTAATTTGTTCACCCACCGTAATACTTATGCTATCTTGAGAGAAGCCACTAGTGAAACCTATGGCCCCGGGTCTATGTTCCATCATATAAGTTTCCAATCTATTTTTATTTTGCAATCTTTACTTTTAACCTTTATCATAAAAATACGAAAAATATTATCTTATCATCTCTATCAGATCTCAGTTTTGCAAGTGGCCGTGAAGGGATTGACAACCCCTTTACCGCGTTGGTTGCAAGGTTCTTATTTGTTTCTGTAAGTACGAGGGACTTGCGTGTGGCCTCCTACTGGATTGATACCTTGGTTCTCAAAAACTGAGGGAAATACTTACGCTACTTTGCTGCATCACCCTTTCCTCTTCAAGGGAAAACCAACGCATGATCAAGAGGTAGCAAGAAGGATTTACATCACCGTTCTTAGAGTCTACGCACAAGTCAAGACATAGCAAGTACCCATCACAAACTCTTATCCCTCGCATTACATTATTTGCCATTTGCCTCTCGTTTTCCTCTCCTCCAGTTCACCCTTGCAGTTTTATTCGCCCTCTTTCCCGTTTGCCTTTCTTTCGCCATAGCCGAATCAAAAAGGGTTAAGGGTTCTCTCCCGGATTTTAGTACCTTGGATAGTCTCTCTATCCTCTCTAAGCTCATAAATAATGATGCTATAGAAATACCTAATGGGGTCATCAACGAGAGTCTGAATAATTTTGATGAAGATGAACCCGGAATTTTTCGTTATTTTCTTGATGAATCTTTGAAAGATGTGTGGGATAGGCTATTAAGAATCCGGGCTAGTTATGTACCCCAATATCAAATTGAGATATACTTAAAAAGCTTTTATGTTGCCTTACCCTCTTCATTTAAGCACGTCTTAGATTCTATTTTTGAGGAAGGTTTTCCTGAGGGGGATGCCGTAGATACCTATGAAAATATGAAAACCATATTTGGGCATCCCATGAATGAAAAGGTAGAATCTACCTCTCTTTTGTGCTTTTATCAAAACGAAACTATCAAAGAAATGAAGGCTAGCTTAGATGCAAATTTCTGTAGCATGCTTAATCTTTCTTCTACCATTAATGGCCATGTGCTTTATCAAAATAGAAACATAAATGCTATAGATAATAAGTTTTCTCTTTTCTTTCCCAATACCAAAGATGGCAATACCTAGATCTATTCTTGCCTTTGTGCCTAGCTAGGGGCGTTAAACGACAGCGCTTGTTGGGAGGCAACCCAATTTTATTTTATTTTATTGCTTTTTGGTTCTGTTTAGTAATAAATCTTTGATCTAGCCTCTGGTTAGATGTGGTTTTATGTTTTAATTAGTGTTTGTGCCAAGTAGAACCTATAGGATCTTCTTGGATGATAGTTATTTGATCTTGCTGAAAAAGTCAGAAACTTTCTGCTCACGAAAACAATTGTTAAAAATCATGAGAACGTGATAAAATACTGATTAAAATTGCAGTAGATCAATAAACAAATTATCTAGGTCTTCCAATTTTGGTAGATTTTTCTGGGTTACAGAAGTTTGCGTTAGATACAGATTACTACAGACTGTTCTGTTTTTGACAGATTCTGTTTTTCGTGTGTTGTTTGCTTATTTTGATGTATCTATGGCTAGTATCGGAGGTTATGAACCATAGAGAAGTTGGAATACATTAGGTTTTACACGAATATAAATAAAGAATGAGTTCATTACAGTACCCTAAAGTGGTGGTTTGTTTTATTTTTCTAACGGAGCTCATGAGATTTTCTGTTAAGTTTTGTGTTGTGAAGTATTCAAGTTTTAGGTAAAGATTTGATGGATTATGGAACAAGGAGTGGCAAGAGCCTAAGCTTGGGGATTCCCAAGGCACCCCAAGGTAAAATCCAAGGACAACCAAAAAGCCTAAGCTTGGGGATGCCCCGGAAGGCATCCCCTCTTTCGTCTTCGTCCATCGGTAACTTTACTTGGAGCTATATTTTTATTCACCACATGATATGTGTTTTGCTTGGAGCGTCTTGTATGATTTGAGTCTTTGCTTTTTTAGTTTACAACAATCATCCTTTCTGTACACACCTTTTGGGAGAGACACACATTAATCGGAATTTATTAGAATACTCTATGTGCTTCACTTATATCTTTTGAGCTAGAAAATTTTGCTCTAGTGCTTCACTTATATCTTTTAGAGCACGGTGGTGGACTTATTTTATAGAAATTATTGATCTCTCATGCTTCACTTATATTATTTTGAGAGTCCTCTAGGACAGCATGGTAATTTTCTTTGGCTATAAAATTAGTCCTAGGATGATAGGCATCCAAGTTGGATATAATAAAAACTTTCATATAAGTGCATTGAATACTAAGAGAAGTTTGATGCTTGATGATTGTTTTGAGATATGAAGATAGTGATATTAAAGTTGTGCTAGTTGACTAGTTGTGAATTTGATAAATACTTGTGTTGAAGTTTGCAAGTCCTGTAGCATGCACGTATGGTATACGTTGTGTAAAAAATTTGAAACATGAGGTGTTCTTTGATTGTCATCCTTATGAGTGGAGGTCGGGGACGAGCGATGGTATTTTCCTACCAATCTATCCCCCTAGGCCCAATCTATCCCCCTAGGAGCATGCGCGTAGTGCTTGGTTTTTGATGACTTGTAGATTTTTGCAATAAGTATGTGAGTTCTTTATGACTAATGTTGAGTCCATGGATTATACGCACTCTCAACCTTCCATCATTGCTAGCCTCTTCGATACCGTGCATTTCCCTTTCTCACCTTGAGAGTTGGTGCAAACTTCCCCGGTGCATCCAAACCCAGTGATACGATACGCTCTATCACACATAAACCTCCTTATATCTTCCTCAAAACAGCCACCATACCTACCTATTATGGCATTTCCATAGCCATTCCGAGATATATTGCCATGCAACTTTCCACCGTTCCGTTTGTTATGACACACTTCATCATTGTCATATTGCCTTGCATGATCATGTAGTTGACATCGTATTTGTGGCAAAGCCACCATGCATATTATTTCATACATGTCACTCTTGATTCATTGCCCATCCCGGTACACCGCCGGAGGCATTCATATAGAGTCATATTTTGTTCTAGTATCGAGTTGTTATCATTGAGTTGTAAATAAATAGAAGTGTGATAATCATCATTTATAGAGCATTGTCCCCAAAAAAAGAGAAAGGCCAAATAAAAAAAGGAGGCCCCAAAAAAAGAGAAATAAAAAGGGGCAATGTTACTATCCTTTTTCCACACTTGTGCTTCAAAGTAGCACCATGATCTTTATGATAGAGAGTTTCTTGTTTTGTCACTTTCATATACTAGTGGGATTTTTTCATTATAGAACTTGGCTTGTATATTCCAACAATGGGCTTCCTCAAATGCCCTAGGTGTTCGTGAGCAAGCAAGTTGGATGCACACCCACTTAGTTTCTTTTGTTGAGCTTTCATACATTTATAGCTCTAGTGCATCTGTTGCATGGAAATCCCTACTCCTTGCATTGACATCAATTGATGGGCATCTCCCTAGCCCATTGATTAGCCGCATCAATGTGAGATTTTCTTCTTTTTTGTCTTCTCCACACAACCCCAATCATCATATTCTATTCCACCCATAGTGCTATATCCATGGCTCACGCTCATGTATTGCGTGAAAGTTGAAAAAAGTTTGAGATTACTAAAGTATGAAACAATTGCTTGGCTTTTCATTGAGGTTGTGCATGATGAGAGCATTCTTATGTGACGAAAATGAAGCATGGCCAAACTATATGATTTTGTAGGGATGAGCTTTCTTTGGCTATGTTATTTTGAGAAGACATAATTGCTTATTTAGTATGCTTGAAGTATTATTATTTTTATGTCAATATTAAAATTTTATCTTGAATCTTTCGGATCTGAACATTCATGCCACAATAAAGAAAATTACATTGAGAAAAATGTTAGGAAGCATTCCACATCAAAAATTCTGTTTTTATCATTTACCTACTCGAGGACGAGCAGGAATTAAGCTTGGGGATGCTTGATACGTCTCCAACGTATCTATAAATTTTTATTGTTCCATGCTATTATATATTCTGTTTTGGATGTTTAATGGGCTTTATTATGCACTTTTATATTATTTTTGGGACTAACCTATTAACCCAAGGCCCAGTGCAAATTGCTGATTTTTTGCCTATTTCAGTGTTTTGCAGAAAAAGAATATCAAACGGAGTCGAAACGGAATGAAACCTTCGGGAGCGTGATTTTTCGAACAAACGTGATCTAGAGGACTTGGAGTGGACGTCAAGAAACGAACGAGGAGTCCATGAGGTAGGGAGGCGCACCTGCCCCCCTGGGTGCGCCCCCACCCTCGTGGGCCCCTCGTAGCTCCACCGACCTACTTCTTCCTCCTATATATACCTACGTACCCCGAAAACATCCAAGAGCACCACAAAACCCTATTTCAAGCGCCGCAACCTTCTGTACCCGTGAGATCCCATCTTGGGGCCTTTTCCGGTGCTCCGTCGGAGGGGGCATCGATCATGGAGGGCTTCTACATCAACACCATAGCCTCTCCTATGATGTGTGAGTAGTTTACCACAGACCCTCAGGTGCATAGTTATTAGCTAGATGGCTTCTTCTCTCTCTTTGGATCTCAATACAAAGTTCTCCTCGATCTTCTTAGAGATCTATTCGATGTAACTCTTTTTTGCGGTGTGTTTTTCGAGATCCGATGAATTGTGGGTTTATGATCAAGATTATCTATGAACAATATTTGAATCTTCTCTGAATTCTTTTATGTATGATTGGTTATCTTTGCAAGTCTCTTCGAATTATTAGTTTGGTTCGGCCTACTAGATTGATCTTGCTTTTAATGGGAGAAGTGCTTAGCTTTGGGTTCAATCTTATGCTGTTCGATCCCAAAGGATGTAAAGGGAAACGACACGTATTGTATTGTTGCCATCGAGGATAGAAAGATGGGGTTTATATCATATTGCTTGAGTTTATCCCTCTACATCATGTCATCTTGCCTAATACGTTACTCTGTTCTTATGAACTTAATACTCTAGATGCATGCTGGATAGCGGTCGATGTGTGGGGTAATAGTAGTAGATGCAAGCAGGAGTCGGTCTACTTGTCGCGGATGTGATGCCTATATACATGATCATGCCTAGGTATTCTCATAACTATGCACTATTCTATCAATTGCTCGACAGTAATTTGTTCACCCACCGTAATACTTATGCTATCTTGAGAGAAGCCACTAGTGAAACTTATGGCCCCGGATCTATTTTCCATCATATAAGTTTCCAATATTTTTTTTTTGCAATCTTTACTTTTAATCTTTATCATAAAAATACCAAAAATATTATCTTATCATCTCTATCAGATCTCACTTTTGCAAGTGGCCGTGAAGGGATTGACAACCCCTTTATCGCGTTGGTTGCAAGGTTCTTATTTGTTTCTGTAGGTACGAGGGACTTGCGTGTGGCCTCCTACTGGATTGATACCTTGGTTCTCAAAAACTGAGGGAAATACTTACGCTACTTTGCTGCATCGCCCTTTCCTCTTCAAGGGAAAACCAACGCATGCTCAAGAGGTAGCACTCTTCATAGTGCTCTTCTCTGAAATAAGATCTGGCAAAGACAATAGCCGGGGACAAGCCAATGAGTACATTTGAGTGTACTTGCCAAAATGATGAACAAAAGATATACCAAATGCATATGCTCATAATGAATCAAATTATATGCGTGTGCTAACTGAGAATTTAAGCATGGCATGATAAATGTTAATACAGTGCAGAAGGATAAATAAATCTTGTTAGTAGTAAATCAAGAAAGTGAAATGGAACATCGGGCGTTGGACCGCCCTTGGGATTCCAAGAAAAATGCCAAGATGGTGTCTGAAAGC